>OZ030010.1:57136757-57741757 GCA_964023405.1 Apodemus agrarius | reverse complement strand
AAACGCATGATTTCCTTGCTATGTATTGGAATTACCAGGAGGAATGAACAAGATTAACAATTTCTGGAATTTCTCTTTTTGACTTGGTGATAGTGGGTCTTTGAAATCAATATTTTTTCTAAAAACAACTGGAAGATGGGAGTATGTGGTCAGGGTTAAGAATTACTGCTGTGGAATAGTTCACAGGAAGTATTAGCTTGGCCCGAGTATAATTTAGATCTATGAATAGAAAAGACCTGTAGATTCAAACAATCTGCAGAGATTGCAGGAGCCTTGATAAGTTCCAAAAGCTTATGTCAATTTCAAGGAGATTCTACTCTAGGCAAGGAGTAGTCCGACACCTGTTAGCATTTCAAAACAAGTTGGTTCTCTGTATTTACAGATTCTGCTGCATCCACAGATAGAAAACAATAGAAAAATACATATGTAGGATCTGGGAGGTGGAGTTTCTAGTATATCTCAATGACACAGCTTAAAATATGTGAGGCCCTGGGTTCTTTTTGCCAGTACAAGAGTGAAAACGAAGTACAAAGAAGAACATTCATAGGGTATAATACTGTATTTTATATAAGGGACTTGAACATCATAAGATTTTTGTATTTGAAGGGAGTCAAGGAACCAATATTCCAGATTCCAAGGGACAACTCTAATCAGTTTGAGGGTTTGATCATTTGAATTTTCAGGAAAATAATAAATTCCTGTGTATTTGATGTATTGATGCATATTCCTGAGTGACTATAAATAAATTACTGTTATCTTCTGAAGTTTGTTTTCATCTGAAAAGTGAGGATAAGTTGGTTTTCTTGCATAAGATGGTTTCAAAGATTTCTTCCGGTTCAAATAATCAATGCTCACTCTCTGATTAATATTATTTAAGTGCTACAGGCAACATATAGAGATATGTCAGCAGGTTTTGAATCTCAAGGTGGTTATGGGGGCAGTAGATTTGCCTTTGTAATTAGACTTGAATTAGGGTTTTTCCCCCTCTAGCAGGTGAAACATAGATTGCATTCTTTAAGCTAGCTTCTAGTCATTAAGAAATACAGGAATCCCTTAGTGACTTGAGTAATAGTAGTATACTACTTTGGGATTCAGCTTGTTAAAAAGAAACTGTATGAGTAGTTGAGAATTGTCTTCTATAAATATAGAACCAGTGTCATGGGTAGGGAAAAAACCTTAGAGGTAAGGGCTACCTTAACAGCTTATAGCCAACGTCCTACTTTATTTTAAGAAGTCACTCATTCAGTTAGTAATAGCACTTATTACCAGTAATATGTAAGACAGACTCTCAACAAAAATCCCTAGTTACTCCAGTGGTCCAAATCTAAGGGCAGTTTAGGAAATGAGGCTCAGAAGGTTTAAGAAGTACATAGAAGAAAAAAGTACTAGAAAGGGCATTAACCCAAAGGTTCAGCCCCTGACTCTTTACCCACCTGGCTGCCAGATCTTGATCAAGGTCCTTACCTCAGTTTCTATGTCACCGAAATTAAGAGTGGTTTTAATAGATGTTTTTGAAGAAGAAAATAAATCTACGTAAGACAGGAACATACGGAACACTTCTGGTTTTCAAGGTCCACATAACCATTTTGTCAATGCAGACTTTCTTTACTGGAGGGAACTGGAATTAGAAGAGGGGATGACCCTTCCTAGAGTAGCCAAAAGAATTGGGAAACAGAATACTCATGGATGGGTACATGACTAAGATTAAAGTGGCTAGGCTTCTCCAAGAATTGTTTATGGGGGAAGAGATGAAGATACCTGAAAAGTCTGCAGTACATTGCTTTGCTCTGTTTATACAAGTTAAAAAAAAACCTAAGGCACAGAAGGGACTAGGTCCCCAAGGTTGCAGTGATGGGCAGGTCTGGATTCGTGACTCCTCGTGCCCATTGGTAAACTATTATCCTTTCCTAGGATTCTGGATCTAAACTCTCTAGAGATCTATATTTTTTTACAGGTTTGAGTGAAGTAAGAAAGCTAAACAGAGAAGAAGAGTATTATATAACCTCCCAGAGGGGAGCTGGCCTTTGGGTGCTAGGCAGTGGGAAGAGGGCAGCAGGAACAGAATCTTCCTTTAAGCCATGTTAGCTTTCCTGAGGCAGAGGAGCCCTGGATAAACCCCTATGCTGAGTAATCTCACCCTCAGGGCCCAGAGCAGGCCAGTACTGTTCATCTACAGCCAGCTTTTGGAATGGCTCTGGCAGCTGATTTCTCCGCCTGCCTGCCTTCATTAAAGGAGGAGAAGCCACGCACCTCCGTGCCCAGCTGGCTGCAGAAAGGATGTGCTAAGATCCCACCCCCACCTACTCTGAGTGGCGCCTAAAGGCAATAGTTACTTTTAGCTGAACCTCCCACAGCCTCTCCTCCACCCACTTTCTTCCTGCCTCCTCTCGCATCGCATCGAACGTTGCTGGTTGGCAAGAGGGCTAAGCAGTGGGTGCCTTGGTTTCGGGATACAGGCACCAGAGGCGCCAGGTGTCACTAGGAGGGCTTCTGATATATTGGGCACTTTGGCAGAGCTCAGAATACAGGCAAAATGATGACACTGTTTTCTTCTTAGGACACAAAGATAATGAAGGGGTGTATTAACAGTTTTGGACCTTGTAACCAGCTAAGTGATGAGCATCTTAATCTATATCAAATTGCACAGGAATATTCGAGATTTACTCGACCATGCATATACTTTAAAGAAAGGGAACTGGCACTACCAGACACTTGAGTCTTGACTTTTTCCTTTTGAGTGTTAGGTTATATTTTCAGTGGGTGTCATAATTTGTGTCACCTGAATTTTCCTGTGACCTTGTCAAAGAGGTATGCTAGAGACTGAGAAAAATGAGATGCAAAGACTCAATTGTTATGTAATTGCTTTCAGCTTGATCTAGACTCAAACTCTGAAAATTAAAGTGTCATTTAGTCATTTCAGACAACTTTATCTTCAACAAAAGGGACATCAGAGCTGTCTTAGTTCTAATCCTCTCATTGTTGAAGCTGGGCACAGGAAGGACAAAGCTTGCCTAAGAAACAAAATACAGTTGTAGAAGCACACGCTGGGACATTGCAGGATAATGATGTGAATTCCTGAACCCAGAGGATGTGCTAGCCACTCTGGTCTTTCCTTTCAGCAGTAATTTTAAAAATGTGTATATGTGTGATGGAAACGAGGTCTGTGACCTAGCCAGGGCAAGCCAACCACTCTGACTTGATTTTCTTGTCTGTAATTTGAGGCTGGTAATCTCAGAGCTCCCTAAAGCAGAGATCTGTAGGTGACTGTTACAGTGGAGGAGTTTGTTACTCAGTACTCTTTGCAAGAAAATACAGAGGGCATGCTAATAGAAGTCAGTTACAGAGTGCCCTTGAACAAATCCCTTTGTGTCCTTTGTAGCTAAATTCTCTCTACCACAGTGGAGAGGATTCTTATTACTGTTCCGTCACTTGGAAGGAAAGAGGCCTTATGATCCACCCTGTGCTTTGGATTCTTGGTAGAAAGCTGGGCTATTTTCTTTTTAAACAAGAAGCTTTCTTTTATTTATTCCGAGCTCTATTCTCCATGGAGCCACACACATGTTGCTATGAATAGCAAACCAGTTTGCACTCTCCCTATCTCCTGCAAAGCTAAAAGAGGAGTTTGGAAGACAGCCCAAATTAATTTTGTTATTATTTAGCACCTTTTCAAGTCCCTCAAGCTGGCTACCTAAGCACGCTGCAATTGAAAACCAGTTCTTGCACACTCCCCAGATCTTTGGCTAGGAATTGTTTTAATTATTACTAGGCTTTCTTAATATGATTAGGAATTGTTTTGAAATCACACTTTTGGCCAGTGACCTACATAGACTAAGTGGACATTCTCCATCTCTCTCCCGTTTCATGTGGAAATGTCTCCTCCCTGCTCTGAGAGGCAGATGAAAAATATAAAACCAGCTGAGAGCAGTAGAGACCCAGACAGGAGGATGGTGATTTCTTTAGAAACACAGGTAGACCCTGACACCCCACCCAAACCTCACAATAATGATATATAAGAACAAGTATATATTGTTTTCATTGACTCAGATCAGTGCTGCTTTTAAAAAATAGTGTGCTAGGCAGAGCTAGCAATACCTAGTCCATGGTAAGGAGTTTATCTGAAAGCTACTTTGAGCCCTTTGCTTCTATCTAGGTATTTTTTTCTTTTTTAAATAAAAGCCAGTCAAGAGAGCAGGAAGAACTAAGTGGAAGAGGCCACTGGATAGCTCTAGCCTTGTTAACATTTAAACCACCAGCTAGAATTTCAGACACATCTTAAGTCTATCTGGATATATATTGTCTAGGGATGCTTCAGAAACCTTATCATTTGCAGAAAAATGATCCTAAATCTTGTAGTCCTTTGTGCCCTGATTAGTTGGGATGTTTCAATTTTAGTATATGTGCTGCCAAAGCGAGCACTGGGATGTTTTCTCTGCAGATTTATCCAGGCTTCCTCTTAAAGAGTGGGCCTTAGGCTTAAAGGCTGTTCATTAAGCCAGGTGTAGTGTGTGTCACATCTGCAATCCAGCACTCAGGAGGCTGAGTCAAGAGGATTGCCCAGGAGTTAAAGGTCAGCATGGATTACAGAGTGAATTTAAAGACAGCATGGTCTACAGTATGAGAGACCCTGTCTGAGGACACAAAGCAAAATGCTGCATCACCTCCTATAGTTATCCCAAAGGATCAGGCACAATGATTAAGATAAATCATACATTGCTTTCCCTGGGCTTTAGTGAATAGTATATGTCTTTGAGGCCTTGTTTACGCATATACTCTTGTTTACTAAAGCCCCTGGGAAAAAGAGTGTTGAATGTATGACAGGTATAGATTCCAGAAGTTTGTTGTCTAGAAGGGGTTTAACTAGGATGAGACACTTTAGGTGCTAATTTGCAGTTATATGTCTGCATAATGATACATTGTAGTGGGGAGAAACAAAATTAGTCCATGGTACTTAAGGAGAGAAGTCACTAAATCAGTGAGAAAGAAGTCATATATTAAGCCTCATAGTATTGCGTAGGAAACTGAAACATAAACAGTGCCAAGGCTTGTTATTTACCTGAAGACTTGTTATTTGACCAGTAACTTGTGTCTATCCATTACTTGCTGCTTGAGTCAGTTGTGAAACTCTTTGGACTAACTACTGGGGGTAAAATTTGAACCTATGTTCCTTGTCTAGCTTGTGCAGAGTGAGCCAGGCATCTTGAAACAAAACTGATGTCTTAGTCAGGTTTTCTATTCCTGCACAAAATATCACGACCAAGCAAGTTGGGGAGGAAAGGGTTAATTCAGCTTACACTTCCTCATTGCTGTTCATCACCAAAGGAAGTCAGGACTGGAACTCAAGCAGGTCAGGAAGCAGGAGCTGATGCAGAGGCCATGGAGGGATGTTCCTTACTGGCTTGCTTCCCCTGCCTTGTTCAGCCTGCTCTCTTATAGAACCCAAGAATACCAGCCCAGAGATGGTACCACCCACAATGGGCCCTCCATCCTTGATCACTAATTGAGAAAATGCCGTACAGATGGATCTCATGGAGGCATTTCCTCAAGGGAGGCTCCTTTCTCTATGATTATTCCAGCCTGTGTCAAGTTGACACATAAAACCAGCCAGTATAGCTGGTAACAACAAATTGCTGGATAGTAAAATTGGTTCAGCTTTATTGCTTATGAGTGCCCTTTATCCATAACAATACATACATGTACACCCAAGCCATTTGTAATACACACGACACACTCGGGCATTCATGGGGAACCCATTTGAGACACTTAGGACATATACAGTTGGTTCATGCTTCCACATTTGCATATTTAAAGCACAAATACTCACTGAAGAATGGGACATCCTAACACTTGAACACTGTCAGCAAAAGCAAGAGTTACACAGGATGACATGTGGTATACTTGTATATACTCCTATGTTTGAACATGTATGGATGCATATAAGGTATACTACATACCTAAATACACATGGAGCACACTGAGATGCATATCTCGATATGCTTTAAAACCGGTGTGCTGCCAGCATACACTTAGATTCCTGAAAAGACAGAGTGTTAAGGACATTCTTTGGAAAAACAATACTACAACATGACAACATGCAACATATCTGAAAACATCTATAGGACATACTCGAATGCACCGGACACACCAGAGCAGATTGTATCCTATCTCTGGGTCAACCTGGATGTGTATCTTTCTTTTAAGTGGCCATGACAGGTTTCTTGATGTACCTGGTAGACCTCTTATCAGCTTGCCCTGACCTTCCTTTTTTTCCCTTCTTTGCTACCAGGCATAAGACGGCAGGAAGACAAATAATACAATTGATGTTAAAGATGGCTTGTCATAGCAGGCTCCACAAGGAAAACAAGTCCCAGATCTGAGACCTCAGTTGTGAGTCAACAGGCAGTTAGAGAAAGAATGAAAAGAGCAAATTGGCATTGATCAATGGAGAAAGCTGAAGCCTGCTTCCTCACCCCTGTCTACTTACAGAACATTACAGAGTGATGAAATTGTAAAGCACTGCCCTAGAAAACATAAAATAACTTAATATTAAAGTTTGTGTTTCTTAGAGCTAAAATAGCACCTTGGATCAGAATAAGTATATCTGAATTGTCGATGGGAAGGTGTGAGGGTAAGTGGTTAAGATGCAGAAAGGCAGACCCCATTGGTCAATGGCCTACCTACTGCATTGGAGCTGGGCTGAAAGACCAGCCACAGCCTTAGCGATCACAACTCAGACCCTAAGTACGGCAGCTTAGGCCATTTGTCCCCACTAAAAAGAGGTCCTGCTATTTTTAGAAACCCTCAAGCTAGAAATCAGGTCATGGTGTCCAGAGGAAGATTTTTTGGCCTTTGGTATTAAAGGCTAGAGCGAGAAGCAGGTGACCCTAAAGTAGATAAAGGGTGGGAAGCAGAGTTGTATTCCACCTTAAGAAACTACTCTTAAGCAGCAGCTTCATAATCTTGGCTGCATTACCATTGACTGTGAGACCCTCGGGATGTTTATAAGCTTTGGACTCAACCTCAAGAAACAGGAGTTCCAGTTGGTACTCTCCTTCATAGGCTGAGCCTCAATTTGTTTCCCCTTTCTTACCTGGGCTCATTGATGATGTTTTTGTAGATGTACTTGGTCTCCACCCCCAAATCCACATCTTCTTTATCCTTGAGCTGGTTTAAATGGAAATATTAAAGTATATATGGGAGGCCATGGGAAGCCAGGCAAAATACCTTTATAGAGTCAGGTCATGCTGGTTTTCCTTGCACTCATACAGAAGCTTTCTAATACCAGGTCCCATTGCTAAGAAAGACACCAGGTTTGCAACATTTACATGATCAGATAGCTTAGGTTCATCATGAGATGATTGTGGTGACAAGAAGAAAGGCATCAGGGACATGTTATTCCCCTAAAACTGAAAAAAGCAATATGAGACTCCCTATACTTGTCTTCTGCTGGAGGAAGCACCCTAAAGTGTCAGGTTTGGCCCCAAGAGAGAAAATTATTCTAAGTGTTTGTATTTATGGCTCTTTTATCTACTTTGTTGAGTGGGGGGGGTTCAAGAACTAGTATATATATATATTCTAGATTTCCTCCCAATTCCAAATGTTGTGAACAAAATTTAACTGAGCATCAATTTTCTGTTCTATAAAGTAGGCTTAATTTTAACATTTCATGGCATTTGGGTTATATGAATAAGTTTTGATAAAGGATGTGGAAAGTGTTTGAAACATCAAAAACAGTAGTATTTGAAATGTTAAGTTTTCATCCAGGTTATGATTATAGTTAGTTAAAAGGCAATCAGGAGCTCATCTTGACTTCTCATACTTCTCAAATATATGTGTTCACGTGCCCCCTGCTCCTTCCTCCCAAAACCTGCTTAAAAGATTAAGATAACAGAGAAGCTCAATGATAACCTCATCCTTTCATCAAAATTGTCTTAGTTGCCTTTCTATTACTTTGATAAAATACCCTGCTGTCTTAGTTATTGTTCTACTGCTGTGAAGAGACATCATGACAAAGGCACTTATAAAAGAAGGCATTTAATTGGAGTCTTGCTTACAGTTTCAGAGGATTAGTTCCTTTTCATCGTGGTAGGAAGTATGGAGGTGAGCAGGCATGGTGTTGCAGCAGTAGCTGAGACTTTATACCTGTATCTGCAGGCAAGAGGCAGAGAAAGAGAGAGATGAGACCAGGCCTGGTGTGTATTTTGTTACCTCCAAGCTCACCCTCAGGGACCCACCTCCTCCAACAATGCTTCATTTCCCAATCCTTCCTAATCAGCCCACCAAGCAGTCAAGTATATGAGCCTATGGGAGTGGGGAGGGGAGGCATTGGCATTCAAACCATCACATCTGCCAAATGCAACTTAAGGGAGAAAGGCTGTGCTCACAGTTCAAGGATATAGTGCATCATGGTGGGGAAGTCAAGTTGACCTGTGCTTAAAGCAAACTACTAGCATCTCATGCATAATCAGGAAGCAGAGAATAATGAATGTGCTCATCTAGCTTTCTCCTCTTTATATAAGCCAGGACCCCAGTTATTGGAAAAGTCATGCCCACATTTAGGTCTTTTTACCTTAATTAACCTAATCAAGACACTTCCCCAAGAGGCTAGTGGCTAGCCCAATTCAAATAATTCTTTTTTTTTTCTGTTTTTTTTTCTTTCAATTTTTTATTCTATATTCTTTGTTTATATTCTCAAATAATTCTTGATACGTCTACCTGGACATTGGTCTAGAAGATTCCAGGTCTTGTCAAGTTGATAATCAATACTAACCATCAAATAATCTAATTCAGCTGTCTGAATTCATACAGCAAATAAGTAATTAGGCCAGGCTTGTCCACAGCCTATTCTTCCCAGCTCCGTTTGTTTTTCATCTAGCAGTTACATTTTAGATTGAATTTGCATTAGAAATTTTTAAGCAAACATTTCCGGTTGTGAGGATGATGTTGGAAGTGTCTCTATTCAGCCTTCATTCTGGGATATTTGTACCCCTTAATTTGTAGAAAGGTCAGATCAGTTTAGGAGCTGGAGAAGAAAACAAAGCAAGGACTGGATTTAGTAATGAGAGGATAATGTGTGTGGAACTGGGAAGAAAATAATACCAGAAACATCTAAAACAATCTCTAGAGTGAAGCTCATGGAAAAATAATAGACATTGAAAATGTTTTTATTCAAGTTATATTTAATTTTTTTCATTCCTCTCATCCTTCCAAACCTTTCCATGTCCCTCCTCATGTTTTCTTTCAAATTCATGACCTCATTTTTTATTTATTATTGTTATAGATACATATGCATATATATATTCAATCTGCTGAAAGAGTTTCGTGTTGTCTGTATATGATTTTAGGATGCAGCACTTGGTGCTGGATAAGTGTTTAGAGTCCTCATCCTTCTCTCGACAATCTTTAATTGCCTGTAGCACTTCATCTAGGGTCGGGGCTCTATGACATTTCCTCAATTCCTAGTGACATGCCAAGTAGTGTTGTCATTGTTAAGTTCTTATTTTGGCAACTATATTATTAAGATTTTATGGAGGCAGCTTGCCTTTTATATCGAGATGACATGGTCTTGCAGAAGACTCCTTGGTCTCCTGGCTCTTCCAATCTCTCTGCTCCCTCTTTCTTCATGTTCCCTAAGGTATAAGAGATGTATCACTTGCAGATGTTTCCGTTGGAGCTGATCACCCCAAAATAAGGTGTTTTCAGCATTTTGACTACTTGTGGCTTTTTTGTTTTGTTTTGTTTTGTTTTGTTTTGTTTTGTTTTGTTTTGGAGACAGGGTTTCTCTGTGTAGCCCTAGGCTGTCCTGGAACTCACTCTGTAGACCAGGCTGGCCTCGAACTTAGAAATCCACCTGCCTCTGTCTCCTGAGTGCTGGGATTAAAGGCGTGCGCCACCACTGCCCGGCTAAAGTATGGTCAGGCCTATCACAGCAATACCCTAGTACCTGGTACTAACTTCTGTTTCAGTTAGGGTTTTAAGGCTGTGAACAGAGACCATGACCAAGGCAGTTCTTTTTGTTTGTTTGTTTTGTTTTTTGTTTTGTTTTTTGGTTTTTTGGTTTTTCCGAGACAGGGTTTCTCTGTATAGCCCTGGCTGTCCTGGAACTCACTCTGTAAACCAGGCTGGCCTCGAACTCACAAATCGGCCTGCCTCTGCCTCCCAGAGTGCTGGGATTAAAGGCGTGAGCCACCACCGCCCGGCCGTAGTTGTGGCTTTCTTAATGTAATAATTATATAATTATATTAGTATAGTGGCAGTAGCAGCTTCTCTAGATCCACTATCTCACTAACCCTGGGTAGTTGGCTAGATTTCAATACAGGTATGATTTTCTTCCTGTTGAGGGGGCCTTAAGTCCAAGTAAAAAGCAGTTGGTTACCATCAAGATGAAATGCCACTATCTTACCTTTAAGGATATTTTCCCTTATTCGTGGTTCATAGGTGTCACAGTTGGGTAGGACTACTGATTACTTTCAATAGGCTTTCAGCTAAGATCCAGCTCAAATTCTATGAGTCCTGTGTCCAAACTACATGCTGTCTTCAACAATAGGGATTAATGTTCAAATTCCAGTAAACATCAATAGTCTGTATTGCTTTGGGAATTGCTTGGATCCTTGAACAACTCAAAAGGAAGTTATTAAGTTTTTCAAGCTTGGTACTGGGAATTTTGTTAGTCACTGGGTTTAGGTAGTTCTAGGTGGACACATTATCATCCCAAGTAGGATAACTTCATTTAAAATGTGTGTGCATTTTGTGTGTGCTTGTGAATGTGTGTTTTCTAAATATACATAAATCAACTGGCTCAGTCCATACAATGTTACTTCCATCTATATGATGTCAGGGCTGAGGAGTTGCTGTTGGATAACCAATTTGGGGCCTCTTTACTGGGGAAATACATTTTTTTCACTCTCAACATTCCTAAGTTGCTTGTAGTTCTTTGTCTAGGGTTAACTTGTTGGCTGATGGTGTCCTTGTTGAGGTCTTGTTCGGGCAGTCATGCTGATGGGATTCTTTAGTGTAGATTCTCTGCTATTTCTAGACGATGGACTCTCAGCAAACTTCCAGTTTCTCTGGTTCTTATACACTTTCTGACCCCTCTTATGCCCTTGAGCCTTTGGGGCACTTGTGTTGTGTTTGTATTAGTTAAGGCTGAACACCACAGGATCACTTGTTCTCTGCATTTTGATCAGTTGTGGTTTCTGTAATTGTCTCTATCTGTTGGAAAGGGATATTTTTCTTGAAGATGGGTGAAACCTATACTTATCTGTAGGTAAAATAAATAAATAAATATTTAGAATGTAATAAGGAATTATGCTGGTTTAGGAAAGTGGTAGTTGTGTGTTTTCCTCCAAAGCCATGACCTTACTGTCCCCAGGTGGTTGGCTAGATTTCCAGTACAGACATAATTTCCCTCTTTCTGAGCACATCCCAAGTCCAATTTGAGAACTGTTGGTTACCACCAAGGTATGTGTGACACTATGCACCCTTAGGGTTATCATGCCATGCTGGCGGGGTGCTAGGATTGTCAGTTGCTTCCTCCTTTGGGAAGGACATGGCATGCCATCATGCCATCTTCTTGTACTATGAAAGCTATTTATTCCTCACTATGGAGGCTTTCAAGTAAATTCCTATGTCTGAGGCGCCAGGTGTCCTCAGCAGTAGAAACTCACCTTCAACCTCTGTGAAGCAAACAAGGACAACCACTATAACCTATAATGTTTTAGGAGTGTCTTGGACTACCTTGACCAACAGTGCAAAAGGGACCTTATCTTTGGTGTTGGGTTTGCTGTTGATAGTCTGTGAGTCTTGCTGGGAACATTATTTACCCAGATAAATTTTTATTTTAACTATTTATGTATATGTATATGAATATAGAGACTTATGTATTATATGTGATTTTAGGTAAATGCATACTTCCTTCAGCTAACCTCACTCTTATTATTACCCTCCTCCCTGTCCTTTTTGTATTTATATTTTCCTTCCCTCCATAATTAAAGTGAGCCCTTATCTTTCCACTTTCCCCTTCAAATCACTTGTACTATTTTCTTATTGTTCCACTTTCATGGTTGCACTTTACTTTTCTGATTTTTGTGATAATTTGTACATTTAAATATGAAGCTAGGAACCATGGACAAAAGAGAACATGTTGTGTTTGTCTTTCTGGCTATGGTTACCTCACTCAATAGACTATTTTCTGGGTCCATCCATTCACCTAAAATTCCATGATTTCCTTTTTATTTGCAGTAAATAGTATTCCATAGCACTTACATACCACCTTTTCATCATCCATTCCTCAATTGGTAGACATTTTGGTTAATTACATTTCCTATTGTAAAAAGACTGGCCATGAACATTGCTGAACAAGTATCTGCAAAGATGGGTGTCAATTCCTTTGGTTATGTATTAAGAAGTTGCGAGGCTAGATCATATGATTGAGCTTTTGGAGAAAGAAGTCTTCACATTGGTTTTCATAGTGGCTGCACCACTTAACAATCCCATCAGCAGTTGATAAGTGTTCTACTTTTCTCACATCTTCTCCAGCATTTGTTGTGTCTTGATCTTATCCCCCTCAACGTTGTTTTACTTTGCATTTCCATGGTTTCTAAGGATGATGACACTTTTATATTTCTTAGCCTCTTTTTCTTCCTTTGAGAACTGTGTTCAGGTTCCAGGACCACATTTTTGAATGGGTTGTTTGTTTTTGTCTCTTTGTTTTTTGAGTTCTTTATAAGTTCTGGTTATTAATCCACTGTCAGATTATCTCTTCTCTTGGTTGTTTCCTTAGTTGAGGCTTTTTTAATTTTATGAGGTCCCATTTTAAAATTGTTTGTCTAAATTCCTCGTGAAATGGAGTCTTTTTCAGAAAATCCTTTCCTACAATTATATCTCATAGGACACTGCCTATGTTTTCTTAGAGCAGTTTCAGCATTTCAGGTTCACATTCTGTCTTTAATCCATTTGGCGTTGTGTTTTGTGCTGGGAGATAGGTATAGATCGATTTCATTCTTCTACTCATGAACAGCCTAGTCTTCCTCAACACTAGTTCATGAATATGCTCTTTTTATTCCAGTGTATTTTTTTTGGCTCCTTTGTCAAATACCAGATGATTCTAGCTACATGTACTCATTTTGGGGTCTTCTTTTTTGTTCCATTTGTCTATGTGGCTGTTTTTGTGCACGTAACATGATTTCTATTACTATCTGTAATACTTACCTAAAATCTAGAATGCTAATCCCCCCAGCATTGCTCCTTTTGCTCATGATTGCTTTGGCTATCTTGGCTCCTTTGTGATCCTTAGGATTTTCTTCTTTTTCTATAAAGAACATTGAACATTTTGACTGAGATCACATTGAATCTAAAAATTGCTCTTGGTTGAATGCTCATTTTCAGCATAATAATTATGCCATCCAAGAAAATGAGAGATCTTTCCATTGTCAAGTGTTTGGCCCAGTCTCTTTGGGGACTTTAAGTTGTAGAGATATTCTACCCCCTGGGTTATATTTATTGCAAGATAATTTATACAAAACAATAGAAACTGAGGAGAACTCCCAAATACCATCTATATAGGCTGTGTAATTCTAATACCAAAGCCAGGGACACACACACACACACACACACACACACACACACACACACACACATCAATGGCTGTGAATGGCAGTGTATCCATTTCTTTTTCTTTTTCTTTTTCTTTCTTTCTTTTTTTTTTTTTTTGAGACAGGGTTTCTCTGTGTAGACCTGGCTGTCCTGGAACTCACTTTGTAGACCAGGCTGGCCTCGGAACTCAGAAATCCGCCTGCCTCTGCCTCCCAAGTGCTGGGATTACAGGCGTGTGCCACCACCGCCCAGCAGTGTATCCATTTCTTTCTCACATTTGTTAATGGTGTATAAAAAAGCCATTGATTTTTATAACAATATTTTGTGTATGGCCACATTACTGAAATTTTCATTTTCAGAATTTTTCATGGAATTTTTGGGATCTCTAATCTATATTTTCATATGGATATTTTGACTTCTTTATACATTTCCTCTTAAACATTTTTATTGCTTTATTGTTTCAGCTAATGCTTTGAGTACTATATTGAAAAGGAGTGGAGATTGTGGATAGCCCTGTCTCATTCTTATTTTTAATGGGATTGCTTTGAGTTTTTTTTTTTTTTTTTTTTTTTTTTTTTTTTTTTTTTTTAGGGTTGTGCTGGCTATGAGTTTGTTATATGTAGACTTTTTTGTTGAGTTATGTTCTCTCCAGTCCTTCATTCTCTAGGATGTTTAAAATGTTGGATTTTGACAAAAGTGTTTTCTGCTTCTACTGAGAGATCATGTGGCTTTGTCTTTAAGCCCTTTTGTATGATTTCTTATATTTATTAACTTGCATAAACTGAACCATCTCTGCATCTCTAGGATAAGCCAACTTGTTTATTGTGAATTACCTTTTTAATTTATTTCTGTATTTGATTTACTAGTTACTGAGGATTTTATATCTATGTTCATCAGGAATATTAGCTTATAGTATGTGTGTGTGTGTGTGTGTGTGTGTGTGTGTGTGTATTTTCCTGGTTTTCATATTTTTTGCCTATGTAGATGGAGATTGGAAGTGGTACTTAGTACTTATTGTTTTGAATAATTGGTTGTAGATTATGCTTGAAAGTCTGGTACAATTTTCTTCTGACTCCATCTGGGTTTTGCCTATTTTTGTCAGAAGGTTTTTTTTTTTTAATTAGTGTTTCAACCTCCTTGTTTGTTATGTGTCTGTTTAGTTTGTTTTCTTCTTGGTTTAACTTTGGTGGTTGATATGAATCTAGATATTTGTCCATTTCTTTTAGGTTTTCCTTCTTAATATAGTACATGTTTCTATAACATCACCTTATAATTTTCTGAATTTATTTGGTGCTTGTTTTAAAATTTCTCTGTTCATTTTTGATTTGGTTAATTTGCTTTTTTACTCCCCTCCTTCTCCTCCTCGTCATCGTCATCCTCCTTTTTGTTTAGTTTGGCTGGTGATCTGCCATCTTTGTTTATCTTCTTAAAGATCAAGCCTTGATCTTTTCAAGATCAATTCATTAATTCTTTTTATTATTTCCTTTGTTTTAGTTTCATTAATTTCTGCTCTGACTTTTTTATTTATTGCAATTTAGTGGTTTGGGGTTTTGCTTATTCTCCTTGCAAATTTTTGAGTTGCATCCTTAAGTCATTTATTTGTGCTCTTTCTGACTTTTTAACATAGGTTTGTGATTAGAACTATCCATTTCTTCAATGGCTGGCTGAGAGTGTCCCCCTCTGTATTTGTCATGCACTAGGAGAGCCTCCCAGGTGACAGCTATATCCATCTCCAGTCAGCCAGCACTGTGGGCATCCACAATAGTGTCTGGGTTTTGTAACTGTATACAGGATGGATTCCTATGTGGGGTAGTCTTTGGATGGTCTTTTCCTCAGATGCTGCTCCATACTTTGTATCTCCTTCCCTGGGTATTTTGTTTCCCCCTTCTAAGAAGGACCAGAGTATCCATATTTTGTTCTTCCTTCTTCTTGGGCATCATTTGATATGTGAATTGTGTCTTGGGTATTCCAAACTTCTAGGCTAATATCCACTTACCAGTGAGTGCATACCATGAGGGTTCTTTTGTGATTGGGTTACCTCAATCAGGATGATATTCTCCAGTTCCAACCATTTGTCTAAGAATTTCATGAATTCATTGTTTTTAATGGCCTAATAGTACTCCATTGTATTGAAGTGAGCCCAAGGTCCCCAATGGGGGAGCTAGAGAAAGGACCCAAGGAGCTGAAGGGGTTTGCAGCACCACAGGAGGAACAACAGTACAAGTCACCCAGTACTCCCTGAGCTCCCGGGGACAAAACCATCAACCAAAGAGTACACATGGAGTTACCCATGGCTCCAGACACAATGGCAGCAGAGGAAGGTCTTGTTAGACACCAAATGGAGGAGAGGCCCTTGGTCCTGGAAAGACTTGATGCTGTAGTGTAGAGGAATACCAGGACAGGGAAGAGGGGGAGGGTTGATTGGGGAAGGGGAGATGGCTTATGGGATTTTAGGGGGAGAGGGGAAACAGGAAAGGGGACAACATTTGAAATGTAAATAAAGAATATACCTAATTTAAAAAGAGGGGGAAAAAGGAAAAAGAGAACTATCTGTTTCATTGTAAGACAATAGACGTACAATCTGACCCACAGGTTTTGTTTTGTTGTGTTTTCATTTTCATTTAGTTATAGAATTTTTGCTTTGAATTTACTTCTTAATTTCTCCTTTGATCCTTTCATTATTATTTAATGAGTAGTTTAATCTCCATGAGTTTGTATTTTTTACTACATATTTATTTGCTGCTGATTTAAGGTTAAATTGCATTATAGTCAGATAAGATACAAAGGATTATTTCAATTTTCTGAGTTTGTTAAGATTTGTTTTGTGTCCCAGAATGTGGTCTATTTTAGAAAAGTTACCATTGGCTGCTGAATAGAATGTTTTGGTGCAATAATCTGTGGATATGTGTTAGGTACATTTGTTTTATGGTGTTATTTAATTCTAGTATTTCTTTTTTATTTTTTGTCCACATGAAATGTCTTTTGGAGAGAGTTGGGTATTGAAATCACCTACTATTTGGGGGTTGATGTTAATTCATGTCTTTAATTCTAGTAGTATACTTTTTCTGAAATTGCAAGCAGCAGAGTTTAGTACAGATATATGTACAGATATATTTAGCGTTGTATATGTTTTGGACAATGTAATGTGTTTCTTTAGTTTTGGTTTAGTTTAGTGAGACCTAGGCATATGTACTTCTTTGGTTGGTTGTGGGTTTCATGTGGACACAGCAGGCTATGCTGATGCATAAGATGAACCACTAGACATAAACCTGGAGATTATGAAATGTATAGGTGAGGCGCACTAGTCTGGGCTGGGACTCTTGTTGTGAGACCCAGAGTATATCTAGGAATTCAAAATGGTGTAGGCATGTTAGGAGCAGGTAGACTTACTAGACTATTATAGAACAAAATATTCGATCTGGCCTGGGCCTGGAAAATGAATCTGGTACTCCCCCAGGCCATCTGCCATAGGTTAACCAGAATGGCGTGCTTGTGTTGAGGAGCATGTATAGCTTATATGTGTCTCCATGCCAGGTGGGAGGCCTAGAGAGACCCTGGTAGGGTCGGGTGTATAGTCCCAAAGAGGGGGAGAGGAGCCAGGAGGAGGTTATGATTTCTGGTGAGCAACAGGTGAGCAACTAGGATTGTGCCAGGGAGCACAGGTAGGTCACCCCCAATTCTATGCTATTGGGAAGACTAGAGGGTCTCTGTTGGGAGCAGTCTCCAATCTGGCCAGTTCCAGAAAGAGGAGCAGGGAAGCAGTCATGATGAGCAGAGTGGGGAGGATTACGCTGGGAAGCTCAGGTGGCTTCCCAGAGGGTCTCTGGCAGGAAGAGGCCTATGAACTAATGAACCCTAAAGAGGGGGAGAGAGGCCAGGATGGGGTTGTGGTTCTGAGAAAGCAGCTGCGGGGTGAGAAGAGTAGGGTGGGAGACTGTGCCAGTGAGTGCAAGTCTAGACATTCTCGATATAGTAATTGTTTAATCTTATTGGTTTTAGAATTACATTGGTTTGGAGATTTTCTAGAGTGTATATAGTATTTAGTTACCAGGCTAGGTATGTGCTTGCCTTTTAAATTTTTGAAAATGTGCTTTATTTTTTCATTATGCATTTTCATATATAACTTGTTCTTATTTGTCCTGTCTCTGCTTTCCTTCTCAGACTCTAGGCGCCTCCTTTATGGGTTCCCCGCTGCCCTCCAATGGCCCCGCTTTTGCTTTCATGCCTCATGTATTTACTCCTTGCTTTCTCTCTCTTTTTAAAAATTTCTGGTTCCCTTAAAGCCTCTTCTTCTTCATTCCATTTTTTTTAATTTTCTTTTTTTTAATTGAATGTTTTCTTCATTTACATTTCTTTTTTAATTTTTTTTTATTTTCTATATTCTTTGTTTACATTCCAAAGGCTTTCCCCTTTCCCAGTTCCCCCTCACCATATTTTATGGTGTACATTTGTGATTTACAATATGATGGTATAGAACACATATAGATTATAAAATTATAGTAATGAAACACATTGATCTATGATTAATTACATATAGTTAAAGCACTTAACTCTGGTTTTTGACAACAGAGGTATATAGAACAAAA
Source organism: Apodemus agrarius (assembly GCA_964023405.1). NCBI lineage: Eukaryota > Metazoa > Chordata > Mammalia > Rodentia > Muridae > Apodemus > Apodemus agrarius. Next base: position 57,723,581 of record OZ030010.1, on the reverse strand, counting down.
ATAAATGCCAGACATTTTTTTCCTTAAGGTTCATGCTTAGTTTTTAATGCTAGCACTGCTGCTCACTGGATTGACACCATAGGAACATTTTCTCATGGGAGCCTTCATTTTCTTTTGTGTCAAAGAGGGCTGAATTAGTTCTTCAGTTTCCTATTGTAATCACTTGTATGTGGCCTCATTGCTTTTAGACTCTTGAGCCCCCAAGTCAAAGAGAGCATGTTTGAGCCCCAGAAACTCACAAGATGCTTGGTACCTTAATCAGTGGCCCTATTTCCCCTGTCTTCACTACTCTGACATCCTCTACCTAGTCCAGACAAGCAGATGCTGCCTTATATAAGCTTGACTGACCTACTTGAAGTACTTTGTTTTAAGCATACCACTTTTTTTTCAGCCTTAGACCTGGTGCTGTCTCTTTAGTGTCCTGGGAGTAGGCTTCATTTTGATTCTCTCATATTCTGTTGAAGTCTAGGTTTTGATAATTTAGCTCTCTAAATCTTTAACAAAATTTGAGAAGCCAGATCGGCCAATTTGAGTACCAGAAGACTGACACAGTCATTGCTCCCTGAATGTTTCAGTCCCTCTGCCATCTCCTATTTACTGAATACTTGCTGGAAACCCAGGACTACTAGATTTTTGACAGGAGAAACATGGTCTGCTGGCCATGAAAGACTGTTGACAAGGACTGGGTGCTTTGGCCCATGTTAGATTTTTTTTTTCTCCTGAGTCTATAGGTAGAGGGAAATCAACTGGAAACCCCCTTTTACTTTTTGATGCACTGTTTAACTGCAGATTCTTCATTGCACTGGAGACACATTGTCTTTGGAAATGAATACTAACTCCGAAGCTTTTGTAAACTTTTGTCTTAGGTCATATCAAGTAGAGTTGAAGGTGATTTAAGTGGAGTGAAATACGTTTTCCCTCTCTTCTCTAGAGGTAGGAGCACTACTATAGTGGATAATTGATGTTCTCGTTCTAGCCACCTTAGCCAGATGGTCACATTTGGATATTAGATCCATTAGTTTCTCTTCCAACCTGGCTCTTCCCTGTTTCCTCCCCACATTCATAACCCTTTTTTCCCAGCAAGATTTTAACACGACATCTGTCAAAATGGATGAAAAATGACTTCTCCTTCTCTTTGCCTTGCCCACCCACCCTCTGGCTGTGGTGTTGATGATTATAGAGCTATGCATGTGGGTGGTACAGAGGACAAATTCTTCATGCAGTTCTAGCCCCCTCCTCCTACCCTTCTGGAAGCCTATGGGCTTTCTAGCCAGGAAAGTCCCAAGACTGAACTTCAAATCACAGACTGGGAAAAAACTGAAGCCTTCAAGACTATTCATAGTACCCCAAGGGGAAAAAATTAGAATCCGAATATGGATTTTAAGATCATTTTAGGTTACCTAAGTGACTTGGCACTGTTTGAGTTCTTCCAGCTTGCCTCTAGCAACAACCAGATTGAAGTTGGAAACAAGCAGGTCTTAATGTCCTAGAGATAAGAAGAAACCGTTGTCATTGTTTCCTACATTTAAAAATGGGATCTTCTTACTTTTTATCTCTGATTCTTCCTCTGATGACCACAAGATACATATGTTGATCCGTAATAAAATCTAGTGTGAAATGAAAAAAAAAGTGGAAACCAAATAACTTTAACAAGCCTGCAAGCCACATAGATACATATTGTATAAACAAATTATTTGGCAACATAGTGTTTTACAACCCGGAGGGAGATGCAGACTATGATCCAATTCAGAGCTTGCCTGGTTTTTGGATGCATGTTCATCACAGAAATTTTAAAAAGAGGTTTACAATACTGTTTGTTGTAGATTAAGCAGATGTTTCATACCTACTGCACAAGTCATGTTATTTGCAGAATTACACTCTGCCTGACTACTTTAACTTCTCCAGGTTGTTATTTTCACCTTCTCCTAAGTAGAAATTAAAAGAGACAGAGGGGGAGAAGACACTGGTTGGAGTTCTAAGTGAAAGGATTAAAGGGCTGGTGACCCAAGATCACATAGAAAGAAGCAGCCTGGCTGGAGAGTATGGCTGCATCAGAAGCACAAGTGGAGGATTGTATCTTCCTACAATATTCAATTTGGCAATCCAGTCTGAGATTGTAGCTCACTTGTTTAGTGTATGTGAAACCCTGGGTTTAATTCTCAGTACCACAAGAAGAAAAAAAAAAAAAAAAGGTCCTTGGTCAGTTAGAGGCAAGGATTAGACTCAGAGATGGGACTAACTTATACAGATTGATGGTGGGGAGTTACTAAATCTTCATGAGCACCAAGAATGGTAGCAGCAAGGAAAACTGAAAAACCCATCTCCTTGGAGTAGCTTGATGAGGAGAGAAGCATGTGGGAGGTGAAAAAGTAATTAGAGGCAGCTCCAGGTGATGGGGGCCAGGTCTAAGAAGGGGCAATGGAGGTGAAGAATAATCTCTTATCTGAGAGGGATAGACAAGGAAGAGAGAAGGAAGTTCGATAGAATTTTGTAAATTAGGAAAACTTAAGAAGAAAAGGAATATGACACATTTCACATTTCATTGGAAGTGACAACAGGCATTTGCAAGGATAGAACTGGAGGCGGATGGCAGGCTAATGTCATGATAAAGAATGATTTCTCTGGGGACCTAAACAGAGAACAAATCCCAAAATATCTATTGATTTGTTGTTAGTGGAGGAGCCAGGGGCTAACGTGTAAAACCCATTCCTCAGTTGTGCCAGACGATCTGGGAACATGCAGGCAGCAGGCTATGCTTTAACGTACTGCCAGCCAGTCCTTTGCACGGGTTCTCATCTTCCTCAGCAATGGACCGCAACAACACCCTTTAAGCACAAAGGAAGGGGAAGGAGAAATAAACTGCAAAAATGACATAGTTGTCCTTTATCCCTTGCAAAACTAAAGTTTTCATTTCAGCAGAATGTCCAAACTGAGAGAATCGAGGGATCACAGTTTCCGTGTGCCGTTGGACTGGTGCAAACATTTAGACAGTGGCTAGGTAGAAGGCTCAGTTCCTAAAGTGCTTCCGTGTAAATGTGAAGAACTGAGTTCAGATGCTAGCACCCAGGCTAAAGATTGGGCTTTGTGCCACATACTTGTTATTTCATCCTTATGACAGTGAAGACGAGAGGCCCCCGAGGCTTGTTAGCTAGCCAGTCAAACTAAATTTGTGAGCTTCCTGTCTACCGAGAGATCCTATATCAAAATAAGGCGCATAGTCTGGGGAGATGGCTCAGCAGATAAAAGCTCATACTTCTCTTACAGAGGGCCTGAGTTAGGCTTCCAGCATCTGTCAGATGGCTCGCAACCGCCAGCAACTCCAGCACCAGGTGATTCAGCACCCTCTTTTGGCCTCTGCAGACACTCCACACATGTGCATACACTGTACTAGACAAATAAAAAAAGTAAAATAAGATGCACCTGTAGACACACACACACACACACACACACACACACACACAAAGAGAGACACACAAAGAGAGACACACAGAGAGACAGAGACAGAGAGCTTGAGACTCTGCGAGTTAAGATTTTTCTCATAGCCACCATTTGAAACTCTTTGTGTGTACTCCCGTGGCATTTCTTAGCTGTTCTTGCAGCAGCCTGGGTTATAATTTGTCAGGAAATGCATGATGGTTGTCCTTTAACACTTTTAGCTAAATAGTCAAGAGTCTATTTACAAAGCTGTTTTCAAAGGATAACTTGTCTACTCGGAAAGAACACAAAACCACAGCTTTAGATATACTTCAAGGGAGCCAGGAAATGGAACTTGGCTATTGTTCGTGCTTAGCCATTGAGAAAGGGGCCATCTGAGGGGAAAAGGACAGAAGAAACCACATAGCCTCTCTTCACAGCCTTCCTTTTCCTGCTGTGTATATTTCTAGAAGGCAGAGCTTGCTCAGTTACCATAACAACAGTTGGAACATTTGTTATGCTTTATAGCATATTGTGGTTTATGTTTAAATTTAAAAAAAATATTTTGTGTTATGCGCATGGGTCTTTTACCTGCATGTAAGTATGTATAACATATACATGCCTGGTGCCTGCGGAGGTACCTGGAAAGCACTGCATCCCCCTCAGACTAGTCTTATACACAGTTGTGAACCTCCATATGGGTGCTGGGACTCAAACTTAGATATTACGGAAAAGCATCCAGTGTTCTTAACTGCTGAGCCATCTTTCCAGCCTCAGTAGTTCATTTTTAAATGTATTCTTCTTGATATTAAACTTTAATATTCCTCTAGACAGTCAGGCTAATTAAGTCTCTATTGGGGGGCGGGGGGGTTATATTTTTCAGCTAGAAGGAAGAATGAAAAGAATGAAAGCAAGGGATAAAGTTCTTGAAAACTGAGTGAGGACTGTACTCCTAGGGTGTTTTATCCCTTGTCATTGCAACTTGACATTGGACATACATTTTACAAGACCATACATATTCGCAGACATGCAACAGCTGCTAATGAAAGCTTTGTGGCTAGGCAGGGAACATCGGAGGCAGAGGGGCCAAGCCCCATGGTAAGCATAGAGGTGTCTGGGGAAGAATGAGGCATCCGAAGATAAAAGGACAGCCCCCAGATGACAGCAGTTTGCCATGTCCTTCAGGGACAGCAGTGTCAGGATCATAAAGGACTTACTTTAAATGCAGGGGCTCAAACCCCAGTTCAGACCTACTGGGTTAAAATAAAATCTCTTCGTCCTTTTATTCATATGCAAGAACATCGTAAGTGTGGATCCTGGAAGCACCATGTGCCCCACTTCCTGGTAAATCTGAAGAAAAGCCAGTCTAGGTTTGGTGCTGCATCCAGCTCGCTCTGGGAATTGGAAGTTATTTTGTTCACAAGAGCGTTATCCTGTGGCCTAGAAATATTTGTGTTCCGTGATATAGTAACTAAGCACCATCTCTTAGCTTTATATTGAGATTTCAGGAGTAGAGGCAACTGGGAATTAGGACGTTTTGGTGGGAAGAGAGGCATAAAGCAGAATGCGAATGGAGAATGGAATTTGTGGTAGAGCCACGCCCAAATGACTTTTCTTGGCTTTCATTATAAGGATCTGCTGCCAGCTTTATTTTAGTTTATTTCTCTGGCTGTTCTTCGAGTCCACATGTCCCTGTGTTATTAATTTTTGAGGTTTATGGCTTTTCTCATAATTCTATCCTCTGAGACAATATTTCTTGGTTTATACATTTTCTTCTAACTCCCAGAACTTTCTGTCTCTCTCTTCCTCTGACTTGTCTTGAAATACCAACATACTTATACACAGCCTCCGTTTTAGCACATTTACAAGCATATTTGTCATCAACTCTTTTCCTTCAACATTTTCATTGTTTCTTCATATAGCGTGTGTTTTAATAACCACACTTAGGATTAATATCCTCTCTTTGAAAATCAACTTTGCCCCCATTTCCTTCAAACTAAATTCAAGTCTCTTTACATATACCTCTTGGTTATTTAACCTCATTCTTCAGCCTCAAAGACTCTTCTGTTTCCTTCAGCCTATGCTACTATCTTTTCTGTACTTCAGTGCTCCATAAACTCTTTTCTGGAGACAAATAACTGTATCTCTATTACATACCATTTTGGTTTGTTCCTTTAAGTTTTCCATTTTTTTCACTTCATATCATCACTGCTATTTTCTACAGGAGCAAAGTCTAGAATAAAAGGTAGGCTTTTGTGTTGTTTGAGGGGAATAATCCCAGTGAGCAGATCTGTGCACACTGAATGTCATTGAATGCATGTTGGATGAGAAATGAACGTGTAAAGTACATGTATGTTAGAAAGCCTTGTAGCAAATTAAGATTTAATTCTATACAGAAAAGGAATACATATAACCAATTTTAGCCAAAATTTAATTTACTTTCATTAAAATACCTAGAAAATGGGAGAAGAGCATTCTTTTATTCTGACAGGTATTTACGGTGAATGAGCACAGGAGCCACATAGAACTTCAAGCCCCCTGGATTCATTATCTTCCTCACACCTCTGCACACACAACAGCTAGTTCTTGGCTCAGTGTTTTATAGCTTATGCAGCAAGTAGGAGTATAGAACTACATAGCATAGCTTACAAGTTAAAAGTAGATTCTCTAAGGAAAGGCTATATCTGCATTTGAATTTTGTTTTTATAGCTGGTGTCCTGAACAGAGGGTCAGTATTCAAAGCTAACAAACTTTTGACATTTAATCAAAAGCTGGAAATATAGTTCGAACTATAAACCCTAATAATCCTCTAAGCTTGGACTGTCTGGGATTATTGAGCTAACTTTATTACATTCAGTTGGGACCCATCTTTGAAGGGAGAGGGTGAAACTTACCTATAAGTTTTTTTTTTTAATTGAGACTACTTTTCACATCACTCACAGAATGCTTTACAGAAACAAAGTAAGGGAGAAATTTGTTTTGGCTCATGTTTTTAAAGGATATAGTCTCTCTTGAGAAGGAAGGCGTAGAGGCTGTATTAGCTCTTTCTGTAGCAGCAGGAGCATATATCAGTTTGGTCATATCTTTAGCAGATCAGGAACTGGAGAGGCTGTTATTAGAAGTGGGTGTAATTTTCATGGTCTGCCTCCGGGAACATCTTCCACCTAGGTTCAATGTCCCAAAGGCTCCATAAATTCCTTAAAACAGCACCACCAACTAAGATCAAGTTTTCAAACCCATGAGACTTTGTGGGGCATGCCACATTCAAACCATAGCAACCAGTGACTAGCAATTCTCTTTCTCCACTGAGACCAGAACCAGCAGAAATTGATTATTTTCTTTGGAAGAAAGCAAGACCAACATAAACAGGAATCTTTTTTTGAGAACAGATTAAAATCTCTTTCCGGAGGGTTCTTTAAGACTATCCACTTTATAATAGCTGATAGTGTTCTGTATGAGTGAGCCATGTTGTAGTACTGTTCCATAGCTCTTAGGTCCTGTTTCTGTAATTTATTCATTGTTACTGGCTAGAAAACAAGCTTGCTTCCCTGAACTTCAGTTTCTCTCATCTCTAAAGTATGGGCAATAATGAAGCACAGCTCATTTAGTACTGATTATGTGATATGGTGGGTGAGAAAACCAGTTGCACATAGTAAAACACAAAGTGTTTGAAATGCGTTATAAAAGGTCCTGCTGGAATGTCTGTCTAACTTTTCTTTTGCCTTATTTTTTGTGGAGAACATAGTGGTTAGAATCCTGAACAAAGAAGTGTGTCTTAGGCAGGACATAAGGGGTAGTACACCTTAACCAAGACAGAAGCTTGGTGTATATTCATATCTACATATTAATATGTGTCTAATATTCTGCATATTCATTTCTTGAGAAGACTGTGGCATTAATTCTCTGGACAGTGTGTTATATGACAGATCTGCTGAAGAGGATATATATTCTGCATATGAGTGTCTGTTATCTTTGCGGATGTTTTATCTTTGGTCTTATGGAACCATGATTTCCTTAGGCAGACATTTCCTTCCTCAAATAGGCTCACTGGAAAGCTTATTTATAAGTGACATGTTCGGTAACTTCAATACACACAGAGTGAGAGTGTTTGAGTCTCCTTGCCAGGCAGGTCATATGTTCTCTAATTGCAAAATGTGCCTTCGCAAGTGCTGGGATGACCAATAGTTACAAGGTGGAAGAGTTCAGGGGGGGGAATCACAAAGATATAACACGGTGGTCAGTAGCTAGAGACAGTCTACCTCTCACGCCATCTTTATCTATATGTGCTTAAATGAATGTCATGACGGTATGTGTTTTTGTTCATGTGTATGTGGTAATGGACTAGATGCTTGTTTTCTGTTGTGTGGAGCCCATTTGAAATTTCCATGAAATTGAGTGACCTAGGCTAAAATTAAGGACTATGTACACCCTTTGCCTTATTAAGTGATCTTCAGTTTCTGGTTTAACCTCTTTATTATCAGTTTTTTTTAACCTATCAAATGAAGCAGACAGAGACTCCCTATGTATGCCACAGGATAGTTGAATGAATTTCTCAGTGCATATTTGCAGACTTGAGTTTATCGGGCATAGCACGTCACATACTCTTACCACATGGGATGTGATGGTGAGGAGAACTAAATAATTATATTACCAACTATCAATTGGTCAGTTTCAGAAGGAGAAGAAAGGGAAAGGAGCACAAAGAGTTAAAAACAAATTTGCCATTGATGCTAGACCAGCCTTTCTACTTTAAAGATCCGGGACTGGTGTAAAGCAGTAAGGAGAGAGAACAGAGCTTTGTTTATTTGTTTTCATTTTGGGAAGAGGAGTTCATGAAAATAGATAAAAGCATGATCTTTTTTGTCCATATTCTGGATTATTCTATGTACTTGCTAATAGAGAACCCAAAGCATTGTTTGTCTTGTAGTCCAATATAGCATGCATGTTGCTGTCATTTTTCCCTTCACCACCACCTCTCACCACTGAAACATGTAAGCTTTACCATTAGATAGTAGATTTGCATGAGGAAGTGCTTAAGTAGACCAGTCAGATGTATGGACTGAACACATTCTCATTTTGTCTCCTAAGCTGATCACTGGAGATTCCATCGTTAGTGCTGAGGCAGTATGGGATCACGTCACCATGGCCAACCGGGAGTTGGCATTTAAGGCTGGCGACGTCATCAAAGTCTTGGATGCTTCCAACAAGGATTGGTGGTGGGGCCAGATCGACGATGAGGAGGGATGGTTTCCTGCCAGCTTTGTGAGGGTGAGTGTCAACCTTCACTCTGCTCTTTGCTCCTTGGCTTTCCCTACATGCAATCTTGTTCTGCTCATTCCTCTCTTGATGGGTTTTCTTTTGCCTTTTCATTTCTTTTTCTCTTTGTCCTTCTCTGTCTCCTTTGCTTCACTCTTATCCCTTTCTTTAAAGCTCTGCTTTTCTAACCTTTAGACCTTTCTTTTATCTCTTGTTTAGTTTAGTTGCATTGTCTGTTGCACACTATTTTATAAGTCATTTCCTTTGTCCAGTCTTTTCTTTCTAGATTTAACTTGGTTGGGTTTTGAGGTTCTTTTTTTTTTTTCAACTCTATGTGGAGATATATATATATATATATATATATATATATATATATATATATATACTTTTCATTTCCCTTTTCCCACATCTACTTTATTTTCTATATTCCTCTTTTTGAGCCTTCCTTCTAGATTCTTATCTCTTCCACTCTTCAGTTTTTCTCTCTTCTCTTTCTCCTTATATCAACTATACTTCTTTCCTTTGTTCTTTTTTTTTTCTCTCCTAAAAGAAAGTATGAACTATTATGTACTGTCATCGTCTTCAGCTATTAACGTCAGAATATGTACTCCCTGTTCTGCAGGGGCAGAGATTACTCATCACGGGTCTTACTTCTTATAACAAAGTTAAATGGCTGGGATCTAAGACATGCTGTGTATGGGGACAGGAAACCTGTACAGGTTTGGAAGACATTGGATAGTTTAATGCTTTACCATAAAGAACCTGGCACATTAATGATGGTGTTCCTTTGAGGCCTCTGCCTTCAATAGGTCACCTTTTAGCAGGTTACTGTGGGAAATTTTCACTGGCCATGTGACTCAGCTCTTGGCTTTTCTTGAGGCTATTATTTTGAATTTGTTCTTCAATTATTGGAAGGGCTGGTTTTTCCCCATCTGCAAACTGGTCCTGGCAGTCTTTTTCTGGCCAGGGGCTATCACAGTGAATGGGAGACAATGAGAAGTTCTTGAAGGCAAGACAAGCAGCCAAAGCTCATGAGGGTGTGTTAATGGCCACCCTGCTGTAGCCTATCACCTTTTGTTAGTTCCTTCTAGAGTGTCCTTTTTTCCTTTTATAATTTTTTAAAAGAAATTCTTTGAGAATCTCACACATGTACATAATTGAAGATCTTTAATTTTATTTCAGTACTGAGGAACTCAGAGCCTTATACATGCCAGGCTAAGCTGTATCACCATCATCATTGGTGATTTCTTCTTCAATATAAGGCTTAAGTATTCTGGGCCCCAAACCAAAGGTTAGAGGGGCACTGGCTTTTGGAGAGCAAAGGACTTTTTATTTACATTCTAAATGCTGTCCTCTCTCACAGTCCCTCTCTTCTCCTCTAAGAGGGTGGGGCCCCTGGGTATAATTTGAAGGAAGGAGCAAAGCATTGGAGTTAAGAACTTGGATCACAACTTCATTAGTTCCTACCAATATGTTTTAAATTTTTGTTACTTTTTTGGGCAAGATTTTCAACTGAAATATAGGTGTCACACAGTAGACTTTTTCCTAAGGATGTAATTAGCTAAAACATGCTAAGAAAATATTTAACACAGTTATGCAAGTATAAAGTAATTGAAAAATGCCTACCTATGTTTTAGTTTTTACCATAAGTGTAGTTGTGATCATTTTTACTACCTTACTAGTTCTACCAAGGTCCACATTGCAAGGATGGCCATTTTAGTTGGAAGAGAAACCCATCCTTGTAGGGGATATCAACTTATAAAGTACAGTTGACTGATTGATAGAATTCAGGTGTTGGCTTAAGCAAGGAAATGGATAGAATTGTCTCTTGTCTCCTTCTATGCTGAGTGCTTTCTAATGAAATATCTGATCCTTTATTCTCTGCTTATGTGGCTTATTTCATTAATGCCTTGAAATGTTATCTGTGTCCCAATCCAGCTTTAATGGTTGATAAATCAGTCCCTAGAGTATTCAGCATGAACCCATCAATAACCACAAGACTTAAGAGCTGGTGTAAATCTTTATGCACATAGAGTGTGTGGCTCCTGTGCTGCCCAGCCTCTCCCTTTAAAAGGATGATTAAACCGCACTTAAATATTAATGCGTTTTGTTTTCAGGGAAATAGACCATGAGATAAGAAGGAATATTGAGCAAGTCCAGATGACTTAATGAAATGACTGTCAAGGTCAATCTTTAGAGAATATCTATGAACAAGAACTGATGGTTTTAAGTCAAAGGCTAAAAGGAGTGATATTTCAGGCACACATCCACAGTAGCCACTTATTGTAGAATATCCAAGACACAGGCTAGTAAAACCCAAAATCCAAATTAAACACCAAGTCCCTCCAAATCACTGAATCTATTTATAGTCTAATTATCTGAACAGTTTTCCAATGAAGACATGCAAACAGTCAATAAATATTTTTTGAAATGTTCAATAATCTCAACCAACAGGAAAATTTAAGTCATTAATAAAACCACTTTGAAATAGCATTTCACCCCATTCAGGATGGCTAAGATCACATACACACACACACACACACACACACACACACACACACACACAGAGAGAGAGAGAGGGGGGGGGGTTGGTACAGATGCATGCATGTGCATAAAAAGTTATACACATGCTGGTAAGAACATGAGGAAGAGGAACTCTTTGCTGATTGGGGGTATAAACTTGTGTAGTCACTATAGAAATGAAAATTAATGTTTCTTGAAAATGAAACAGAACTACTATCTAATCCTGATTATGTACCTGTGTTAGTTTTCATGGCTGATTAAATACCTGACAAGAAGTAACTTAATGGAGAGGTGGTTCATTTTGGCTTACAATTTAAGGGAATATAACATCATGGCAAGGAAAGCATATGTTTTCATTTTCTGTTGCTGTGATAAACACCATGACTAAAATACATTAGGGAGGGTACGTTCTTTTTTAATTAATTAATTTGCATCCCAAATGCTGACCCTGCTCTGGGCCCCTCTCATAGAGTTCCTCCCTTCTCACCCCTATGCTTTCCTCTGAGGGGGTGCTCCCCCTGTATTCCCCCATCCTGGTATATCTAATCTCTACAGGGTTAGGCTCCACCTCTCCCACTAAGGCCAGACAAGGCTGCCCAGGTAGGGGAATGGATTCCACAGTCAGAGAACAACTTTAGGGACAGCCCTCACTCCAGCATTTTGGGGACCCACACGAATACTGAACTGCACATCTGCTACATATATGCCAGGGATATAGCCTGTGTATGCTCTTTGGTTGTTGACTCAGTCTCTGAGATCTAGGAAGGGTATTTTCATCTTATTAGTTTTAGGCCATCATTGAGGGGAAACGGGCCAAGAGTGCATGAGCTCATGGCAAAAACTTGGAGACAGTAACTGAAGCAGAGACCATGAAGGTATGCTGTTTACTAGCTTGCTCCCCATGGCTTTTTCAGCTTGCCTTCTTATACTAGAAGTATAAGGCTCAGGCCCAACTACCTAGCGATGCCGCCACCCACAGTGAGCTGGTTCTCCAGCACATATCAATTATCAATTAATAAAACACCTAACGAACGAGGCCACAGGGCACTTTGATCTGGGAAATTCTTAAGTTGAGATCCCCCCTCCTCAGTGACTCTAGGTCTATTTAAGTTGAAACCTGAAGCTAACTATGGCAGCATAGCAGCAGATACACGTTTTCGAAGACATTCTCATCTACATATCCAAAGGTATATTTCCATAGAGAGTCTCAATCCTGATAAATTGACAATGAAGAGTAGCTACCATAATACCCAAAGCTCTCTCATTTCTACCACAAACAATGTGCACACCTACGTTATTATTAGGCTGAACTATTTATAATAGTTTTAAAAAACCAGGCTTGATGTCTAACAACAGAAGGAGCTGATATACAGAATGTGATTTTATTTAACTTAACTGTATACAAGAATGTAATTTTCAGGAAGGTGAATAGAACTGGAAAAAATATGTTAAGTAGAATAAGCCATACTCAGATATATGGGGTTGTATATGGTTCATGAAACTGGGGGGGGGGGAAGGACCATGATAGGGGAAGAAGGGCTCTTAAGGGGCTAAGAGAAGAAAAACAAGGTAATAGAATACATGTTACATGTGACATGAGAGGAGAAGAGTATATATATTAGGTCATGGAAGAAGATGATGAGAAAGAGCCAGGAGGGGGGAAAGAGGCTTGAGGGGGAGAGAGTATAAGAATAAAGCACATATCAAAATGCTATAGTGACATCTTTTTATTTACTTTTATTTACTTTGCATATAAATAAAAGAAACAAATTTAAAAAGAGGAAAAGCCCCGCTACAATTTAAGCTATCTTAATAAGACGCCTTAAAGATAAAGTCTGCAAATTAGATTTTTCTTTTTCTTTAAAAGACACCCAGATCAGGAGTTTGTAATCTGTGAGTTTTGACCTCTTTGGGGTCACATATCAGATATCCTGTATATCACATGTTTACATTACAATTCAGACCAGTATCAAATTATTCATATGAAGTATCAAAGAAATAATTTTATGATTGGGCATCACCACAACATGAGGAACTATATTAAAGGATAGCTTTTATTTTGTAGCTTGTGTTTAAACAAATTGGTTATTATGTTTCTCCTAGAAAATAAAGTTACAGGTGAAATTAAATTTCATATTGTATGTTCTAGTAACTTCAAAATATTATAGAATATTATGTAATATCACTATAAAATTAATAATGATATTTTATTAAGTTTTTGGAAGCTGGTATATGTAGAAGATATCTCAATTTATACTAGCCACACATGACTAATTACTAATTTCTCAATAACAAGTTTAGAGTGAATAATGTAGCTACAGAGCTGGACTATTAATGATAGAGCACAAATCATAACTTGGAAGTCTAATATTTCTTATAATACCAATGTTTATTCCTTAAACATTTAAAGCAGTCTCCCATGTCTGCTTCATAATGTATTCAGCAATGAATATTTGTTACCTTTGTAATGTTTTTATCTTAAGAACAGAGTCAAGCGGTTTTAATATCTTTTCCCTCATTGGTCAGCTTAAGTGAATCAGATCATACTGAATATCAATCCTCATATCTCGCTGTAGAAATCTCTCCCTGCTTTCCTGGGCTTATTTCCCTGGAAGCGGGGAACAACCTGCTGATGCATGATTGTGTTTCTAAGGAGCCTGTGGTAGCATTTTTCCCCTGCTAGGCAACAATTTCAAGTCATTCAGTCTGTTCGCCTTTGATGCTGTGCAGAAAAGGAGCCTTTGTTCTGACACCGGGCCATAGCCTGTGGAGAGCATATGTTAGGGCAGTTTTTATATAGGATACATAACACATTGTTATTAGTGAGTGGTGAGGTCTGTGTCATGAGGCGTAGATTTGTTCAAAAAGTAAATAATTGGCCAGCAAGATGACTCAGCTGGTAAAGGTGCTCACTGCCATGCCGGATGACCCAAATTGGACTGCTTGAGCCCACATGGTGAAAGGACATAAACAATTGAACTCTGGCAGTTTCTTCTCTGTCCCCCATACATAGGCATGTGTACCATGCCCAACTCACTCCCCCACAAGCACCTAATAAAGGGATATATTTTAGAGTTGTATACATTTCCCTTGCTTGTTTTTCCCCCATTTGTTATGGTTTTCTTTTTAGTTCTACATTTCTTTGGTATCTTGTTTTCCTGGAGGTTGCCACATAAAAGGATTACCTGAAGCTAGGAAGATCACTCAGTAAAACACCTGCTGTACAAACATGAGGACCCAAGTTTGGATCCCTAGAATTCATATAAAAATCAAGGCATATTGTCATATGACCAAAAACCCGGGTTATCAAGTTAGGCCAGTGGTGGAGTCCAGGGAGACAGACAGATCTGTGAAGCTTACTGACCAGCCACTCTAGTTGAATCAGTGAGCTTCAGGTTTAGTGAGAAAACTCCTCAGCAAAGAAAGTTTGGAACAATGGAAGAAACACACCTGATGACTACCTCTGGCCTCTACATGTACTTGTACATAAAAGTAAGCACACACTGACGCTAAGGTACATATATAATACCATATATCACATATATGTGTATATCCATATTCATATATACATACACATACACATATACATATACATATTCATATGAGATGTATATGATATGTGCTTGCTAGAAGTGGCTAACTTACATGTAACTTACATGCATATCAGGACCAGACAGGCAATTTTGTCAAATGAAGCAGGTCGATTCAAGAGTTAAGGTTCCAACTGGCAAATTCCTGCCTTATCTAAAACCAGAAAAGTGTGATTTTGAGTAGTTTCCAAGTGATATGAAGTGGGGGGGGGCTGTGGGGGAGTAGGGAGCCCAAAGGAACAAGATCATCTCATTTTTCAAGAAAAATTAATTAAAATTTTATGTCGATGGAGAAATGGCTCAGAGGTTAAAGAGTACAGCATTTTCTGAGACCTGAGTTTGATTCCCAGCACACACTTCATGTAGCTCACAACTTCCTGTAACTCCAATTCCACAGGGACCTGATGCTTCTGGCCTCTTCAAGCACCTGAATTCATATGCACATACCCCCACACAAATATACATTACTAAGAATAATAAAAATAAATATCACAAACAAATTTCAAGTTTTATATAATAGTTATCCCATAGGTCCTCCTTGGGACAGGTCTGTGGTCACTGGGTCCATTGCATGAGAATATGACTAGCTGGGCTGTCCTTGCTGAGGCTCTGGTTTGGCTGTAGGGCAACTGCATCTTGAGTTCATGTTAATGATCTGAGTCCCTGGAGGGGGACTCACTGGACTAAGACAGGGGGATGCTGGAGGCTTGCTGCTCGGCAGACAGGTTGCATGGTGAGTAGGTATCCTTGGCCTCATAGTTTGGACACTCCCAGGAAGCCTGGTTTGCTTGGGTTTGGGATGAGTTCCCATGGAGAGTAAGGTGTTACTTCTTGAATTTGGGGTGCCTCGAGGGTGCACTCTTAGGCTTGTTTAGGTAAGTCCAAAGGTCTGAAGGGAAAGAGCAGCCTGTCCTTGAAGTGTTTGCTCCTTATATGCTTGGGAGTGAGATGGAACTGAGAGTTGGTTCCTGGTAGGGTCTAGGGAAAGGAGGAGACTAGAGCCTGGAGCCCAGAGTCCTATACTGTGTGGGTGGGGATGCTTGGAGAAAATCTCAGGTCTGAGGTCAGACCACAATCTGGTCCTTGCCAGAGGGAGAGCTTTCTGGGTCTGTAGATTGTCTCGTTTCTCACAAAAAGTCATTGGTGGGCATGAACTCAAAAGCTGGAGGAGCCAGGATAGAAAATAACCAACCCATTGTGGGTGGTTTTTCTCTCTGGGCTGGTGGTCCTGGATTGGATAAGAAAGCAGCCTGAGCTAAGGTCCTGCCCTGTTTGAGTTCCAGTCCTGACTTCTTTCAATAATGAACAACAACGCAGAAATATAAGCTGAATAAAGCCTTTCCTCCCTAACTTACATTTTGGTCATGGTGTTTCATAACAACAATTTTAACCCTAAATAAAACAGACAGCATCACTCAAGTAAAGTGCCTTCAGAACTGAGAAAAAAAATCTTTACCATGTTTGACACATGAAAGATACAAGGGAATGTCGCTCAGTGAGGGTCAGATTAAAAGTTTTTTTGTTTTTTGTTTTTTGTTTTTTGATTTTTGTTGTTTTTTTTTTTTGCCAGTGGTTGAAAACATGCTCATGCCAGGAAGAACTCTGGACCCCAAAGTGAGCAGCATTATAAAGTCCTATAGATTATCTTTATATATTATACAGTCAAAAACCACAATTACATCATACCATAGGCAGGCCAGAGGGAAAATGTTTCAAAAGTTTCTGTTAACCAAGTCTTCAAAAGATTTAGTTGTTCTATGTTGTAAAACATAGATCTCCCCAAACCCAAAAATATTCATGTAGAAAGAATTAGAATGTTCTGCTCCTTGGAATATGGAGAGCAGGTTCTGGGAAAGAGTTGAGTGGAACATAAGCAGAAGTTAGCTAAAGCTAGGATAAATAGAGTCACTTTGGACAGTTACCTACACATTTAACAGAGGGTTAGTATATGGAATGTACAAACAAATTCCCCTTAAAAAATACTTCAACAAACCCTAACCACCAAGAAAACAACCCAATTAAAAATTGGAGCATGGAATTAAACAGTTAGGCCTCAAAAGAAGAAATACAAGTGGCTTGGAAAAATTTTTTTTGTTTAATGTTTAATAACCTTAGGTATCAAGGAATTGCAAATTAAAACTACTTTGGGATTTTATCGTAGCCCAATGAGAATGGCGAAGTTCAACAAGAATAAAATGACGACAGATGTTGGCATAAATATGGGGGAAAGAAACACTTATTCACTCATGGTGGGAGTGCAAACTGGTACAACTACTATGGAAATCAGTGTGGATGTTCTTCAAAGCACTGAAAATAGATCTACCACATGCTCTAGCTATGCCACTCTTGGGTATAACCCAAAGGATTTTATATCCTACTACAGAGTTTATATTCATGTTTATTGCTGCTCTATTCACAATAAGCAGGAAATGGAAACAGCCTAGGATGTCTTATATTTACACAATGGAATGTTTTTCTGCTGTGAGGGAAAAAATGAAATTATGACATTCATAGGTAAATGGATGGAGCTGGAAATTTTCTGAGTGAGCCCAGACTCAAAAGGCAAACACTGAATGTCCTGTCTCTTATATGAGGATGCCAGCTTTAAATCTTGAGATGAATGCGTTTAAATGAAATACCTATATAAGTCAGGAAACCAGTAATGGCCTGATTGGGTAATCTTTCAATAGAAGGGAGATAGGATGCAGGTGCTATAAAGGGGGGGTGAGGAATGGAGCAAGTACAGTATGGTACGGAATGGGACAATTAACACTAAAACATGTTTAAAAGTCATATGGAAAATTACTACTGTAGAAGCTTCCATAAACATAATATAATGAGGTAACAGTATCTTTCCTAGACACCACAAGCTGTCACATACAAAGCCTAGTACAAAGAAGACAGATCCATGATCTTCCCTTCATTTTCAAAGAGAAGAACATGTAGATATATGTGGAGAAATCCGTATGAAATACACAGAACCTGGAGTTCTTAGTTAAAAAGCCATTGCAGACATTTAGGGGCTCTGGGTTTTCCATATATGTGCCACTCACTATCCTTCCGCCACTGTTACCTTGACAGTCCTTCTCCCTATCACAGTGTGTTACTTAACTTTTTACTATATTATGAAAAACTTGAATTTCTCCTTTTTCCAATCTCAGTTACAGATCTAAAGTGAGGGAATGAAGGCTTCAAGATAGGATGTGACCCATCAAAGATCCTGTAGATAATTAGAATTATATTTAACCGCTCTCCAATTAGCACTTTGGGTGAATCATTCAGTGTTATTTATATGATATTACATTATCCTTTACCCCCTAAATATGCATGGAGATTGAATGTTTTTATTTTCTTTTTCTTCTTTATTTAAATTGGGGTATGTTATTTGAGAGATTTTAGTTATGTAACCAAGGCTGACCTTAAACTTATGATCCTCCTGTTTCAGTCTTAATATTGCTCAGATTATAGCTATGCACCAACAGAATTTTCTTTTTAGCATAAATTTCCTCAATATTACCCGAGAACCTTACTTTGGTTCCTGTGGATTATCTAAGAGAAGCTACAAGTATTGTTATGTTATCATGTACTGTACTGATTCATTATTTGTGACTGATCATATGCCTAGTTTAAGAAAGTAGATTCTTGGGTGGGTGGGTGGGGGAGCACCCTCATAGAAGCAGGGTAAAGGTGAATGGAGTAGGAGGTTTGCAGAGGGGGAACCGTGAAAGGGGATAACATTTGAAATGTAAATAAATAAAAAATTGCATACACAAATTTAATTGGAAAAATAAATGAATATTATATCTGGGGAAAAAAAAAAGAAAGTAGGTTCTTGCTTAACTTTCCATTAAGTTGGATTTGGTTCAATTGGATAATGCAATAGGCCTGAATTTATTGACCCTTTCTGTAACCATCTATGAGCCAGAAAATTTCAACACTTGGAAGAAATCTTAAAGTCATTTAGTTTGGCCTTCATGCTGATGGATGAATACCTTTGCTTTACAAGTGTTCATATTGTTTCTAATCTTACAAAACTACTGACAGTCAGCTCCCTGCATCTTGATGTCTTATGCTTATGGCTTAACTCAGATTTGGGAGAGGTCACACTGTACTGTACCTTTCTGGAGTTTCTATTCATGAAATGGGCCTATGTGGCCAAGACCATTGGGTCTAGAGATTATTTTTCTTGGTTGGAATTAGACCTTTCTCACTTAATAACAATTGTCTTTGAGATGGGAGCTTGTGTTTTCTGTGCTTCAGTGACCATATAATGATATAACAGTACCTACCTGAATTTTTGTTATGAGAATGAACCTAAATTATGCAAAGGAGGTACTGACAGGATAATCTTATCATGGAGAAAACATTCAACAATAGTACTGCTGATATACCAAACTTGTAAAGCCAATGTCAGAAATGTGTTTATTTTCCCATGTTCACACTCTCCACATAAGAATAACTTCTCTTTGTATTCAACTGTCAGGGGCTGAGCTCTTTTGTTGTTGTTGTTGTTGTTGTTGTTGTTGTTGTTGTTGTTGTTGTTTTTCAAGACAGGGTTTCTCTGTGTAGCCCTGGCTGTCCTGGAACTCACTCTGTAGACCAGGCTGTTCTCGAACTCAGAAATCCGCCTGCCTCTGCCTCCCAAGTGCTGGGATTAAAGGCGTGTGCCACCACCGCCCGGCTGTATTCAACTGTCTAGAGATTGACCAGATCTTCCAAGCCTCTTCTATCCTCTGGCTTCTGGGGCTTTCAGCTTTTATTCATTATTTGAATAAGTTATTCCATCTGAATCATCTCGCTGCTCCTACACGCATGTTGCTAAGGTTACCTCGGCATGCAGAACTTATATTCTGTCTCATTCAGCCACTTACACAAGGACATGGTCTACCCAGAGGTCTGAACATGCTGATAATGCCAGGCTTTCAAGTTAATCGTAGTAGTAGTGTGGCTAATGAGCCTGCTGCATCTGTAATTGGGTGGTGTGCTCTTTTTGGCGACTTGATTTTTACAAGGAAACATCATGTTACTGCCGTAGTACCTTAGCACTTAGCCCTCATTTGTAAGCAACTAAATTGTAGACAAGTGCAGTACATAGGAGCCTGAGAACAGATTAGATGTATCAGGGAACAGAGCTATAAATAACAAACCTATAAATCCTTCCCATTAGTCCAGCCCTTCTATAGTTTTTTTTTTCTCACAAAGGCTAGCACATAAAATACAGAGGATAGTGTGGGAAGAGATGTGATTCAGCTCAAGTTGGGGCGAGCAAGGACTTGGGTAGCCATTAGAGAATACCATAGCCTATATAAAGAACACCAAAGGGTAAAAATACAAGGAGAGTGTTGCAAGAGAACACTTGACATTAACAAGCCAGATTTGAGATATCTGTAGCATTCTGCAAGATGAGAGTGAGTAAGACCCTAGTGGACCTACCTATGCAAATAGATGGCATAGACCAAAACCCGCCTCACGAGGTTGTTATTATTATCCCTTAGGCTGGTACCATCTGCCTCTAGAATTATGAGGTAGCATCTGAGAAAAACTTGTTCTATATAGTCAGTGGAGGGTTTAAGGAAATATTTTTGAAATTGCTTTCCTACTTTCCTTAAATCCATCATACTTTAAAAACTATCTTCATCACCACTGGTTTCTAAGCAATTCCTTATAAGGAGATAATGATGTCTGATCTCATGACATGGTGAGAATTCAAGGGTTCAAAGCCAGTGCTTTACCAAGTCACCATCTAAAGTTGTGTTTTAAGAATTTTTTTTTCTGAACCTCAGTCAAAAAAGTGCTTGTTTTCTAAGAAGATGAGTAACTTGGGTTAGATTGAGTTTCAGCATTTTATAAAGTCGATTTCATCATAAAAACAAGCAGGACAGGACTTTATATGTTCAAACTTGATAGCTTAAATAGAAACCTTTTATAATTTTATATATTTATAGTGTATCTTGGTCATATCCATCTATGCCTCACTCTCTCCCTCCAACCCCCACCACACCCCTCATGACATATCGTCTATCTCTTCTAAAGCAATGTCTTTATTATGACCTCCTCACTCCAGTTAATGGTGCCCAAATGTGTATGTGTGTGGAATTGTCCAGTGAGGCATAGACAACCTACAAATGACTCTCCCCACACTGAAGAAAAGTGACTTTCCCCGCTCTTAGCAATTATCAACTGCCAATGATAGGGCATTGAAAGCCCCACCCCCTCCATGCTGGACTTTTTAATTTTGTTGCTCTTGTGGAGGACTCGTGTGTGTAAACAGAGCTGCTATGAGTTCCTGTGGTATACTCGGGCTAACCTGTTGCAGTATTCTTCCCATCCTCCAACTCTTATATTCCCTCCAGCCCCTCTTCTGTGATATCTCCTGAGCCTTGGAGGTAGTGGTGGGAGTGGTAATGTAGATGTCACATCGTGGCTGAGCACACAGCATTTTGAAGAGTTTGAGTCTCTTCATTAACCACTACATTTACAATCAGAAGCTTCTTTCTATGACCACGGTTGAAAATAGCACAAATCTATAGATATAAAAACAAATATTGTAGAGGATTTTTATAACATGACCATCTAGCAAACTATGAATTGGTTCTGCCCAACAGCCTATAAATTCTCCAGCCATGAATTTTGACCATATTTATAGTACAGGGCATAAATAACTTCCTGTGGAGCATGCTCAAATCTAATCAAGAAAATGGTTGGTTACCCATAAGCTATCTTTCCACTATTGCCTCAGTGTGTGCATCTTCTCTGGAAGATCATTATTGCAGCATGCAGCATGCAGCATTGGTCAAGACCATTGATCTCCTTTTCCCCTTAGCAGCCTTCATAGCACTTTCCATCATTATGAAACCTAGCTAGAAGGGAGAAAATTTCTTGATCAGTTCAAGACTGATACCTTTATGTCCTGCAACTGGAGTGTATGTTGTTTTCAGCAATAGGATGTTAGCTATCTACTTATGATAGGCAACCAAGGGCAATACAAATAGATCGTCTTGTTTGGATCATCTCTGGGGTCTCCTTGACCAATAATTCATAAGGACGTAACCTGTGCTTGGCACTGAGATTTTAACTTAATAACTTACATCTTCTGAGAGCAGCATTATTCTCCCATGTGGAACACTTATGTTCGAACTCATTTTCTTTTAAAAAATATGTTTTAGTTAGCTTATACTAGTGGAGTTTCATAAGGCTTCTTCATACATCCTTAGTTTTGGTTAACTCCTACTTGCCCCTCATTTCCCTCACTCTCTGCCCCCATCCCCATTTAAATCTTTCATTCCCATGATTGCTACATCTTAGAAATTACATGTGCTCTACTAAGTGTGTCTATTGTGCTTTCTACTTGGATTGCAAGGTCATAGGTTTCCACAAAGACTATTCATTTTGGTTAACTCTTCCCTTTTCTTCTAGTTTCCCTGTTAGTCTTTCTGCTCTCTGTTTGCCCATGCTCTACTTTCACC
This sequence comes from Apodemus agrarius, assembly GCA_964023405.1. NCBI lineage: Eukaryota > Metazoa > Chordata > Mammalia > Rodentia > Muridae > Apodemus > Apodemus agrarius. The sequence continues at coordinate 57,701,332 of OZ030010.1, read as the reverse complement.
TCACCTATGATTCATACTCCCTTCCTCATATTTGTCCCTTCATTCTTTGCTATTTTCATAACTACCATGTGTACTTGAAGCTAAACACCCAAACACAAGATTTGAAGCTAGTACCCACATAGGACAGATAGCTGCACAGATAGCTGTCTTTTGGGGCCTGGGTGACCTCAGTAAGGAGTTTTTCCAGTTTCATCCATTAAATTTTATGACTTAAATTTTCCCCACTACTAAGTAATGTTCCACTTTTTATGGGTATTACATGTTCATTATATATTGAACAGTTGATATACATCTATTTTTATTCCATTTCCTAGTTATTGTGAATAAAATAACAATGAACATGGATATGCAAGAATTTTTATAGTAAGATATGCTGTTCTTTGGATACTTGCCTAGGAGTGGCTTAGTTAGGTCATATTGCAGCTCTCTTTCTAGTTATTAGATACATAGCTGGCAAACATAGTCATCCATTTTGTGGGCTGCTCTTTACTCATCCCATGGAGACCATGAATTAGAGAGATCAGAGAGGGGACTGGGGACAGTTATAACCTTTAAAAGCATCGCTTTCAATGACCTATTTCATCTATGAGGCATTACTTTTTAAAAATTCAACTACTTCCCAAAATAGTTTTGCCAACTGGGAACTAAACATTTAGCACACAAGACTGTGAGGAAACAGTTCATATTCAAACCCATGCCATGGTGGATAATTTTAAAGCCAATGAAAGAGGATTTTAAGAAGAGACGTAAATTCGTTTTAGGATCTAGGAGAAGATGGGAGGGAAAACCTTAATCAGAATATATTTAATAAATTTCCAATGAAAAATAAAAGCTAGGGAACAAAAAAGAATGACAGAAAAGAGTAGAAGACACAATGAAGTGATAGTGAGAATAAATAGAATGCATAGAAAAGACATGGTTAATGTCATGGTTGTGTTGTGCTATGGGAAAACTCAGTGAACAAGCTCCGTCCTAATGTTTTGGTGTGCAGTTATGAATGCAAATAAAAGTTATTGCATAGGTCTTTCCTCTTCTTGACAACCCTCTCCCCACAATTTGTAATGTAACCAAAATTTTCATTGTTTTATTGGAGATTATTCTAATTTTGTGTATGTTAGAAAAGGAAAACAATTTGTTAACAGCTTTCTTATGATACTTTTTATTTAATTAGCAAATTATTATCTTCCCCTTGGGGGATAAGGAGTAGGTTCTCTGCCTGACTCTGTACATTATGCTGATTGTCTTTGTGCCAGACAAGAATGTGTTATATTGACTAACATATGAACAATATATTACTGTTTTATATATATTTATATACAGAAAAGTAATTTGTGTATGTACATATGTATATTACTGTTTATACACACGCACAAACACACACAAGCACATGTATTACTTTTCTGTTGCTGTCCAAACACTAACTTGGATAGGAAGGGGTTTTTTTCATGTTACAAGTTATAGTCTATCATTTAGGAAAACAGGGAAAGGAGGGCACTTCTTAATTATTTTAATGGATATGTAATAAGGGATCAATTATACACATTAAAAAAAACAAGAAGGAAAGAGTCAAGTATGGTGTTCATACCTTTAATCCCAGAACTCAGGAGGCAAAGGTAGGTAGATCTTTTTGAGTTTGTAGCCAGCATAGTAAACATAATGAGCTAGTACTACATTGTGATATTCATGTCTCAATGGAAAAAAAACCCACATTGATATTTTGCTTAGAGATAGCACATTTGCAGAGGATGGAATGTTCTAGAAAACAAGTTTTGATCATTTGTTCGTATATGCAAAATGCATTTAAACAGTGATCACTACTTGTTTTGGCCTATATCAAGTAAATGGAATATATTTTGCTGATATCATTAGGCATTCTGGGTAATAATTATGCTTCCTATAGCCCCTAGAACTGAAAGTAAGAAAGAATACAGTTCAAAACTACTATTACAGCTCTACCTCAAAGCCTTAGCTGTCATAAAACTACTCATGAATAGTGTTGTATTCTGTCTGCATGGTTTGGCCCTGAAAACATGACTGGGACACCAAAGGAATGAAGAAAGGACAGACACACATACAGAAATGATAGGATCAAGTGTCCATGCTTATTCTAATGAAGTAGCACCAATTATGCAACAACCCAGAACCTCATCAAGTTTATTATATACAGCCCAGCTAGGGTTAGCTAGCCTCCATAGGAGGTCTCTCTAGAGCTGAGTTGTGCAGTCATCCTGGAAGAGGGGGGTTGCAGTTGCTAGTTTTTGCACACACTGGTCAATCATTCCTAAACACTTGTACTTTGTCCAGAGGAAGACTTTGTCATGCCTTAGCTGGATTCTTACCTGAGGGAAGTCCTGGTCAATAATACACAGTCACTGTTGACTTTATCTAGTCCTCCCTTATACATTAACTCAGGGGGTCACCTGATCCCAGACTAGACAGTGCTGATGTATCTAAATTGCTTTCTCTCAAAGTTTCTTGAGTTAGGAATGTCAAAAGTTGGAAAGTAAAGGGGCAAACTATGGAAGCTGTTAAAATAATGACCAGGTTTCTTCACTAATTATGCATGACAGAGTCTGCCTCTCTTCCTGGTAAACCCACCCATATCTAGTAAACACATCCATCTCTGCATATATATATTTATCTCCCTCCTAGAACTGGACTGACATGGGGCTGAAATAATTTCTTGATTCAAACTATGTCATCCATAGTGTAAACATCTCACCCTGCTTCCTCAAAGGAGATTTTTTTTCACCCTTGCTTTGAATGTTGCCTTTCTCCACCCTTGAGGAGGTAATCTCTTCAAGTCTAAGTCATTTTACAGTCAAAGTTTGATTATTGTTTGCATATCCTTTGGTGAAAATCAACATTAAAGCTCTGTTTTAGATACCCACTCCTGTATCCAACTATGCATACCACAATTGTAAGCACTTGAATGCTTTCTTTGGCACTTAAATCTGTAGTTTCTTTTTTCTTTTTGTTTTTTTTAAAAGCCAAATTCTACATACATACATTTCAGCAGGAAAAATTTCTGTTTGCTATTACTTTTCTCTCTTCTAATGCCTTCTTGGAAAAGAAGCCTTTTCAAACTGATCCAGTTATCCATCACATGTTCCATTTTACAGAGTTTTCTAGAGACGTAGAGAGGACCAGAAGCATTTCTAGGGCCAGCAAGATATCCTACAGTCAGTCCAGATACTCTGTTTTCAAAAGTTTCTGATTGAGGGCTTTGTAAAAACAGATACTCATTTATCCTTTTTTTTTTTTCTATTTAGCTGGCAATTTCTCAAAGAAGGTTAACCTATTATCAATTTTTTCTTTGCCTACTTCCACAGCTCTGGGTGAACCAGGAGGATGGGGTGGAGGAAGGGCCCAGTGATGTGCAGAATGGGCACCTGGACCCCAACTCAGACTGCCTTTGTCTGGGCCGGCCACTACAGAACCGGGACCAGATGCGGGCCAATGTCATCAATGAGATCATGAGCACGGAACGCCATTACATCAAGCACCTCAAGGACATTTGTGAGGTAGCCATGGTGGTGCATGTGGGGAGCATGTGTGGTACAATGTAGGACACTTCTAGGAAGAGCTGACAGTCTGCATGAGCCTGCCTGTGGCAGTCCCGAAAGACCAAAAAGGCAGCTGGACTCGCTTCCCAGATTGTTTTCAGTGGGATGAAATTACATCCTTTTGAGTTTTCAGGTTTTCTCTCCCTTGTTTTATCCATCTTTGTCATTAATTCATTAATATTTACCTTCTGTCCTTCTGCCTCTTCTTTGTCTCTGTCCTTTCCTTTCCTGAATCTGTACCCTTCAATTCTTGGTTTCTGATCCAGCAAAGAGGCCTGACCTACCTCATTCATGAAAGGAAATTTAAGCAAGAGCCAGGCTTGAATGTATAAAAGAGTCCCTAGGAGTTTTTTAAAGGATACAAATTGTAAGGTCTTCATGCCTGCCACCTAAGTTGTGAATTGTCAGTGACTCTGGTGTGGCAGGAGCATAGTTAAGTTTCAAGAGCATCACTTCTGATCCTGATGTGTTGGTACTCTTCCTTCACTTGAAGAACATTGTGGTTGATTTAAACAGGTAAGTACTTGTAAAGGAAATCAACAGAAGGTGAAGGTTATATCAACAAGCCTCAACTCCTTTACTTTGTGTCTCTATAATCCCTAACTCCATGCTTTCTATCTCTCTAGACTATGGGAGCTTCCTGCTCCCCAATGTTCTCTTTATGTTAATGGTGGCTGATTAACACTTTCAAAGGATTTCAAAGGATTACTAAGCATTTCAAAGGATTACTAAGCAGTAAGAGAAAGAAATCAATAGAAAATGGAGAAAAGAATGTTTTCAAAATCATTATTTTCTGTATATGGGTGTTTTGCCTGCATATATGTCTGTGTACCTCATGTGTGCTTGGTACATGAGGAAGCATTGAATCCACTAGAACTAGAGTTATAGTTGATTGTGATCCACTATGTAGTGCTAACAATCCAAGTCAGGTCCTTTGGAAGAGTATCTAATGGTCTTAACCACTGAGCTGTCTCTCTAGCCCACACACACACACACACACACACACACACACACACACACACACACCAAAACCCAAATCACCCAGCTTTCTTTTGATCTCTGGAAAAACGCTTCATTGATTCATTTTGTTTCCTTCTCTCTTAGGAGAAATCAGAGCCTAATTTCTTTTCCTAACCTGGGGACTACTTTGTAGTTGAGAGGATAGTTGTAATATTTTCAAAGCCCTAGTTTCCCTAGAGCAGAGCTATCTAACAGAGCGTTCTGCAGTGATGAGATGTCTCCCTAATAGACATCTGCTAGCTAGCCAAGCTTTTGAAACATGGCTGGTGTTATTGAGAAGGAAAACGTAATTGTTTTTATTTAAGTAGAATTAGTTTAAATAAAGACACACTATTTGAAATCACATTGGACAGTACACCTATGGAAAGATAGTTATGGGTATTAAATTTAACCTGAGCTCATTTTCTTTTCTCAGTTAAGTAGATTAAGAATTATTCTCTTCATGTCATAAAGCAGGAAGATAGGGTGAAAAGAATGCAGGTTCTAGAAACATTGTTCTGACTGGTATGACTCAATTTAGTCACAAATTAACCCCATAGCCTTTAAGGTAACCCCACATCAAGAATACACATACTCTGAGTTCAATTTTCTCCTTTGTGTTTCACACTTCATCAAATACCTACTCCTTAAAGTTGTTGAGAGAACTAAACGTACTGTTGTTGTTTACATGTGAATTGTATTGGGGTATGAACTTGAGTCCTGTACATGTTAGGCAAGTCTACTACCACTAATCTGTACCCTCAGATCATAGATATAATGCTATAATGAAATATTCTCCAGATATTTTAGAGAATGTCTTTTTTATTTCTCCCTTCAAAAAATGTTTTTCTGATCACTGATCTATATCCATAGTAACCCTTTTCATCTCTAGCCAGCAATATCTGCATCACCTGAGACCTTGTTACACATGTAAAAATCTTTGGCTCTATCTCAGTCTCACTGAGTAAAATTGTGCATTTTAGTAATTCACCCATTTGATTTGCAAATATGAAAGTTTGAGAAATAGGATGTAGAAACATAAGGACTTGGAAATCTTCAAATGAGAATTTTCAGATATTGTGGTATCTATGATAAACTAAGTAGAATCTGTTCGCCACTTGATAAGTAGGGCAGGCTATCATGACCTAAGGTAATTTTCCCTCTTAGCACAAAACCTTCCAATGGCTCATAATTTCCCTTCAAGTAAAAATGGAAACTGTTATTACTTACAAGGGCAGGTAGTGTCAACCCCCTCTCACTATTTTGGCTTCATCTCTTGTTTCTTTTTCTATGTTCTTACTAACCTACCCTTACTGGCTTCTTACTATTCATCTACAGCCAGACATGCTCCCAAACAGAGACCTTAAACTATTTTTTCCCTGCCCAGAGCAATACTCCTCCAATTAGGTGCTTCAAGTTTTTTACTCAAATACTCTATTTAAAACTCCAAGCTTGCATTGCTTCTTAGTTTTCCTATTTTACCTTTCTCCATTATACTTTTGACTATTGGATAAGTTGTATATTTCTATATTCATATACTTATAGCTTATCTGTCATACTAGAATGTAAATATCATAAGAGGAAGGGGATCTCATTAGTTAATTACTTACGTTGAATCCATAACCCACAATTTGACACATAGTAGATTCTCAAAAAATATTGCAAAATAAAAATAAATATAATTGTTTGCATTTACACACTTGTTTGATTAGCATATTGGGTATCATTTAATCTTCAAAGAGGGTGAATATCATGATTTTCTGTACCAACAAATTATCCTTGATTAGAAAAAAAAAATTTCATAGTTTTTCCTGTCTCCAGTGCTGTGAAAGCCTATTGGTCTTAGAAGTATGTCATCTTCCCCAACTCTCAAACATCATGGTTTCAAAACACAAGGTACAACAATGAATCTGTTAATCTGTACAGAAGGAGGGTTCGGTGGCTCTGCTTTGAGGATTTGTTCAATGCAGCCAACCTAGTCAGAGCTTTTGTTGAGGACATTAGAAGCTATCTCTTTGTTCCATTCCACAGCAACAGATATCAAAGAGAATTCGAGAAATCTGTGTTTGGCTGGACCATGGACAGTATTCTACTTTATACTGTCTTACCTATAAACCAAAGCCTTCAGCACCAAAATATTTTCAGAAAGAGTACCAGAGTTAGAACTGAGAGCCCCAAGGTTAAGTCATATTTTGGTGTCTGGCTCAGAAACCTCAGCAAAGTCTTTTTAACCCTTGACCGTATTCCCCACCTTGAAAGTAAGTGGGTTGGGGAGCTTGCTCTTTAAGTAATATGCAGCTCTTAAAGCTCTCTGGTTTGGTACTGTGTGGACATAGCTTCACTGGAGAAACCTATGGTAGCGAGACAGCTCTCTTCTGCACTTTCCGCCTCTTCCTCCTTAGCATTCAAGGAAGCACATCTGATCTGAGTGTGGATGTGTTCATATGACAATCTACTGCACTCTCCACAGATTTCTAAATCTAGCCAGGGGGATAAAAACTCAGAGCTTAGCTCAGGATCATTATGACTAATCATCTGTGACATTGCCATTTGTAACCATGGTACTAATTTTACAATAGAAGAAATTAAATACTAAACAAACAGGGCTAAAGATGCTTCAAAATGATGTCTTTTCTGTCCCCGGGGCGAAATTAGCTCAGACATAATATAAATGTGAAATCAGCTCTATTCTCAGATGCCTCCAGAAAATCTTGCCTATCTTTCCTTGGTCATTTGGATTAGTCTCAGTTGCTTCACCATCAAGAAATTCTTTCTTTAATAAGTTTTACCCTGTTATTTCTGTCTTTTATGTTTCGACCTTGCTTTTAAGCTGCATGTGATAACTGTAGCCTGTACCTGTAACCTCATCACTCAGGAAACTAAAATTTGAGGATCATGAATTTGAGGCCTCTCCGGGCTACATAGTGAGATATAAATTAAAACTGAAACCAAGGAGCAGCAGCAGCAACAGCAAAAATCTTTGAGCTTTCGAAAGTATTAGATCTCTCTCTCTCTCTCTCTCTCTCTCTCTCTCTCTCTCTCTCTCTCTCTCTCTCTCTCTCTCTCTCTCTCTTTGTCATTATTTCTACCCAGGTACTAACCAAAGGTCATTATATCTCGGTATATATGTATAATGATATATTGTATAGTGTGGTAATTTTTATATAGTATATTAGAATAAACATGAGATAGCTAATTAGCCTAAAATGATCATCCCAGAATTTTATGTCTACCCTAGTCCCTACCCCACCCAAACATCTTAAATAACCAATTTAGGGGCTCTTCCAGAGGGGAGACTGATTCTCTCTCAGCAGTGGGGCTCTGGGGGATGTCCCCCAGCTGTGTTGTCATGTCAATGGATATTGTTATTATTCAGGTCTTCTCTAAGATACTATACTGTTATATTTTATGGGTGCAGTTTTTCTGTCCTAAATAGAAGACAGTCTCACAGCAGACTTTCTGGTCCTCTGGCTTTTATACTCATCCCATCCCATAGTCTGTGATCTTCCCTGAGCTTTATATGTATAAGTTTTGTTACAAATGTATCAAGTGGGGCTGGGAACCCTGCTGTTTGTTCTCTTCATTTTGACCAGTTGTGGCTTTCTGTGATCTCCCTCTGCTGCAAAAAGTCGTTTCTTTGATCAAAATTGAGAGCTACACTAATCTATAGGTATAAGGATAATTATTAAGAATGTAGTTAGAAAATATACTGCTTTGAGAAAGTAGCAGCAGTCAGTTCTTTTCTACAATACATGATCTCACTAGGCACTGGTAGTTGGCTAGAAGACTCAGTACCAGGTATGAATGCCTCTCTAGTCACAAGATCTTAAGTCTAAGTAGATGCCTGTTGGTTACTCTCAGTTTATATGTGCTATGATTATTCCTTTGGAGATATCTTGCTGTGACAGACATGTTTTGTGTGTGTGTGTGTGTGTGTGTGTGTGTGTGTGTGTGTTGCAGGCATCACAGCTAGGTAGGCCCATTTGGTTGTTTTTCTCCCTTTGCAGCTTGCATTGCTCACTCTCATTCTCCTAGAGGAGGCTTCCAATTTAGTTACACTTGGATTCTCCCAAGTACTATGTCTGAAGTGTGTAGTGTCTTCAGCAATAAGGACTTATCTTCAGTCTCTGAGAGGCCACCAGTGACAACAGCAATAGTCTATATTATTTTGGGAGTCTTTTAAGATGCCCACAACCACCAATTCAGAAGGAGGGGGGATTTTTTTGTTTGTTCGTTCGTTTGTGCCTGGTGCTGGGATTTTTGTTGGAATAGACTATGACCCTGGGGGATCATTATCATCTCCGGTGATGTAACTTCACTTAAAGTGCATAATACATATTATATGTAATTTTGGGTAAACAAAAAAATAAGATGATTCCTTATGGATATCTCAATCACCCTTAGTGACTTTTATTCCTCCTCTGTTCCTCTTCTTCTGTGTTGTTCTCTGTCTCACATCCACCCAATTTTTCCATCCATATCATCTGTCTCTTGCTATTCCCCTCTCTACAGCTCTCCCCATATGATCCCGTTCTATAATCTTGTTTTCTTGTGGTTATTCCAGGTTAATGCAACCTAGGATCCAGAAATAAAAGAGAACATGTGACACTTGTCTTTCTGGGTCTGGGTTACCTCACTTAGTATAATAGTTTCTAGTTCTATTCATTTATCTGAAGTTCTCATAATTTTATTTTCATTTATCCAATAGAATCCCAGTGTGTATATACACCGCATTTTCATTATCTGTTTATCACTTAAGGACATGCAGGCTCTTTCCATTTTCTGGATTTGGGGAATAGACCAGCAGTGAACATGGCTAAGCAAGTATCTTTGAAGTAGGATGACAATCTTCTGGATATATGCAAAGGAATGGTATAGGTAGATTTATTTTTAGCTTTTGAGAATTCCTCATACCGATTTCCACAGTTGTTGCCCCAGTCTGCAATCCCACCAACAGTGAATGTGGGTTGTCCTCCCCATCTGTCCTTGCAAACATCTGTCGTCAGTTGCTATCTTGATCTTAGCCATTCTGACTGTGGTAAGTGGAAATCGAAGAAGGGGATTATTATCCAGAATATATGAATATAAGAAGAACTAAAAAAAAAAAAAAAACAGAGTCAAGAAAACAAGTGACCTAACTAAACAATGAGCTGGTCTCTGAGCAGAGTTTTGCTTGTATATAATTTATTGTAATTTGATCTACTTAAGGTAAAAATTAAGGTGTATTCCAAACACTAAGTTCAACAATTAATAAATATGACCTCATTAAATGGAAAAACTTCTGCACAGCAAAGCACACCATCATTCTCACAAAGTGGCAGCCTACATGGAAAAGATTTTTTACCAACTACACATCCAATAGATGGCTAACATCCAATGTACATACAAAAAAAAAACTCAAAAAACTTATTACCAAGAAAACAAATAACCAAATTTAAAAACGGGGTACAGATCTAACATAGAATTCTCAACAGAGGAATCTCAAATGGCTGAGAAGCACTTGAGGAAATGTTCAACATCCTTTGCTGTCAGGGAAATGCAAATCAAAACTAGTTTGAGATTCCATTTTAACACCTGTCAGAATGGCTAAGTTCAGTAACTTAAGTAACAATTCATGCTAGCAAGGATGTGGAGGAAGGGAAACACTCCTCCACTGCTGGTAGGAGTGCAAACTTATACAACTACAGAAATCAATGTGGCAGTTACTTAGAAAAATGGGACTTGCCCTACAAGATCCAGCCATACTATTCTTAGGCATATACCCAAAGGAAGATTCATTCTTTGACAGAGATACTTGCTCAAATATGTTCATTCCTGCTCTGTTCATAAGAGCCAGAAACTGGGAACAACCTAGATTTCCCTCAACAGAAGAATGGATGAAGAAATTATGGTACATTTACACAATGGAATATTACTCAGAAATAAAAAAAAAATGACATCATAAAATTCACAGGTAAATGGAACTGGGGAAAAAAATTATCCTCAGTGAGGTATCTGAGACCCAGAAAGACAAATATGGTATGAATTCACTTAAATGTGAATACTAACTGTAAGGCCAATGAGAAGCAAGCCATGATACATAGAACCACAGAGGTTCCATATAGAGTAAGGGTTAGACACAGGGCCTGTACGGGTCTGCACAAGATGGGGTCCTAAGAACTGAAACAAGTAGATTCCTATTCCAGAAGCTATTCCTGATTGATAAACACTTACAAATCAAAATTAGTTTTCACCAAAGGAATCTCACTGGGGAAGCAAACTACTCCTAAGGGCAGACCACATGCCCAGCAGTAGATGGCCAATAGAAGACAAATTCAATGGAATCTTTGATGGTTTATTATCTCATAATATAATGTCATGGCTTCTTTTTAAAATTATCTTTTATCATATATGTATATTATAATATTTACATATATTTTACACATATATAATAAATAATTTGGTACTAGAAATTGAGAATATATATGTATATCATACATTCCTCTTTTTTTACTCTATAATTCCTTTCTGTATAGATAGTATGACTGGTTTTGTAGTTTCCTGAGATTCCTGAGAGTGTTAATGAGTGGGCCTCTCCATCTGTATGTGTTTCTTATGCCTTTTCTTGGGCTTTTTTCCTTCTGTTTGTTTGTATTGTACTATTCTGATGTGTCAGTTTTTGTTTCATCTTATATTTTATTTTATTATTATTTCATAGGTTTGTTTTCTAATGAGAGATACACAGGTGAATCTGGGTGGTAGTGGAGGTAGGAAGGAACTAGGAGGAAACCATAATCTATTAATATAATCTAATAATCAGGATCTATTATATAAGGAAAAAATCTATTTTCAACAGAAGGAAAAAATCTATTTTCAACAGAAGGAAAAAATTAGGTGTGTGCTTTATAATGTATATCGTATTGGTCCATCATTCATTTTCTGTACTTAACATTATATCATAAACCTCTCCCATGTTTTTTCAGTATGTTTCAATCACTTTAAAGGCTGTATAATATCCCATTATATTGAATGTGTATTTCTTCTCTACCATTAACTTTAAGAAAGCACCCTACAACCCTACATTTTTCTTAATATATACACATAATTTCCACACACACATAATAGAAAGAATACGAATTTCTTCACAATGATAATGAATCTCTTTGAACAATTGGGAAGCTTCACTGGCATTTCCTTTCATTCTTTTTATAGCCATTACTTTCCATACTGGTTTTGAACTCTACATCCTTGCTGCATTTTGACTATTGTCTGATGTTTGGATCATTCCTTATCCTTTCAGATGAGAAGAATGAACATAACCATTAATTATTTTCTGAATTGACATCTTAGGGAGTGTGCTATCTAGGCTAAGTATTTTTGTCATCATTGTGTTAAGGGTTTCTCATCAGGCAATGAATTTCCTTTGTCAACTCTCCTTTTATCATTGAAATTCGGTAAGAATTTGTCTATATGTGTTTCAGATATATCCAATTGCTCTTGGGTTTGCTAGCTAAGATCATCTATATTCTTTCCTGGCCTTAGATAGCAAAGAATATTTTTAAAAGGATGGCTTGGAGCCAGATATAGTGGCCTATTGTAATATATCGAAGCCTTGTAAATCTGAAGCAGAATTATGAGTTCACGTCCAGCCTGGGCTACATAGCTCTTTTTTCAAAATACTAAGAAAAGAATGGTTTCCTTTTCTCAATTCCTGTTTCTTTATCAGAGCTTTTTGTGCTTTGATCTCAGTTACTAGTTTCCTGTACAAACATTTTTACTTTAGAAATTGTTTCTTTAGCTGGAGCCATTCATGTCTTTGGTATTCTATTCCTCATCAACAACAACAAAGACACCTTTTGGTACTAGCAATTGAACCCAGGTCTTGTGTATTCTAGGCAAATGTTCTACCACTGAACTATATCTTCATTTCCTCCTAAAATTCTTAATACAGTTAATGTTGAGTACAATCTAGGCTCTGGGAAATTACCCTTGGCCGTTTGTGTTATTTTTCTCATACAAATACTGTGAAAACATAAGCATTCTGGATTAATCATTCTCTGAAGACTTACTATTGTAGGAACTTCCTTTACTAGAGCTCCATATTCCTTTATGAAAACTGAAAATACAAATTACCTGCCTTCTATATATATGCTGGTAAGCCTAGCCCTAGCCCCTGTATGTTCTTTGGTTGGTTGGTAGTTCAGTCTCTGAGAGTCGCAAGAGTCCAGGTTAGTTGACTCTATTGGTCTTCCTGTGGAGTTCCTATCTCCTTAAGGGCTCTAATCCTTCCTCCTCTTCTTCCAAGATTTGTAGCTTGGTTTTCATGTGGGTCCTGAACAACTGGAATGGGGACTATCCTTAACACTGTTGCCTGTACAAGGGATATGTTCTTCTAGCTAGGCTGCCTTGTTTGGCCCTAGTGGCAGAGGAAGTACATAGCCTCAAAGAGTTGATGTGCCAGGGTAGAAGAGATGCTCAAGGGGTCCCTACCTGCTCAGAGGAGAAGAGGGGGAGGGAGGGGGAAGGATTGTGGGAGTGGTGACTGGGAGGGGGCAGTGAGAGGGCTGTAAAGTGAATATGTTTCAAAGGGAATTACCTGCCTACTTAAAGGTACCAAAATGATTCATACATAGGAAACAATAGGAGAGACATCTTCACCTTGAGCTTTTCCTTTGTCTGCAGGGCTACCTGAAGCAATGCCGAAAGAGAAGGGACATGTTCAGTGACGAGCAGCTGAAGGTCATCTTTGGGAACATTGAAGACATCTACAGATTTCAGATGGGCTTCGTGAGAGACCTGGAGAAGCAGTACAACAATGATGATCCCCACCTCAGTGAGATAGGACCCTGCTTCTTAGAGCATGTGAGCATCTCACTTTGTTCAGATTTAAAGAAACATTAGGAATCAATAGAAGAGTGTGTGAGCTGGTTCTAGTCAGCTGAGAAGGGCTGAAATGGAGGATGAGTTCTTATATGATTCTAATTTTAATCCTTCATCTTTAAGTTAGGAAGATTTATAACTTGTTCAGGTTTATGTTTCTTTGCTGTTATACTCTATTTTCTCTCCCAGCCTTTTAGGAAGTTATCAAAAGAATTTTTTAAACTTCTCTTTCCCTTTCCTGTTGGCTTCAGCTTCTGTGAGACCCAATATTTGGGGAGGAATTCAACATATTCACTGCATAATTGGAGAAATAAGAGAAAGCCTGTAGTCCTTGAGAAAGTAGTTCCTGAAAGGTATTACAGGATCAGAACTCGAGTATGAGAAGTGACAAGCTTAATGAAAGGAGCCATGGACTTAAAGTAAACAAAGTCATGAAAATGTGGGACCTGAGTCTGAAGTTACTCTGTCCATTACCCAATTTGAACTTCAATACCTTCGTAGGAGATTGATTATATGGTGCACTTTGTATAGAATGCACCAAAATTTCAGATTTTCAGAAGGAAAGCAAATATTTCATATAAACCCCATTGTTTCTGCTGACTGGACATGAACGTGCTCATGAGCTAGTAGTTTTAATGACAAAATTATTTTAATGTCAAAATAAATGACATTCTAGAACTAATGAACAATGTAACTTTTAAAGGCAAAATAATATTTAAAATGGATAGTAGTATATGATTATCAAGTATTTTTTCCCAGTTTTACAAGAAACTGAGAGATCTACAATGATCCTGCACAAAATTCTTGTGCTGTATGTGATGGAGTTAAGTCAGAATAAAAATGATCTATGAGGCATTTTGCTCTTAGATATCACATAAGAGTAGACTACATATATGTATTTTATAGCAACATATAGATATCAGTCACATGTTTGCAAAACAGAACACAGATCAGTGTCCTCACCTACGGGTTTCCCTTTATATTGTCATGTGTTATTAGAATTCTTTGTTCCTACAGACTAGATGTCAAGTAACTTTATCTTGTCTACTAGTTATAACAACCTAAACATGACTTCAGGCATTGTCTTATATCCCCTAGAGGAGAAGAATCACTTGCTTTTATGTCTTAATCTATTAATGTGGTTAATTTGAATTGAACAGTTTTTACAAGATAAATTAATGTTGTAAAACTGGGAAAAAATACTTGATAATAATATACTATCCATTTTAAATATTATTTTGCCTTTAAAAATTACATTGTTCATTAGTTCTAGAATGTCATTTATCAGCTTTACTTGGGCATATGTTACATATAGGATTCCTTGATATGAATTATATATTGCAATGGATTTTTTTATTAATTGCTTATAGTTATGTAACTGCCATTATAGTCAAGAAATAGAATTTTTTTTACATCCATCTCCTTTTTTTATTACCTTTTTGTATTAGATATATTCTTCATTTACATTTCAAATGTTGTCCCCTTTCCTGGTTCCCCCACACAAAAGTCTTATACCCCATCTCCCCTCCCCCTGGTCCCCAATCAACCCTCTCCCACTTCCCTGTCCTGGTATTCCCCTATATTGCTGCATTGAGCCTTCACAGGACCAAGGGCCTCTTCTCCCTTTGATGTCCAACAAGGACATCCTTTGCTGCCTATGTGTCTGGAGCCATGGGTAATACCATGTGCACTTTCTGGTTGATGGTTTTGTCCCTGGGAGCTCTGGGGATACTGGGTGGGTAATATTGTTGCTCCTCCTATGGCGCTGCAAACTCCTTCAGCTCCTTGGGTCCTTTCTCTAGCTCCCCCATTGGGGACCCAAATATTTTATTTCTATCACTGCACTGAAGATCTTTTTCTTCTTTTAAATTATAACCCCTGGTTCCTTCAAACACTGATCTGTTTTTCATTACCATACTTTTTTCTAGAATGTCATATAAATCAGGGTTCTCCACTGGCAGCTTGCATGGAATCCTTCCAGAGCTATAAGTGACGAAGTTTCCATGTCAGATTTAGTTTCATTCCTCCTAACCCTGTGTTCAAAGTTTGTGGTATTTTCTGAAACATATTTCTGAATGACACTAAGGGCAATGGCAATAGACTACATTGTTTTGGAAGTCTCTTTGACTTCCCCAACCAACAACTCAATAGGAGGTTTCCCATGCCCAGCATTGGGGGTTTTGTTAAATAGTATATATTTGGGGGGAGGGGGTTACATTATCACCCTGATTGGAATATCTTGATTAAAACATCCATTATAGGTTATATATAGCATATGCATGTACACATAAACATGTGTATATCACATGTAAATTTGAGTAGCTATAAGTTAATATAATACCCATTGGTTTTCTTTTCTCGAATATCCTCAGTGTAATTTATCCTTTCTCTTTCCCTCTCCCTCTGTAAAAGTTAACTCCAACCCTGGGAAAGCTTTCCCGAGCCACTTTGCCCATTTTACCCTTTATAGAAACTGTATCCTATTATTCTGTTTACTGTTCCCTGCTCCCATTGTCCCTTTTTATACTCCTAGTGTCTGAAGTTACTCCAGGTTATATGCTCACATCTACATTTTACCCATTCTTCTGATGGATACCCATAATGATTCCATAATATCGATTGTAGCAATGCACAGACCCAGCAAGGGAATGAGGAAAAGACAGATGCAGAGATATAAAGACACAGAAAAGCTGGGATTCGGTTGTCTCTGTAGGAGAGCAATATTCAGGCTGTAAACATTCATGGAGGGAAAGCTACACTAGACATTTTCTCTACCCACTGTCAACATTCACACTTGGAGCAGAGGAAGCCCTTGCCATCCCTCTGATCCTCATCTGGGGACGACTTTGCCACTCCCATGGGTATGAGGCACTGGGGATCTTGACATGGTTGTGCCCGTGTCAAACAATACATACATTCACTTAGGACTTCACTGGCTTCTCACATCACCCCACATTTTATACATTCAGTATCGATCTTCATGATTAGTCCAGAGGCAGCTTGCTACTATTCTTGACATCCGACTCTAAGGATGATGAAAAAGGAAGAACATAACAGCTTTTCCCCAAAGAAAACAAAAGGAATCTTTTCCCAAGTTAAAGAGATTGGAACCTCAAATTATGTCAAGATTAGCAGAGGAAACCAATCTGATCAAAAGCGTTTTGCTTTTCTAGGATGTGCTGACATAATTGGGCCACATCCATGCTATTATTATTGTGGGTACAAGCACACAGGAGGTGGATCCTAATTAATTCCTAATTATCCTGTCAAAGAATCTCAAGGCTGTAACGCACCTTGAATAGTTGAACAGAGCCCATTGGGACTCCAGGTGGTAAAAGAAATAACCACCCAAATGAAAGAACTCATTAGTATAGGCTATGGCTTCTCCCTTGACTGGTTTTATCTGCATGGACATATCAGAAATGATAGCTGTTGGGTCATTTGGGTTAGGATGTTCAAAAAGCTGGGCAGCATTTTATTTATTTATTTATTTATTTATTTATTATTTTTGTTTATAATGTAACTACCTCATTTGTTTACAGTAGAATTACCTCATTACCCCACTTTCTTTCCTCCTTCCAAATCCTCCATATCTCCTTGCTCTCATCTATGGTTTATTCTTAATTGTTGTATATATGTATGCATATATTACTTGTATGTGTGTTTTAAAGGTTAGCCATTTGGCATTAGATAACAAATTGATGTGTTCTTCCCTAGAAAAGACTAAGTCTTCAGCTCTCTGTCTTCCTTAGTTTCTTCTAGTTCTTTGTATAGTGTTGAGGCCTCATGAGCTTTCTACATTACCAGGTTTACTGGTGTTGTCTTTGTTCAACTCATGTTTAGGCTGCCATGTTGGTAAGACTTTATGGGTATAGCTTCTGGTATTAGTAGGAAACAAAAATTTCACAGCAAACTCCAGATCCTCTGTCTTTTACACTATTTATGCCCCTGGTTCTGCAATGATACCTGAGCCTTAGGTATAGAAGTTGTATTATAGATGTATGTGTTAAGAGCAAAGTCCACAACTCCACATTTTATTGCTTTTAGTTTTCTCTCCTGGTCTCCATCTATTGCAAAGAGAATTTTCCTTGAAATGTTCATTTAAACTATTTATGTATGTATTATAGGTTGGAAGCTATACAGTAGACTGAGGATTAATATTCACATTATATAAAGAACTCAAAATATAATCAAAACAAAACAAAATATGACCCATTCCATAAATGGTTCTGGGACTTGAATAGAGAATTCTCAAAAGAAGGGGGGAAAATATGTCATAGGTCTCACAAAATGTTCATTTTCCCTAGCAGTGAAGGAAATGCAAATCAAAACAGCTCTGAGATTTTATCTTACTCCAGTCAGAATGTTAAAGGTCAAGAGAACTGATGACAAATGCTGAAAGAAATGCAGGGAAAAGAGAACACTTCCCTTCCTCACTGTTGAAAACTGGTCCATCCACTTTGGTAATCAGCATTCCTTCACGGATTCTGCTGCAGTTCTTGCCCCCAGGTTCCTGTCTGGAGTTCCAGTCCTTACTTTCCTAGTATTGGAGGACTGTTGTAAGATGAGTTCTAAGATGAAATAAACCATTCTCTCCCCAAGTTGCTTTTGGTCATGCTGTTTAGCACATCAACAGAAACCATAACAAAGACAGCGTATGTATATTTAAAACTTTGAGAACATTTAAAAATGTTTAAGATATATGTTCTCTTCTTGTACCACTATGAACATACAGTTGTAGGCAAATAGCAATCAAGCACTCTTTAAGTGCCAACAACTTTAGGCAGTAAGCCATCTCTTAGTAATGCATGCTCCCAAGATGTTGATTACTGGGTTCATGATTGGATAGGGAAAATGGGAGTGAGACTAGTGAATAGTATTGGGGTGATAGATGATATGTGAAGGAGAGGGATGGAAAAAGAAGGGGTCATCAGTAGGGACAAAGGTGATGAGGTAATTCTGGTTAAAGGTAGACTGAAAAGATAGGAGTAAAGGAATGCAGTTAAATGATTAGAAACATCCCCAGCTCTTAAGAACTAGAGGCAGAAACCTCTCAGACTAGGCTACTCTGTGAAAACCTAGTAAAAGGATAAAACGGAGGAAATAGGAAGAGGAGGAAAACCAAGAGAAGAATGCCACAAAAATGTGACAGTGGGAGGGAAGGAGGAAGAGGGAAATGCAGAGGGGAAGAGGAGAGATTGGGAAAGAGGGAGAGATAAGGAGACGGAAGGGGAGAGGGGAAGAGGAAAGAAATGGGGCAAGGGTGAGGGATATGGGAGAACAGAGCTGGCCTGATAAATGGGCATTAGGTACTCAGTAAAGGAGGAGTAAACATAAAGGAGACAGGCTGGCTGGGAATGTAGAGTCTGAATAGTCTCTTCCTCCAGTCCCAACTCACAGGGTGTCATTATTGGATTCCAGATTCCTCTGAGACCCCTGGGTAGTCATTGTGAATTCAATTTACAGATGTTGGTCTTGTTAGTGGACATTTCTTCATGGATTGGGACACAATAGACAGTGGTCACCTTTCCGAGTTTTTTCAGTAGTCCATTTGACAGTAGGGGCCCTCCTCTGAACAGTAGTTGCTGGTGTCTGGTGCCTAGTTTGGACTCTGTATCTGTACTCTCCTACAGACTCTGATTCTGACCATATTTCTACCTTGATTAGGAAAGGCAGGAGGATCAGGAATTCAAGACTAACTTAGGCTATATATTAAGACCTAACTGTTAATGTATTATATTTTCTAATTGAATTGTTGTTAAGTAATCAGAGTGCAACCCCAAAACACCAAGTATAACAGGCTATGAACATATTTCCTGACTTCCTCTGAACATTTTCTAGCTTTAAAAAACTCTAACCAAACCAAGGCAAAGGGAATAGAGAATAAAATTTATTGCACACTGAGTTTTTAACTCTCCAAATAGAATACAGCAGCGCCAATGTCAACTCCCCTCGGCGAACGTCAGTATAGGATGTATCCAGTATTATGTGTCATGATACGTAGAGAAAAACCTATTTGATGTTTCCATCTAAGTCTCAAAGGTTTTGCCTCAGTTCTATGGTCATCTGCCTCATGGAAGGTGGTGTTTCCATGCGCGATCCAGGCTCCAAGACATGCTATCCGAGCAATCTTTTTATCTCCATCAGAGCTCCCTTCTGTGTAATGTGCTTCTTTTGTTTTTCTGATTTTTAGAATTCTTGAGAATTTTTGAGTTTTGTGTAATCTTTTGGCAAACTCTATTATGCTAGAGATCACTAAGGTTCCTGAACCCTAAATATTTGTACTTTATTCCCAGATTTTGCAAGTTTTCAGCTACCATTTCTTTAAATGACTTTTTCTTTCTTTTTTGTCTGTTTCTTCTTCTGAAACTTGAGTTTTGAAAATATTAGATTTTTTTTTACTGTATCCTATGGATCCTGTAAACATTTTTTATTCTTTTTTCCCTTTCTTGTCCTTTGTAGCAGCAACTGATCGGCTGGGTTCACATACTCCTTTTCTGCTTTATCCTGCCTCCCCTTTAAGCTTTGTTTCCATGTTCACTCAATGTAGTCTGTGGCTCCAAAGAATGTATTTGCTTTCTTTGTGTGTCTGCTAATGTCTGCAAGTTCTCATTTTGATTTTGTGCTGTTTTCTCATTTTGTTAGTTGTTTATACTTGTTCTCTTAATTCACTTGACTTCTTTCAAGGAATTATTTTGGATTCTTTTGTTCATTTAATTAATTAATATATTTAATTTACATCCCCTTCCCCTTTCCCTTCCTCCTCTCCACCCAGGCCTTCCCTCTTACCCTCTTCCCCCTCCCCCCATCCTTTTCTCCTCAGAGAAGGGTAGCCAGGTAGAATGCATTTGGGCAGTAGATGCAGTATCACAATGAATCCTGTTGGGGATTATGCAGTGGTTCCGTGGCTGAGGGAAAAGGCTATATTGTTAGTTCTGTATGCTATAGTGACAAGAGCTGTGGAAAAATGCACAGAGGCTTTGAGAATATTGGGGTCCTTATCAATACAAGTGTGTCTGTCGGCTAGATATCATTGGTGGAAGACAATGCTACTGGTTTACCTGAACAGCCATTTTTAGACAAGTGCATGGTGGCAGAGACAAGCTTTTTTTTTTTTTTTTTTTTTTCAAAATCACAAGTCCTTGGATGAGTAAGAATCAGTTGTGTCAATGAAGTTTACATTTGTTTTGAGAACTTGATTGCACATGGCAATAAGTCTGGAACAGGGGGCATGTTGGATTGTCACGAACCCATGCTTGGTAGTTCAGAGTCATTGAGACAGAGTCACTGAGACAGAACATTCAAGGATGGTGTAGCTAAAATAACGATAGGAAATAAAGATAAGATCTTAGGAAACTGTCAAATGTGAAAGCTTGGTTGCTGGGCTGGGATGTCTCAAGTAGAAACAGTTCAGATAGGGCAGACACCTGGAAGGGAGAAATTTTGTAAACCAAGGGCCTGGGTAATATTAAAGCTACAGGACTTGGCCCTTTGGTTAGAATAACTGTACCAGGAATTGCTTAGTTCTGTTTAGGAGAATGCTTAGTTCTAAGTGGGTGGGTTGGTGATCAGGTGAAGGAGGGGATGAGATAGGGCATTTTTGGAGGGGAAACCAGGAAAGGGGATAACATTTGAAATGTAAAGAAAGAAAATATCTAATAAAAAAAGGTTTAGTATAAAATACTTAGTAGCAGTGGTGGTGCATGCCTTTAATCCTAGCACTTAGGAGGCAGAGGCAAGTGGATTTCTGAGTTTGAGGCCAGCCTGGTCTACACAGTGAGTTCCAGGACAGCCAGGGCTATACAGAGAAACCCTGTCACAAAAAAACAAAAACAAAAAAACAAGATAAAAAAAGTTTAAAAAAGCCGGGCGGTGGTGGCGAATGCCTGTAATTCCAGCACTTGGGAGGCAGAGGCAGGCGGATTTTTGAGTTCAAGGCCAGCCTGGTCTACAGAGTGAGTTCCAGGACAGCCAGGGCTATACAGAGAAACCCTGTCTCGAAAAAAACCAAAAAATCCAAAAAAAAAAAAAAAAGTTTAAAAAAATTATAGATTTCAGAGAATGAGAGAGAGAGAGAGAGAGAGAGAGAGAGAAGAAGAAGAAGAAGAAGAAGAAGAAGAAGAAGAAGAAGAAGAAGAAGAGATAGAATGTATCATATACCCAGAGAATGCAAAGGCAAAAATAATGCCTGATGCAAAACAAACTAAAACTCTGGAGTCGGGCTGCTCCCATATTAACAGTAAGATATCTCCTCGGTAGAAGCTGCTAGGACTGGCATCTCTTCTGAAGAACTAATCACCTGGGTCTGTGGCCTTGAACATTTAAGCATCTTTAGTGGTGAAAGCTGTGCTTAATGCCTTGAGTCCATGAGGACTACTGAGGTCCAAATGAAGACACCTGTTAGATCAGCAGTTCCCAACCTGTGTGTCACAACCTCTGTGGGGGTCAAACAGGCTCGCCTAAAGACCTCCAGAAAACACAGATATTTACATGATAACTCATAACTATAGTGACATTAGTCATGAAGAAGCAATACAAATAATCTTATGGTTGGAGGTCACCACAATATGAGAAACTGTATTAAAGGTTAGAGCATTAGTTTGAGTACCACGGTGTTAGATTCTCATGTCAAGCAAGACTACAGGAAAGGAATATGTAGGGAAATGATCCTGATCTTTCTACCCCTTTGTGGGGTGATTTTTCTTCTACTATATTATGCTTTCTTAAGTAAATTCTTGAACTCTCCCATAGTTATATTTCTTCAAGTTGTTGCCAAATTGTTGAGTTTGGTTAGGAAAAGAGGAGAGCTGGCATCTCCTACTGCACCATTCACTTTGCCGATATCCGCTAACCCAAAATTGGCTTCAAAGTCTTTAATGACTTTTGCTACTGTTGTAAAAGGTATTTTATTAAAAACTCAATTTTCTGAAATTATCGGGTATATAGAAATATAATTTATTTATGTTTCCTTTTTTCCCCTTTTCATTTCTTTTTTACTATTATTCTTTAATCCTTTTTTATGGTCCAGTCTTCATCCTCCTCCTGGTCTGCCCCAAGACCACTTCCCATCCCATACCTTCTACCCACCCCCAACCCCCTCCCCACTAGACCTCCCCACTCCCTGGGGCCTCCAGTCTCTTGAGGGTTAGGTGTATCTTCTCTCACTGAGCCAAACCAGGCAGTCCTCTGCTGTATGTGTGTTGGGGACCTCATATCAGCTGGTGTATGCTGCTTGGATAGTGGTCCAGTGTCTGAGAGATCTAGGGGGTCCAGGTTAATTGAGACTGCTGGTCTTCCCATGAGACTACCCTCCTCCTCAGCTTCTTCCAGCTTTTCTCCAATTCAACCACAGGAGTCCCTGGCTGCTGTCCATTGGTTGGGTGTAAGTATCTGCATCTGACTCTTTCAGCTGCTTGTTAGGCCTCTCCGAGGACAGCCATGCTAGGCTCCTGTCTGTAAGCACACCATAGCATCAGTAATAGTGTCAGGCCTTGGAGCCTCCCCTGGAGCTGGATCCCAATTTGGGCCTGTCACTGGACCTCTTTTCCCTCAGGTTCCTCTCCATTTCTGTCCTTGCAGTTCCTTCAGACAAGAACAATTCTGGGTCAGAGCCTTTGACTATGGCATGGCAACCCCATCCCTCCACTTGATGCCCTGTCCCTCCACTAGAGGATGACTCTACAAGTTCTCTCTCCCACTGTAGGGAATTTCATCTAAGGTCCCTCCCTCTTGAGTCCTGAGAGTCTCTTACATCCTGGGTCTCTGGTACAATCTAGAGGGTCCCCCATCTCATACCTCCTGAGGTTGCCTGTTTCCATTCATTCTGCTGACTCTCAGGGCTTCAGTCATTTGCCCCTACCCAATACCGGATCATGTTGCCCCCTACCCAGGTCCGTTGTCCCGACTCCTACCCAGGTCTGTTGTCCCCTCTCCTACCCAGGTCGGTCACTCCCTCTACGGCCGCCCCACCAGTGATTGCTTTCTTCTTCCTCCCAAGTGGGACTGAGGCATCCTCACTTGGGCCCTTCAGCTTGTTGACCTTCTTGAGTTCTGTGGATTGTATTTTGGATATTCTGTACTTTTTTTTGGTTAATATTCACTTATTAGTGAGTACATACAATGCCTGTCCTTTGGGGTCTGAGTTACATAACTCAGTGATCACTCATGATATTTTCTAGTTCCATCCATTTGCCTGCAAAACTCATGATGTCCTCACTCTTAATAGCTGAGTAGTATTCCATTGTATAAATGAACATTTTCTGTATCTAAGCTCAAGTCCAAGTGGATCAAGGACTTTAACATAAAACCAGATAAACGGAATCTAATAGGAGAGAAAGTGGGAAAGAGCCTTGTCTTAGTCAGGGTTTCTATTCCTGCACAAACATCATGACCAAGAAGCAAGTTGAGGAGGAAAGGGTTTATTGAGCTTACACTTCCATGTTGCTGTTCATTACCAAGGGAAGTCAGGACTGGAACTCAAGCAGGTCAGGAAGCAGGAGCTGATGCAGAGGCCATGGAGGGATGTTACTTACTGGCTTGATTCCCCTGGCTTGCTCAGCCTGCTTTCTTATAGAAGTCAAGACTACCAGACCAGGGATGGCACCACCCACAAGGGGCCCTCCCCCTTTGATCACTAATTGAGAAAATGCCCCATAGCTGGATCTCATGGAGGCATTTCCTCAACTGAAGCTCCTTTCTCTGTGATAATTCCAGCCTGTGTCAAGTTGACACACAAAACCAGCCAGTACAAGCTCAGACTCACTGGCACAGGGGGAACCTAAACAGAACACCAATGGCTCATGCTCTAAAGTTCAAGAATTGATAAGTGAGCCCTCATGAAACTGGAAAGCTTCTGTAAGGCAAAGGACATAGCCAATAGGACAAACTGGCAACCTATAGATTGGGAAAAAGTCTTCACTAATCCCACATCTGATAGAGGGCTAATATCCAAAATACATAAAGAACTCAAGATGCTAACAACCAAAAAACAAACAACCCAATAAAAAATGGGCTATAGAGCTAAACAGAGAATTCACAACAGAGGAATCTCAAATAACTGAGAAGCACTCCAAGAAATGTTCAAAGTCCTTAGTGTTAGTACTCTGTTTAAGCTCCACCCCACAATTACCTGGCAACAGCCAGGTATGCCCCACCCATAGACCTGGCCCATTATAAAAGGGGCTGCTTGCCCCTCCTCCCCCTCTCTCTCTGTCTCTCTGTCCCCTCTTGGCACTCTCACCTCTCTGCCCCTCTTGGGCTCTCCTCCCCTCCCCCCTCTCTCCATGTGGTCATGGCCGACCTCCACTCCTCCACTTCTCTCTCTCTCTCTCTCTCTCTCTCTCTCTCTCTCTCTCTCTCTGCCTCCACTACATCATTAACTCCCATCCTCTGCCCTGAATATAAAGTCTATTCTATACCATGTCTGTGTGTTTGTGGTCCCTCAGGGGAAGGGATGCCCGGGCATGGGCCTGCCAGACACCCGCTTACCCACACCGCCCTGTGCCACACTCTCTAATCCCCTTTCTCTCTTTTTTATAAACCCATCACTTAGTCATCAAGGAAATGCAAATTAAAACGATCCTGAGATTCCACTTTATACTAATCAGAATGGCTAAAATCAAAACTTGACAGCAGATGCTGGGGAGGATGTGGAGAAAGAGGAACATCGACAGTGAATTGGGCTCCTTTCATCCACATTCCCTCAAGCATTTCCTCTTGGTTGTTTTGTTCATCTCTTCTGTTCTTACTGGGCAAAGGTGAAATCTCAAAATGGTTTAGATTGCATTTTCCCAATTGCTAGGGACAATGGACATTTAAAAAATATTTCGATTCTTTTTTTGGTTTCTTCTTTTGAGAACTATGTTCATTTTTCAAATGAGTCGTTTTTTTTCCAAATCTTTGTTTTTTAGCTCTTTATATATCATAGATACTAACACTTTATCGGAGGTAGAATCATTCTGTTGGCTTCCCCATCAGTCAGATTGTTTCCTTTTTTATTTTAAGTTGATTGTTTTATTTTGTCTTTTTTTTTTTAAGCTACATAGAAGGTATTTAGTTTTATGAGGTCAATTGTAGCCTTGATTCCTGGGCAAACAAAGTCCTGTTCCTACATCTAGATATCATTTAGGATGCTGCTCATGTTTTTGTCTAGCTGTTTTAGTGTTTTGGGTTTCACATTTAATCTTTGTTTAGAATTAGTTTTTTTGTACAGGGTCATAGATATAATAAGAAATGTGATAAGAATTCTGATTGGGATTGCATGTAATCTATAAATGGCTTTTGGTACAATGGTAATTTTCACAATATTAATTTGACCAATCCATGAGCATAGGGTATCTTTCCATTTTCTAGTATCTTTCTCTGTCTCTTTCTTCTGAGGTTTAGAGTTGCTATCATAGAGGTCATTCACTTCCTTGGTTTAGTTTACTCCTAGATGTTTTATTTTCTATAAGGCTGTTGTAAATGGGATCTCTTTCCTTGTGTTTGTTCTTGGAATATAGAAAATTTATGGATTTGTGCAAGATGATTCTGTATCCAGTCCTTTTGGTGAAAGTGTTCTTATTTTGAAAAGTTTTCTGATACATTTTTAGGGTCTCTCATGTATAATATCATGCCGTCTACAAATAAGGATTGTTTGGTTTCTTCTTTTCCTATTTGTATCCTTTTAGTTTCCTTCTCTTCTCTTCTCTTATTTGATCACAATATTAAAAAGGAGTGGAAATAGTGGTCACCTCTGTCTCATTACTGACTTCAATGGTATTATTTTGAGCTTTTCTCCACATAGGATTATGTTGACTGAGTTTATAATACATAGATTATGTTGAGTTGTTCTCTCTTGTTCTACTCTCCCTGAGGTTTTTATCATGAAGTAATATTAGATTTAGTCAAAGGCCTCTTTGTGATACATTTATTATGATGATCATGGGATTTTTCTTTTCAAGTCCATTTGTGTAGTTTATTATAATTATTGACTTGGATATGTTGAACCATCCCTGCATCTCCTGGGTAAAGCTAACTTGACCATAGTATATAATCTTTTTGATATATGTCTATATTCATTTGCAAGTATTTTATTGTGTATTTTAAAGTCTATGTTCATCAGGGATATTGTACTAAAGCTTTCCTTTTGTGGTGTCTTTATTTGATTTGGGCTTTAGAGTGATACTGGCTTTGTAGAAGGAGTTTGGGAGTGCTCCTGATATCTCTTGTCTTTTAAAACAAACAAACAAACAAACAAACAAAAAACAATAGTTTATACTGTCAGGCCTTGGAGCCTCCCCTTGAGATGGATCACAGTTTGGGCCTGCCACTTGAACTCCTTTCCCTCAGTATCTTCTCCATTTTTGTCCCCGCAGTTCTTTTAGACAGAAACAATTCTGGGTCGGGGTTTTTGACTGTGGCATGGCAACCCCATCCCTCCACTTGATTCTGTCTTTCTACTGGAGGCGGACTCTACTTTCGAGTTCCCTTTCCCCACTCTTGGGCATTTCATCTAAGGTCCCCCCTGACACTATTACTGATGCTATGATGTGCTTACAGACAGAAACCTAGCTTGGCTGCCCTCTGAGAGGCCCAATAAAAAGCTGAAAGAGTCAGATACAGATACTTACACTCAACCAATGGACAGAAGCCAGGGACCCCTATGGTCGAATTAGGGAAAGGCTGGAAGAAGCTGAGGAGGGCAACCCCGTAGGAAGACCAGCAGTCTCGACTAACCTGGACCCCCAAGACCTCTCAGACACTGGACCACCAACCAGGCAGCATACACCAGCTGATATGAGGCCCCCCCACACACATACAGCAGAGGACTGCCTGGTCTGGCTCAGTGAGAGAAGATGCACCTAACCCTTGAGAGACTTGAGGCCCCAGGGAGTGGGGAGGCCAGGGATTAGGGATAGGGTGGGGGGCATCTTCATGGAGACAGGGGTGGGGGTAGAAGGAATAGGATGAGGAGCTGTCTGTGGGTGGACTGGGAAGGGATAAAGACTGGACTATAAAAAAAAGATTAAAGAATAATAATAAAAAAAAGAACAACAAAAAGAATCCAAAACCAAACGAAACAAGACAAAAACCAAATAGTTTAAGAAGGACTGCCTGTAGATTTTTGAATGTCTGGTTTAATTCCCCTGTGAATCCATCTGGCCCTAGGACTGTTTGTAGCTGGAATGCTTTTTATTTCTATTTCAAGCTTCTCCTTTGTTACACATCTGTTTAGGTTGTTGATCTCTTCTTGGTTTCATTTTGGTGGATTGGCTTAATCTAGAAATTCATGTCTTTCTTTCAGGTTTTCCAGCTTAATGGTACATAGGGTTTTTGGTTTTGTTATTGCCCTATAATATTCTGACTTTTTTTTGGTATCTATTGTAATGTTTCCCTATTCCATTATCATTTTGTTAATTTGGGTCATTGATTTTTGTTTTTGTTTTTCCATTTGGTTAGTTGGGCCAAGGGTCTGTTAATTTTATTTTCACAAAGAACCTTAATTTTGTCAATTCTTTGCATTTTTCCTAGTTTATTAGTTCGTGCTGTGATTTTTATTATTTTGCCCAATCAACCAAATTTGGATTTGGTTTATACTTGTTTTCCCAAATTTTTTGTTGAGTCCTTAAGTCATTTATTTGTGCTTTTTCTGGTATTTTAGTATAGACATTTGAAGTATAAATTTTCCATTAAGTTGCACACCAGAGGTTTTGTTATGTTGTATTTTCATTTTCATTGAGTTCCAGGAAATATTTTATCTCTTCTTTGACCCATCCATCATTCAGTAGTATGTTGCTTAATCTGCATGAGTTTGTATTTACTAGAGATTTGTTTGCTGTTGATTTTGTTTTATTGCATTATTGTCAGATAGGATAAATGAAGTTATTTAAATCTTTCTGAATTTGTGAAGGTTCTTTTTGTCCCAGAATGTGATCCATTTTACAAAAGCTTCCACGTGCTGTTGAGTAAACTATGTATTCTTTGGTGTATGGTTTGAATATTCTGTATAGTTTCATTAGGACATTTGACATAGATCATAGATCATTTAATTCTGATGTTTCTATGGGTGTTTTTGTCTAGATGACCTTTCTATTGGATAAAGTACTATTAATGTGTTGATGTTAATCTATGTCTTTAATTCCAGTAATACAAATTTTGATGAAATTTGGTACACTAAAGTTTGGTGAATACATATTTAGGATAATAATTTCTTCTTGGTTAACTATTTGCTTATTAGAAAGAAATTTCCCTCTTTATTTCTTCTGATTAGTTTTAGTTTGAAGTCTATTTTGCCAGATATTAGAATAGTGATGCCTGTTTGCCTCCTGGTCCTTTTGAGTAGAATACTTAGTGTTTTAACTATTGCTGACCATGGGGATTTTCTTTTATGTTTTTGCCTATTTGATGCTTTGTGTACTTCTTAGATCTGTAAGGATATGGTTTTCCTTAGTACAGGCAAGTTTTCTTCTATGGTATCTATCCTTCTTTCTCATCTCATTATAATTTATTAAGTGGTAGTTGTAGGTTAGTGGCAGGAATGAGAAGTCCTGTCATAACACTTAGAGGTTGAAGATGTTTCAGTCACTGGTGGTGTATCTAGCCCAGAGCACTGGATGTAGGCCCAAACTACATCCAGTGTAGGGAGGGATTGTATGATAGGGACATCAGGCAAACTAACCCATCTAGGCCCTGGAGAGACTAATTCCTACCTTTTTAAAGATATACAAACAATGTTCTCTTGTAGAATGTCAATTTAGTTGTTTGTTTTATGTTTTGAACAAATTCTAGTTGTTCTCAAGATCAGCAAGTGACGCGTGGTTTTCTCTTGATCACAGGCCCTTGTTTCAAGAGGTACCTTACATGTAATTATTCAGCTTCAATTTTATTGTTTCTACTTCCTCGTTATTGCTAAATTAACTTTATAATTATTTTGTGTAGCTACCAGCTGTGTAGCTATCTTTTAATATTTTTATTACTAAATTATGACTCGAATAGAAACTGACATTACCTTAGTATTTTTATATATGAGGTTTGTCTATTAGACTTCTTTAGGGTTCTCAGGGCCTTTATTTTTCCCCTTCTTTTCTCTATAGCAAGACGGATTCTGGATATACTCTGAATATTGTAACAACCACCTGGATGCCTGCATGGAACTCTCCAAGCTGATGAAGGACAGCCGCTATCAACACTTCTTCGAGGCCTGCCGCCTCTTGCAGCAGATGATCGACATTGCTATCGATGGTTTTCTTTTGACTCCAGTACAGAAGATCTGCAAATACCCCTTACAATTGGCCGAGCTCCTAAAGTATACTGCCCAAGACCACAGGTAAGGCGCTTTAAGGACATAGAAGGAAATGGCTTTTAAATATTGCCATTTAACAATATATAGCTTTTTCTGTTTCTGAGCTCCGGTTACTTTATCTGTAAAGTAGGATGTATTCCTGCTTACGTCACAAGCCCTAGAGAGTTGCTTATACAGTTGTGAGCTATTCTGCACACAAAGTCACATACATGATCTTACATGTAACTTATACCCCACCTTCATGGACTACAGCTTACAGCTTGGCTTTTAATACTAGGATTAGCCTCATGAATCAAGCCTGACAGAGTAAGTGTTTAACCATTTATTCCATTCTGTTTGAAAGACTCAGATGTCCTGCTAATATCCTTCCTAACTAGTACCAATTCTAAATTCTTTCAATAAAGCTAATTCCCTTGTTTGCTTACTTAGCTTTTCTATGCTTTTCCCCCACCCACTGTACATTTTATATAGACTTAGAATATAGTTGAGGGAAAACAGATTGGGACTTTCCTTGAAGGTTTTTATTTTTATTTTTTATTTTTTTAATTTTTTTAAATTTTTTGGTTTTTTTTCGAGACAGGGTTTCTCTGTGTAGCCCTGACTGTCCTGGAACTCACTCTGTAGACCAGGCTGGCCTTGAACTCAGAAATCTGCCTGCCTCTGCCTCCCAAGTGCTGGGATTACAGGCGTGTGCCACCACCGCCGCCGGCTAAGGTTTTTAATTTTTAAGTATTTTTCTTTTTTCCTTTCTTTCTTTTTCTTCTTCCTCCTCCTCCTCTCTTCTTCCCCTCCTTCTCTTCATCCTCCTCCTTCATTGAGACTGGGTCAAATGATGTATTTCTGCCTAGACTGTAACTCATTATGTAGATAGACCAAGCTGGTCTCTAGCTAAAACATACCTGCTTCCTGAGTGCTAGGATTAAAGGCATGTGCCCTCAAACTCCACAGCTCTTAAATATTTTCAAGAGAAATAACCCAATGGAGGCTATGAAGGCTATCTCTTTGAGTGGAAGTGATGTATTTCATCTCTTAGCACTATGGCATATGCTAAAAATCATCCCCATTGATGGTGGTGGCTTACAGTTTATCAGCCCCCATCTTTTACATATCTTAGCTTGCAATTTAAGAGACTCAGAATATTTCTAGCTTCTCTTTATTTGGTATGAAATTTCTGACTTTGGACTTATTGGTTTAACTCTTACCACTCATTCTTATAAGAAGAAATAAGCCCCTTGCTCAAGTTCCCACACTTTCATCCTGACATATTTTTAAATAAAATAGATTCCCATCATATTCCTACTCCATCTCCTCCCCCTTACCCTTCTCATATCATTTCCCCTGGTCCCACATGGCCTCTTCTTCTTTAATGATTCTTGTTATATATGCATATAAATGAATACAATCTGCTGAATCCATTGTATGTTTGTTGCCTGAATATGTGTCCCTAGGGCTGATCACTTGGTGTTGGATAACTAATCTGGAGGCGTATCCCTTCCCCATCTATTTCCAATGATGAAGGCTCATGGTCACAGATTATTTGGCAATTTCTACATCTACTTCCAATATTAGAAGTAGACATCGACCACTTAACTGAAGGATACTTGGACTCATGACTGTGGGCTAAAGACTGACAGGAGTAGCAATATGCCCAATGAAGAAGAGGATAAAGACAAAAGACAAAGCCATAGAAAAACTATTTTTCAGGTCTCGGAAAGCTATATTAAGATGCCCCAGACAAGTTGTAGGCATTGCTTATGAAAATATGGCATAATTGTGCCTTACCTAAATTAAGAAGAAAAAGGAAAATATATAATGGGATGATGGTTAGTTGATATGTCTAAAACTAAAAAATCTTGGTTCCATCACTCCAATAATGCGTGGTATCCAACCAGCATAGCCATTTTCTTCTCGTTGTATTCACTTTTAAAGCTAGTGGTACAGATCAGATGTGATAGCATTCATTCTTGAATCATTGTAAGAAAAGACAGCCAGCTAAATGGCAAGACTAACAATTATAGGACCACAGCCATGATTGCCTAATACTTGTGGTCAGGAAGAGCACTTTATCACCGATATCCAATTGAATGCCATGTGTATGATGGCCTTTGAGGATTAAGATAGTAACTAATACAACTGAGGAACTAAATTTTTTAACTCATTGAAGTTTAAATATGACTGTGGTAACATTCTGGATGGGATAATTCTATAATTACCTCCCAGAAAGTGGATTAAAATACTGGTTCCTCAAATCAATAAAAGGAAAGACACAGGGGATAGGGAACTGGGCGTGAAGAGCTGCAGTACTTATGTCTGTGGTTACTGCCATTACTGTCATTACATTTCTGTCTAACTGGCTCAGTCAGCCTTGTCAGGGAGAAACACTGACAAGGAACAAGCAATGTGACAAGATGAATAATGTGACAGTGGGAACAAATGTGAAGTTTTACAGGTGAATCTGAGCAATCCACGGTTCAAAAACCACTTGAGAAATTCAGCTCCCAGAAAGCATGTTGTGAAGAGACTTAGAAAGTGTAGTCTATAATTACACGCAATATGGCTGACTCACCATAATACCAGAAAACATTTTAAGGTTCAAAATACGAATACTTCTACCTTTCTTGAGAAATAATAAATTGATTAACAGAAAAGTCTGTTACTACAGTGGATCAAATGCAATAGCGTTTGAGGTCTATAGTACTGGAACGTGTGCAAAGTACAGATTGGAGTAATGGATGGTACCTAAGAGGAGGTGTTGCATGCTATCTGTCTGGCATCTAGAACTCCCCTCCTTTGACTTGTTCCATCACCCTATTCTCCAATATATTAACAACATGGAAACAACATTTTTGCATCCTTTTCTCACAACTATTTTTCCAATCAGTGCTGGGAAAGTAAAAGGGCTACAACCACAAGATAGTTTGGCTTTACTAAGAGAAGATATTAATACTGAGCTGTAATGAATCTTATTGCCTTCTCAGGTCATCCTGTCTGTGTCATATGGCTGGAATCTCACTTTCAGTCTGCCTTTCATAATAGCTATTCAATTGGAAATCAGGTCAGACACGCAGACAAAATTGGGTAAAGTGATATGACTCTCAACACACAAATTATCAAATGTTTCCAGAAGCTGAGATGTAGGTTGTACTGAGATGTAGGTTGTTCAGACCAAGAATTCTATGGGAGGTATCCTGTATTATATCTGCCACGAGAGAAATGCCTAATACTTAAGTACTTAATCTTATGGATTAAGAGTAAAACAATATGTATTGATGAGTACATATATTTATTAAACCCATCCATAAATTCTGCCAAAATTCTCTCCATTTTCTGCATAAGACAATTGAATCAAATGTGAGTGACACTTGCTAAAGACAACACTGATAGTGATAATACTGGGTATGAACTTAGAGTCTGGTTTCAAATTCTGTGTTCTCATGCATTATGCTATACTGATCTCCTCATTGTACCAGAGGAAAAACAGCACCATTATTCCGTGGTGACCACGGTAACTCCTTAGAAATACAGATAAAAGAGATGATTAGGATGTCTGGACTGTACCATGTATAATGCTTCCGTCTTGTTCCTTGGCTGGTTTTCAGGTAAGTCACAAATAGAGAGGTATACATTTTAAAGAGGTCTGTTCCCTTTGAAAAGAGTTTACAGGTAGGATATCTACCAGGCTGGTATGGTTTTTGTATGAACACAAGTCGCATAGTCATCCAAAAATAGGACTGGAAATGTAGTTATTCTCTAGATGATGTGAATTACTCTCTGATAATTCCAGACTCCTACTAAAGGAGGAAGAACAGAATGGATTTAGG
Organism: Apodemus agrarius; assembly: GCA_964023405.1. Lineage (NCBI taxonomy): Eukaryota > Metazoa > Chordata > Mammalia > Rodentia > Muridae > Apodemus > Apodemus agrarius. The sequence goes on along the minus strand of OZ030010.1, from coordinate 57,667,805 downwards.
AGTGGTATATTGCACATTGGTTCATCCACATCTCACTCTTACTTCTTCTCAGTGATTACAGATATGTCGCAGCTGCTTTGGCTGTCATGAGAAATGTGACTCAGCAGATCAATGAACGCAAGCGACGTCTGGAAAATATTGACAAGATCGCGCAGTGGCAGGCCTCTGTCCTAGACTGGGAGGTAGGCCCTTTATCAGTAGGGGTTTTGGGAGGCCCCACTTGCTTGTTAAGCAGGCTATAACTATCATTCTGGCCAAGCTCTGTTTTCATCATTATTCTAAAAATATTCTGTCACCTAGTCATCCCAGTGTGGACACCCACAGTTTTTTTGAACTCAGAGAGGAAGTGACTGAAATCATCAAGCTTTCCTTGCCAAATGCGACAAACCAGGAGTGATAACACTTCTTACTCATCTCTCAGGCCCAGGTTGTGTGACCTGATAGCATGTAGGCTGACATAACCAAGATGGAAAATGTCAGCAGGAAGGAAGTGGCTTTTTTTTATAATTTTCTATATTCTTTGTTTACAAAGCTTTGTGGTGATAGTAGAGAAGTAGATCTAATACCTTGTTGTGTGACCCTCAACTCAGGTAGAATTTCCTGCGTTTAAATAACACTATTTCTTTTAACATTTCAAATTGTTTAGTCTATCCCAAAGTGACCATTATTAGGGTTAACAAAGAGTTGGTCAATGTTCAGACAAAATCTTTTTTCTTCTACTTCTATTCTTCCTAATGTGGATGATTTAAAAACACCACAATAATTATCAATTGATACATTTTTATTCTGTTTGATAATGTCTTCTAAGGGTAGAATACCAGTGATATATATAAAGAGAGGGGGGAGGGGGAAGTATATTTACATATATTTAAACCCTCTTGCTTATAAGGAGAAGCCATCACTGGCCCAGACTTAAAGTAATGGGTTCTCCTTTCTTTGTGTGTTTTTGCCTTTGTTCATGCCTGTCAACAGAGACACCCTGGAACTTTTTTTGGCAAGACCCTTTTCTGGACCTTTTGCAGGCTTCCTTATAAGGAAGCAACTGAATTCATATTTCTAAAAAGATTTTTCTCCTTCCCTGGAATTTTCATCCCCTTCTAAGTTGTTATGTGTGGTCCGAGTCTCCAGTCATTGGTGAGGCAAAATGTTTGAAACCCTTTGGCCTACCCAAAGAGCTTTTTTTTTTTTTAAATTAAGTCAAACTCCATAACTTTGAGCTATGGTTTAAGGAATAAACCTGAGAAGTCATTTACTGTTCTATCTGAAGTTTTTTCCTGTTCTATTTCTCGAATGGGAGAAGGGGCTCCTTGAGTGGACATGTGAAGTTCATTCTGATAATGATTCTGGAGTTGGGGAGGAAGAAGGAATAGAGGATGAAGGAGGCAGGAGAGCTGTCAGAGGCTCCCTTAGGGAAGCCTTAGAAACAAGCAAGCAAACAGTGCTTCCCAGTCTGGGTCACTCCTCTTCCCTGCAGATGTATGAACAAACAAGGGAGCTGCCAAAAAAACATCCTTGTGATGACTTCAGCTTTATTCCTCATATTGAAAAATAGCAAGCACAGGGCAAATCTTCAGAACCTATTTTTCCTCGAACAGGGAAAGGTAGGATGGGTAACATGCAGACAATTGTTGTCTTGCTAAGTTAGACTATTTGGCTAGAGAAGAAAAACTCTTGCCTTAAATCAGTGTCTGTCTTTTTCTCCTCATTTTTTTCCTCATGAATATTCAGATCTCTTTACTTAACTCTAGTTACCATTTCAGTCACCTGCCATATCCTATGGAGACTACTCTAGCCTTCATAAATCCTAAAAGTAAGGAGATAAGTTAAAATGTCATGTATCCTTTAAAGAGATTATAGCTTACAGCAGTTTAGATTAGAAGGGAGGAGAGCCTGTTCCAGGGACTGTAGTTTCTGGAAATTTTCCATTTCTGAGATGTGTGGTTCAGATATTTGGACGAGCTGTCATTTCAGTCTCTTTCACATTAAATCATTTTAAATAAAGAGAAATGGAACATATCCCCGATAGCTTCTCTTCAGCTTTTTTTTTTCCTCCCAGAAGATTTTCAGAAATTGCTCCTGTTTGTACCTCATATTTGGGAACTAAATCATATAGTCATAATTTTCTCTTTGTGATATCCGTCCCTATCTTGCCTACTTGTATAATAGCTGATGTCCTGTCCTGATTTACCATGGAACGGTATAATCCAAAGAAACTGGAAGAAACATATAAAAACAACAAAACAGTATGATGGATACAGAAAAGGTATCCATTTAAAAGTGAAGGTGAATGAATAAAGTATACTCCTTGGTCCAGAAGATTAAACACAGGCCCGGGTAGACCTGTTACTTCTTCACACTTAACTGACAGAAGTTGACTCAGGGACCAATGAAGATTAACCTGGTTAAAAAGGATGACATTTCTTTTACCATTCTTTCAGGACTGCTCAACCTTTTTGACCTTCAAACCTGACATTTTTCATCAACAAACGTATTGGGTCTCACTGAGAGCTATCCTAGGATGCATGCAGCGTGTGGGCCACAGGTTAGATTAGATATGCCTGCTAGGCCATTCAGGCCACAGCTCCAATATCAATTATCCTATAACCAGGTAAATGAAGCCGAGAAAAATGGGTTACGTTAGAATTAATTAGAATGAAATGAAGTCTGTTCCTTGAGACTTTGGCTTCACAAAAGAAATATGAAAAACTGGCAAGAGAGCTCTGGGTAGGGTTTAATGGTCGCTATTCATATATTAACCATTGATTTATTCGCTAACCGATTAGTAAATACTTCTTCAGCATTAGGCATCATTCTATGTTCTAGAGATGTGTTAAGTGGTGGGACAAAGTTTTTATACTTTATGTTTCAGTAAGGAAGAAAGAACACATAAGAGTTTTGTCATCAGACACGGATAGGGACTATGGAGAAAAACAAAGCATTATATTAGGTTAAAGTAATATAAGAATTACCAAAGGGGACAACATCTGAGAAAAGACCTGAAGGAGATGAAGGAGAAAAATCATGTGGCCTTTTTGGCTCATAACATTTAAATACCAGAATTAATGTTCCAAGCAAAGGAAAGAGGCCCATGTCGATGAGGAAAAGGCAGAAGATGGTATATGAATAACGGGAGGTCAGATTATATATCCTTAAAGGGCTTTGGCTTTAAGTTTGGGTGGAAGGCACTGGAGGATATTGAGCAAATACATGACATTAGGAGACTTGCCTTTTGAACAGCCCCTCTTTGTCTGGCCCTTGCCAGCCATTACAGAGTCTGAGATGATTCAGACATGGCCTTATTCATCCAGAGCAGGCACACAGGAAAGAGAGACGCTTGCAATAAATGCTGGAAGAATGCAGAAACCCATAAAGGCAGTGGGAATGAATTGCATTTTATGGGGCAAGATAAAGAGATGTATGGTGCATGTAAGGCAGAGCAGACAAGAATGAAAGCTCTAAACAGTGAGAGCATCCTTTCCCTTATGTAAACTTCCTATTTCCCCTCACCCTGTGGAGTGGATCAAACAGGACCTGCTTAACCTGCATCCCAGGGACACAGAGTGAGTTAGCACCATCATTTTAACAGACTCCTCTCACTCATCTTCCAATGGAGCAAATTGTTGTGATAGGCAAGGTACCATCAGTCAAGTGCAATCTTGTAGTTAGGCACATAGGATTCCGAACTTAGCTGTAACTTTAATTTTTTTCAATGTCTACCTTTAATGATAGCTCTTAAGTACTTTAACCTCCCTTCTAGCCCACCACCCACAGAGGTAGCGGGAAAAAAAGATATGGGGGGGGGAAGTGGACCTGTTTAGAAAGTGATCTTTGAAGCAAATCTTATCTGTGTTGTCCGGAAATCTTATCTGTGTTGTTCAGGTCACTGGAGTCAGCTTGATCTTCTTGTAAACACTTCACGGATATATCAGCAGTTTAGTTCAGTAGAGTCCAGAAAGCAAACACAAATCAGCAGTGGTGGCACAGCCTAGCAGAGACAGCCAGGCTTTAGCCTCAACACAATTCAGCAGGGGGGAACCAGGATCAATAGAAACGCCAGGAAAAGTTCTCCACTGTGCTTCTCTCAGCAAAACGAAGATCACCAAAGATGCAAGACCAACAAGCTTTAGACAGCTAGCTCTACCAACAAGCCTGGCTCAGTCTCTGTCACTGTCCCTTGAGTCCTGGAATCTGAGCATTTTGGCTCATACCTATAGCCCAGAGCTTGAGAAGCTTCAGGAGGAGAACTTCAAGTTCCAGAGCAATCTGAGCTATATAGCAAGTTTCAGGCTTATCTGGGCCACATAGTAAGACACTCCCTCGAAAATAATCATGTTTGACATCAACTTGTGTTGTTAACCAACTTTTATGCATTCTTTCACTTTATACATATTCAAAGTGGATTGTGGCACATCTTCCTCCCTTGTGTCAGAAAAGGCTAACTCTCAGGAGAACTCTTTTCCAGCCCTCTGAATCCAAAGGCTCAGTGCTAGTATATAAACTCAAGAAAGACTGTTTTACATTTGTCTTGGATACTCTTTAGCTAAATTCAGATAATAGAGTCAAAACTATTTCTTGAGCAGCTTTCAAGTTCTGTTATTAGAAAATAATCCACTGAGATCTCCTTTTCTTTCCAATCTCCCAGACTAAAGGAAATGGTATAATTAAGAATAGCATTTCCTGATGTCACTCTTTTTAGCATATTATTCTGCCAGAACTATATGCTTCTGATTATTTCTTTTATCTAGTCTTGAAGCTTGGGTATAAACCTAGCATTTTAGTATAAAGCTATCAGAGCTATTACTATATGTGTCAATTTTCTTTTACCTCATTTAACAGCTGGCGAACAAACTGAGGAAGAGGAAGGGACTGGACATCTGGACAGTTTTGAGTCTAGAAGCAATATAATTTATTATAAAGAGTAAAGGTACTCTCTGGAGATAGATGAGGATCAGACTGAACATCTGTAGCCAATGAGCTTCATAATCCTGCCCTATCCCTTGATCCGTTGGTACTTGAAGATGTAAAATTGGAGCAAGATTCTTTACCTGTCCAAATTTTTGTGAGGCGCAAAAGACAGAGTGAAGAAAAGTACCTAGCACAATATTGGAGCCACATCTGACCCCTGAGTGATGAGTTGTCTTCCTGAGCCACCGCTCTATATTTCCACCTTCACATAGGCTAAAGCACGTGTTGGAAAGTTTCTAATTTTATTGTAAAATATTTTCTCCCCTATTTCATTTTTGTATAGAAAACAGAACATTTTCCACTACCTTTTTAGGCTTACTCTTTAAGTAAGTGAGAGACCAAGTTGGAACTGAGGGACTGGAGCACAAAAGATAACAAGGAAGACAAAAGAGAATGCCTGCCTGTCTGTCTGTCTGACTGACTGACTGACTGACTGAGAGTCTCATTTAGGCTTAGAGTAAATAAGAATACAGGAGGAATGGAAGGAGGTAGAGAGAAGGAAGACTGAGTGACTAAGGGATATTTTTATTTAACCCCATAGTAAATAAAAAATGAGTCTTCTCACAGAATTATAAACCCTTTAAGAGAGCCCAGAAGTCTCTCTTCATTTCTTCCATCTCTCCAAGGTCTTCTTTTGACCACCTCCCATCCCAGCCTATGCTCACCTTTCTCTCTGTGTAAGGAATTGTACCAGCTCTACTGCCTGACTACGTCTCACCATCCAATGTCCTTCCCAGGGAGAGGACATCTTAGACAGGAGCTCGGAGCTGATCTACACTGGAGAGATGGCCTGGATCTACCAGCCCTATGGCCGCAACCAGCAGAGAGTCTTCTTCCTGTTCGACCACCAGATGGTTCTCTGCAAGAAGGTAAACTTAACCTCTTCTTTTCTACGAGAGGTGAGGACTTCAGGGGAGCACTGCAAGCTCCTCCCCTTTCATTATCCCCAGGTGTTTAAGGAAATAGGCAAAATGTGCCAGAGGAAATTGGCAGCTGTTCCATATTAGAACTGGTATGGCGCGAAGCTCATAAACAACAATGAAATGCTGAAGTTAACACATTTTATCCCGGTATCATTTATATGTTTTCCTTCATAATTCTTGTGATATTCCTTCTGAGCAAGTTGTACCCACAGCAGATAGCCAGCAAGTTCACACCAGCATTGAAAGAATGCTGTGGTATTTGTATCATACTTAGTGAAGAATACCTTCCCAGATTACTTTTCCAGATTCCCACTTGAATGGGGCCACCTGTCCCCCGTTTCTACCCAAGGAACCAACTACTTGTTGTTCAAACAGGTAGGGACATGTATGCTACAAGATTTTGCTTCATACCTCTATCCACTTCCTATACAAAGTACATCATCACCCCCCCCAAAAAAAACCCCTTCATCCATGCTGTTGCTGGATATTCTCTCAGTAATCCTTTTGAGGAGATATCTTATACTTGTCACTGGTCCTTACATACCTCTGCAAACGTTAGTTTCTTAGCCACTTCTCTTTGGCAAACAGAGAGAGCATATATTCCCCCACATAAAATCTCTACTGCAGGATCCTTCTTTCATAATAGAAAGCTCACACCAGTGTTATCAGTAAGACTAGAATTTTGAATCAGGGAAAGAGAGAAAATGAGGGAGAAATCAGGGTACTCAGAGCGACTTTCAAAATTGATTTTCATGGCCCTTTCTCTGCTACATAGCTACTTTGCTGTCTCCCTTACCCAGGAGCAAATGCCCCTGAAGAGGGCTACTAAGTCATGACACACTAAGTGAAACACTAAGTACATATATGTTTTATGTCCCTTGCCTTCTCTGTATGTGCATGTGTGTGGTGTATCCTACATTAAGTCTTTATATGTTTGACTTTCACAGTCAATTGAGGGAGTAAATTGAGCTTAGATTCAAACTGCCTTGGTGTTTGCAAATAAACTCTGAATGCCAGATCTGGAATCGATAACCTGCTACTTAATTAGGGTAGCTGTTTCAGTCAGAATCTGAACCTGCAAGAGAAAACTTGTGAATCCAAGACTCAGCAAAACACCCGTGTCTCCAGCTCTACTCAGAGCTTCCATACAGTTAGGAGGCCAGTAGGTTTCTGAAGGTCAGTAAAGGCAACAAGGAAGTTCTTAGCTTATCAGTCATGTCACCAGCAGGCATTTGTCCTTTGTTCCTACTAAGCTATGTTCATATTTAGAACAGTTAGTCAGAGAGAGTGAGAGAGGGGCAAAGGAAAAGGGAGAAGGAAAGAGGGGGAGAAGAAGAAATAGAAGAGGGAGAGGGGAGAATAAGAGGGGGGAGTTAGGAATCTGGTTTGTTTCGGGGTTCCATACTACCCGCCTATACTTCTTGCTGTTGACATCTGTCCGCAAAGGATGCAGTTGCTCTAAGTAAAACATGAAAGGGAGCTCTGAAGAACAGTGGCTATAGGAGACAGTGCTAGGAGTCCAGCTACAAGAAAGTGAAGCCGAGCCCAGGGATAAAGGAAAAGGAAAAAGAAAACAGAACAGTAAGCTCTATTTAGAAGCAACGGGTCAAGGGGAAAAAACCAGAGTGATATGCCAACACTAAGACAACTAAGTAGTGAGAAAGGCAATTATTAGGAAGACACTGGTAGTTAAGGGAGGGCGTCCAGGTTCGGAGCAGCCAAGTTGGAAGCCTGAGAAAAGCAAAGCAACAGGATGTCAATGACAAGAGAAACAAAAGACACTGCTTCTCTCAGAGGAGAGTTTTATTGTTTTACCGAGGTCACAGGCTTTCTTTCCAGAGCAGAGGCAGCCTACAGTTTGAGGCCGTCCACTCCTCATACTTGGCTGTTCCTTAAACTGGCTTCCCAGAGTTCCAAAAGCTACAGCCTTGTGTTGAAAAGGCCACTAAAAGTATCTGATTGGTACTGAGTCCACGGTTGAGGATTTCTACATTAGCTACAATAAGACTATTTGTCAAATGGGAGGTAAACCCAAAAAATAATAATGGAGTGGAAAGAAGGTATGCAAAGGAGCGAGCTATTTTGTCTGCTAAATTGTTCTTACCATTACTGGGGAAAAAACTGACTCTTGGTAGCGAGGGAAAGACTGGGGGAGGGGAAGGCACAGGTTCCTCCAGTTGAAGATAACCTTTGATAAAAGAAGGCTCAAAGACTGAAGTGAGCAAAGATCTACCTTCCTCACCTTATTCAGCTCTGGAACACCATTTAAAAGGATGTCCAAGAGCTCAGGGTCTTGTTTTGTTTCATTTTGTTTTGTTTTAACATAAAGAATGGGTTACTCACTGCCTGTAGCAAGCCCAGCGTATGGAAGAACTGGCTCTGCCTCTCACCCAAAGAAAAAGCCCAACGACTCCCCTTGGCAGTGTAGTAGAACTTGCCCTGGTGGGATGGGCATGGGGGAGCTGGCATAAAGGTGTAGGAGTGGAAGAGCTGGAGAGCTAGCCCCAGTGGCACGGGTGCCAGAGAGCCAATCCTGCCTCTTGCAGGCTGCCACAAGCAGGAGTGCTGACCCTGCCCCTCACCCAGACAGAGCAGAACTGGAAGATTAAACAACACAGCCACCATCCAGGGTCTTTAGTTGGCCCACCCCAACATCTATCCCATCTATGAGCAGCTGGAGTGCTTGGATAGGCTGGTCTTGCAGAACCAAAGCAGCGGGGTCTCCATAACGCAGGGAAATAACAGGATATCCTAGAGCAGTCCTGGTAAGGATCCAGTATTGATCGTGTAGCAGAATCCAGAATCTTCAAACCAGACCAATGACTCACTGCAATAAACATTTGCAAGTAAAGCTGTTTGGATAAAGGATATACTCTTGTGACACACGGTGACACACCATAGCTTCCAAAGTGGGATCTTTTTAGGTTATTTTTTTTTTCTGTTTTGATTTTATTTTTTTCCTTTGGGGGTTGCATGGTGGATGGTGGATATGGAGGGACGGTGAAATGAATGGGGTTGGAGTGCATGATGGGAAATTCACAAAGAATCAAAAGTTTAAAAAGGAAAGAATGGACTTATAAACAACTAAATAATTGAATATATCTACGCTAATCTTTCTGATAAGCTCATATTTTAAAAGGGCCCTTTATAAATGTGACACTTAACAGGAATAACACAGTCATGCATAAATACTGAAAGGTTAGTTTTTAAATCTTAAAGACAAAATTAAAAATTTCTAAATACCTGAACGTTTTTAAAAAACAAAGGAAGAAAAAAACAAACAAGTGATAATCTGGCAAGCCTCACATGACATAGAAGGTTTACTGATAACTGAGGAACATCAAGTCCTTTACCAAAAGGAATCGAAACCCCAAAGATCTGAGATCGCAATAAAGTATCTCACTGCTTGGAATTTTTATTTTGACAGCATACTCTGTGACAGCCACATCTGCCTTTGTGGGACCTGAAATCTAATAAAATTTAAGTGTAACATAATAGAAAAATGTACAGTTATTCACTGAAATAACTCTCAGATGTCTCTGGTGGAATTGCTTTAGGTAATCTTGGCAATATTGAGAATCCTAGTGAAATCTGTGGCAAAACTACAGACAGGAAAATACATCAGTTTTCAAAACAGAAAGCTATATTATGAAAAATAGAATGGATATAAAATAATGATGAATTGGCATTATTTGAATGACGCTCTAATTTTTTTAAACTTTATAGTCATCAAGTTAATTCAATATTCATCCCAAATTTACCAGGGAAATACTGTGATTATTCCTATTTTAATGATATATGAAATTAACTTTCATGTTTTCATTCCTCAGGCTAGAGGTTGACCTAAGGATTTGCACGTGTAAGGCAAGTCGTCTATCAGTGAGCTACATTCCGCAGCCTTGGAGCTAAGGACTAAAACTAGTCAAACTGTCCCTAGGTTCTGCACTAGTGATTTCTATACCCAAATTTTGTACACCTGTCCAAATTTTGTAATCAATTATTCAACAGTCTAAATATTTAGGCAGAGATTAGTTGACTGTGAGAGCTCACAAATAATGTTTCATTAAGAACTCTGTGTTCTAGCTTTAAATCCAAGCACTCGATTAGAAGACTGAAATTCACACAGGGAGTCTGTATTTCAGGGTGGGAGTCAGGTGATTAGTTTGGAAACAGAGTCTTTTGCCCCTCAACATATCCTAGAGCTCACTGTATATCAGAATAAGTTCATACTTCTGATCTCTGTCGCTTCTGCATCCCAAGTTCTGAAACTACAGGCATATGTCACCATGCCTAGTTTATGCAGTGCCAGGAATCAGACCAGCAGCTCCAAAAAAATCTAATTTTTTTTCTGCTACCACTTTAGATCCTCTCATAATTTTCTTATAGAGAGAAGAAACATGGAGTGGTAAAGTTAAATGATTCTGGCTTTAAATCCTGTTTTTTAGCATGCTTATTACGTCAGTCAAGCAAGAAACTGTTTATTTCATGCACCTCCTTTATATCACCTATAATGCAGGGAGAATAATCAACAGGAATACCGTGACGAGTAAACGATATCCGTGCATATGAAGTGGCAGTTGAGGGGCAGGACTGTTGTAGATGCACCTGTAGCTTGTTTAGCCTCTGCTTATTAACAAAAGACATGCTGTTATAAATTGGTGAGGTCCCCGTTACCCAATTTACTGAATAATTATCTGCTACAGGTAACATAGGAAACATTTAAGTACCTAATCTGTTCTTTAATATTCAACTACTAATGTCCACCTGCTGAATTTCTGTCTGACTCTTCTGATTCCTTTAACTTGCAGCCTGGTAAACACAATCTCACCTGCTTTGTACACTAGGAGTTGAGACTGAATAAGACACTCCGAAGAGCTTGAACAGCTTGTGCAACTTGGAGTTTGTCTTGCTGAGGGAAGGATAAAAGAGGGCACTTTCAAAATAGCAGTTATCATACACATGAAAGACACCAACAGCTCCTGTCATTTCTGTTCCTTTTCTTTCCTTGTCATTTCTAAGACCCTTTTGTTCGCTTTCTTCTTATCCTATGCACTGGCCTCTGCTCCTCTATTAGTTTAGTTTTGTAGATGTTTTCTGTTTTCTCCCTGATATCATTATTTTGAAATTATTTTGATGTTTTGGGACTGTCTCCATATTTTGGGTTTTGTTCTCCTTTTCACTATTTACCTTGGAACAGAATAGACCTCTTTCTCCCATTATCCACCAATTTTCCTACACTCCAATTATTGTCCTAAGCAACCTTTTCTCTGCATTCACTATTCTTACCTGCGCCTATTCTGACGTGTCCTATTGTCCCCTATCATCACTGTACTGTAGTTCTGTTGCTTTCACAGGCTTCTGAGGGATAAGAACTAAATTACATGTAATGATACTGGACAGAGGACTTTTGTTCAGAGAAGCTTGTACAGGCAAATGGATGGAACTAAAGCCATTCATTTTAAACAACACAAATACAACAGTAGCGATAAGAGGTAGGGATAGGGGAATGGAGGGATGGCTTAGTGGTTAAGAGCACTCATTGCTCCATGGAGGACCTGACATTCAGTTCTGAACGCCAGAATGGAGGCTCAAAAAGGCCCTTAACTCTAATACCAGGGAATTAATTCAGTGTTCTTTTCTAGACTCTACATTCATATGCACTCACATGTTTCTAATACATACATTCAGGTGCACATACATACACAAATAATTTTCCTGAAGGAAAGAGACCAGAATAAAATAGAAATAAGATAGATAGACAAGGGAGTTAAAACTGGAAAAGTGGATACTAGATTCTTATTAATCAGTCTAACATTGACACAGTTTTTTTTTAATCTATGGTCCTTTTTATTTGTCTGTTCTCTTTATTCATTTAATTTTACCTATATTCTTTACTGTCTGACCAAGCTAGCAATAGGACACATTTCAGAAATGCTCTACAGGGGAACCATGATAACTGCCGGGAAGTAGTGGAGTAGTAAGCCAGACTAGAGGGAGACCATTACTTTTTCCTAATTTATCTGAATTTTCTCTGCTTATAATTATTCCTCATTTGAAAAAATAGGACTCTAAAGAGAATCGTGGACTTTAAATGAAGCTGAACAGGTATAGTTGTTGGAACATTGTATTTACTAAATGTTAGCAGTTGATGCAATTACAATATATGGCATGCTACTAATCATTCACTTAGCAATTTTTATTCTAAAGCAATATATAGCATATTTTTAAATAAAAGTTACAGATCTTAGAGCCAGATGTTCTACACCCAAAACCTGGCTCCACCATTTAATCCTAAATTTAGCATGCTTTGTCTGTAGTTTATCATTAGATGCAGCTACCTACCTGGTAGTACTTTCGTCAGCAGTAATTAAGTTGACAAATGCAAAGTTGTTAGGATAGCAGTTGGCATATAGTATATGGTGTTTACATCCTCACTGCTACTGTTGTCATTGTTATTTTGACTATTAAGCACGTACTATATATGTTGGAATATAATAATGACCAAAACAAGCCTACCCTTGTCCATGTGCATTCCCCAGGATTTGGGTAGAAAACCGGGTATTGTGGTCTGGGAAAAGTAGCCAGGACCCCTCTAAAGTAGTAGAGGTAAATGAATAAGGCAGGCTATAATCCTGAACTGCTTTATACTCCAGATTGTAGCATCTGTCATTTGTACAAAATGTCCTGTGAAGTCTTGCTAAATCCTAGGATTACCTAGTGGGATCAAGTTGAAATATCTGTGAGCTGTTTGAATTATGTAATGTCAGGGATTAGGGTAGTTTCTTGCTGGAGTCACAGGCTATGGCCAGAAGCTTGGTGTTTGCAGGCTCTACAGTCATGGAGAAGTACTAAACTCTTTTTGTTCCCTGACTTGAACAAACAAGAGCTGTTACAGTGTTAGAATTTAGACAAGGGGGGGCACAACAGCTAGAATATATAATCAGAGAAAGTTTCTTTGGGGGAACAATGTGTGACTTTGAGCATGCAGATTAAACAGATTGAAATGAGAGAACTGTTTGACGAACTGATAGTAGCCCAGAAGCTCAGACTACCCAAAACACAACCCACATAGCAAATGATTCCCAAGAAGAAGGAAGGAGAGGGCTCTGGTCCTGGAAAGGCTTGATGCAGCATTGTAGGGGATTACCAGGACAGAGGAGAGGGAGGGGGTTGATTGGGGATCTGGCGGAGGGAAGAGGGCTTATGGGACTTATGGGGGCGCGGAAAATGGAAAATCATATAGAATGTAAACGAAGAATATAGAAAATTTAAAGAGAGAGAGAAAGAAGGATACATTATTGTGAGCCCAAGTAGATGTGTGATTTGTTTGAGTGGGTTAGAAAGTACCATTCCTACCCTGAAAGTGTGTCAAATGTCTGAAGTCAGCGGCTATGTAAATAGGAAATATTGGAATTTGCCGTTTCTTTGACTCATAGTACTTAACTCTTCATATTTAGCTTTCTTGGATAGTTTAAGCTACGAGAAGCGGTAGGCTTTTGAGGTTTATTAAAGTTTGAGGTTTGCCAAAAGGATTTTAAAGGAGCACGAGAGCTCAAGGCTACATTTCCTGGACAAGGCTGGCCTTGTGGCATGGAGCCTTTGTATTTCAGTGGGAGCTTTAATGCGATAGTGTCACCTTTTCTAATTTTAAAGTTGCAATAATTGAGGTTGAGAGAAGCTAAGTGGCTTGTCCAAGCCATACAGTTAGTGTGTTAAACATCTAGAACTCACACTCAAATCTTTGTCTTTTATTTGTATTCTTTCACTGTCCTCTGTTCATGGCCTTTGCTACCTATTCTGATTGGTCTTCCTGAACCTGTGGAGTATGGCAGATCATTGACCTTTTTTTTTTTTTTTTTTTTTTTTTTTTTTTGAGACAGGGTTTCTCTGCGTAGCCCTGGCTGTCCTGGAACTCACTCTGTAGACCAGGCTGGCCTCGAACTCAGAAATCCGCCTGCCTCTGCCTCCCAAGTGCTGGGATTACAGGCGTGTGCCACCACCACCGCCTGGCGCAGATCATTTATCTTATCACTGATCTAGCTACAAACGGAAAAATTTAATAACACAAGAGTTTTAACAACACATCACTCTAATTCCCAATCTTCTGCTAAAGAAATAGGATATTTCTTTGTTCCTTTGTCATAGATAAATATTCAAATAAACAATAGGATATTGTTGCTGAAAATGGATTCCCATGATCTTACACATACTTCCAATTTTAGGAAATGCCAAAGACTTTTGAGTTTTAAAATGATCATGAAGCACTAGTTTGACAGAGGGGAGAAGGACATTTTAGAGTAATGTTATGAACCAGGAAATTAAGGTTGTTAATATTTTATGTTGGTAGGTAGCCACTCTTGAAGTATGCTGTCCATATCTGCCTTTCTAGGTCTGTATATGTCATCATATCAACTGTAATAAAGAAGTCAAGTATTATATCCACATATTTTCCTATATTGTCACCCTTTTGTCTAGCTACATTATCCTGATACTGCTCAGGTTTTGAGCATGAATCTCATAAAACGTTCCTGAAATATTGAAATCAGTTAATGGGAGCCCTCTATACTTTGGGCCAGGACTGAGTTTGTGCATTTTAGATATGGTCAATAGAAATAGGCCTAAAAAGTATTAGCCTTCTCTGTTCAACTCATCTCTTCCTCTCCTGTGAGATTGGTGCTGCACGTACCCAACAGAACTGTTTGAGTTTAATGGCAGGTGTCCCCAGCAGATTAGAATCTATATGTATTCTCAGTTTATTTGTATGCATAATAATTACAGCAGTAAAAAAAGAACTATACAGTGATTATTTGTTGTAAAAACAGTTAACCAGCACCTGTATTTCCATGCCTGAGGATTTGCGATTGACAGAAATATGTTGAGAACCATTCGAAACCAGGTTTACAATACCTAGTATACTGCCTCTCTAGCGGTATCCTCAAATCTAACTAGAATGCAGTTAGCCCCTCCGACTGTGAGACTACTGTGCAAGTGCACATTTTACCAGATAAATCAGTATTGTAGCATGAGGGATCTGTAGCTGGGTAAGACTATTAACTCATTTACTACAGTGATGTTTAGATTTCTCAAATGACACAGCTAGGATCATTGGAGAAGAGGAAACTTCAGTGGTCAATGCAATTGGCAACCCACTGTGGTCAATGCAATCCCTGGGCAGGCGGGCCTGGGTTGTACAAGAAAAGTAGGTGGAGCCGGGCGTGGTGGCACACGCCTGTAATCCCAGCACTTGGGAGGCAGAGGCAGGCAGATTTCTGAGTTCGAGGCCAGCCTGGTCTACAGAGTGAGTTCCAGGACAGCCAGGACCACACAGAGAAACCCTGTCTCGAAAAACCAAAAAAAAAAAAGAAAAAAGAAAAGAAAAGAAAAGAAAAGAAAAGAAAAGAAAAGAAAAGAAAAGAAAAGAAAAGAAAAGAAAAGAAAAGTAGGTGGAAAAGCCATGAGGAGCAAGCCAGTAATCAGCAGCATTCCTTCGTTGTCTCTGCTTCAGTTTCTGCCTCCAGGTTTCTGCCTTGAGCTCCTGCCTTGGCTTTCCTTGACGACAGACTAAAACATATAAGTCAAATAGGCCCTTTCCTCCCCAAGCTACTTTTGGTTATAATGTTCATCACAGCAATAGAAAACAAAGTAGAACATGCTTATTTCCATTTCTGACTCATTTCTATTTTTCTTATCCGCTCTTGAATTTGCTACCTATGATCATTATTTATTTTCTTATAACTTTGTTATTTGTATATGTCTTATTATTTGTACATGTCTTTAGAAATATATGACATTGTTTTATATGGTGATCATGGAAAATACAAATCAGATTAAAATATATAGAAAGGAAATGAAGTCATTGATGAACATGAGATTTAAGATGAGGTATTTGGGGGTAAATAGCTTTGGATATGGTAGCAAGTTCACCAATATTTAATATCCCATCTAAAATGTTAGTAAGTACAGAAATAAGAGCACCATGCATGGATTTAGGATGTGTGTCTCGTTGACTGGAATTAGGATTGATCTAATTCTGTGTTCAAGAGTAAAACAACCAAAGATAGAGAACATTGAATTCGTACATGTGTATAATTGTGCTTTGGTTATATAAGATTGTGAGGTTCATCTGTATTGATACATGCACCTTCTTTATTCTCTTTTACCCACACTTTTCCTGTCAGACTAGCTCTTATGCAAAAATCCCAAGTACTAAAAACATTAGATCCGTTAGTTAGCTCTTCATGTCCAATAGTATATGACCTTCTAGTAACTCTCACCACTGAACTTTAATCTACAATTGTATTCTCTGTATCCTGCTTGAGTAAGCATGCCAAGTTTTTGGAAGATAAAAAATCTCTTGCTGGAAGTGTGCTTTTATTGCATACTCCTTTCTACTGCTTATAAGCAGTTTACATTTTAGTGATTGATACTAGGGTTTGAAACAGTCTTTGGATGTAGGAAATCTCTTTTTCTGATAATTTACTTGTTTATTCACTCTATATCCTGACCATACCCTCTTCTTTTCATCCCAGTCCATCCCTTAAAAGTCCCTTCCTCCATCACCCCTTTCCCTCCTCTTCAGAGGAGGGGAAGCCCCTCTTGGGTACCATGCTATCCTGGGACATCTAGTCACAGCAGGACGAAGCACGTCCTCTCTCACTGAGGCCCAACCAGTTAGTCCACTTTGGGGAAGGGGATCCAATAGCAGGCAAGAGAGTCAGAGACAGACTCTGCTCCACTTGTTAGGGCTCCCATATTTAGACCAAGCTGCACATCTGCTATAAATGTGTAGGGCTTCTAGGTCCAGCTCCTGCATGCTCCATACTTGGTGGCCCATGTTCTGTAAGCCCCTTGGGCCCAGGTTAATTGACCCTGTGGTTCTTCTTGGGGTGTCCTTGACCCCTCCAACTCACTCAATTAATCTCCCACTCTTCCACAAGACTCCTTGAGCTCTGCCTGGTGTTTGCTGTAGGTCTCTGCATGTTTCCATCAGAGATTTCTTAGAGTCCCTACTTAAGCAACTTGTCAGTGTCCCTCTGATCATCTCTGTGCATGTATTGAGACAATAAAATCATTTATATTCCAGAACAATGATAGTGTTTGTGTTCTTTTGTGACCATGTGCCGCCTCTCCTGGCATCTACTTTGCCTGTACTTCTGACAAATAACCTGTTTCTTTCCACCTAGGACCTAATTCGTAGAGACATCCTATACTACAAGGGGCGCATTGACATGGATAAATATGAGGTAATTGACATTGAAGATGGCAGAGATGATGACTTTAATGTCAGCATGAAAAATGCTTTCAAGCTTCATAACAAGGAAACCGAAGAAGTACATCTGTTCTTTGCCAAGAAACTGGAGGAGAAAATACGTTGGCTTAGAGCTTTCAGAGAAGAAAGGAAAATGGTACAAGAAGATGAAAAAATTGGTAAGTGACCTGAAAGCAGAAAAAAAATATAATTGTGAAGAACTTTCCATAGAAGGTTACAATTGATTTTTATCTTTCTAGAATCAAAGGGATGATTTTTGTTGCAAAGTGACCTAAGTCACTTCATGGTTCCTTATTATGGGTCATTGCAAATACCAATAGGTATGAGTTACAGATTGTTCGTGGCTAATACCTATTATCAGATAGGAATATTGTACCAAAATTCCAATTCCAAACTTGATTCTCCTACCTCTATACGCATATGTATTAACAAACACACACAAAAGAATTTACATTCTATTTTGTAATCTCCATATATTCACAGATCTGTCTCTAAGTATGTGAGAATATGTTTTATGAAATGGTTTGTCAATGCAGATTGCTCAAATTATACTGGTGAGATGGATAGCTTTGCTTGTGATGCTGGAAATAAAAACAAGGGCCTTGCAACTCTGAAGGAAAAAGTATCGATAAAATTCTGATGAGGACCAAGGCCACGGATCTGCTTTTATTCTCAAACTTCAGGTCCCTTTCAGATTATGGGTTCACTTCATTCTTATAGTGAGTTCTGAGAAGAAACTTCTCAAATTACATGTGCACATCTTGAGTTACATTCATTTTACTAATTAAACCAGATATCCATCAGATACCTATCTATCTATGTAGGCCTCCTCCATTCAGGTGGCAGTATTAGTCCTTGGGGGCAAAGGTGTCTGAATATTTAATTCTTGGTAAATCACTTCAGATGTTAACTTAAAATTATATGTACTTATTCATCATACTCTAGAACTATTTAAAAACAAATCACAGAAAATATAATAATATCAAAAACCATGACCACTCATTTCATTTAGATGCAGAATAAAACACTGGTTTGGGATTGAAACATTTTATGTGGCTATGGCTTGTGGCTAAAGATTTGTAGTTTATTAAATACTACCTACTATCACCCTCAAGGTCCTATTTCTATAATAAAAATATCAAATAGTCAGATATTTGCAACACTTAGAAGATGAAGGCAGGATAATGACAAGTTCAAGGCCAACCTGGGCAGCATCATGAGTTCAAGCCAATCTGAACTATGGCAGGCAGCCCCCTTCTCGGAGGAGAAGAGGAAGAGGGAGTGGGTGGGGAGCTGTGTGACAGAGGGACTGGGAGGAGAGGAGGGCTGATTTGGGGATGTAAAGTGAATAAATAAATAAATTAATTAATGGGAAAAATAAGACTCTAAGTGTATTTTCAATGTGGACTTTAAGATATGGGAAGACAAGGATTACTATGTCTTGCTGGCCACCCATCTTTTGCTCTGGCCTATTTCATCCCCTAGCATGTTTTAGCATAGGAACATTTTGTATCAGAACTCTAGCAGGTAAGCATATTTTTTAGAGACAATTTTTCCAATTTGAACATATAACATTTAAAGGTAGAATTCCATTTGTATAAAACATAGAGCAAAACAAGGAACTTTTCTAGGAATTAGAAAGGTTGATTTATTTGCTGCCTTCTTACTGCTGGGGATTGAAAAGGACCTTATGTATCCCAGGCAAGTACTCTCTGAACTACATCCCTTCCCATTTATATATATATAGTCCCCATAACTTTGGACTTCAAAGATCTGCTACTATTGAAATGCTTCCATAAATTATTTCTGGTAGGCTTATGTGATCTTTGTTTTGTTTTTAAATGTGGATGTATGCATTTCTTTCTAGTCTTTTCTTCAATGCATTTAAATAAAACTGCGAGCATTCCTATTACCCTGTAACCTCTTTTCTTCCACTTTTTTTTTTACCCCACTCCTCTCATTAATCCACTTGGTATTATACTTGCTTTCTTTTACTTCTCTGTTTGTTTGTCTGCTTGCTTGTTTGGTGGGTGTCCTTATTGTTTTACTTCTTTGCTTTTTTGTTTGTTTTTAGATTTTGTTTTTAATATTCCCCAGTTTCATAGCACCATTATTTGGGTTTCTCTCAATTTTTTTAAATGAAAAATTATTTCTGAGTGAAACTCTCAATTTTATAATTTTCTATATAAAATACCCAGGTCTTTGGGGGAGTTGTTTATAATTTGATTTCACTTATGGATTCTGTGCTACCAGTACTGGTGCTTTTTGTTTGTTTGTTTGTTTGTTTGTTTGTTTGTTTGTTTGTTTTTTATTAGATATTTTCTTTAATTACATTTCAAGTGTTATCTCCTTTCCTGGTTTCCCCCTCCCCTCCCAGAAACCCCCTATCCCATCCCCATCCCCCTGCTTCTATGAGGGTGTTCCTCCACCCACCCCACTCCCACCTCCCTGCCCTTGACTCCCCTACACTGGGGCATCTATTGAGCCTTCATAGGACCAAGGACATCTTCTCTCATTGATGCCCGACAAGGCCATCTTCTGCTACATATGCAGTCAGAGCCATGTGTAATCCTTAGTTGGTGGCTTAGTCTCTGGGGGCTCTGGGGGTTCTGGTTAGTTGATATTGTTGTTCTTCCTATGGGGTTGCAAACCCCTTCAGCTCCTTCAGTCCTTTCTCTAACTCCTCCATTGGGAACCCCACACTCAGTCCAAAGTTTGGCTGCTAACAACTGCCTCTGTACTTGTAAGGCTCTGGCAGGGCCTCTCAGTAGGCAGCCATATCAGGCTCCTTTCAGCAAGCATTTCTTGGCATCCACAGTAGTGTCAGGATTTGGTGATTTTTTTTTTAATAGGATGAACCCCCAGGTGGGACAGCCTCTGGATGGCCTTTCCTTCAGTCTCTGTTCTATACTTTATCTACATATTTGCTCCTGTGAGTATTTAGAACACAGGGTATCTCCTACTTGCTTGGTCAGTATTCTAAAGCTGAGCCATTTAGTCAATGTCTACATGTTTGTCTGTGTATCCTAATCCTGTGATCTAATCCTTGAAAAGACCTTTTACTATTTCAATGAGTGTGTGTTCTTTCATCTAGTAAAGTTTTCTATTGTTTGTTACTTTAATTATTTTCTTCTTTCTGAAACCTTTATTTTCCAAGTATATATATTTTTATTCTAATTCTCTTATCTTTTAAGTCATTATTTCCTTTTTAATTTTTTGATTAATATAAAGTGGTTCTTCCACTTTACATAGTACTTTAAATATTCTCCATAGTTTATATTTAGGTTCCTCTTAACTACTATTCATAATTTTTGCTGCTGTATTTTATAATATGCAATATGTAATGTTTATGGCCAAGTCTTAGATTTAATTAATTGCATCTAAATTTAATTATTAAAATATTTGTATATATTTACAAAATAAAAGAATTCATATAATCATTGAGTGATTTAACAACACATGGTAATTAGTATATTTCTCACCTTAAAATTTTGTGTTTTTAGAATGATTGTGTTGAAAATTATATGTTAACTATTTAATATATGCAGTGCTTTATTAACTATATTTATCTTACTATGCCACAGAACAAAGAATTTATTCCTCCTACATCACTGAACCTACCAGATGACCTCTCTGCATTCTCTCTATTTCCTCTTCTCTCCAATTTCATTCTGCTCTCCACATATACGATGTTAATTTTTAAGATATAAGATTATACATTGTTTGTCTTTTCTACATTTAACTTATCTTACTTAATGTAATGTCCTCCAAATCCTACTATTTTATAAAAGACAGAATTTCATGTTTTTATACAGCTAAATAGTATCTTCTCATTTTCTGTATCTGTTCATTAATGGATAATTAGGTTGATGAAATAGTCTTGATATTGTGAATAGTGTTTTCAGTAAACCTGTAAATACAAGTATCTTTTTGACATACAAACTCAAAAAAATACTTTATAGAAAAATAAAGAAAGAAAACCAAAGGAGATAGCTACAATTTAGGAGAAATTGCTTACTAACATATAGTGTGACATTTGTTGCATAAATTCTTCCCATATTGGAAAGTTGGTAATATATATCCCATTCCTTCTAAGTTCCTAATGACAAACTAAAGTTTAATTCTGTAGAACTTTCACCCAGAACCAATGAGTGTATTAGGCTTACTTATAGCGCAAGAACGAGGGTTTATGGCCAGGTGCACAGGTGACCCTAAAGCAGCCAACTGGAAGGTCTGTGCCCACCATGGCTGCATAAATAGATCCTTTTTCTCTAGTCTTTACCAGCCTGTAGCACCTCCTGGAAACCATGAGACCACATATAATTAGGGCAGAATTGCATCCACCTGGTTAAGAAGGCAATCTGGATACCCTCGTGATAATATTTTGCAAGCAGACACAGCTGGGCTTATAAAGATGACAGATGTTTAGCTCAAAGAATAGTGCTGCATAGCAGTATTCATTTCCAGAATTTATAAGAAACTGAAACAACTCAATACAAGACAGCAAGTGACCCAATTAAAATATGAATTAAAGACATGAGTAGATGTTTTTCAAAAGACTTTCAAATGGCCCCCTAGATACATGAAAACAATCTCACTAATCAATGGAAATGAGTAAATCAAAACCACGATGATTCATTCATCCATTTGGAATAACTATTAGCAAAGAGAAAATGGCAAATGAACAAGGATTGCCATTACAAAAAAGGAACAAACAAACAAACAAACAAAAAAACCCACCAAACTAAAAAAGAACTTAAAAATAAATCTTGTTATCTAGTAGTACAACTCCTAGGCATACACCCCAAAGAAATGTGGCTAGTTCTTCTCCAGATTTCTAACAAATTACTTTTTTTGTTTTGTTTTGTTTTGTTTTGTTTTTCGAGACAGGGTTTCTCTGTGTAGCCCTGGCTGTCCTGGAACTCACCCTGTAGATATGGCTGGCCTCGAACTCAGAAATCCGCCTGCCTCTGCCTCCCAAGTGTTGGAATTAAAGGCGTGCACCACCACTACCCGGTGTAACACTTTTTTTTTGTTTTGTTTTGTTTTGTTTTGTTTTGTTTTCGAGACAGGGTTTCTCTGTGTAGCCCTGGCTGTCCTGGAACTCGCTCTGTAGACAAGGCTGGCCTCAAACTCAGAAATCCACCTGCCTCTGCCTCCCAAGTGCTGGGATTAAAGGCGTGAGCCACCACCGCCCGGCCTAACAAATTACTTTAGGGGATTTTCTAGAAAGGAATTATTAAATCAATGATAGCAACCCTTTGTATTTAGTTTTTTAAACATATTTCTTGAGATTTTACTAGAATTACATCATTGCCCCTTTTTCTCCAGCCAAGCCTGCCCTGTCCCCCTCCCTTACCTCTTTCAAATTCAAGACCTGCATTTTTCATTATTTCTTGTCACATACATATATGTACATACATATTAATATTTTATTTTAAGCTATCATATAAAGTACTTGGTTTCACTATGGCATTTTCAGACGTAGTTTGTTTCTTTTAATTCCCTTCTCCCAGTCTTCCACCCATCCTTCGGTCTCCCTTGTTCTCGTCTATCTACAGTCGCCTCTGGTCTGCTTTCAAAGAAGATATATTCTATTACTTTTTCCCTTCCCCATAACTTCATCTTCCCTACTCACAGTTCTTTCTCCAAGTTCATGACTTATGTCCCCACACTCATATTAAAAATCTAGGCTCCACATATAAGAGATATCTGCTACCCTTGTCTTTCTGAATCTGGGCTACATGATTTAATATAATTTTCTACTATCAAATGTTTTCTGCAAGTTTTGTACTTTGGTTTTACTGAACTTAGTAAAAGGCCATTGTGCATATGTGCCATATTTTTGTTATGTACCCATCATTTTGTGGACAGCTAAATTGTTTCCATTTCCTGTCTATTATGACTAGAGTAGCTATCAACATGGGTGAGCATGGGCTTCTGTAGTTGGGTATAGAGTTCTTTGAGGACGTGCTCAGGAATTTCAATATGGTAGTTCTATTTTTAATATTTCCAGAAACCTCCATATTGATTTCCTTAACAACTCTACCAAGTTTTGCTCAGCCGTGAATAAGAGTTCATCTTTCCCTACATCTTTGCCAGCATTTTGTTTCAAGGTTTTTTTTTCTTTTGATATATTTGTCAGATGGCTTTGGACGGAAAGGTATACTTGTGCTTTGCAGTATGTGAAGGTATATGATTTTCATAACAAGGTTTCCTTTCTTTCTCTTTCAGGCTTTGAGATTTCTGAAAATCAGAAGAGACAGGCTGCAATGACTGTGAGAAAAGCCTCTAAACAGAAAGGTACTTCTGCCTTTACTCCTTCAGACCCACTCACTGT
This sequence comes from Apodemus agrarius, assembly GCA_964023405.1. Classification (NCBI taxonomy): domain Eukaryota; kingdom Metazoa; phylum Chordata; class Mammalia; order Rodentia; family Muridae; genus Apodemus; species Apodemus agrarius. The sequence continues at coordinate 57,644,308 of OZ030010.1, read as the reverse complement.
CTGTGTGGGACTAGGAAACCATGGGGTATGTGTTTTCATAGTCCTTGGCTCCTTTCTATACTGAGGTTCACTTGGAATAGTTTCCAGCTACCCAGGTATTCTTGATAACAAGTAACAAATGCTCTTAGTGTTTTAGCTTTTGAGAGTGAGGGATGTGGGGTAGTCATATCTATGTTATTGGCTACATAAACAAAACAAAATAAAAATATTTTTGTATTTACTTCAAAACAAGAAAATTTTCTTGAATAATCTAGAGAGAGGCAGGCAATAATGCATGTATTTAATTTATTTAATAAATACAAATATATAGGGATATGTTCTTAGCTTTCTTTCAGTGGTCTAAAAATGCTTACCTAATCAGTAGCCCCAACCAAAGTGAAGAGCCTCAAATTGAAGCAAGATAGTCTTTCTCCGAGGCATACATGGAAATACCTTTGAAAAATTCAAATTCAAAGAGAATCAGCTTAAATTTGAAATAGTTTTTCCTTTCTTTTTCATGAAGCAGAACAAAACTAAAGTGCTCAGTTGAGCAAAAAGAAGGAGCTACCTTCCACTTTCTAGAGTGTCTACGTAGTACCAAGTTTCTTAATTTCTTTCATTTCATCTTTATAGTAACCCAAAGAAAATGGCACTATTAGCCCCTGTTCCAGGTTAAGAAACTGAAAACATTCCAGGTAAAGTGATTTTTAACCTAAGTCATCTTGATTCTGAGACCACTGCTCTCCCCTCTTCATCTCAGGGTCCTGATGATGGTGATATCTCTTGTTTGAAAAGAAGAGCTCATTTGATTCTCTCATCTCAATTACTGGCAGCTATTTTTTTTACTGACAATATTTTCCCTGTTCTGAGGAATGGATAATCTTAAGACATCACTTTCCCCAGTCCTTTCCTTCTGTTCTCTCATTAGCTCTAGGATTCTGAGTGAATTCTAGAAATAATGAAAGGAAAACTGCTAGGCTAGCTCTGGGGCAAATGTCATTAGTTAAGTAATTGTTCTAGAGTCCCCCTTCACATGTTATTTGTAACACCATGGGGCATTATCAACCATCTGTTTTTCTGAGGGAAGAGTTATCTGGCTGATAAAAAGGCCTTCTCACTTTACTTTGTTTACTTTATGCTGTCTTGGTTTTCAGAATTTATATATAACTTCTTGGGGTTCAATGCCAATTCCCGATACATCAACCCAATTGAATTTATCAATACAAACAATGTCAGAATCATAAACACAGCCTCCATCTTCATAGACTTTAAGGCCAGTTGAAAATCAGATTATTACTCTAGAATAAATAAAACAATCTTGAAAAAAATAAGAATGAAAAGGAAGTACCTGGTCCATCGAATTTCAACACTCATTATATAGGTATATTAACTGAGGCAATACCAGATAGTTTAATAGAATGAATTCAGAAATAGGCCTACATGCATATGCGTGACTTATCTTTGACAAAGACAGAACAGTTCAGCAAAGAAAATGCAATTCAACAAATAGTCTGAATTAGATTTCTATAGACAAATTAGGACCTCGATATAAGCCCCACACCTTATATAACAGTTAAGTAGAATTTCATTGTGAAATTAAATATGAAACTATAATGTCCTAAGAAAAAGTATTTTAAAAATCTTTAGAGTTTGTATATTTTATATCAAAAGCTTGAAAGAGAAAATGAAAATTAGAGCTTTATAAAGCAGGACTTCCTCCATGATGTCCCTGTATTATTTGTGAGCATCTAATACCCTCTATTTGCACTTGCCACCTTTCAAAAAATGGCTACAGAACCAGATGATTCTTCCTATGGGAGTAGCAATGACTGATGATAGCTTAGCATTAGCATCAGGGTAGTTGGATTCCTTGAATCCTCCATTAATATAAAAAAGGTCTATAACCTCAGTATCATTGAAAGGTCACAGATTCCATTTTCCTTTTTTCTCTGAATCATGTCTTATGGTGATGAATTTCCTTTCTGTTTCAACTACTAATGTCAATTTTCTATTGAATACAGGTTTGTCACTGTCAATCCAAAGCAAAATACTAAATTACTTGGGCCTTAACCGTTATGGAAAGTCCTGATGTCAGTAGTTCTTAACCAGATTATTTTGACGCTTTCAGGTAGGGATGGAGAGGAAAAGAACCAAAGTCTAGAACTGAAAAGAGTTTGTGAGGTTCTTCAGGGATGATGGTCTCCTGAAAAGAAATCCTAGCCAGGAACTCAGCACATGTGAGCTGTAGTTCCTACTTTATTGTGAGCTGGGTATAAGTTCTTAGGTGTAATATTTCTTCTGGTCCTTAGTTTTCTTGTCTGTCAAACAAGTGATGGTAACACTCCAGATTTTGTTTTATTTTATTTTGTTTGTTATACCTGATAAGATGGCAAAAGAAATAGAATAGAAATAAGATGATGAATAGAATTAGAGATGTCTGTGCAAATATGACAGGGAAAGAAATGATTTGCAGCACAGGTTGATTATCATTTACCTGAAATGCTTGAGACACAATGTACCTCAGATTATAAATTTGATATATGTTTTTTTTTAATTTTGGAATATTTGTATAGACTTTCTTGCTTGAACAGCCTTTGTATGGAAATCTTAAAAGGTCCAGAATATGAAACTTTCTATTAGATTTCAGAGTATTTCAGATTTTGGAATTAGGGTTAGTCAATCCAGGTAAAATTCACACAGCTAGTGTACTGTGAGTGATCACTGTTCATTTGAGAATTCACTTGGTACTTAATTTATACTCTTTCCTTTGGTCTCCTATTTGCTCTAGGTGTCAACTCTGCCCGCTCAGTTCCTCCTTCCTACCCACCACCACAGGACCCGTTAAACCAGGGCCAGTACCTGGTCCCCGATGGCATCGCTCAGTCTCAAGTGTTTGAGTTCACTGAACCGAAACGCAGCCAGTCACCATTCTGGCAAAACTTCAGTAGGTTAACCCCCTTCAAAAAATAATACCTATAGGAAGGCAGATAATTTTAAAATAAATAAAATTATATTTATAGATGGACCTTTTTTTCGGAGAAGCACTGTTGAAAATTTATATATATATATATAAAATGTGTGTGTGAGAGAGAGAGTGAGTGTGTGTGTGTGCATGTGTGTGCACACATACATGCACGCACACATGCATAGACCTTTATGTATACACATGTGTGTGTGTGTGTGTGTGTGGGCATGTGTGCACATATGCATGCACATGCATGCACACATACATACATATACACACACAGAGAAGGACCAAAACCATTTTCTGTTGTTTTGGGGAATTGAAATCTATAGTTGGTAAGAAGTACCACTGATTTCCAAACATGTAATCACTTCTTAACATTTTTAGTTCTTAACCTTGTTCTCCTCCCCCTTACTCTTTGTTCTTTTTCCTGTTAAGATAACTTATTCACTCCTCTAGTTCACTGACCTGTCATTATTACCATAGAGTATTTGCATTGTTTTATTCCCCTTTCCTTATGATATTGATGCTGATAACTTTTGAATTTAATTTATGTAGTGGGTTTGGGATTTCATTTCTCTCCCTGTCACTTTTCACTGAGAAGGGGAGGATTCCCATCTCCTGTTCCTCATGCAACCATCTGCAAATGTTCCTGTAGCCCTGCAGTTATACCAACAGCCTTTTCCCAGCATCCTGTGTCCACAGTTGTGCCAGTATAGACATGCGCTGTTGTGCCCTGTGACTTATCTGCTTGGTATTTCTATTGCTTTCACTGTTCTAGGTATTGTGGAAGGATATAAAACCAAACAGAAACAAAGGAGTGAAAGAGTGTGATGAGAGTAGAGAAGACTTCTACTAGGGGGATAGTTTTTATTTGGGTGATTTCTCTTCTAGCACTGAGATTTTCCATGTAACAGCCATGAAATGCTAAGTCATTGAAGGTTTTCACCTAAGAGTTAGTTTGGGTCCATTTCAACCTCTTTTACTATGGATCTCCTTTTCAGCCTATCTCTTCCCTGGGAGAAAGGTTTAACTAAACCAGTAGCAAAGAAATTGAGACTTTGCATCTTGGGGATGAGATTTATCTCCACCCCATAACCCATAGATAGTAGGTAGGTGTCAGGTAGGGCTCTCTATATAGTGTTCTGGTCATCCCTGCTTCTGTCTTCAGAATCATAAGGCATCATTGTTAGAAGTTTATGGAGGAGTTCAAGAGAAAACCCTGCTTGGCCAAGATCATAAGCCACCTTCAGATTAACCTGGAAAGAGTTCAAGGTTGAAACAACATCACATAAGGGACCACCAGGAAAAGAGAAAGGCTTACTATAAGATAATACACCCATAATTTGCATCACTGAAATTATAAGAAACATCCCCAATTGTTAGCAGATTGCATGGATAATCTTCTCTGTCTCCTTCTTTGCCCTTACTGTCTTCCTGGTAGAAGACCGTGAGTATTGGCATAGCTAGAGCCATTCTGGCACTCAAAGTAGGCTTTGTTCCTGACAGACTCCCATCCCAGGACAACTGAGGCAAGTGATAAAGAAGCCTAGGGCTACTTTTACATCTGGGGCGATAAAGATCTGAGGTAGAACACTTGGCAGGCTTTCCATTTGACCAGAATGTTTTCCACAAAAATCAGAATCCCCATGAGTACAAGAGTGCTCATTCTTTGTCATTTAGCCCTTTGTATGGCTAGAGATTAGAGCAAGAAAAATAGAATGTAAAGAAGTGTGAAACCCCACCCTATCCAGGAATCTGGAGATTGAGTCTGTCCTGGACCTCACAAGAAAAGACTTCATTATTAAAAAACAGATCTCAGCTTACCAAGGAGCAACCATAGCTGTATGAGGTCTTCAATAAAGCTGAATTTGTACTTCCTGACCTAGACTAAGCCCTACCCCCTGAGAATCTTTCCCCTATGGAAAACAAATTCCAAGCTGTTGTCAGACTTTGTAGTTATCAAGGCTAGCTAGCAGAACACCAGGGCTCGGGACTGGCTATCACTGCTCAGCACTCGATAGAGCTGCATAAGCCCTTATGGCAAGAAATCTGGTATCTAGCACATAGACTACAATGTTCTCCCTTGGTAAATTGAAATGAGTTTCACTTCCTATGCAGGCCTCCCTTATTGTACCTACTTTCTCCCCATTCTCACTAGGCTTGGCCTTGGCAACTTTCTCCAGGGGTTAGGAGCACACCAGGAGGGCTTGTTTTGAAAGGTTTCTAGACCTATAGTATCTTCTGGCCAGGCCCTCTCATTCTCTTCCCCTTTCTGAGTCCAACGTTCAAGGCTCCCGGATCAGGGGTATTACCTTTCATCATCCTGTTTCTCCATCCAGTCCACTGGCCTTGGAAGATGTAGTAATTTGTAAAGGCACTGCCAATTCTGCTCTCCTTTGATTGCAATGCCCTGCTCCACCCCCACACCTATGGCTCAAAGTAGATCACTGGCCAGTAGCCCAAAGGGAAACTAACCTATTCCCTGGACTCAGTAGCTAAACCTGTTGCATCCCCACAGCCATATAATCCCCCCCCAAACTCTCTAATTGTCCTGTTTCTGCATGACCCTGTACTTCCCTTTCTTCAACTCAATGAGGCCTGAATTTTCTTTCCAAAAGGGTTTTGCGAGTTTGTTATATGAGTTCTACTGTAGGGAGGTCCTTAATACAGAAATACAATTTTTCTCTCCTTCTCTCATCCACTTTCTATGTGTATATCTTTCATTGATCTATTAAGGACAGCAACAGGAAAGTTCTAACAATTCTAGTATGAAGCCAAATAGTGATATTTTAGTGCTTTGGGGGTGGGGCGGGCTGGGTGAATAGATGGGCAACAGTGATCTTGACTACCCCTGCTGCTCTGCATTTGCCGGTTTATTCTTTTGTTTCTATTATCTGACTGTTTGACCCTGTCAAACAAGTGTCAAAATTGTGTATTTGGAAATGTTTAACAACAACAACAAAAAAAAGATGTTGTAATGACATAAAGCCTTATGAAAATATTTATGGAGTTCAATAAAAGAAGTAAAAAGAATTTCAGGCACAGGCGTGCCATTTGTGTGTGTGTGTGTGTGTGTGTGTGTGTGTCCGTGTGGCCAATTGCAAAATAAAGGCAATTTGTGTGCTGTGAGACTACTTGTTCCAACTATCTTGAGTTTCTTACCCTGCTGTTTCATTTCTAAAGTACCCCAAGGGATATTGGGAAACATTTTTCTGTCATTTCCAGAAGAGTAAAAGACAAGAACAATGTTTGAACCTGTAGCCATGAGTACTTAAGATAATTTTATAGATAGAATTGTCTTTCATTTTACCTGGTATTTTGCTAAAACCTAGTGGCCTGTTCCTAATCTAGTTCATTTCTCTTGCGTCTACAGGTCCAAAATACAACCTGGGTATTTTTGACAGTTTTAACATTGTGTTTTTAATGTAGTCATAGGCCATAACACTTAGGAATCTCCCACTGCAGGTTCCCTCCTAAAACCTGTGGGCTTGACTTCTTAAAAGTAGACTTTAATTGTCCATGTGTGGACACAGTGGCCTTATTATTTTCTTTATTATGTATAGTCTATGTACACAAATACTTTGCTTTCCACTAGGCCTGCACACGCCATGAAATGTCGCCTGTCAGCACTCCACATGAATGGCAATGTCCCATAGCCTCTCTCCAGAGCAACAGACCACTAACGTCTGAAAGGTTCTTGTTCACCAAAATATTCCGGGCAGTTGTTCAAAATATCTAGAGAGTGAGCTCTATCCTTCTGGGTCTTAGAAGTGCCCTCCTACACTGAAGCATTTTAAGAAGTCATAATTCAAGCCTTCCTTACCTTTGCTAACTTTTGCTTTTGCCCATGTCTTAGATCTTCCCATTTATCCCCTCTACAGTAATCACCCTGCCCCTTTTACCTGGGTTCTGTCAAGTGTCCCCATCCAAATCACCAAGATTTTGCCATTCTTTATATATCTTACCAATTCCCAGCTTCTGCAGATTCCAGGAGTAAATTGTAATTACTTCTTCCAGAGTAAGTGGGCATCATCTGTTCTCAGTCTTCTAGACTACCTTCTAGGAGTTTTAGAAGTGAGAGGACAATGACAATGAATTTATTGACTATATTTGACAGGGAAAGAACAAGACCTAAAAGTGATTGGCTAGGGCTACCTGCCTTCTGAATCCTGCTTGCCTGTCCTCCACCCCCACCCCCCACCCCCGACCCTCCCACCCCCATCCTACCACCACCCCCACTCCACCTCCATCTCCACTGATTTAAGAGTTCTTTTGTCTTAGTTTTTGGTGGGCTGAGGGAATAAAATGACACCAACAAATATAGGCATGCCTTTCTGTGCAGTTACTAATAGCTCTTAAATTTCCTAATTTTAGCCTTAAAAACAAACAAAGCCAAATTGCAGTTACATATCACCTTTGTCTCCAGAACCGATAACAAATGGCCAGAAAGCCAAGGTCTCCAATGTGCTCTTTGCTTTCCTTCACTCAGTGTTTCAATCGCTTGTGCCACCACATTACTTCTTAGCCCACCTGCTTTTGGACCATTAAGAATTTCCTTATTCACAGTCACCTATTTCCTCTGATTCCCAGAGGCATCTTCATGTCAAGGTTATGGTACTTTTCAAGTAGATCTTGCTTGTCCAGGATTTTACTTGCAAATTCCAAGTCTACAAAGTCAGAGTATTCTCTATTATGCCCCTACAAAGCCCTGTAGACTGCAGAATAACATTCCTGAGTGGCCTATATGAAAACTAGCCCAATTTATTTATAACACAACTGGTCATCTTTATTTCCTTGTTGTGACCTTTTCTAGTGGACTGTTAGTGTTGTAGTGGACACAATGTTTGCTCATCTAGTTAATGAGAAAGGGGAAGGGACATAGAGTAGGCTTGGGAGTCCTCAGATGCTACTGTCACCTTTACTCTACTGTTAGAGGCCTCCAACAATGTGCCATTTAAGTTCTTGTGTCAGGTTATATCTCTCTCGACACTAGCTATGGATCTCTTTAGTCCTGTCAGAAAGCTGCATTATAGTCAATACACATACCCTAAGTACATATTCTAGGATAGGGCTTGGTATTCTGCAATAAGGATATTAAAATGATACTGAAGTGACTGAAATATCTCATATCTCATTCCAACAAATCACTCAGGGTTTAATGTTGATACATAAGGATGTACTAGAACCGTGGAGAATGAGAGCCTTAAGGTCTTCATAGAACAAATTAACAGTGAAGAAAATCTTTATCCATCAGGATCAGTTTGGTTATACTGTAGTAACTGATAATCCCAACAAAGTCAGTGACATAATGTATAGGAATTTATCTCTTGTTCATACAAATTTTGCCATAGGTTCAGGTGGCTTCCCAGGACAACTGTGAGTTCTTTCTGCTTTATCGTAGCTGCATCTTATTCCATGTGCTCATGTCTCCACAGCAAGAGAAAACACAAGAATGTTTGATTAGTGGATTCTGTGCTGCTGTTTGCAGTTATAGAGTGAGGGGGCAAAAATGATCACATGCCTCATATCACTTCAAGGCAACAGAGACAAGGGAGCTTTTCCTATTCCCCTGCCCTTCCTCTAACCCTTAGCCACCGGGGAACTCAAGCTATCTCTAGTTCCGTGGTACAAGAGCACTCTTTGTGGGCCACCTTTGCCTAGTAAGTCATTTCTTCTCTTTCCCATCCACCATGGCCACCTCCACACCCACAGACCTAGGTCCAGATTGTCAGTCTTCACATTAGTCTTCACACCTGCTTTGTTCACGGGGCAACTTTGCACAGTGGGCCATTCCTTCCTTCTTCTAGCTTTCCCTCTCCTCGATGCCATCTCTGCACACACAAGCCTGGCTTCAGACCTTTGGTTTGGTAGCTTTCTTTGCTTGATCCAATTAAACAGCTTACCCACCAGCTTTACCTGGCATATCTCAGCTCACACACCTCCTGTGCTGGCCCAATCTAAGAAAAACCAGATTAACACATCAGCCACATAACCAAAGGAAGAAGTCACATGCCCAAGTCAAATCCCCCAAAACAAAATATGAATGGCTAAGAAAGCATGTCTACCATCAAACTTACAAGTCTTATAGAAGTATTATCTAAAAGGAACTACCTAGATGAGCCCTAGGACACGTAATTTTAAGGAACAACTGCTATCTTTATCAAAGAATCTAAGGAATTAACGAATTCAATAAAGAGATAGAAACATTGCTAAGAACGGAAGGTGAAAGTGGAAATATCCTAAGCCAGAAGACGGCCTCACACACAGGAGTATATGGGCAAAACAAATTTTACTTGGTGGGTCATTAAAAATCAAAAAGAAGGATACCAATATGGAAGGGGTGAGGGTGTGTGAGAGAGAGGAATCCAGGGAAGGAGTTGCAGGTAGATGTCTTCAAAATCCATCATATACATGTATGAACTTCTCAAAGAATGAACCTAAGTACTGTTTAAAAGCTTAACTCTGTGTGGGATTTTACTGGTGCTTTATGCATGACCCCTCTCTCTATCATGCTGTGGGTTACAATGTAGTACAATTAAAATTAGAATCCTACATTGTTCTTGTCTTACTACTTATACTCTTCAAATGTGTCTTCGTAAACTTCAGTTTAAATGACACAGGGTTTTGTGCCTCCTGATTGGCAAATACCACTGAGGTAAATGTCAAATACTTGTGTGGAAATCACAACTTAATTTTCAGATCCCAGGACATCGCCCCATGATTCATCTGTAGGTGTAGTGCATACCTTGTGTTAAATGCCGAGTGTTCTGGGCACCCACATGCCCCTGACTTAGAAAATGCCTTTCCTTGCTCCACAGAATTGGGGAGAGAACATTTAGAGGTTATTTATTTCAATCGAGAACGAAAGAAATTTGATTCACGGCTCCTCCAACCCTAAAAGTCATTGAAGATTTGTTTCTGAAAGTCTGAGCTCCTGTCCCCGTGCTTGAACACTGCCTGAACCTCTAGGCACTCACCTGCTCCAAATGCTCCTTCCAACCCCAGCCCTACACTGACTTTCCTAGGTCTTGCGTACTTTTCCTAATATCCTCACCACTGAGTCTAAAAAGTTCGTTATCGTTCTTTGGTTATACAGCCATTCTTTAATATAATGATGTTAATTAACTATTATTAAAAGTTATCAAACAAACAACAATGGATGTATTAACCTGAAGTAGGTGGGTGCTTTGTTAGAATAAAAATGTCTTTTTCTCTGCCCCACTATCTTTTCCCCCTAAGACCCTAGAGGCAAATTTCCTGAGTTCCAATCCTAGACTCATCACACATTTCCTTATTATAGAACTTAAGGCAGGTGGCCTTAAGTTTTATATATATATATATATATATATATATATATATATATATATATAGAGAGAGAGAGAGAGAGAGAGAGAGAGTCATTTCCTCATTTGTCCTCCATGAATAAAAATAGTTATTATCTATTTTACATCATTGCTTTAAGGAATACATTTTCAGTTAAACATAGAAATTCCTCATACAGCCGGGCGGTGGTGGCACACCCCTTTAATCCCAGCACTTGGGAGGCAGAGGCAGGCAGATTTCTGAGTTTGAGGCCAGCCTGGTCTACAGAGTGAGTTCCAGGACAGCCAGGGGTACACAGAGAAACCCTGTCTCGAAACCCCCCCCCCAAAAAAAGAAGAAAAGAAAAGAAAGAAAAGAAATCCCTCACACAAGAATAGTCACAGGAACTTTATTCATTATTGCTCTAAGGTGAAAACAGACTAATATCTCTTAATTTATGGATGAATAAATAAAATATGAATTGATACAACATGCTACTCATCTGCAAAAAAGAATGAAGTACTGATGCATAATATAACATTTGGTGGACCTTAAAAATCTACTCTATGGCCAGGCGGTGGTGGCACATGCCTTTAATCCCAGCACTTGGGAGGCAGAGGCAGGTGGATTTCTGAGTTCGAGGCCAGCCTGGTCTACAAAGTGAGTTCCAGGACAGCCAGAGAAACCCTGTCTCGAAAAAACCAAAAAAAAAAAAATCTACTCTATGGAAGAGGTCAAGGCCAACAAGGTTTTGTGTGATTTATTCAAATGACATATCCCCAATGGGCAAATACATAGACAGTAAGCCAGTGGTTTTCCCGGATACTAGCTAGCAACCCTTTGTAATCATCCATGTCAATTGGGGGCCATGGCCATGGCAGTTGGTTTCTCCACTGGAAAATTGTAGATGTGAAAGAAACACTGCTTGGATTTCCATACACCTTTTTTGGAGTGATGAAATATAATATAAAATCAATTGTGATGATAGCTTGCTTAACCCTGAATATACTAAAAACAAACCCACTGAATTAAATTGAAAGTGAAGTGATTTAAATCTCAATTAAGTCTGTTATTGTTTAAAAGAGATGTTAGCACACTAATTTTCTGTACTTATATTCCTGAGGGTGCCTCAACAATGCTCTCCAACTATGTATCAAAGAGAAATTTCTGTGCAATGGTCTGTATTTGCCCCAACATTCCTAAGTGGCAGGCTTGTCTTTGACTGTTGTATCAGGCTTTTAGCCACAGACTCTTTGTAATTTTCCACATCTACTGAAGTTTGTTGTGCTACCACATTTGGTTTGGCCCCTGAAAATTTATAGGTGTGAAAGAAAGGCCATGAAAGTTTGATTTCTTATTCAGAAAACAAATTGAAAGACATGTTTTAAACATACTTAGTCTTTACATTACGTCAGTTAAAAAAATACCCTGGCATCCACAAGGTGATATGGTGGCGCTTGCCTCTAAGCCTGTCAAGCTGAGTTGAATACCCAGGCCCACATGGGTAGAAGGAAAGAACTGACTTACACAAGTTGTTCTCTGGCTCCACATACAGTTCATGGCATGGATGTTCTTGGAGGGAGGGAAGGAGAGGGGGGGGAGTTTAGCTTTTCAGCATCGTATGATATCTTTAATCAATAAGGCATATGACAAGCAACATAAGAAACACCCTGGAGCCTGTCCAACTATTATAGAGAACAAGTTAAGTTTTGCTGTATTCGAGCCTCCTAACATTCTGGTAGAAGAAGCCCTGTGGCTACTTGCCAAGGACTGCCACCTCCTCCTGCCCCTCTCTTTGCCTCTGGGATTCACTAGTTCCTAGTTTGTTCCCCACCAAGGTCCCTCCAACTTGCCCACATGGCACAGAGACTCAGGTAACCTATCTCCACACCTCTTCCTAGCTTTACTGCATTCAGGTCACCCAAGCTCAACAGGTCCTTTCCAGAGACTGACACCTCCCAGATCCTCTCCCTCCCTTTGAGACTCACCAGATCCCAACCTACTCCCCGACAGGAACTCTCCAGCCACTATCAGTAATCTGGAGACCCTCGCCAGCCTTGCCAGATGCCTGATTGGATCCTCCAGTTCTTCTATACTGCCTTGAGACCCAAGAAAAGTCCACACTTTCAGAATTGTTTTAAGCTCCTAGCAAAGGTCACTAAATACACCCAGACTATACTTAACAAGCAAAAGAACCAGGATAGAGGCTGTGGTTCCAAATTCCAGATAAAAAGAGGAATTAATAATCCCAAACTGCCCCCTCCAGAACATTAATAACAGTCCTATGGACAGAAGAAAACTGACATGAGCAAAGATGACTGGTTCAAACACAAACTAATTTAAATATGCCAATCCTAATATAGAAATAAAAATAATCCATATACACTTGAGATAAGTAATTGCAAGGAATAGTCAAACAACTCAAAGACAAAAAAATAGGAAATGTAACAAGAAAAAGTAAGGAATGAAACAAGGAAATTAATCTAAGACATGAAGATGGAAATCTAATTGCTGAAGTAAACTCAAACATAAATGAATCTAGAAATGAAAAACTAAATAAGCCAAATTGTCAAAGATCAGCTTGGACACCAAGGTCACCTAACCTAAGGCGGGGCATACAGCTGGCAACTGAGCAGTTGGCACTGATGGCAGCCTGTGGCAATTGGAGAAAAAGAAAGAAAAGGAAAGAAAATCATCAGCCCCAACAACTTCACACATATACATGCACACATACATATTCACACATTGGATGGATGGAGTAAAGCTCCAACCAACTTTATATGTATATACATGTACACACACACATACATACATACATACATTTGGTGGGTGGCGCAAACTCCAACACATTGACCTACTCCAAGAAACTTTATTTAAGTCTCCCACAACTTATATGTCCCAGCAAAATCATTCAAACAGTATACAATGTGACTACATTCTGTTTTTCTTCTAGTGAATGATTATGAAAAAACAGTGTATTCCCAAATATCTTTACATGAAAAACATTTTGCATAGCATAGATGAAGAAGACAAATCATCCCCAAGAACCCACATTTATAACTAAGTGACCTGTTATAGATTAACGAACTAGCAAGGTCATTTTCTCAGCCAGTTTCTCTTACTGGCAGGCTGCAATTTTTCGTTACAAAGAAAGGATCAATTATTTTATTATTTATCTTAAAAAGTAATCTTGTTGAAATCTGAAAAGAATCACAAATCACTAAACTTTTATATAAAGAAAACATCAGTCATTTCTATTTCAGATCCTCATGGTGCACATTTACTTGTCAATGTTTTTTATTATTATTATTATTATTAAATCCTATCAGGAAGCTGAATGCAAAACTGAGTACAAGAAACTCATCACTTCGATTGCCAGCTCAGCTTCAGCCAAAGAAACATCACCCTGTGCTATTTGGGCTGTCATTGTTCTTATTCCTTGACCTCAAAAACCTCTCAAGCTCCACTATTAAGAGTGTGTTTTTCTGAACTTTAAATTGTTCCCTAAGATTTTCTACATCAAAGTCACCAACAAAACATCCTAACCTTAATTCACTAATAATCTATTTTCCCAAATGCTTTCTAAGGGTGGAGGTCAGTGCTGACAATCTACAATTCTTAAGTTCTTTCCTAGGGTGGTGACTAAATCATTAATCTGCTCTAGCAGCAATGCCTGAAAAAGATCAAGCACTATTGTGAATGCCAGAGATACTGTCCAGTGAGGGGCTGGAAGCCCCCTTAGAGTTTTCATACAATTCTTAGATCATGAGGGATATGAGGGCAGCAAGCAGAGCAGAACTCCATAACAGCATGAAGTTCTCGGGACACGTGGTCCTTGGTGCCATGTCTATCCGAGGCACACCTATCAGGCTATGATAAACTATGGGCTGCATCCCATGAGTCCTAAAGCCATTTGTTTTTCCTCCTGCATGGCCCTAGACACCAAATGATGTCTTGCCAACAAAATGGATCTTGTCAAAAACAGTCAGAGGACTTAGATCACTTAGTAAAGGTTAATGATAAATTGGAAAAAGAAAGTATGAGCAGAGCAAATAAGTTTTACAACACCTATAGGCATAAAGGAAGACCATAGTGAATGCATAGAAAATATCTTTAGTAAAACAATAAAAAGTAAAATTCTCAAAAGTAGAGAAAAGAAATAACCATCCAAGTACACGAGGCTTATAAAATAGACAAGACCAAAACCTAAATTTTTCACAAGATATAATATTTAAAACATTAAAGACACAGTATTAATTATTTAAAAGCTGTAAGAGAAAAAGGTCATTTCATTAGAAAAGTACACCCATTGAATAACATTTATTTGACAGATACCTTTAAAGGTAGAAGGGCCTGAAAAGATATATTTCAGCTTCTTAAAGACCACAACTCTCAAACTAAACTATTATACCAATCAAAATTATCAATTAAAATTGAAGAACAATGTAAAAAAAAAAGAAAAGAAAAACTTCCATAATAAAAACAGATTAAAGGAATTTATAACTATAAGACCAGCTATACAGATGATATCAGAAACAACAGATAAGTGTAAAGAGAAGGATAAACATACCCAGGAGGTTAATAAGATCAAGTAAGCAATCCAAGACAAGCAGTCAAAAGGGATCCAAGTAAATACCACAAAATTAATAAAATGACAAAATAATACACATTTTCAATAAGTCTTAATATTAATGATCTACATTCCCACAACAAAAAGATGCATACTAGCAGATCATATGGTGGGGGGGGGGAACTGGGAAAGGGGAAAGCCTTTGGAATGTAAACAAAGAATATAGAAAATAAAAAATTAAAAAACAAAAAACAAAAAAAACAGGGCCGGGTGGTGGTGGTACACGCCTTTAATCCCAGCACTTGGGAGGCAGAGGCAGGTGGATTTCTGAGTTCGAGGCCAGCCTGGTCTACAGAGTGAGTTCCAGGACAGCCAGGACTACACAGAGAAACCCTGTCTCGAAAACAAAACAAAACAAAACAAACAAACAAACAAAAAAACAGGATCCCCCTTTTTGTTGCCTCCAAGAAACACACTGAACCATCAAGAATAGGCATTACTGGAAAATGGAATGAAAATGGTATTCCAAACATGATGAAACTAAGATACAAGCAGGTATACTTAATTTGATATCTGATAAAATAGTCTTCAATCTAAAATTAGTCCCAAGAGATAAGGCAGAACACTTAAAGTTTATTAAACAAACAAAAAAATACCTATAGGATATTATAATTCTAAAGACAGATAAAATAAACACAGGGCACTGTCACAAAATAAACTATGACATCTAAGACGGCAGATTGACATCGACATAGTGATGATGGGTCATTTCAGTTTCTCACCATCTCCAAAAGACATGTCATCCAGAAACATATTCAAACAGAGAAACTCTAGATTTAAATGACATCATAAATCAATGGACCTAGCAGATATATACAGAATGTTCTACCCAAACAGTACAGAATGCAATTCTTTGCTGTAGCCATTTTTTCAGCAATTCATCTCTGATAAGTATATATGCAAAAATTGTCTATAAAATATTTGCAAACCAAATTCAGGAACCATAAAGGTTATCCACCAACATCAAGATGGCTTCATTCTAGAAATGTAAGGATGGGGGCGGGACCCATGGCTCCAGCTGGATATGTTGCAGAGTGATGCCTTATTGGGCAATCACTGGGAGGGGAACCCCTTGGTCCTGTGGAGAATCATTGATCCAAAGTAGGGGAATGCTAGGGTGCTGAGGCAGGAGTGGGTGGGCAGGTAGGGGAGCACCCTCATAGAGGCAGGGGGAGGGAAGAGGGGAGAGGGGTTTTGTGGAGGGGAAACTGGGAAGGGGGATAACATTTGAAATGTAAATAAATAAAATAATCAATAAAAATGAAAAAATAATCCATCACATAAATAGACTCAAAGATAGAAACCACATGATCAGCACTTTGGGTTCAGAAAAAGAATTTTACAAAATCCTGCATCACTTTATTATAAAAGCTCTTGAGAAGTTTAAGAATAGGGATGAGATCATCTCGCTAATCTGAGGAAAACTCAAAGCATTTTCATTAACATTTGGAGGATGCCCATTCTCCCCATTTTATTTGATATAGTGCTTGAAATATTTATTAGCTAGGGCAATAAGACAAATGAAACAAATGGGAAAGGAAGAAGGCAAAATATCCTGATTTGCAGATAATACCCTCTATATAAAATGTGCTAAAAACTCCACCACAAATATCCTTCAACTGTTAAACACTGTCAGCAAAGTAGGAAACTATAATATTCAGACAAAAAGTACCAATCTTTTTATGTTTAAATGAAAAAAACACAACAAGGAAAAAGAATCAAAGAAATAGTACCATTCAAAATACCGTCAAAAGTAACTTGGTATAAAACTAACAAGGACGTGACTGAGTGGTACAATTAAAATATTAAGACGAGACAGGGAGGGGAACAGGGTTGGGGATCAGTGTAGAAGGAGCCAGAGAGAGAGGGCAGGGAGAGTGAATGGAGATTGGAGGTGGGTGTGAGGGAGAAGATGGGTCAGGGGTATCTCTAGGACACGCCAGAGACCTGGAATGAGGAAGGCTCCGGGGAGTCTATGAAGTGACTTTAGCTGAGACTCCTAGCAGCAGGAGATCTGCAACCTGAAGTGGCCACTTCCTGCAGCCAGGCAGGACTCCCAGTGGCGAGATAAGGACAGCACCCCACCACCACCACCACCACCACCCACACACACACACACACAAAACCTTCAACCAAAATTTGTCCTGCATACAAGAAGTACAGAGACAAAGGTGGAGCAGAAACTGAAGGAATGTCCAAAAAATGACTGGCCCAACTTGAGATCCATCCCGTGGGCAAGCACTGTTGTGTTTGCAGACAGGAGTCTAGCATTACTGTCCTCTGAGAGGCTCCACCCTGCAGCTGACTGGAACAGATGCAGAGGCCCACAGCCAAACATTAACTCAGGAAGTCTTGCGGAAGAGTCGCCAGTTAGGATTTAAGAACCTAGAGGGGATAGTGACTCATTAGGAAGACCAAGAGAGTCAAGTAACCTAGACCCTTGGGGGCTCCCAGAAAAGGAATTGTATTTTTATTTCAGAAATACTTAAAGGAAACTTAGCTTTTCACTGAATTTTACTAACAACAAAGGTATAAGAAAACAGAACGCTGACAATTTAGCCCAGCCACACTCTGCGTTTCACTTCCATTGCATTCAGGGTCTACGGGAAAGAGCTGCTGCATACTCACTATTAGGAACTACCTCATTGCACCTAAATGAACACGGAGGGGAAACTTACTGTTAGATCTCAATGACACTACCTTGGCATAGATTAGAGAAACACTTGACTCTGCCTGATGTGGGATCGAAGACATTTCTCTGCTCAGTATTGCTAATACTAATTCTTTGTAAATTCAGCCTCACACAGAATCTGTTTCTTTCAGTGAAAAACTGCTTCTGAGATCCCTTGTGCTCCAAGATGTTCTCCTTTGCATTGTCAGGCTACTGAACGAAAGGAGGTGTTCACAAGCCCGAAGATAGGTGTTGTTAAGCTGTAAAGCTCTTGTGGGAGGTTTAGAGTCACCAGGGCTGCACATTTCAGTTAACAGTAAAATAACTCAAATATTTCATTGAAGAGTATTTACAGCATTGTATATGGAATTATTTTGGTTCATTTAAAAAGACTTATTGAACATCAACGCTAGGTATTAAGTACTTGGGATACAAAATAAAAGTCTCTTTTGAAGTAATTCATTTGCCTATGAGTAACACAAAAAGTAAACATTTATGTAAGTCAATTTAAAACTTCTTCTTCCTTTTTTTTTTTTTTTTTGGTTTTTTTTGGAGACGAGACAAGATTTCTCTGTGTAGCTCTGGCTGACCTGGAACTCACTCTGTAGACCAGGCTGGCCTCGAACTCAGAAATCCGCCTGCCTCTGACTCCCAGAGTACTGGGATTACAGGCGTGTGCCACCACTGCCCAGCTAAGTTTAATGCTTCTAAATCCACAAAGGCAGTGATCTGAATATCTGAATCATAATTCTAGAGAAGAAAAGGTATTAGAATTCAATTTAATCATCTCAGTATGTGAGGTTATGAGTAAGAATTCTTTTAAGGCTATAACCAGGGGACAGAGGCAATAACTTTCTTTTAATTTTTATGTGCAATAAATAAACTTTTTTTTTCAACCTGGTAACTACTTTTCTAAGCAAAAATAGCTTGATATAGCTTGGTTTGTAAGTGTGTGTGTGTCTCTCTCTCTCTCTTTCTCTCTCTCTCTCTCTCTCTCTCTCTCTCTCTCTCTCTGTGTGTGTGTGTGTGTGTGTGTGTGTGTGTGTGTTATGATGTTAAATATTCCAAAAAACACAGTTTAGAAAAGGTCAATCAGCCTCCTTCCAGCCCACCGCCATCCTCTTGGAACTCAGCCTTTTGATAAAGACTAAGGGTTTCAACAGTTCTTCTCTGCTGCCTACTTCAGCATTCCTTCAAGTCCATCTCTGTTCCTTTGTGACTCCTACCTACCACAGAATCTCTACCTACCAGGGACCCATAGCACTCACAGTAGGCTAGGACTCAGGTAAGCAATGTTTATCCTGCTTACTGTCCTCCATTCTGGTCTCTAGAGACTTACTTTTAGTCCTGCTGCAGCCTACCTACAGGAGCCCCTCCTTCTAGCCCACCTTAATCCATATTGGGAGGGACTAGGCTTCTTATTGAGGATTCGGGGTCCACTCAATTCTTCTCATCTGCCCCTTCCAGCCTTTGCTACTTTCTCATTCCCATTCTTCTGTGATCTACCCCACCTCCAACCTCTGACACTTACCAGCAGGACAACAGTCTATCAGGGACCTCAAAACAATCACACTTGTCTAGGACCCAGAGTAGGCAGATAAACCTAAGAATGGGACACCCACCCAACAAAGATGAGACCAAATATCTACACTTCAAATGTCATAACTCCAGATACCTAGACCTCAGCAGGAAAACACAAGCATGTACAACCAAAACAAAATGTCTCTTCCAGAAGCCAACAACTATATTGTAATGGGCCCAGGGAGAAACGATTTAGCACAAATCAAGGACTTCAAAATAGCAATTATGGATATGTTCAAAACCTCAAAGAAGACAGGAATAAATGTCCTAATAAAGACTGTGAGAACACAGTTGAATGAAAAAAATGAAAACAATTCAAGACATGAAAGCAGAATTTAACCAAGAACTAGAATCACTAAAGGAAGAACAAACTTAAATAAAGCTCAAAATGAAAACTTTAGAATGCCAAACAAAAACCTCAGAGGTAAGCCTCCACAGCAGATTAAAATACGTGGAAGAGAAAAATTCTAAGTCTTGCTGACAAGTTAGAAGAAACAGTTCAGTCAAAAAAACAAAGCTGTCTATAATGTGGGGAAAGAAAAACATTTATTTTTTGTTCATAAGATTGGGAACTGGTACACCCATGATGAAAATCAGTATAAAGATTCCTCAGAAAGTTAAAAATCAATCTACCACAAAATCTAGCTCGAGCACTCTTGGGCATATATCCAAAGGACTCCAGAGACACTTGCTGCTCCTCCATGTACATTGCTGCTCTATTCATAACAGTCGGAAATTGGAAACAGCCTAAATGTCCATCAACTGATGAACAAATAATAGAAATGTAGTATATTTACACAGTGGAATATTATATTCAGTTACTTAGAAAAAAATTGATTCGAATTTTAAAATTAAAATTGGAAAAAAATTAAAATTAAAATTAGCAAGTAAATTTATGGAGCTAGAAACAATCGTCCTGAGTGAAGAAACTGAGGCCCCCAAAAGACAAATATTGTATGTTTTCCCTTATGGATGAATATTAGTTATTGATCTTTGGATACATGTTTCATTCAAAATAGCCATGAGAGTTAAGGTTTGCAAGTAAGGAATGAAAGGAGGAAGGAGATCTTCCAAGGAAAGGAGACTAGAATACCCTGTTTAAAGATATAAAAGGGAAACTAGAATAGGAGGATTGAGGCAGGAGGGTGGGAGGGCAGAGTAGAGGAAGAATATGAACAGGCGCAGCTAACAGTTAAGAACTTTGAAAAACTTTTGCAAACCTAGTACTATAGAAACTTCCTAAGCAACACACATACATGAAAGAAATTCAAATGGAGTCACTATATTATGGGGGAGAAAATACCTTCTGAACACCAATATGAATTGATTAATTGATCTCTACTTTCATTTTTCTCCCTGAAATACAAAAGTTGGACTTTTAAGGAAAGGAATAGTAAAATGAAACAATGTGGGTTAACTAAGGTTCTCTGAGAGAAAAAGCCACACACACACACATTGAACATTGTACATTACGGGGGGGGGGGGGAATGAATGAATTACATCTTGTTTAGTCATGGGCCAAAGACGTCCCAAAGAATCACAAAGCATCACAACTTAATGCTAAGGCTATTGATTACTCTCCATAACGTTATGGTAAGGCCTGATGGCTGAGGAAAACACTATTGAACGTAGAAAATTTGAACTGGTGCCCAAATAAAAGCTTCACCCTTACTGACTTGCATTCATTGTGTTGGAAGATACTTTGTATGCTATTGGAGAAGAAAAGTCATCACCAACAGCACCTAGTTACAAGCCCTGGGACTTACAACAGTGACTTTCCTGTAAGTCATTATGGTGCAGTGACAGTACAAATATTATGGAAGTAACCAATCACCTTTTGATTGGATTGTAGGCCCACTTCATAAGATGAAAGCCATGAGTAATGCTGCTAAAGTAGCCAAGAACCTGAGACTAGATCATGAGCCCTGGGGTAAAACTCAGTATTATTATTCTGCTGCAGGAATATAGCAATGCACCTGTCTTAGGATTTTACTACTGTGAACAGACACCATGGCCAAGGCAGTTCTTATAAGGACAACATATATTTGGGGCTGGCTATTTACAGGTTCAGAGGTTCAGGCCATTGTCATCAAGGTGGGAGCATGGCAGCATCTAGGTAGGCATGGTGCAGGAGGAGCTGAGAGTTCTAGGTCTTCATCTGAAGGCTCCTAGTGGAAGACTGGCTTCCAGGCAGCTAGGATGAGGGTCTTAAAGCCCACACCCACGGTGACACGCCTACTACAACAAGGCCACACCCTCTAATAGTGCCACTCCCTGAATTGAGCATATACAAACCATCACTTTCCACTCTCTGGCCCCCATAGGTTTGTTCAAACATATGAGTCTATGGGGGTCATACATAAACATAGCATAATGTGCTGGGCGGTGGTGGTACACGCCTTTAATCCCAGCACTTGGGAGGCAGAGGCAAGCAGATTTCTGAGTTCGAGGCCAGCCTGGTCTACAAAGTGAGTTCCAGGACAGCCTGAACTACACAGAGAAACCCTGTCTCAAAAAAACAAAACAAAACAAAACAAAACAAAAAACCATAGCATAATGTAAAATACATTTAGTCCAACTTCAAAGGTTCCCATAGTCTATAGCAGTCCAACAATGTTAAAAGTCCAAAGTTCAAAGTCTCTTCTGAGATTCATCCAGTCCCTTAACTGTAATCCCCAAAGCAAGAATGGAAACCAGCTGGGAAAACTCCAAACTCTGCATCTTCAAGTCAACCAGTCTTCAAATCTCTAACTCCTTTTTCATCTGTGTTGACTGCAACACACTTCTTTCTCCTGGGCGGGTTCACTCCCTGTTAGCAGCTTTCCTCAGCACATAACCCATGGCTGTGACATCTCTTACATCTTGGGGTTTCCAAGGCAGCTTCAATGTTATAGCTTCCTGTTTCAATGTCTGGCATCCACACATGATCTTCTGGACTCTTCCAAGGGCTGACATCACTTCTCCAGCTCTGCCCTCTTTAGTACTCTAAGCTCAAGTTGATTTACCCCACTGCTGCTGCTATTCTTGGGGGTCACCCCATGGTACTGGCATCTTCAATACACTGGGGTCTTTTGCTGCAACTAGGCTTTACCAATAGCCTCTCTTAGGCTCTCTTCATGGTACCAAGCGTCAACTCCTTTGCATGGGCTCTTCGGTCCTGGGCCATCAACTGCAACTGAGGCTGCATCTTCACCGGTGGCCTTCCATGGCCTCTCATAGTGCCAAGCCTCAGCTGCTCTCCATGACCCCTTCACACCTTCAAAACCCATACCACCTGGGTGACTCTTACACATTACCAAGTACAGCTGCAGCATGAGTTACAACCTTGACTATCTCTAGAACACAGCATCTTTGTGCTCTCAGAAAACACTTCCCAGAAGATTTCACCTCAGTGGTTTGTGAGACTTCCTTTGTCAATGTAATTAATCTGAGTCTCTTCACCTTAGCCTCAGGCACACTCTTTAGACAAGCAATTTCTTCACAAAAATACTACGAAAACAGTCTCTAGGCCACATACTAAAGTTCTTCTCCACTGAAACCTCTTAGGCCAGGTCCTCACAATTCAAATCACTCTCAGTAAGAAAGTCTTACATATTCCTACTAGGATAGCCCATTAAGCCCCATTTAAAGCATTCCACTGCTTTCCAAATCCAAAGTCCAAAATCTACATTCTTCCAAACAAAAGCAAGGTCAGGCCTATCACAGCAATACCCCAGTCCCTGGTACCAACTTCTGTCTTAGTTAGGGTTTTACTCCTGTGAAGACACCATGACCAAGGCAAGTCTTTTGTTTGTTGGTTGGTTGGTTGGTTTTTCAAGACAGGGTTTCTCCGTGTAGTCTGGCTGTCCTGGAACTCACTCTGTAGACCAGAATGTCTTTGAACTCTAAAATCCATCTGCCTCTGCCTCCCAAGTGCTGGGATTAAAGGCATGCGCCACCACTGCCTGGATCAAGGCAAGTCTTATAAAGAACATATATTTGGAGCTGGCTTCAGAGGTTCAGTCCATTATCATTAAGGTGGGAACATAGCAGGCATGGCACAGGCAGAGCTGAGAGTTCTACATCTTTATCTGAAGGCTGCTAGTGGAAGACTGACTCCCAGGCAGCTAAAATGGGTGTCTTAAAGCCCACACCCACAGTGACACGCCTATACCAACAAGGCCACACCCACTCAAACTGGGCCACACATTCTAACAGTACTATGTCCTGGGTCAAGCCTATACAACCATCACAGCACCCATACATGATAAATAACACAAAGACCCACAACTGGACAATGTGCAGAAAATGAGAGATTTTAGTGTACTCAGTCCTAAGTGGCATGCATTTATCAAACACTGCACTCAAGGCTCAGGGTTCTCTGAGGAAGAGGTGGTAGAAAGACTGTAGCAACCAGAGATGGTAGATGATTTCAAAGAGATTGTGTCTTCAACACCCAACAGGACTGATAGACACACACATGAACTCACAGAACTGTGATAGCACAAACAAGATCTGCTCAGGTTCAGACCTGTCAAAGTCTCAGCACTTAGAAGGAGAGATTGACATTAAATCCCATGCCTAACCAAGAAGCTATTTGCAATTGGTATCTGCTGGGAAATGGAAAAATCAATTTTCTCCAATGGAGTGTCACTGGGTATATAAATCACACTTCAAGGCAGGCCAACATAAAAGAGACTCCATGTTTTTATATATGCTTTTTTGCTCTGTTTGTTTTTGTTTGTTTGTTTTTGAGTTGTTTTTAGAGAGAGCATAATGTTGGGATGGGGAATTATTATCCAAATACACTATATGAAAAAATGAGTGGAACCACGACTCCAACTTGTGGATTTTAGGGAGAAAAACAAAAATAAAGAGTTCAATTAATCAATTCATATATGGAACAAAGAGAGTTGTATTATTTACTTTTCCTGCCTTAGACCATTTGGGATAAATGAGGAGTCATTGAAGGAATATTAAGAAGAAACAGGGCTGGGATCACACCTGTAATCCCAGCACTCTGGGAGTCAGAGGCAGGCGGATTTCTGAGTTCGAGGCCAGCCTGGTCTACAGAGTGAGTTCCAGGACAGCCAGGACTACACAGAGAAACCCTGTCTCGAAAAAACAAGAAGGAGAAGAAGAAGAGAAGGAGAAGAAGAAGAAGAAGAAGAAGAAGAAGAAGAAGAAGAAGAAGAAGAAGAAACGGTATGGGTTAACTGAAGTTCTCCGGAGGAAAAAAGCCACACATGCGTTGAACTTTGTACATGGTTGATTAACTGATTAAGTTGTGAGTATAATGGAGGAGTTCAGCTGTTGCAGTTCCAGCGTTGCATTATCTTAAACTATCTTCACCCTCACCCCACCCAAAATGGTCACGCATTGTTCAATTCTGTGAGTGACCTAAACATTCTTCCGGCTATTAGGTAAGTTCTTTTGGAATGTGTGCACAGATCCTCGGCTTTCGCTAGCCCAAAGGCAGGGAATGCCGGCACATAGCATCGGAAGCCTACTGCACAGGGTCTCCTGTTTGCTATAACCACGCCTCCCCAAGGCTTCCCCCCAAAGCCTTTTAAAAGCCTCCTGATTTATAGTTCTCTTTGTTTTGTTGCTATAAAATTTTCACGAGGCCAGTTGGGTAAGAGGCTTATCTTACAAAGGAACTTGTGGAGTAAGCCTGTGGACCTGGGTTCAATCCATTGAATTCAAGTAAAGGTGGAAGGAAAGAAGTAACTACACAATGTTATCTTCCGATTTCCACTTTTCCACCTCTGCCCCTTCCAGCATAGACACGTCCCGCACACACAGGTTAATAATAAACAGCAGCAACAAGACCAACAAAATTCCATGAAACCGTTACCACACTGGAACATAGAACTTAGGGTAACCTAAAGTTGTGGACCTTGGTCTTGGTCACTTACATTTGATTCTAGAATAAACCATCTTTTATTTTGAGATGAGAACTGTGATTTTTATGTTCACATAGGAAACCATTAAAAGTTGTGTTTCCAGCCGGGCATGTTCGCACAGGCCTTTAATCCCAGCGCTTGGGAGGAGGAGGAGGAGGCAGGCAGATTTCTGAGTTCGAGGTCAGCCTGGTCTGCGGAGTGAGTTCCAGGACAGCCAGGACTACACAGAGAAACCCTGTCTCAAAAAACCAAAAACAAATCGTGTTTCCAGAGTATTTAATAACTACCGAAACTCCTCACGATAGAAAGGACAACATAAGCAATAAAAGTGTAGAAATATAAAAATATGCTCTCAAATGTGTAAGATACAGATATATTAATAAGAAATCAGCTTAATAAACATTTCGATGTTTGCCTGGTTTGGGGGACTAAAGTTTGTTTTGTTTTGTTTTTTTATTTCACTCAGTTTTAGAAAAGCAAATAGCAGCAAAGTTCCTTTCCACTTAGAAAAACAGACTAAAAAAATCATTACGGCGAATGACAAGGCAGAAAATATAAAGGAGAGTTTAAGTTAACATGGTGGACTGTGCACACGGCCTTTCCCCAATCCCGTTTCAAATTCCTTTAAAAAGAGAGAGAGAGAGGGAGAGAGGGAGAGAGGGAGAGAGGGAGAGGGAGAGGGAGAGGGAGAGGGAGAGGGAGAGGGAGAGAGAGAGAGAGAGAGAGAGAGAGAGGAGAGAGAGAGAGAGAGAGAGAGAGAGAGAGGGAGAGAGAGAGGGAGAGAGAGAAATTGTAGATTTGTTTATACAATTCCTCCCACCCCACGTATTTTTTTTTTCTTTCTTTTTCACTTTTCTTTTTTCTGCTTGTGAGGAATTCCTGGAAGATAGAAAGCAGATGGAGCCTCAGTGAAGTATGCAGTTGGGCAGCAGACAGCCTGCAGGGGAGGAGGGGAGCTGGCCTGTCTGGTTGTGGTGGGAATGAACCGGTTGGGGGGCCACAGAAGTAGAGGAGAGCGCCTGTGTGTCAGTGTGGCTGCCCCAGGAGCGGAAGGCAGGACGGAAGCGGGCGGGGTGGAGGAAAGGCGAGGGCGGGCTCAGAGGAGGAGGATTCCCTAAGCAACAAAAATCCCGGGTTCCGCAGAGCGGCCGAGCTGCCCAGCGCTGCCAGGAGCAGGCCCCGCGCACGGCGCAAACCGCTGCGAGCCGCGCCGCCGCCTGCACTTTCGCGGCCGCAAACATCCCCGCTCTCTCCAGTGCGCGGTGACTGTCGACTTCTCGTCGGTCGCCGTCCCGCGACCGCAGCGGCGTTGACGACAACAGCTAAGTGGCGGAGTCGGGCTGGGACGTGGGCTTTGGGAGTCCGGGAAGGCGCCAGGCCAGGGGCGGACAGCACGAACCCGGGAGCCCGCCATCTCTCTCTAGCCATCCCTGTTGCGGTCACCCCCTCCCCGAAGGAGGAGGGGAAAAGCGGCAGTGAGAGGCACTCTCTGCCTCGGTTCCCGGGCAAGTTAGCTCGGTTCTGACCAAATCGGAAAAGAGGACTGCTCCCGCGCCTCGGAGCGCGGAAAATAGCTGCCGCTGGACGCCGCTGACTGTTACTCAGCCTGTTCAAGCAGAGGGCGGCTCTCCTCCGGCCACCGAAGCCTTCTCGAGCCATGTCTCCTCCGACCGTGCCTCCTACCGGGGTGGATGGCGTGTCCGCGTACCTGATGAAGAAAAGGCACACGCACAAGAAGCAGCGGCGGAAGCCCACGTTCCTCACCCACAGGAACATCGTGGGCTGCCGCATTCAACACGGCTGGAAAGAAGGCAATGAGCCAGTGGAGCAGTGGAAGGGCACTGTGCTGGAGCAGGTTTCCGTGAAGCCCACCCTGTACATCATCAAGTACGATGGCAAAGACAGCGTGTACGGGCTGGAACTGCACAGAGACAAGAGAGTCTTAGCGCTGGAGATTCTTCCCGAGAGAGTCCCTTCGCCTCGCGTCGACTCTCGCCTGGCCGATTCCCTGGTTGGGAAAGCAGTGGGACACGTGTTCGAAGGTGAGCACGGTAAGAAAGATGAGTGGAAGGGCATGGTGCTGGCGCGAGCCCCCATCATGGACACTTGGTTTTACATCACTTACGAGAAAGATCCGGTCCTCTACATGTACACCCTGCTGGACGACTACAAAGATGGTGACCTGCGTATCATTCCGGATTCCAGCTACTACTTCCCCACAGCAGAACAGGAGCCCGGCGAGGTGCTCGACAGTCTCGTGGGCAAGCAGGTGGAACACGCCAAAGACGACGGATCCAAGAGAACTGGAATTTTTATTCATCAGGTGGTAGCCAAGCCATCTGTCTACTTCATTAAGTTCGATGATGATATTCACATTTATGTCTACGGTTTGGTGAAAACCCCCTAAGTTTATAGAACTCTTTGCAAAACGTGTGGAGCCGTTAGAGGTCAAATATTTTTATGTTCTCAAAATTAGGTTTTTTCTGAGGACAATATTGAGGTCAAAAGTTCCGGACTGTGGCTAAATCTTACCGTGCCTCCATAGCTTATATTGAGTGTTTGCCAGCTCTGACTCGAGCATACGTGGGTACTTCTGTTCTTTGTTTGTTTTGTCATTGAAAATTTAAATTGGTTGCCGAGAGAGGGGGAAAAAAAAGTGTTTGGATTCACCGAAACAACTCAAAAGTACATAAACTGTGCAACGTGTCTTCTGCTCCCTTCCCCCCGCCCCCTTTTTAATTCTTCCAGTTAGTTTGAAAATTTGGCATTTTTCTTAGGACGTTTTCCCTGCTCTCAGGCAGAAACTTCGATGTAGCTTTTGTAAAACTGACCTGCCAGATTGAGAGAGTTTTTCATAAATGGCACAGTCAAGCTCGGTCCTTCACTCGCACACTTCCTCCCTCCGCGGTGTTCACAGTACATACTGATGTGCCAAAAAGTAGCCGTTCTGGTATTGGCGGTCTTTTTTTTTTTTTTTTTTTTTAAACTCATAGTAATGTTTTATTGTATTCCGGTGCTCTTATTTCTATAGAAGTGTTATGTAGGCATATATTTAGTCTAAAGAAGTATTGCAAGGTGGCCATTCACTGGTCTTTAATGTTTGAAATGCTGACAGGTAGAAAGTCCCATGGTTTTCCTGATTTGATGTTTACCTGACTCAATGAGACTTTTTTTTTTTTCTACTTGGGATATTTCTCTTTTTTGATTTGCTAATTCCTATCCTTTGTTTTTTTTTTTATACATCCAGTTGTTATTTTCCATGTAAAGTTATAGGAATGTCTACAATGAAAGTGCATTTAATCTTTTTTACTTAGTGTGTTAATGAATTTTATATTGTTATTAATCTTGACTTTATTGTTCACTTTACAACTTTAAAAACTTTAATTTTATAATTTTTAAACGTCTATGTCTTTTATAAATTTTTTGTTTCCTGTCTTTTTCAGACAGGTGTCCCTAACCTAAGTCATACCAATATTCACTTTGTTTTTCCTCTTATAATCTTTATTATATTTAATTTTTTTATCTACCTGAAATTCATTTATACATAGGGACTCAACTCTATATATTTTGCATTACATTTTATACTGTAGAAATTACTTTTTTAAAAAATTACTCTTTTTCAAATTTCTGAGTTAATTTTAAACATAATACCAGACCATGAGTTTCACAAACTGGAATAACAAATTCCCTTTCAATAGTTATTTTTTTCTTTCTTATTATAATTTATCCTCAACATTCATCCTTCCAAGAGAAAAACCAATGCATTTTATTGATATTTTGAAAGGGCCTGATACTTATCAGAATTGCATCTTTTGTATTTTTATATACAAGAATAAAATTAATAGTGATATTCTTAACACACAAGAGATTTGGTAGATCATTAAATATTTTTATCTTGTTTTCATAACATTTTTCATATAGGTCACTCATATCAAATGGAATTTATTTTTGCAGTTATCAAATTTTGTAATAAGTTGAATATTTTTCCTTCTTATAAGTAACTTTTTATTTTTATCAATAAAGCAAATCTACAGATTTTTATATTTTTATCTTTTATCCAATGAGTTTATTTAATCCTATATGTTACATTGGATTTTAAATTAGAAAAGTTTGGATTTTCTTGATATATACAATCATTTTGTATGTAAATACAGATAGCTTTATTTCTTCTAATGCTTATACTTATTAGTATAGCATTAGCTGGATTTTCCAGAGCAGTGTTATGTGAGGACGGTGGCACACACGCCTGTCCTCTTTCTAATGAGAATGACTTTATTGTTTCAGGTGTGACTTTGTCGTTGATTGTTGCTAAGTAGTTATTCATGTTTAGAAATTTCTTCTGGTCTTGTTTTTATATAGTACTACTACTAGAAATGTCTCCTTGATTTTATCAATGTCTTTTTTTTTAATTTCCATTTTTAAACTTATATAGGTTTTTTTTTTATTTGTTGATGCATGATTTATTAGAAAGCTAGGTATTTAGTAAATAAAACCAAACCTTTATTTCTGGAATAAATCCTAATTGGTTATGGTAAAATAGCCATTTATTATTTTGCTGTATTTTATTTACCAACAATACATTTATAATCGGATTTGCATTCCAAAGTAAAATTACAGTTTTAGATTACTCTTTGTAGTTTTAATTGAATTAACAAACAACAGGTTTTTTCATTTTTTCATAAGCTCTCTGTGAAGCTTTGTTATTAAAATTCTACTAGCTTAAAAAATGACGGAGTGGCCGGGCGGTGGTGGCGCACGCCTGTAATCCCAGCACTTGGGAGGCAGAGGCAGGTGGATTTCTGAGTTCGAGGCCAGCCTGGTCTACAAAGTGAGTTCCAGGACAGCCAGGGCTACACAGAGAAACCCTGTCTCGAAAAACAAAACAAAAACAAAAAAAAAATGACTGAGTGAAATAGCGTTAGAAATATTTTTTTTAAATTACCTGAGACTAAGCCGTAAAATATTCGAATCCTGGGAATGAAATTTATTATGTATCTTTAATGCATTTCCTGATATTTTCCCAGTAGCAATTGGCTTTTTCAGACTTTTTGTTAATACAGAATATATATTTTTCTGTCATTTACAGATTATATATCCTCTGTCAATTACACACAAAGTTGAAAGTTGCTTATATTTTAAAGTTTGCTGATTATTTTTATGTGCTTTATGTCATTTTGTATTTGCCCATTTCAGAAAATGTAATAAAATCATCAGCTATAATGATAGTACAATTATCTTTGTATTCTTTTATTTACTAGAAAAATAAGGAAAAATATTTAAAAAATTATGAAATATGTGAAAACATTTGTTTACCTCCACTCCAAATTAGCAAATATCTATACTTTGACATGTTTGCTTTAAATGCAGATTTATATTGCAATTCATCAGTATTAATGGCTAATAAATTAATTTGCAACTACCACACCACCTCTTCTGCAGAGGCAAACACTGTCATGAATTTGGTGCTCGTGTTTTATATATTTACTAAAAATAAATTATATACAAATAAAACTATAACCAATAATAGTAGTGACTCTTGTTTTTTCTAATAATGTCCACATGAATGGCCAACTTTATATTTTATTTTTATTTTTATATGTTTTTATTGGTTATTTTATGTATTTACATTTCAAATGTTATCCCCTTCCTGGTTACCCCTCCACAAACCCCCTATCCCCTCCCCCTCCCCCTCCCCACTGCTTCTATGGGGGTGTGTCCCCACCCACCTAGTATTCCCCTATGCTGGGGCATCAAACCTCCACAGGACCAAAGGGCTTTCCCTCCCATTGATATCAGAAAAGGCCATCCTCTGATACATATGTGGCTGGAGCTATGGGTCCCTCCATGTGTACTCCCTGGTTGGTGGTTTAGTCCCTGAGAGCTGGGGGGGGGGGTCTGGTTGGTTCATATTGTTGTTCGTCCTATGGGGTTGCAAACCTCTTTAGCTCCTTCAGTCCTTCACCTAACTCCTCCATTAAGGTCCCTGTGCTCAGTCCCATGGTTGGCTGTGAGCATCTCCATCTGTATTGGTCAGGCTCTGGCAGAGCCTCTCAGGAGACAGCCATATCAGGCTCCTGTCAGCTGGGTTTGGTGTCTGCATGTGGGATGGATCCCCAGGTGGGGCAGTCTCTGGATGGCCTTTGCTTCAGTCTCTGCTCCACTCTTTGTCCCTGAATTTCCTTTAGACAGAAGCAATTCTGGGTTAATATTTTTGAGATGGGTGGGTGGCCCCATCCCTTAAGCAGGGGCCATGCCTAACCTCTGGGTATGGTCTCTCCAGGTTCTGTCTCCACTTTGTAGGGTATTTCAGCTAATGTCATCCCAGTCGGGTTCTGGGAGCCTCTTGCTTTCCTGGCATCTGGGACTTTCTAGTTCAATTTCTTCTTTCTGCAGCAGTGGGGGATGGGGAACTGGGGGTAGCCACTAGAAAGTGGTTTCCCTCCCTCCACTCCTCCTAGTCCCTCACCCCATCTCCCCTCACCCCCAGATCTACTTTCTCTTCAGAAAATATCAGACCTCCCAGGGTTATTAACTAAACATGGCGTATCATGTTGCAATAAGACTAGGCACCGCCCCTTGTATTAAGGTTGGACAAGGCAGCTAGGAGGAAAATGATCCCAAAAGCAGGCAAAACAATCAGTGACACTCCCCACTCTCACTGCTAAGAGTCCCACAAGAAGATTCAGTTACACAACCTTAACATATATGCAGAGGGCCTAACTCAGGCCCATGCAGTCTCTCTGATTGTCTCTTTAATCTCTGTGAGCCCCTATGAACCCTGCTTAGCTGATTTTATAGGGACAGGCCAACTTTAATTCAGGTGGAATTTATTCTGGTTTTCTTGTAGGCAATCTTTTAAATGCTAATTGCTGTCAACATTCATTGTCCTTAACACTGGAGTTAACCTGACCTTAGTCCTAGGGACTGAATAAAGAAGACAGAAATCTCAACTTCTAACGGACAACCTTCTCAGATTTCTAGGCCAGACATAGACTTTACACACATTAAGATATTAAAATATTTTATATTGCAACAGCTAGAAAGAGGGTAACCCTAATTCTGATGGTCTTTTTCCAAATTTTGGGAAACTAGCAGTGGTCAAAACAAAAATCTTCCTGATTTAGACAAAAAAGTCTATCTAGGCCCTAAGTCATGAACCATGAATTGAATTGTTATATGACATTAGATCATAGACTGAATGAAAAGTCTGTTTCTGGCCTAAAGAGATTTGAGGATAGAGCATTAAACTATGTAGACAATTGTTGTTCTCTTAAAGAATATATCATGAGACAGATAGCTATGAATTGTTCTTTATGTTCTGAACTTTAGGATTTATGTTGTCATATAGTGATTTGAGCATATACCAAGATCAAGCTATATTCATAGCTGGGTCTGAGTTTAGATACAACTCTGTTTTAGCCGTTGAGACTATAATATGACTTATTCTGAAGCATATAGAACAAATAAGTCAGGGTAGAATACTGTGTTACCCTATAAACTTTCCTAAGTTCTAGACAAGAACCATAGTAAAATTTACCATAGTAAAAATTTATCACACCTGATTGCTTGAGTCAGAAGAAGGTTCACTCTACTGGGAAATGAATAAATACATCTGCCCAAAATTCTATTTTTTTTTTTTTGAGATCTTCCTGTCTGGAGGAAAGTCATTTTCTCCTCCACATATAGATTCAGATCCTGCATGTTTCCAATGTGATACTGTTGTTCTTTCATTCTGAGTATCAGAGAAAGGCTTTTAACTGTCCTAACACTGGAGAGGAAATGGGCAGAAACAAAGTCTTTGATTACCCAGTACATAAACTTACATTACAGTAAGTGAAGGCAGATTCTTGTTTCTCCCAGCACATTTTCTGGAATGGGTATTCTACTGTATTGCTGTCATAAATGTCATACATAGGGCCGGGTGGTGGTGGCACACACCTGTAATCCCAGCACTCTGGGAGGCAGAGGCAGGCGGATTTCTGAGTTTGAGGCCAGCCTGGTCTACAGAGTGAGTTCCAGGACAGCCAAGGCTACACAGAGAAATCCTGTGTCAAAAAACAAAAAAAAAAATCCAAAAAAAAATGTCATACATAGGAGTTAAACAGACATGGCTGGGTCCGGGGATATGCTAGTCTGTATATAGAGAGAAAATCAGAGAATAGATGCCATTTAAACAAACAGTTAAAGTGGGGAAACAAATTGTGTTGCTGACACATTCAGATGGAATAGGTACAGTTAAAGGTTTCTTGTTACAGCCAAGACTGAATGTGAGAAGAAACTTGGGGGGAGATAATATAGACACAAAAACCCAAATAAACCCCATAAACTCCCACATTATCAGACCTCAACTACTTAGAGTCTGACCTAGTAACTTGTAAAGTCTTAGACAAACATTTAGGGAGTATAGCTTAGTGGTAGAATATGTGTAAATATTTAGAGCCTAAGTACTAATGACCTGTGCTATTTCACCCCAAACCTTAGGACGCACAAATGGTGCTAAAATATTTCCTACTTAACACAATAGTGATAGCCCTACTTCTTTTTTGAGCTGAATGGTTTTGTAACTTGTTTTTAAATCTTTAAATTATTATTTTGATTTTTGTGTATGTCTTTTGTTATTTTTGTGCATGTCTTTAAATTATTACTTTGTTACTTTTTGTGTATGTCTGTGCATCATCTGTATGCCTAGTGCCAGATAGAAAGCAGAAGAGGGTATTGGATCCCCTGTAAGTGGAGTCACTAAAGGTTATAAGTCATCATGTGGATGCTGAGAATCAAACCCCATCCTCTGGAAGAGCAGTCAATGCTCTTAACTGCTGGGCCACCTCTCCAGCTCTATTTATTTATTTATTTATTTATTTATTTATTTATTTATTTAATAATTACATATATTTATCCAGATACCTCACCCAGAGGCTTTGGGTGTTAAGATAAAGTAATTTTTCTTAACTGTTATGAATGGACTCCAATTACCTATTGGGGACAATTCACTCTCTGAGGATTCATTTACCTTGTTTCTGTTTCTTCTCTACAGAGGGTATCTATCCTTTATAAAGTCATTTATAGCCATTCTGGTCCAGTCCATTCTTTTATCCCTGCACCTTTGGTGCATCATTCTCAGCATATCTAGTGGCCTGGATGGAGACTTGTCTCCAGCAACAGCAGCTTGTCCAGGAGGAAATCCATACCTAATGTGAGCATTCCTTTCTCCCTTGCCTACCTTGGCCTCTCTTCACTCTGATGCTCTCTACGGTGGCGAACCATAGTTGCCCACAGACAACTGAAAGTTGTCTGGTTGATGGGGCTCTCTACCAGTCCACCAGTGTGGGATTCTGAATTGTCATTACTCCTCAGCGTACAAACTTCTACCCACTTCTTCTACCCACTGTTGAGGAGCCTATTTTCTGTTTCTAACTGATGGATTCTGGTCAAGACTGCACCTTCATACAAGCTGGAGGCAAAAGGAAAAGCAGGACTGCTTGTTATAGTCTCCCAGGGCAAGGGCCTATTATTCTTCCTTTCCTACTCTCTCCTATTGCCACCCTGGACACACTACTCTTCAGAGCGGGAAGGTACACAGCGTGTGAATGGCAGTATTTCTATACAGTCTCTCCCTGCTAATAACCATGGTTTTTGTTTCCATGGTGAGTCCTTCTTCCGTCTTAAATTAGTTTTCATTTGTAAAGTGTCCCTTTGCAGTGGGTCTGACCTGACTAACTGAACAGGTTTACGGTCACAGTGAAATCTGGTTCTATAGTTAAAGGTGGAGAAGGTCTTTTTTTTTCCCCTCAGGAAGGCCATGATTAAGGCACTCCTGACAACGTAGGAGGTCTGTTGCCCTAAGGGACACATTTGGTATAATAGGTCTCCTGTTCTCTCTCTCCCTCTGGCTGTCTACGGGGAGACATTATCAAAAATTAATCAAAGCTTGAACCACAGATTCTCAAAAATAATAGTAGCATATGTTTTCCTTGGTAACACGATTTGACCGTTGTACCCACTCCAATCAAGAACGCTGGCTGCATCTAGCTATACCCTGTGATTAGATCTCAGACAATAATTTAGAAACATACTCAGAGATTCCTTACATCTAAGTTTTCATAACCTTGTCACAGAACTCTCAGCTGTGAAAAGTATGTCCCATGTGCCTTAGTAGATTAGCTCATCTCCTCTAACCTCATTGCCAGGTGACCTTTGTGCGCACACAAGCTATTGCTCGTGTGCCGACTCCTCACCAGCAGCCTTCTACTTAACTACTTGCTCCCATCTTCTTCTCTTTGACCTCCTCTCCCATTGCTCTTCTTTTTGGCGTGCAAAACTTTTTCAAATTGTTTCTCTTCGTTACTCAGATACACTTTTCCCTTACACATTTACTCTGGACCATCAAGGGGGGACGAATTTATGAAACTACTAGAGACTATTCCCCTTTTCCTATGAAAACACCAACTTAGCCAGTCGGTGGTGGCGCACGCCTTTAATCCCAGCACTTGGGAGGCAGAGGCAGGCGGATTTCTGAGTTCAAGGCCAGCCTGGTCTATAGAGTGAGTTCCAGGACAGCCAGTGCTACACAGAAAAACCCTGTCTCGAAAAACCAAAAAAAAAAAAAAAAAAAAAAAAAAAAAGAAAAGAAAAAAAAAGAAAACACCAACTTCTTTCCTAAGGTGACCAACGAGGATGGTAGCACTGTACGTGTACGAGGCTCCTTCTCCTGTCCCAATATGACTCAAAAGAAAGTCACTTAGCCAGGACGCATTAACCTTCATTAGAGAATTAGGCTAACTGTGGTCTTTGACCTAATCTGGCAAGACATCTAACTCATCCTAATTACCTGCTAATTGTATGAGAAGTCCCTTATCTAGTCTTTAGTCTATGACTAATCAGGCTCAATTGTCATGCCTGAGGCAGAATTCTACTGCTTCTATCAGACCACTGGCATAAGAAGCAACGAGGGGATAACTAATCAAACTCTGTGATTACCTGCACTGGTGGGAGTGAACGAGGGATAACATTGAGCATTCCCAAAAACTCAGCTTTTTTTTTTTTTTTTTTTTTTATTCAGATTCGGCTAGTTTAAACCATAGATTCTTAGAGTACGAGGAGCAAGCCTTTGCCATGGTGTTTATAAGCCAGACATCCCCAGATAGTGCACAAAAACTTCAAAGACCAGACAAGGCATCTCAGACTCCTTTCTCTATTAAACACAACTTTCTCTCTCTCTCTCTCTCTCTCTCTCTCTCTCTCTCTCTCTCTCTCTCTCCCTCCTTCCCTCCCTCTCCCTTCCCTCCCCTCCCTCTATTTATCTTTGAGAAAATAATCTCTCTATCTTTGAGAACTGTTTCTTGCCATTTTTAACTTTTTGATGAATGCAAAAGGGACTTTTCTTTTTTTCGTTTTATTAACCACATTTTTAATAATCGGATACAGTTTCCCTTCCCTCTCTACTCCTCCCAGTTCTTCCCTCTCTCCTCTCCCCTCCAGATCCACTACCTTCCTGTCTCTCAGTAGAAAAGAACAGACTTCTAAGCAATAACAACGAAATATAACAAAATGAAATATAACAAGATCAAACAAAACCCATCATACTGAAGTTGGACAAACCAAGACAACCGAAAAATGAAAGAGAAGGCATAAGAATCAGAGACCCGCTCATTTATGTATCCAGGAGTGTCATAAAATACTAACTGAAAGCTATCATATATACACAGAGGACCTGGTGTAGACCTGTGCTGGCCCTGTGGTTGCTCCTTCAGTCTTTGTGAAATCATGTAAGCTTTGCTCGGTTGTTTTAGCAGGCCTGTTCTTCTGGTGTGCTGCATCCCCTCTGTCTTCCCCACTCCTGCCTCCTCTTCCTCAGGGTTCCCTGAGCAATAAGGGAAGGATTGATGGAGACTGAATACGGCACCAATCTATGAGTATAGCCAAATATCATTAGGAGTCATTTTATTGTCTCATTGTTGTTCAGCTAGTTCCTGGTTTGGCCATTTTTCGATCTGCCTACTCTCTCTGCCACACACACCTGGCCTCCATTTTTCTCCACTGCTATGGGTGCTGCCACGTCCATTGTGAGGGACAAAGGAGATCAGGGTATACAGCGAGCACAAGCGTAGCAGGTAACCTGATCAGGACTCAAAATTCCCAATTTCTTACGAGTCACGTGAGTGTGCAGAACTCCTCTGATGATGTTCTCTCATTTGCCATGTGCTCAAATTCCTGATCACTCGTCACATTTCAAATAGCATTGTGTGGTTTAATTGATCAAGGTCTGGGCCAGCTAGTTTTATATCAACTTGACACAAACCTGAAGTCATTTGGCCTGGAAGAGGGAGCCTCAATTGAGCAAATCTTCCACCAGAGTGGCCTGCGGGCAAGCCTGCGGGCAAGCCTGTGGGCAAGCCTGTGGAGCATTTTCTTATTTTTTTGGCTGTGAGCCTGGCTGAGCCATCTCTCCAGCCTGAGCATTTTCTTAATTGGCGATTAATGGGGCAGGACCCAGGCCATCATGAGTGAGGCCGTCCAGGGTTGATGGTCCTGAGTTTTATAATAAAGCAGGCAAAGCAAGCCATGAGGAGGTAAGCTAGTAAGCAGTAGCCCTCCATGGCCTCTGCAGCTGCCCCTGCCTCCAGGTTCCTGCTCTGTCTCAGTTCCTGTCCTGCCGTCGTCCTTTGATGATGAGCTGTGAAGTGGAGGTGTCAGCCAAGTAAACCCTCCCTCCCCAGCTTGCTTTTGGTCATGGCGTTTTCTCACAGCCATAGAACCAGTAAGACGGGGTGGTTAAACCACGATGCCATGCTGAACGGACAGAATATATTCAATAAATACGTTTGGTTGGAAGACAATGTCAGCACATAACACTCTCTCTTGGATGGATCTTTAGACCATTACTTTGAAATCAGAAAAGATGTGTTAAAATCCGAGCTTGTCGATAATCCTTACTGTTTTCCAGGAAGAGACCTCTTGAATTACCCTGAGAGAAAATCCAAACTAGTTGCTCTGAACCTGGAGACCACCTATATTGTCCCACAACTACCCCGGGACTCAGCTTCTACTAGATCTTTTTAAAAATTATTTTATTCATTTACATTTCAAATGATACCCTCCTTCCTGGTTATCTCTCCACAAGCCCCCCATCTTATAGCCCCTCTCCCCCTCCCCTTTGCCTCTATGAAGGTGCCCCCCCGACCCACTCCCTGACTCCAGCCTTACTGCTCTAGCGCACACACACACACACACACACACACACACACACACACATACACACGCGCGCCTATGCTAGAGCACTGAGCCTCCACCGGACCAAGGGCGTCCCCTCCCACTGATGCCCAACAAGGCCATCCTCTGCTACATATGCAGCTGGAGCCAGGGTCCCTCCAGGTGCACTCTTTGGCTGGTGGTTTAGTCCCTGGGATCTCTGGGGATACTGGGTGGCTCATATTGTTGTTCTTCCCATGGGGTTGCAAACCCCTTCAGCTCCTTCGGTCATTCCACTAACTGCTCCATTGGGGACCCTGTGCTCAGTCTGATGGTTGGCTGGGAGCATCCATCTCTGTATATGTCAGGCTCTGGCAGAGCCTCTCAGAGGACAGCTATACCAGGCTCCTGTCAGCAAGCACTTCATGGCATCAGCAATAGTGTCTGGGTTTGGTGTCTGCAGATGGGATGGATCCCTACATGGGGCAGTCTCTGGATGGCCTTTTCTTCAGTCTCTGTTCCATTTTTTGTCCTTGTGTTTCTTTTGGACAGGAACATTTCTGGATTAAAATTTTTGAGATGGGCGGGTCGAGCCACCCCTCACCTGGGGGCCATGCCTATGTCCTGGAGGTTGTCTCTACAGGTTCACTCTCCCCTTTGTTGAGTACTTCAGCTAATGTCATCTGCACTGGATCCTAGGAATCTCTCCATTCCCTGGCATCTGGGACTTTTTGATAGTTACCACCAGTTCCCCATGCCCCACTGCTACATATTTCTATTCAATTTCCTGACCCTCTCTCTGTTCTTTCTCCTGTCCCTTCCAATACCTGATCCTGGTCCCCTTTTTTTTTTCTCTCCCCCTCATCTCTCCCTCCCAGGTCCCTCCCTCCCTCTACTTCCAGTGATTATTTTGTTCCCTATTTCAATCAGGAATTCACAAAGCCATCAGGTTATAAATTTCCACCAGAGCCGTGCACAGTCTGAAAATTAGGGATAATTTGAAAAGAACAGTGCCCCACCTCCTTCCTGAAGGAGAGCCAACCTCCTCTCAAGGACTGCATACTCGTGTTAAACGTGAAAATGGACAAATGCTCCAGACTGTCTTCACCACTAAAATTGTGGTCCCTACTAGAAGCCACCTTGCTCCCAACATCAATGCCCATTAAGTAGGGACACTGTGCTTTGAACTTTGGACATATTTAATGATTTTTGAGACTCCAGAAGCATTTCTGCCACCACGTCCTTTGAGACCTAATGGTTCCGGTCCTGAGCTCTCGAGGCATGCCTTGTACTCTCTCACTTAGATCTGCATTGCTCACTGCGCTTCCCCTGAAGTCTGGGATACTTTTTTGTTATGTACACACTCTCCGCTGTGCTGTCACAATTAGTTATAAGGACTTTAGCAATATTCTTTGAAGACCTCAATGTCCTTTAAAGCCTCAAGCATGGGAAGGGAGTTTGATTCCTACCTACTAGGTTACTGTATCAATGTAAATATCCAATATCCCTATCTTGGGAAAATAAACAAGATGAATTCTGAGGAATTGCTGGAGGCCTAAAAATCAGTCTGTGGCCCTGATCCACCCAAAAGTTACTAATCTTTAGACCCAATTTGGACAGATGACCACCAAGAACAGGAACAGCTTTGTAGTGGGTCCAGTTGGAGCCTAGAAGAGAACCTGTGTGTGTAACAGCCAGAGATGTGACCCAAGCCACTTGGGGGGAGCCCAGAAGATCATGACTAAATGCCAGATATTGGACATTGTTTTGATGTGATTATGACTGTGTTCTGGCATTTCCCTCTTGAAGTAAGGGATTCTTTAACTTACGCTTGATTTTAAAGAAGCCCATAGTTGGCAGACTGAATTTTTGAAGAGATTTTAGGTTTTAAATGAGACTTTGAACTTTTTTTAAAAGAGATTGAATTTTAAAATGTTTGAATTTTGTAAAGACCATGTGAATTTTTAAGTTTGTAAAATATTTTATGTTGTGGTGTTATTAAGGTGTCATCTTGGGGGTGAACAAGACCAGGGCTTGACAGTGATGTGTTTGTGTATCAAGTAGTTAAGGGGTTAATTGTGTTGAATAGTTTTCTGTCAAATTGACACGAAATACTTATTTGAAAATTTCAAAATAGTAATAGAAGCTCCATAGTACTGGCATAAAACAGACAGGTTAATTAGTGGAATAGAACTGAAGACCCAGAAATGAACCCGCATACTTTCAGACACTTGATTTTTGACAAAGGTCACTCAAGCTCAGACTCCTACCAGCTGGGGACATGGATCCTGAAGAGGTCATCTCCTGTATCCAGGTAGGAATTCCAGTGGAGGAAAAAGGACACCAACTCACCCACAAAACCTTTGACCAAAAATGTGTCCTGCCTACAAGATGTGCAGGGACAAAGATAAAGCAGAGATTAAGGGAAAGCCTCTTTTCTGTGGTCTAGCTTCCATGATTATAGAAAATACTATGCAAGCTGCTAATGGAGGGAAACAATAGTCCTACCCAGTTAACCACAACAATAGCCATCATGGCAAGGTACCCACAAAGGTACAGTGTGGTGGTTTGGACAGGTATGGCTTCCATAGACTTACTTATTCGAATGCTTGGCCGGTAGAGAATAGCACTATTAGGAGATCTGGCCTTGTTGGAGTAGGGTAGGTGTGGTCTTATTGGAGGAAGTTTGTCACTGTGAGGATGGACTTTGAGGTCTCCCTATGCTCAAGCAACACCCAAGGTGGCACATACACTCCTGCTGCCTGTGGCCCAAGATGCAGAACTCTCGCCCCCTCTAGTACTGTCTGGCTTCGCTATGTTCGCTGTCTTGATGATAATGGACTAAATCTCTGAATCTGTAAGCCAGACCCAATTAACCCAATTAAACGCTTCCCTTTATAAGAGTTGCTGTGGTCATGGAAGCTCTTCAGAGCAATGAAACTCACACTGAGACATGTAGCATGCAGGGATCGCTGCCTAATTCAAAGGCAGGGAAAGCATGCCTGAAACTAGGAACATAGCCAACTCCTTAGGGCTAGTGTGATCACGAATCTTAGGAAAGAATCTACTAGTGCCACTTTGCTAGACCATCACAATTCCAGACTATAGTCTAAATCTTAGCCCCATACTCACAGACAACTATAGGTACCATGCCTCATCAAAGAAGCTTCTCATTACAGTCAATGAAGGTCATCACGGTAAACCATAACTGGGCACAATGCAGAGATCAACTGACCATGAGGAACTGTGCCTCGAAGGATACTTGTACGTTCCAGCTCCTGTCTGTATGGCTCAGGAAATATCACAGAAGAGGGGGGTGTGTCTTAGTTAGGGTTTTACTGCTGTGAACAGACACCATGAGCAAGGCAACTCAGGAAAACAACATTTAATTGGGGCTGGCTTACAGGATCAGAAGTTCAGCCAATAATCATCAAGGGAGGAACATGGCAGCATCCAGGCAGGCATGGTGCAGGAGGAGCCTTCTTCATCCGAAGGCTGCTATCAGAATACTGACTTAGAATAAGGGCAGCTAGGATGAGGGTCTTAAAGTCCACACCCACAGTGACACACCTACTCCAACAGGGCCACACCTTCTAGCAGTGCCACTCCCTGGGCCAAGCATATATAATCCATCACAGGGTGGAAAGAATATAGGATCCAGAACACCTACAAGTCTGCTATGAAACAGTCTGTCATAGAAATTACATAAATAAGACTTGGACAGTGGCAATATCAATATGCAAAGGGGGAAATATGACAGATCCACAACTAGACAAAAAAAAGCTACAGGCAATAAATGACTGCTGAAAGAGAGAGAATTCAGCTCTCCCAGGGATAAGGTTCCTAATTTGTTATTCAGTACAAGGTGGTTAGTCCTGAAACTGTAGGCATGCCACCAGCACAAATAGACTTATTATATTTATGTATGTCTACACATTTATGCATATATGAACCAAACAAAAAGAGGCTATCAATTCGAGAGTGAGCAATAGGTAACATGGGAGGGACTGGACTTGAGGAGGGGCTAGAGGAGAAAAAGATAAAGGGGGAAGTGAAGTAATGTTTTAATTAAACTATAAAAATAAGAACATTAAACACAGAGACACACACAAATTAACAACAATACATGGTGAAAACTCTCCAATCCTGAAAAGCAGTCCTGGTGTTGTCTTACATTTTGTTTATGTTTATAATAAGGTTCAGAAACAGAGGCACTAGTTACTGGTTGTAAAAATACGATTTTTTTTTTTGGTTTTTCAAGACAGGGTTTCTCTGTGTAGCCCTGGCTGTCCTGGAACTCACTCTGTAGACCAGGCTGGCCTCGAACTCAGAAATCCGCCTGCCTCTGCCTCCCAAGTGCTGGGATTAAAGGCGTGAGCCACCACCGCCCGGCCGATTTTTTTTTATACAGTTAGAGATGTTAATATTTAAGTGTGAAATGAGGGCCGTAGGCCAAGCACGCATTTCTCTTGGGTCACAGGCCACTAATCTGTTCTTTGTATCTTACCACGGTTTGCTGTGCTCCAGCCACCTCTCCTTCCCTCTTTTGTGTATATCAGCTTCGACAGTTTCATCCTTTTGTCTATGTAGTTCCCAATGGAAACTAGCAAATTAACTAACATAAATTGATAAATTTGTTAGGCTATGTGTCTTGGGTCCAGCATGGAGGCGGGTCAATCACTTTGAATTTTTAATATATTATGGTGAAGGCTTGGGTCAAGCACCCTAAGGTTTATGTTCAATGATGGTGAAAAAGAGAATTTTTTCCTCTTTCTTTTTTTATTAAAAATAGATTCTTCTTTCATACAATACCTCCCAACCTCAGTTTGCCCTCTCTCCACTCCTTCCAGGTCCCCTTTTAAATGGTTGTGCAGCTTGCGCCACGCTTTTAACACATAGAAGGCAATGCTTAATTTTGACACCAGAGGGCGTCAGTAGACCAGGTTTGCGGAAGATTTTCGTTTTGTTTTGGTTTTTTTTGTTTTTGTTTTTGTTTTTACTTTGCTTTGAAAATGATTGATTTGAAAGATGCCAGACTTAAATGATCCTCAAACTGCTTTGAGGAAGTAAGGGGCTATATTTTTTGCAAATAATTGGTAGAGCAAATTTCTGAAAGCATAGTTTATTTCAATAGCAGCAGTCAAAATTTGCACTTCCTCTGGTTCAAAAAGAAAACCAGATAACCCTATTAAAAAATGAGAACAGAGCTAAACAAAGAATTCTCAACTGAGGAATGGCTGAGAAGCACCTAAAGAAATGTTCAACATTTGATTTGCATCAGGGAAATGCAAATCAAAACAACCCTGAGATTCCACCTCACACAGTCAGAATGGCTAAGATTAAAAACTCAGGAGACAGCAGATGCTGGTGAGGATGTGGAGAAAGAGGAACACTCCTCCACTGTTGGTGGGATTGCAAGATGGTACATCTGCTCTGGAAATCAGTCTGGCGGTTCCTCAGAAAATTGGGCATGACACTTCCAGAGGACCCTGTCATACCACTCCTGGGCATATACCCAGAGGATTTCCCCCGCATACAATAAAGACACATGCTCCACTATGTTTATAGCAGCCTTATTTATAATAGCCAGAAGCTGGAAGGAGCCCAGATGTCCCTCAAAGGAGGAATGGATACAGAAAATGTGGTATATTTACACAATGGAGTACTACCCAGAAAACCAGACACTGTTGTGGATGCTAAGAAGTGCTTGCTGACAGGAGCCTGATACAGCGGTCTCCTGAGAGGCCCTGCCAGAGCCTGACAAGTACAGAGGTGGATGCTCACAGCCAACCATTGGACTGTGCACAGGGTCCCCAGTGGAGGAGTTAGAGGAAGGACTGGAGGAGCTGAAGGGGACATATCTGGCATCAATGGGAGGGGAGGCCCCAGTGTAGACGAATGCTAGGGAGGTGAGGAGGGAGTGGGAAGGTGGGTGGGGGAGCACCCTCACAGAATAAGGGTGAGGGAGGATTGGATAGGGGGTTTGCAGATGGGAAACTGGGAAAGGGGATAACATTTAAAATGTAAATAAATAACGTTTTAAAAAACAAAGTCAAGTAAAAAAAGAAAAAATAAACTAAGCCGGGGGATTCTCGGCCTTCCTAATGCTGTGACCCTTTATTAAAGTTCCTCATGTTGTGGTGACCCCCAATCATAAAATTATTTCGTTGCTATTTCATAACTGAAATCTATCCTGGTAATTGGAAAGAATGTTCTGTGTTTAAGGTCTATTGTGTATAAAATGCTGCTCAAGTTTCATCATCATACCCTGTTTGTTTATGTGGGTTATCTATTGCTAATGGTGGAATTTTAATATTGCTTAACAATTATTTCATTCTGATTGATTTCTCCCATTGGTTCTACTAATATTTGCATTGTATGTGTAAATGTTTTGGTGTTG
Source organism: Apodemus agrarius (assembly GCA_964023405.1). Lineage (NCBI taxonomy): Eukaryota > Metazoa > Chordata > Mammalia > Rodentia > Muridae > Apodemus > Apodemus agrarius. The sequence goes on along the minus strand of OZ030010.1, from coordinate 57,599,704 downwards.
GTTGCATATGCATTTACACTTGTTTTATCCTATGCCTAAATCAACCCATCTACCATTATACAATATATTTTTTTTTTCGAGACAGGGTTTCTCTGTGTAGTCCTGGCTGTCCTGGAACGCACTCTGTAGACCAGGCTGGCCTCGAACTCAGAAATCCGCCTGCCTCTGCCTCCCAAGTGCTGGGATTACAGGTGTGCCCCACCACGCCCGGCTCCTTTTCCTTTTTATATTGATAAACAGACATTAATTATATTTAGTCATTTGCAAAAACGGCTTTATTTTTTTACATTTCATTCATGCATACATTCATTCATTCACCCATTCTTGTTTCATTCGTTCATGTATACAATTACCGTAGCCTGTTTGCTTCACTCATACTGGTGTCCTTTTCCCAAATGTTCATCATCCTTCTTTCATGTCTTTTGTAAAATGTGATTTCCATATGTGAGAAAAGGTGAACATTTGTCTTTGTGAGTCTGGATTATTTTGCTTAACATAATGTGTAGCCATGCCGCCTGTCTCCCGGAGCTTTTCTAAGCCTGGATTCTGTGCCCCATGCATGGTACACCAAATGCAACCACAGGCTTTTCAACCAGCCTCCTTGTTCCCAGGAATATGACTCTGAGACTTAATAATTCGTGAATAATGCTTTCTTCCTCTGCAACCATTACCTCTTCATCACCATTTTATTTTGTTTTGTTTTCATGGTGATAGCCTTTTCTGAGTGATATGAGATAATTTTTTTTTGTATTTGCATCATTCTTTGCCTACACATTTTTATTTACTTATTGACCATTTTGAGTAATGCTGGTCATTTATCAATTGGATTATTATTTTGGTATTTCATTTTTGAACCACTTATTTATTATGTGTATTAATAACCCCCCAAGTGAATTTCTGGTAATATTTTTCTCCACTTCTTTACCTTTACTCTGACAATTGTTTCCTTAGCTATACAATTTTCATTTCAGCAACCCCATTTATCATTTACTACTGTTAGGTCCTGAGCATTTGAGAAGTTGTTCTATGTCTTCAAGAGCTCTCTTATGTTTTCATCAAGTTGTTTCTAAGTTGCACCTCTTACATTAAGGCATTTGATTTATTTTAACTTATTTTTAAGAGGGTGAGAAATAGACACTTCCCCTTTATTTCTGAATAGCTTTCATTCTAGGAATAGCTTCTCTGTGGGATTTTTATTTTCTATCAGGGCTTTAAATACCTCACATTCCTCCAGCATGAAAGATCCCTTCTGAGTATTCTGCCAGAAGCCTTAAAAGAAATGTTCGTGTGAGTGTGTGTCTGTGCGTGCACGCACGCGCGTGTGCTCATGTGAGTGCACGTGTGCATGTGTATGTACACAAACATACACTCACACCATTTTTTCTTGTTTACTTCAAAATTCTTTTTATTCATAAATTATAAGGTTATAATAATATGTAGTAGGCAATCTTATGTTCTTTTTTCTGTTAAGAAAAAAGTTGGCATATAAAGTAATGGATTGTACTGTGAGGTTTGTGTTATATTCCTTGTGTTATAGTTTAATTTTCTTATAATTGTCTGTATATATTTCTCCTCAGGTTCACCATGTGTCCTTATATAACCTTTTAGTCTGTGTTCTCTTCCATAACTTCTGAAACTCTCATGATTTTTTTGTTGTTCATTGGTGCTACATAAGTCACTTGTACTATGTGTACTTTTTTTTTTTTTAACTTTTCACTCCTTTGACAAGGTCATTTCAAACATTTGTCTTTGAGCTCATTAATCCATTTTTTCTGTATGAGTAAGTCTGCCATCAGAGCTTCTATGGCTTTTAAAGTTTAGCCACTGTCTTTTACCAGATCAACTGTTTCGGGTTTTGTTTGTTTTACAAATAGTTCCCATAGCATAACATTTGTTCTTGTAGCTGGGCGTGGTGATGCACGCCTGTAATCCCAGCACTTGGGAGGCAGAGGCAGGTGGATTTCTGAGTTCGAGGCCAGCCTGGACAGCCAGGACTACACAGAGAAACCCTGTCTCAAAAAACCAAAAAAAAAAAAAAATTGTTCTTGCTATTTTCATGCTTTTCTTACATATTATCAGTCTGGTATTGTCTATATTCTTTTATATTTCCTAATCTTTTTTTTAATTTTTTTAAACTGCAAATTATTTTTAATGATTTTTTTTTTTGTTTTTTTTTTTTTTGTTTTTTGGTTTTTTCGAGACAGGGTTTCTCTGCGTAGTCCTGGCTGTCCTGGAACTCACTCTGTAGACCAGGCTGGCCTCAAACTCAGAAATCCGCCTGCCTCTGCCTCCCAAGTGCAGGGATTACAGGCGTGCGCCACCACACCCGGCTTTAATGATTTTTTTAAAGTTTTATTTATTTATTTTATTTATGTGAGTACGTTGTTGCTATCTACAGACACTCCAGAAGAGGGCATCAGATCCCATTACATATGTCTGTGAGCCACCAGCTAGGAATTGAACTCAGGACCTCTGGAAGAGCAGTCAGTGCTCTTAACCACTGAGCCATCTCTCCAGCCCTCTCTAATCTTTCTTAAAGAATTATTTGCAATCCACGGCCAGATAGTGCATCTTTAGGGTTATATACTGATGCTTTGTCCTGTCTGTTTCCTAGTGTTAGGATTGCCTGCTCATTCAATGATCCCCATGGTCTTACCTTGGTTAGTGCAAGTGTGGAAAAGTGGGACTCTCTTCTAGTCTCCAGAGACAATTTGCTTCCCCTTAGAGCAAGCTATTTGTCAGAACAGACTGTCAGACCAAAAAAAAAAAAAGTTAAGGGTTTACAACTTGAGTACTTGGGTGAAATGATTTAGGTTTTGAGTCACTACACAGTTGATCATGGTATATAGGTACACAGGAGCATCTAGAATTTGATTCTGTTGGGATTAGCCTGTCACTAGGGTATTCTGGAGTGAGGATATATGTTTGGGATAGAGACAAGATGTAAAACTCTATCCTGTCACCCCCAGGAGCCTGCAGAGTTTCCCAACTGTTCTAGGGACCCCAGTACAAACCCAATCTGAACTCATGACTTTACATAGAAAAGAATTTCAGGATAAATCAGTTTATGAAGTAGAGTTAGGATTTGATAAAGTTGTGGTTTTTTTTGTTTTTGTTTTTGTTTTTTTTTTTTTTTTTTTTTTGCTTTTGCTTTTTTGGATTTGGTTTTTTCGAGACAGGGTTTCTCTGTGTAGCCCTGGCTGTCCTGAAACTCACTCTGTAGACCAGGCTGGCCTCCAACTCAGAAATCCACCTGCCTCTGCCTCCCAGAGTGCTGGGATTACAGGCGTGTGCCACCACCGCCCGGCGATAAAGATTTTTTGTTTTGTTTTGTTTTGTTTTGTTTTTCGAGACAGGGTTTCTCTGTGTAGCTCCAGCTATCCTGGAACTCACTCGGTAGACCAGGCTGGCCTTGAACTCAGAAATCTGCCTGCCTCTGCCTCCCAAGTGCTGGGATTAAAGGTGTGTGCCACCACCGCCCGGCAAGATATTTTAATATAGACCTTAAGCCTGGTTCATTTTTACTTTAACACAGTGTTTCTTAATTTGTGGGTTGCAACCCCTCTGGCAAACCTCTATCTCCAAAAATATTTACAAGTCATAACAGTAGCAAAATTACAGTTATGAAGTAGCAACAAAATAATGTTATGGTTGTGGGTCATCATATTATGAGGAACCATATTAAAAAGTCGCAGCATTAGGAAGGTTGAGAACTACTGCTTTCACATAAAATATCCATATTAAAATGAATACTAAGCCGGGCGTGGTGGCGCACGCCTGTAATCCCCGCACTTGGGAGGCAGAGACAGGCAGATTTCTGAGTTCGAGGCCAGCCTGGTCTACGGAGTGAGTTCCAGGACAGCCAGGACTACACAGAGAAACCCTATCTTGAAAAACCAAAAACAAACAAGCAACAAAATGAATACTAGCTCTATGGTGACAGCAATGCTAATTGTGATAGAATCTTGCTTCTCAGCTAGCAAGAAGCCTTCACCAGAGTCCATGGGGGAGGAGCACCTTCCTCTTGCAATGTCCCCATAATTTCTCAAGAGTATGTGCTTCATCTTCTAGAATGTGGGCCTGTGGGTAACAGCCTGGCGGCTGATCTCAAAGCAGAAGATTAGTAGCAAAAATGTCTAGATTGGCCGGGCGATGGTGGCGCACGCCTGTAATCCCAGAACTTGGGAGGCAGAGACAGGCGGATTTCTGAGTTCGAGGCCAGCCTGGTCTACAGAGTGAGTTCCAGGACAGCCAGGACTATACAGAGAAACCCTGTCTCAAAAAAAAAAAATGTCTAGATTTATGATCAGGTGGGTCACAGGATTACTTTTGTACAGGAGAATGTAGAACCAATGACCAGTTTGATGTGTGAAATCTGGCACTTGACTCTGTAATCAGTCTGAATCCTAGGTCCACAGGTTACAGCCTGGAACTAGGTATCCCTAGGAGGTACTGTTCCTGCCATCTGTTATAAGGTAAGGAGCTTACTTCTATTCTGTTTGTAGAGGATATCTCTTTTTGTAGTCTGTAACCTTAGATTGGAGGAGGAACTAAATAGGCAATGTGAATTTCTGCCTTTTTAAATGGGACTTTCTTTTCTTTGCACCATATACATCTGATGTAATGTCTCACTTGTACTCCTTAGATTTTTTTTTTGTGAATATAATTTGTTTGGTTATCTGAATTTCTCTATAAAGTTCTATTAAGTTATATGGCTGAGATTGTTTCTCTATTTTTTTTTAGCAACAGTTTTTATTTTTTGTTTTGTTTTGTTTTTCGAGACAGGGTTTCTCTATGTAGTTCTGGCTGTCCTGGAACTCACTCTGTAGACCAGGCTGGCCTCGAACTCAGAAATCCGCCTGCCTCTGCCTCCCAAGTGCTGGGATTACAGGCGTGCGCCACCACCGCCTGGCGCAACAGTTTTTAAGAATCACAAAAAAAAAAAAAAAAAAAAAAACCAATGGAGAGATTGATTGTGTTTTCTTGTTTTAATCTATAAGTTCCAGCCCCTTATCCCACTGTAGAAATGGCTTCAGCTTGAGTAGCTTCTAGATAAGAATTCCAAAATGTGGGCCTACCTTATTCTAGGACTATCTAACTACCAGTTTAGAAATTTTTCAAGTGTTGAAATCCCAGAGAAACAAGTTGAATTACATGCTTTCTAATTCCAAGGGCACAATAACAATCAGAGCTAGTTCAATGTCTAATAGTCTGTAACTCCATCATAATCTTCTGGGCTTTAATGTGCTTGAGAATATCACAAATACTATAGCTGGGACATATGGTAATTATTTTAGCTTTTTAAAAATTCCCCGTATATATTTTCAGAGTGCAATTTTTTTCTTCTTTTGAGAAATTTCTGTTCTTGTTCATTTTTGAATGGGTTATGTGTTTTGTTTTTATACTTTGTTTTTAAATTTCTTATATATTCTGGCTATTAATTCTTTGTCAGATGTCTAGCTGGCAGGGGTTCTTTCCTATTCTGTGGGCCTCCTCTTCATCCAATTGATTATTTCTTTAGCTGTGAAGAAGTTTTTTTTTGTTTGTTTGTTTGGTTGGTTTTTTTTTTTTTTTTTGGTTAATTGGTTATCTTCCCAAAGAAATGGCTCGTAGATTAGTTGATTTTTTCTATTATTTTCTTTGTTTCTATATCATTAATTTCAAACCCGATTTTTTTGAAATTGATATTGTTGTCAATGAATATGTTTGGGCTTTGTTAAAGTTTTGAATTGTATCATCATTAAGTCTTTTATTTATTCTCTTTCTGATTTTTAATGTAGACAGAACAATATATTTTTCCTGTAGCACTGCTGTAGCACTGCTTTCAATATGTCCCACAGGCTTTGTTTCACTGTGTTTCCATTTAGTTCCAAGATTTTTTAAATTTCATTTTTGCTTTCTTCTTTGACCCATTCATCATTCAGAATGAGTTGTTTAATCTAGTAAGTAGATTTTCTAGAGATTTGTTTGCTGTCAATTTTAAGTTTTATTCCATTGTGGTCAAATAGGACATACAAAGTTATTTCAATCTTTTTGAATTTGTAAACATATATTTTGTGTCCCAGAATTTGGTCTATTTTACAAAAGCTTTTCTATTTTAGAAAAGTTGCTGAGACAAATGCATATTCTTGGGTGTTTGGTGGAATATTCTGTATATTTCTGTTAGGTCCATATAATGTATTTATCATTTAATTCTGATATTTCTGTATTTTTTGTCCAGATGACCCATCTGGATTAAATCTCCCACTTTAACTCTTCTGATTAGTTTTATTTGGAAGTATAATTTGTCAGACATTAGGATAGGGATGTCTGCTTGCTTTGTTCTTGTTTTTCCCAATCCTTGAGTTCCTTCATTAAGTCATTTAACTGTGTTCTGTCTGATTTTTTAAAATAGGCACATAGGGCTATAAATTTTCCTCTTAGAATTGCTTTTAATATATCCCAGAATTGTATGCGTGTGCGTGTGTTTTCTGTTCTTATTCTCATTTATTTCCAGCAATATTTTAATTCTTTTCTTTGACCATTTATCATTGAGTAATGATGTTTAATCTCTATGACTTATACACTTAAAGAGCTTTGTTTGTTGTTGATTCTAATTTTATTACATATTTGGTCAGATAGGAATAATGAGGGTTTTTCTTTCTTTTTTTCTTTTTTTGGTTCTTGTTGTTTTCTTTTGTTCTGTGTTTGTTAATGGTTTGTTTTGTACCACAGAATGTGGTCTATTTTAGAGAAAATTCCATATCCATGTAGAATGTATACTTTTTGGTGTTTGTATGGAATACTGTGTAATAATGTCTTAGGTCTGTTTGATGTAAAATGTCATTTAATTCTAGGGTGTCTCTCTCAAATTTTTCTTCATATTAACCTACCTATTGGAGAAAGAGAGAAATGTTTAAATCACCCACTATTTTGGGGTTTGTGTTAGTATGTCCCTTTAATTTCATTAGTACATTTTTTATTAAATTGAGTGCCTCCATGTTTGGTGCATATATATTTAATATTGTTATCTTTTCCTGATTAATTGATCCCTTAATTAGGATGAGGTTTCCTTCTTTTTCCTCTTCTGATTAGTTTTAGTTTGAAGTATATCCTGTCAGATATTAGGATAGCAATTCCCACTTGCTTCCTGGTTCCATTTTCTTGGAATATTTTTTTTTCTCTTTCACTTTAAGGTGGTGCCTCTCATACACGAATATGTGTTTCTTGTAGATAATAAGTGGATGGATTTTACTTCTTAAACCATTCCTCTATCTTGTGTATTTTTATTGGGGAGCTGAGGTCATTAATATAGAGAGTTATTATTGAAAGTGTGTGATGATTATAGTTATCTTGATGGTCTTTGCTGGTTTGTATTCTTAGGTGGGTTTGCTTTTCATTAAATTATAGCTTCATTGCCTCTGCTTCTTCTTCTCTTCAGTTTTAAGTACTTCTTTAAGTATTCTGTTTAGCATTTTTTGATAAATATAAATTTTTAAAGGCTGTTTGGATTATGGAAAGTTTTCTTTTCTCCTTCAACTATTAAAACTAGTTTTGCTGGGTTCAGTAGTATAGGATGGCAGGCAGGGTGTTAGGACTTGGAATGCATTACTCCAGGCTCTTGTGCCTTTCATGGTTTCTACTGAGAAATCAGCTCTTGTTCAACTTACTCAGGAAAGGTGCTTAAAGCAGAAAGAGGGTTTGAAAGCCTGGTCTGGAGCTAGGCCTGAGGTTTTCAGATTGTGATGGGTTGGGGAAAAGGGAGGCAGGGGATAAAGGGAAGAATGACTTATCAAGGAAGGGTGGCTCACACACTAATGGGATGCCAAATTTTCCATGTTTTCCACAAGGGTTATGTCCCAACTGTTATAAAGGAAACCAATGGGCTAATTAATTTAAATCTAAATCTGATAAAGATGGGCAACCCCTCACTGTTGGTATTCTGTCCAAGCTCCACCCCACAGTTACCTGGCAATAGCCAGGTATGCCCTGCCCCACATGCCTGGCCCACTATAAGAGGGGCTGCCTGCCCCTCCTCTCTCTCTCTTTCCCCCCCCCCCCGCTCTTTTCCCCTCTCCCTTCTCATCCTCTCAGCTCTTGGCCCCTCTTGGGCTCCCCTCCCCCCTCTCTCCACGTGGTCATGGCTGGCCTCCACTCTCTCTCTATTCTCTCTCTCTTTCTCTCTCTCTACTATACCATTGACTCTCATCCTATTCTCTAAATAAACTCTATTCTATACCATGTTGGTGTGTGTGTGTGGTCCTTCAGGGGGAGGGGATGCCTAGGCATAGGCCTGCTTAGGTACTCCCTTCCCCCACGCCGCCATGCCATACTCACTAACACCCTTTCTCTCTTTTAAATCCCATCACTCACCTTCATGTCCATGGCAACAGGAAATGATAGAGGCCATCAACAACTGACGGGGCAAATTTAGCAAACAACAGACCATTTCATCTTCTCTTAACAGAAACCTTAGGGAGCCCAGAATTAGATCTGCTAACAACTAAAAATGTGGTACTTAAAACTGCAATGAACAGCCACATGGTGCATTTAAGAATGTGGAAAACTATTTTCCAGGCAAAGTGGGATTAATTGGGGGGGGGGGAAGTAGCCTAAAATTTAGAAGTAGTTACTGTTGTTCCTGGTATAGTTGATGAAAAATTATACAGGAGAAATTAAGGAATAAATGTCTTCAAGATAGATATTTTTTATTGGCAAGAGACATTCTATTGCTTAATTGCTGTTATTGCCCTGTATGCCCATGAACTAAAGAAGTTTAGAAATTGGAGAGCATGGGCTTAGAAGTACAGGTGTTATGGTTTCAGCATCAATGTTGTGGTCATAAAAAGAGAAAGGGGTTTTAGAGAATAAGGTATATGGCAGTGTGGCAGAAGGGGTTGCCACAGTGGGCCCATGCCAAGGCATCCCTTTCCCTGAGGGACCAGACACACACAGACATGATATAGAGTAGAGTTTATTCAGGGCAGAAGATGGGAGTTAATGGGGTAGTGGAGGCAGAGAAAGGCAGAGAGAGGGGGAGAATACAAAAGTGGAGGCCGGCCATGACCACATGGAGAGAGGGGGGAGGGGAGAAGAGCCCAAGAGGGGAAAGAGAAGTTAGAGAGATGAAGAGAGGCAGAAATTACCAGCATGCAGAATCAACCATTTATCAAAAATGGTGACCCCAAACAAAGGCGTGCAAGCCTTTCATAGAAAACTATGGGAATTTTAGCTGCAGTTAGGTAATCTAAAACTTCGTTGGTGGGTGCCCAGAAAGTTACATATGCCAGTTTCTGATCGGTTGCTATGTTAGATTTGCTATATTTGGTGAGGCTTTGAAGAAATTCAGGATCTGGATTGGTTATGATCTTACAGAGCCATCAATGATTAACAGCTCATTGTCCAAATCTGTTTCCCTGGGAAGCCAAAACTTTTCTATTTTCAAGATTTTTACTTCTTAGGGGACCTCCCAGATGTTACCCCCTTTCTTTTCTCTCCTTTTTTCTCTCCTTTCTGGTGTTAGGGGGTTGAAAGGGTAGAAAAAGGGTGGAGAATGGTGGATGAAAGAAGAACCTACAAAGTAGCAAATACCAGCTACACTTTCTTTTTCAATTATATAATTAAAAAAAAATTTTTGGGGGGCCGGGCATGGTGGCGCACGCCTGTAATCCCAGCACTTGGGAGGCAGAAGCAGGTGGATTTCTGAGTTCAAGGCCAGCCTGGTCTACAGAGTGAGTTCCAGGACAGCCAGGGCTACACAGAGAAACCCTATCTCGAAAAACCGGGATTACAGGTGTGTGCCACCACCACCCGGCTCAATTATATAATTTTATTTTCATATTTAATTTTTATTCTTAATTTGGTATGACAATCAAACCAAGGTCTTTGTGCATACTAATCACAATTATTTTCCTACTGAGTTACATTCCAAGCCTTTGTTTCAGTCATTCTTTTAAAACCTTGTCAGGCTAGTATCACCAATGCAATTTGTAATTATTATGTGATAAATATAACTCTAAAGAGTAAGGACATTTTCAGATATTCACAACTTACTACACATTTATATTGATTGTTTTCATCCTGTGTCCTCCTATAAAAATTCTTCTCCTTTGCCTTATACCACGTTTGATAGTTGAATTTTACCAAAATATTCAGTGAAATAATTTTTTTGGATTCTAATCTGGTGTACAAACCATATCAATTTGTAAAGTTTAAACCAAACTTTTATCAATGCTGCTTCACTCCCCAAAACTTTTAAAACTATTTGTGTACTTATTTGGCAATTCCTATCTTCCTTTAGGGTAAATTTAGTGCTTCTATCCATTAAGGGAAAATGGTATCTGTGTTCAGTATATTAAGGAGAGATAGATATCCCTCCATCTAGACTTTATCTGTACATTATGTAAGACACAAAAATGGTAAGAAAACATATTAAGACAAGTATTTGCTTTTGGAACATTGATATTCCCTACATTATTAACTTGTAAGCCTCAGATCTTAATTTATACCCAACAGATTTAAATTTTGACTAGTTGATCTTTCCAGCACTTTAAGATTTTATCTAATATTTACTGTTCAGGTTTCTGGGGGAAATGTTTGTGTTGTCTGCAAACAGATGACTTTGATTCACACTGAGATGGTTTTAAAACATTGTATAACTAGAAACATTATTTTAACAAATTACTTTAAAATACAGTGTGATATAGGGAAAATATTATTCTCTGTTGATGATGTAGTTGCAGATGTTACAAAGGTATGTGAAATCATTTGTAAAGCAAAGATAGAAGAAAGGTGTAATTTCCAATAAAGAAATCATCACTCAGAATTTCAGATGAGTAATGTTACTTGTGTTCATCAGCATAATCAGAGAAGTCAAAGCAAAAAGGTATGGATTGTGCCATCAGTCTATGAGGTGAGCCCAAGAACGGGACGTTTTAGAAAAAGGTGTAATGTGCGGTCCTCCAAGGTAGGTGGCGCTATTCTCCAACTGAGATGACGCTGTGGCAGAGCGGCTCGTCTTGGCCGCCATTTTAACGGCGAGGCTGAGGCACGACGCTGCTCTCTGTTCCGCCGCCGCAGTCTTGCCTGAGGTTTTGCCTTTGGCCTCTACTTCTGACGAGGAAGTTCACACTTTCACACTTCAGACGAAGCCATGGGGTCCATAAGCAGTCGTATGCGGATGGGAAGAAATCCCGAGGAAGATGAACCTGCTCAAGAAGATGCTCCTAGAGAAGAGGAGCCAGTGGAAGTCGAAGAAAGAGCCGGGCCGGCAGTTGTCCATGAAGAGCAGGCAAGTGAACAGCCGGGAGTTTCCACTGGTCAGGGGGGCCACAAGAGGAAAGGCGGCCCGGGAGGTCCTATGGCCAAAGTTCCCCGTAAGAAACTGGAAAAGTCCAGAGGCATGTATGAATCACTTTTCCTGAGGGGTGAGGATAGTGATGTAAAGATCTGTGCGTTTCAGCAAGAGTGGTACCTGCACAGAACCTACCTATGCCGATCTGGGTACTTTTCTAGCATGTTCTGTGGTGCCTGGCGGGAGACAAATATGGATACAATAGAAATGCAGATGCCTGACGAAAATATTGATCGCGAGGCTTTCCATGAGGTTTTGGGCTTCTTGTACAGTAGAAGCATTGTAATCCCTCCCAGCCGAGTCATTGCCATCTTGGCCACAGCTAGTATGCTGCAAATGGATGAGTTAATTCAGCAGTGTGAGGATATGATGAGGGCCTCAGTCAGTACCGAGACTGTGTGCAGTTATTACTACTCTGCTGAGAATTACGGGCTCCAGAGCATCAGATATACTTGCCGCCAGTGGCTCTTGGACAACCTGATGACCCGGCAAAATGAAGAACTATTGTTAGAAATCAATATGAATCTCATGAAAGAGCTCATTGCCTCCTCAGATCTTGTGGTGGTTGGAGTGGAGATGGATGTGTATACTACACTAAAAAAGTGGATGTACCTGCAGCTAGAAGCACGCACATGCTCAGGATCTCAAAGAGCACTATTGCCTGCAGAGTTGTGCTTCGCCAAGTTCAGAAGTGAGTCAGATAGTAGCCCTTTTCTGGACAGTGATCAGGGAAGAGCCTTTGTGTCAGTGTTCCAGCAGCTAAGGCTTCCCTACATCATTTGTGACCTGCCTTCAGCACACGTTATTGACCAGGATGGACTGATTCCTGCAACATGGTTGACCCCAGTATACAAAGAGCAATGGCTAGCACTTCTTCGGGCAGAACAGTCCAGGGAACTTGGACCAATGGACATCTATGTGTCTGATATCCGTGGAAGCAGCATGAGGTGTGGAGGCCAACTTATCACAGATGAACAATGCAGCTGGACCTGGTCTGGCTTCAACTTTGGCTGGGACTTGGTAGTATGCTACACCAACAGGCGTATTATATTCCGTCGCAGTGCAATGAATAAATCCTGTGGCCTTGGTGTCAGCTTACTCTGGCAGAGAAAAGTTGCCTTCCGTCTACGAGTGATCTCATTGGACAATACTGGAAAAGCTGTTCTCAGGAGAGAGACTGAATATAATGTTCTTGCTCTGAGAAAGGATCAAGAACTAGAAGTGATGAACCTAGAAAACCAAGACATAACTTTCCCCATGTATGTGGCATGCAACTTCCTCTACCTTCCTGGAGAGAGTGGTTCCGGACCAAGCGGGGAATCAAGCAGAAGTCCAATGAACTAAGAAGCTCTTCCACGAGGTCAAGGGTTGGCAACATCTTGAAGATTCCATCTGCCTCGATGAAACTAACCAGATTTGGCCATCACTGAAGATCTACTTTGCAGGCATGTCTGTTGAAGAAGAGCCCATGAAGTTTGAGACTATCTTGGAATATATGAGAAGTTCCTCCAAACTGCCAAAAACATAATTCTACAGTTACTGTGGCAACTTATCCTCAATTACCACCTATCAACATCTACATAATTTCTAAGGACACTGGAACAACTGAGAGAAGGAAACCGTGAGCCTACCTAACCTACTGCTTAGCGGACTGTTGTTTTAAAAATCACTTCTTGTAGTTTTAAAGGAATATTTTGAGTTCTCTTTTAGTTATATTTAGAACTGCCCTATTCTACTCAGTTTCATTGTTTTGTTCCTCTATTCATCCTTCTCTCCCTATGAATATAGCACTTAGTTTTCATGGGTTATTTTTTGTTGTTGTTGTTTTTTGTTTGGTTTTGGGGGTTCTTTTTGTTTGGTTTTGTTTGGTTTTATTTGGTTTGGTTTTATTTGGTTTGGTTTGGTTTGGTTTGGTTTGGTTTGGTTTGGTTTGGTTTGGTTTGGTTTGGTTTGGTTTTATCCAAGATAGGGTTTTCTGTATAGCCCTGGCTGTCTTTCATGTTTTCTATATGAAAAGGAGAAATGTACTACACATGCTATCTTTATATTGGTTGTTCTGAAAACAAAGGATATTGCAGTGTAAATTAGACTTTACTTGCATTTTCCCAAGAAGACATTTCAAATGTCTTCTATATCTGGGGCACTATATCTGGGGCATGATGCATAGAAGCAGTTTCCTTACATAGTTATATTCATTTACTAAATTTTAAATGTTTAAAAGTATGCATGTATCATTGAGCTTTAGAAATGTTTGCTGTTAAAGTCGTATTTGGATTTTAGGATATAATAAGTTGTACAGTAGTTTGGTAAGAGTGTGTAGCTCTGTATTCAGCACAAAGCCCTGAAAAATTACTATAGTTGGAAAATATGCACTACTTAAAGAGCAAGAATAGGAACATAATCTTTGGAATAGAAAGGCTAAGAATTATAATGAGGAGTACTTTTTATTCTGAAGTATGATAAAGGGCTAGTTAGTAAACTGTAGAGTAAGTAGAAAGTATTATTGTCTGAAATGGAGAGAACTGCTAGTCACAATTTAAATCTGTTGGTTTGTGACTACTGTTAATTTGAAAACTGCCACCACTTTACCTCTTCTCAGACATTACTTCTCATTGATTGATTTTTGTGGCTAAACAATGTCAAATACTTGAGCTCAGTTTAAGAATCCATACATAAATAAGTATTTACTCAGAGTATAAAAACTCTGAGTAATATAAGCCACAAAGAAAATACAAATAGCCAGTATTTTTCAAGTATCACTTAGGTGAAAAAGAATTTTTCTTATGGTTTATATTTCTCTTCCCAATTAAATCAAAACCTTTGTTCTTGGGAAGAAATTACTTTTTTTTCCTAATTAAGATCTGAAAGACTTGGAAATACCAAGCCTACACACTAGTGTGCCATTAATAGTTTAGTGTCAGTAATATAAAATGGCTAAATGAGGGTATCTATGAGGCACCATATGCCTTTGGCCTTTAATTGGGTATTTCTCTCATGAAGGCTTTCCTTATGTTCTGTGTATATAGTTAGCTATAAACAACAAACCTCACTTCATTATAAAAACGAAGTTTTGGACCCTTCTAGTTTTTAAACACTTAATCCCACATAAATACAAATATACAACAGTTAGAAGCTAGGATCCACATATTAGAGTGATGTTTGTTTTTATGAGCCTGAGCTACCTGGGTTAATATATTCATTTTTAGTTTTATATATTTTACTGCACATTGTATAATTTTGTTTCACTTTATAGGAGAATAAAAATTCATTTTATATATGTACTACATTTAACTTACCTGTTTATCTGTTGATGGACATTGATTACATACCCTTGATATTATAGAAAAAAGCAATAAACATAGATGTGCAAGTATCTCTGTGGTGGGAGCTGAGTTCTTTGGGTATATGCTCAGGAATATTGTACTGGGCCATATGGTACTGGAGGGGTGACATGAAAATAGAAAGAAGAATGGTGGGGCAAAATGGGGCAGAGTAGAAATTAGCTCAGAAGATAGAAGAGAGGAATGAGATAAGGATGGGAGAGACCAAAAGTAAATATATAAGAAAATGACATAAGGTAACCTTTCATATTTTTATGCTAAATAATACATTTTAATTGGAAATATATAAAGTGAAGCTATGGGGAAAATATTCTGGGAGTAGACATCATGTTTATAAGGATGACAAGTTGTTAGGATATGGGGAGGGCTTGGATGCTAGTATGGACTTTGATATTCATAACAGGAACTTGTAATACTGAGGGAGCCTAGAGGCCTCTGTGGGCTTTGATATGCTAATAGATGTCACAAGTAGCCCATATGTCCCCTCTTCCTGAAGTAAGGGAATTTGTGGGAAAACTCCTGACTCTGCCTCCCAAGTGCTGGGATTAAAGGCGTGCGCCACCACGCCTGGCTGGAAAACTGCTAATTTAGGTTGAAGTCTACTATTGACCAGAGAGGAAACTCACTGTATAATTGGAAACTCCCTTCATTAGCTAGGCTTCTCCTCTGACCTTGTCTGGGAAATTCCAAACCTCTACATATACCTCTACCTTGTAGCCTTAGTTAGATTACAGGATCAATTTCTTTCCTCCTGACAAGAAACTGTTCAGCTAGCACCTAAGATTCTTAAAATGCTTCTCCATGCTAATGAAGGATTTCAGTACCTTAAGCCCTCAGCCAATGACCTTAGCCCATTGTGGTTTTTCCTATGCTCAGTTGCCCAAAACTGTATAAGCTTTGAATCACCCAGTAAAGTTGATCTGCTACCTGATAGTTGGTCCCACTGTGGTCATTCACCATATGCATTCCCAGGGTTTCAGCCCCCCCCCAACCCCCATCAAACCTCTTTGTCTTTGCTCTCACTGCCCTCATGCATCTTATCAGCCAAGGATCCACAAGAATGGAGAGAAATACAGGAAATGACTCCTTTGGCCAATGGGAACTGCTTGCATAAATTCCGGAGAACCAGAAAACCCCTTATAATCCAGTTTGAGCTCATTTCTAGACATGTTAACAGCCTGAGATCTATATATAGGCTGCTTGAACCCTAACATTTCAGCCTTTTGTTGATGATAAAGGATGATGTAATCTTTGACTGCTTCAAATACTGAGCAGAACCCAGAGGAACCCAGAGTGGCTCAAATGTCAGTCAAAGGCCTGGGGTGTATGGCAATCATCAAAAGCTTCTGGTTCACTGAACTAGCTTGAAAAGACAGAGAGCAGTCACATTGGCTGGACAGGTTTATTTTAGTGTTCAGAAAATCTGAGGATTTCAGGTTCTATATGACCACCTGGTGTTGGTGAGGTGCAGGCCATTTGGAGCAGTGTGCAGGGTCTGGATGGTGTCTGTCATCTGAATAGGAATCTGCATGATCAATGTCTATAATCTGCATTGAAATCATCATTATAGGAAAAACTGGAACAAGTGTCTATAAACAGCTAGAGTAGACACTGCTTTTAGACATAGAAAAACACAATCTGAAAAGTTATCAGTAAAATAGAACCATAAAAATTGATGTGTGATAAGACAGAAATTTGGTGGCAGGAAAGAGAACAAAGCGTGGAGGTATAAGGGGAGGTTCTTATGCTAACCCTGTTTCCCAATTGGTTCCCGATTTATCAATAAAGAAGGCCAGGGCCAAATTGCTTGGTGGAAAGTAGAGGTGGGACTTTCGGGTCCCAGGAGAAATATGCAAACGCAAGGAACAGTTTAGGGACCCAAATGTTGGTTCTGGATAAAAGCATGCATGAATGCTCTTCCCTCTGTCCAGAAATGTTTTCATTACAATGAGTAGCACTATTAAGTCTATATTTAGAAAAAGAAACAAAAGTTAAATTTTGAACCTGTAAAATAATTGTAACCACTATTAAGGCTAGATGAATAGCTCATCAGAACTTTATTGATTCTAGATATATGAGCATCCTGAAACCTAACAATTTTCTGTGTTTTGTCTGTATCTAGGTCTGTTGTGATTATAACAGAGAAAGAGGCATGAGAATATGTTCTATGGGGCGTGTGAGGGAAGGAGGTGCCACAGTGGGCCCATGCTGAGACATCCCTTCCCAATGAGGGACCAGACACACGACTGTATAGTATAGAATAGAGTTTATTCAGGGCATAAGGGGGTAGTAGAGGCAGAGAAAGGCAGAGAAAAGGAGACAGTAGAAAAACAGAGGCTGGCAATGACCACGTTGGGGCTGGGGGGCGGGGAGGAATGGGGATTGAGGAGAGCTCAAGAGCACAAGAGGCAAGAGAGACAAGAGAGAGGAGGGACTGAATAGCCCCTTTTATAGTGGGCCAGGCCTACCTGGCCATTGCCAGGTAACTGTGGGGAGGGGCATAGCTGGCTGTTGCCAGGTAATTGTGGGGTAGAGCTTAGATAGAACCCTAACAGCCCCAAGTTTTGGTTTAATTAAAAAAGAAAAAATTAAAAAGAGGTGCCAGCAAAGCAGGAATAGGATCGTCGTTGTGACATCTGACTGCTTCATGCTGACATCGGGGACGACGTGTCTCTGGGGAACCTAGAGAAAGGGGTATGGGGAATGTTTGTCCAGTCTCAGGAGAATAGGCTGCTTTCTCGTTGTCCAGGGTCTGTGGAGCCATCTGAGGATAGGTCAGAACAGGTCCAGTAGAAGCTGTCTGTGTCTAGAGAAGCTGAGGAGATTGGAGCATCTGAAGGTTGCTTCTCTGGAGCTGTCCTGGATGTGGCAAGGGCCTGGACTTGACAAGATGTTGAAACACATTAGAATAGGTAGGGAATAAGATTAAGTACATTTGGGAGAAAGGAAAAATTTTCCTTAAGATGTATAATTGAAACCCAGAGGAATCCCACCCTTTGGAATAGGTAGTAGGTGGGAACTTTGGGCAGATGTACTTATCTGGATGGAGCCTATATGGTCCATGAGCAGTAGGTCTGAGTAGGGTTCCTGTAGCTAACAAGTTTACTAAAGAGATAACAACATGAGTTAACCACGTGAACAGTCTTTAAGATGAGCCTTTTGTGGAACAGAAGGAACAAGATTAAATGTTGGATCGTATAGTGGAATATTTATTACTAGAGTTAGGCAAAATCTATAGGAACTCAGATGTTAGGACAGTGACAGAGCAAGAAGAGGAAATATGAAGTATTTAATGAAAGCAGAGTTTAGGTAAGGAGATAACTGTCTAGCTGTCAATGTAGTCAGAAGTCTGAGGGATAAACGATAATTTAGCAGTTATATTATTAAAAAATGACAGATTCCAGTAGCCAGCAGTTCTCTGTGGTCTCTGGTCTCCATGGCGACTTGGGCTGTCAATCTGCCTTTTAAGCGCCAGAGCTAGGGCTTTTTCTCTTGTGGAATGGATACGCATGACATGAGAAATGGCTTACCTGTGTCTAGCTAAGTCATTTGACTCAACATATCTGGTCCTGTGCACTGCGTTCTTGTGTGATCATCATATCACACACAGTCTAGGCAACATTCTGTAGCAGTGTCCACATCTTTCTTCTGAGACCTCATGGGAGAAACTGTTAGAGGCCTTTGGGAATTCTGTCTGTCATAAATTTATTAATTAACAAACTTCTGACAAGCTTGAGAGTGAGATAGAACCGCAGTAATCAAGACAGAATAGGAATACGATTCTTAAGTAGTTTTGACAAGTTGTGTAGGTAGAGGAAAGTATATTGTTTTATTAGTAAAGAGGCTAGGATCAGAATAAGAAAGCTGGCAGCAGTGGATTAAATCGTGGTGGCAGAAAATGAGTTTATCCAGGCAGATTTAGGCCTCTGACACCAACTGAGCACGCAGGCTATGGGAACAAGCTAGAGGTGTGGGAATACGGATAGGTGCGGTTTGGGCCTTTTTCATTTATCAGACTGCTGATCCTTTAAAATGTATGTGGTTGAAGACAATTTTGTTCCCATAGGGTGAGAGGGGTAGTTGCTAAATAATCTGAACCAGCATCCTGGAGGACTACTATTCGCAACATGGTTACGGCCAAGCTAGAAATTCAGGTTGTCATGAGAAAGCCTAGAGGCCTACGGCGTTCCCCAGGAATGTCAGGAAAACAATCTAACCTGGTCCAGGATTTTTGGCAGCTGCAAGAGCTCAGGGGAATATTAGATTGCTTCCTGGAGAGGGAGTGACCCAAGGGACCTATTTCCTAACAGGAATGTCAGCCAGGATGCCAGTCATATGGACTGGGCATTGGAAGCCAATCTTTAGCCCAAAACGTGCTGACCAGGCCTTTTGTAGGCCTAAGATTCCCTCCAACCAACAGGAGAAAACTCTTTATCAATCTCTAAGGTCTGTGTGTATTTGTAGGAATTTGTAGTCTGGTAGCGGAAATGTGAACCTGTCTGACAGGCTGTGCGCCCAGCAGAGGGAGACTGCTTGGCTGCAGGGCAGAACTTTGTACCAGGCGCGGGAATTTGTAGTCTGGTAGCAGCAACGGAAAGTCTGACAGAAGTGGCTTAGCTGCAGGAGGCAGCATGTCCATGCACCTGCCGGAGATCCGCGTGCCCGTGGAGCCAGCTCCCAGGCCCATGCGCCCACAGGAGCATGGTGTGGCTGCAGCGCAGAACTTTGTACCAGGCGCGGGAATTTGTAGTCTGGCCGTAGAAAACCGGAAGTCTGACCGGAGCGGCGCAGCTGGGGAGGCAATTGCTAGCACCACAGGTCCGGGAGGTCCGAGCACCAGCAGAAGCCAGTACCCAGGTCCTTGTGCTGCGGTGGCTGTAGGGCAGAAGTTTTTGTCAACTGCAGAAGTTTTGGGTCTTCCAGGCTGTAGGGCGGAATTTCCTGCCAGCAGCAGAAGCTGCAGCCCGCGGTGGGCGTGGGGGGCGGGGGCGGTGGGCGGGGGAGGGGGTGGTGGGCGGGGGAGGGGGGATCTAAAGTAGTTTGTTTCACATCCTAGTAATGCAATCCTAGCAACTTGGGGCACCCCGCTGCGACCAGTAGTGATGGCTGTGACCAGAGCACAAACTGCTTGTCCGAGAGGATCAGAGAGCGAGGAGTGGGAGGAGGAAGGAGGCAGAGTCCCGGGCATTGCCGTTCCAGGAATCAAACCTCCATTTCAGGCAAACCAGCCAAGCTAGCAGGTTACAAATGAGAGGGGGGAAAAGGGAAAGATAATAGATTAACCCAAAGGCAAGACACCTGAGGGTAAAACCAGACCTGGCCTGGAATTTTCAGCCACGAGGGTCAGTGAAAAACTGAACGTCTCCCATCCTCAAGGATAACATAGGGTTAGCTGCAAGCTTGAGAAATACCTAGGACCATGCAGACGGTCGCTCTGACCAGTCGGGGGTGGGGTGCTTACTGGTCCGGCACTAGCAAGCATGATTGTGGCTGAAATGGCAAGTAAACCTGCGGAGTTTCTGGATCCCGGGTTTCGGGACCAATGCTGCGATCATAAAAAGAGGAAAAAGGTTTAGAGAATGTGGTATACGGCAGTGCGAGGGAAGGGGGTGCCACAGTGGGCCCATGCCCAGGCATCCCTTCCCCCGAGGGACCAGACACACACTGGCATGGTATAGAATAGAGTTTATTCAGGGAATGGGGAGGAGAGTTAAGGGGGTAGTGGAGGCAGAGAAAGGCAGAGAGAGTAGAGAGTAGAAAAGTATAGAGACCAGCCATGACCACGTGGAGAGAGGGGGGAGGGGAGGAGAGCCCAAGAGGGGCAAGAGAGAGGCAAGACGAGTAAAAGAGAGAGGAGGGACTGAATAGCCATTTTTATAGTGGGCCAGGCCTACCTGGCTGTTGCCAGATAACTTGTGGGGAGGGGCATACTTGGCTGTTGCCAGGTAATTGTGGGGTGGAGCTTAGACAGAACCCTAACATTCCCCAGTTTTAGTTTAACTAAAAAAGAAAAAATTAAAAAGCGGTGCCAGTGAAGCAGGAATAGGGTCATCGTTGTGATATCTGGATGCTTCACGTTGACATGTCTCTGGGGAACCTAGAGAAAGGGGTATGGGGCTGGGCGGT
Source organism: Apodemus agrarius (assembly GCA_964023405.1). NCBI lineage: Eukaryota > Metazoa > Chordata > Mammalia > Rodentia > Muridae > Apodemus > Apodemus agrarius. The sequence goes on along the minus strand of OZ030010.1, from coordinate 57,578,905 downwards.
GGTGGCACACGCCTTTAATCCCAGTACTTGGGAGGCAGAGGCAGGCGGATTTCTGAGTTCGAGGCCAGCCTGGTCTACAAAGTGAGTTCCAGGACAGCCAGGGCTACATAGAGAAACCCTGTCTCAAAAAACAAAACAAAAAACAAAACAAAAAAAAAAAAAGAAAAAGAAAAAGAAAAAGAAAAAGAAAAAGAAAGGGGTATGGGGAGTGTTTGTCCAGTCTCAGGAGAATTGGCTGCTTCCTTGCTGTCCAGGGTCTGTGGAGCCATCTGAGGATAGGCCTGTGACCTAAACTGAGCATGAGCATATAAGTAATGAGAACGGGTCAGGGATGCGGGAGCATGGATAGGTAAGCGCTTGGGCCTTGGGGACTTTTTCCATTTACCAGACTGTTGGCAGTATGTGTAAAGATCCCTTAAAATATATGTTTGAAGACATCGCAGCACCCATTGGGTGGTTATTGGATTATTTGTACTGATGTCCCGAGAGTAATTCAATAACCAAAGATTCTAACCAAACTAGAGGCCTAGGTCATCATGAAGGCCCCCAAGAGGCTACTCAGTGAGTCCTGGACTTACTGTGAAAGCTTCCCTACCCTAGGCCTAGGGGTTTCTTAAACAGCTGCAACTGCCCAGAGGGGGAGGGGAGCAAGTGAAGCTTCCGAGGGGTAAGGTCACACAAGAGTCAATGTCCTGTCTCCTGTATGTCAGCTGGGAGGCCGGTCATAAGGACCATGGCTGAGAAATGCAACCCCTTAGTCCCCAGAAAAGAGCTGGCCAGGCCCTATCTGGGAAGCTAGGGGTCCTCATGCCGACTGGAGAAACTCCTTATGGCCCAATGTGCCGGTGTGTGTTTGTGAGCTTCCACAGTCTGGTTTCAGGAAGTGTAGAACTGAATGGTTGGTTTAGGCCCGGCTGACTGCCAAATCTAACAGCCAGGGCCTCTGGCAGGGCAAAGTGGGCAGGGACCCACTCTTTAGGCTGAAAACTGGGAGCAGAGCTAAGGAGCAGACCAGGAAGGGCAGCAAGTGAAGAGAAAAAGACAAACATTTTAACATGACTCCAGCCAGTGCTGAGGCTGAAGCGGCTTTCATCTTCCCACCCAGCTTCTATACCATTCTAAGTACTAGCAGAGAATAGGGTCAGTTCTCAGATCAACAAAATGATTAAACAAGGCAATGAACAAAGAGGTCACTCCAGGTAGTAATCAAACAAAGTCCCCAAGTCACTGGGTCTGGGGGCTTATCAGGATTATCAAGACTAAAGGGAAATCACACATCCCATGTCTGTGTTCACTTTGATCCTTGCATTAGCCCAAATGTTGCCTGAGTCCTATCTGAGTCTACTTCTTTGAGCCCAGTGACAAGTACTTGCCAAATTTCTGTAAGAGGTACCAAAAGCTCTCCACGTTAGCAGGGGGGGTCGGGGAGGGCAGCAAGTAGGGTCTCCAGCAGTCAGGCAAACCAGTTGAACTAGTCTGCAGCAGACTGCAAATGAGGGAGCGGGAGGGAAAGTCAGTCTAATGCTCAGACCTGCTGTGCTGCTAAGCAAGAGAGCAGACGTCCAGTCCCGGCCTGGAATTCTCAGGGAAATCTCACCCAAGCGAAAAGTTCTAAAACTAGGGTCAGTGAAAAACTGAATGTCTCCCATCCTCAATGACAACACAGGGGTAGCTCTGAGCTCAAGAACTCTCCCTGCGACCATGGAGATGGGAAGGGATGGGGCTTACCTGATTTTGGCTAGCGAGCGTGGATCTCTTGTGGAAGCTGAGGTGGGATGCAAACCTGCCGAGTTTCTAGATCCGAGCCACGAGGCACCAATGTTGTGATCAGAGAAAGAGAAGGAGATGTAAGAATATGTTCTATGGCCGTGTGGGGGAAGGGAGTGCCTCAGTGGGCCCCTGCCGAGGCATCCCTTCCCCCTGAGGGACCAGACATACAACGGTACAGTATAGAATAGAGTTTATTCAGGGCATGGGGAGGGGGGTTAAAGGGGTAGTAGAGGAAGAGAAAAGCAGAGAGAAGTAGAGAAGTAGAGGCCGGCCATGACCACGTGAAGTCTAGAGGGGGGAGGGGAGGGGTAAAGGAGGAGAGCCCAAGAGGGCAAGGGAGAAGCTAAGAGAGTGAGAGAATAAGAGAGAGAGGAGGGGCGAGCAGCCCCTTTTATAGTAGGCCAGGCCTCCCTGGCTGTTGCCAGGTAACTGTGGGAAGGAGCTTAGACAGAATGCTAACAAGGTCTAACTTTAGTATAACAATGAGGAGACTTGAGATGCTGTCTCGGAGCATAGCAGTGATATCCTGGAGTCTTTTTCCAAAGTTCTAGCTTTCTGTATTGTCTAGAGAAAGTTTTGTGCTTGCAGGATCCACAGTTTAGGGGCTGGTTCATTAATATACCAGCACAAATTAAGGCTGGTTCATTAGCATATCAGAGTCTGCCTTAAGCTTGGCTTTGAGCAGCCATATGACTGGCTCATAGCAGGGTTGCCTTGTGGATGACTTCTTTTTTTTTTTTTTTTTTTTTTTTTTTTTGGTTTTTCGAGACAGGGTTTCTCTGTGTAGTTCCGACTGTCCTGGAACTCACTCTGTAGACCAGGCTGGCCTCAAACTCAGAAATCCGCCTGCTTCTGCCTCCCAAGTGCTGGGATTAAAGGCGTGTGCCACCATCGCCCGGTGTGGATGACTTCTTAACAGCATTTTGCAAGTGTTACATTATTCTAAGTCACACAAAATGGTTTTCAAGTTCTTCAAAATGATATCATTTATGTTCCTAACATAGTATTATTTCTGTCTCTCTTGCAATCTTCTTCTCTGAGTCTCTATATCTTTTATTCTTTCTGTGTCTAACTATTTACACACTGCCTGTCGCCCCATCACTTCTATATGAATCACAAAGTGTCTATTTCTTCTGTCTGTTTTTCTATATCCTGTTTCTTGAATTCTTTACCAATTTCTACTTGTGTCTGTCTGCACCTTTTCAATGTATCCTTGTCAGCTTGCCTTTTAAAATGTATATTTATTTATATCCATGTGTTGGGCTAGCCCTGCCTGCCTGCCTGACCGTTAGGTCCACAGCAGGCCTCCAAGCCGGGCGGTGGTGGCGCACGCCTTTAATCCCAGCACTTGGGAGGCAGAGGCAGGCGGATTTCTGAGTTCGAGGCCAGCCTGGTCTACAGAGTAAGTTCCAGGACAGCCAGGGCTACACAGAGAAACCCTGTCTAAAAAAAAAAAAAAAAAAAAAAAAAAAACAAACAAAAACAAAACAAAACAAAAAACAAAAAACAAAACAACAACAACAAAAAAAAAAACAAAGCAGGCCTCCAAAATGGCAATGCTGCCTCAGTGCCTTAAGATAATGGCGAAGGCCTAACCCAAGGCAGGACTTTAAGTAAACAGAATGATTGTTAGTGGGTAACAAATAACTGAACTCAGCATTATTCAGAGATCTCATAATGCTGGTTCCTGTTACCAGGAAAGCCACTACCTCCCTTATGTGCTCCCAATTGTTAACTAGCTCCAGCAAGGTCATCTAGCTCCTGATTAACTCAAACAGCTGGCAACAGATCAAGTCCCCATGTTAGCCTCTAACTCCCCCAGCACGACCATCTTCTCAATAAAACTGGCATGGCTTTCTCCACTGGCTGCTGGCCTCCATGCTCTGAGGCAGCCTAGCAGCTGGTCCCCTCAATACTTTTCTTTGTATACAGAGTGGTCTGGTGTTAAAGGGAGCCCAGCAGAGATGAACACTCCCAGTTTATAGCCGACCGAAAGCCTTTATTCCAGCCATCCGGGATTATACTCAGTTAGTTAGGGACCCAAGAGGACCCTGAGCATTTAGACCAAGTAGCTTTTAAAACCAAAACCACATCCAGTTATTTTGAATAGCAGCTGCAGGGGGAATGTTTGCACATATACACACAGTTTAACAGAAGCTAAGTTAGCTGGTGATGTGTTTATAAAAAGATAGAGAGGGAGTACGTTCTATGGGGGTGTGGTGAGGTGTGGGGGAAGGGGACGTCTCAGGGGGCCTATGCCAAGGCATCCCTGGCATATGAGCTCTGCCCCAGTGCACTGGTCTCCCCTAAATAAACCTTATGTGATTGCAGCAAGAAGGTCTCTTGTGAATTTCTGGGGTGTTGCCTTATCCCGAGACTAGAGCGAGGATCTCCCCAATTCGGGGGTCTTTCATGTGGACCAGCCACATGATGGTATAGCATAGAATAGAGTTTATTCAGTGCACAGAAAAGGGAGCCAAGAAGGTAGTACAGGCAGAGAAAGACACAGAGAGAGGAGTAGAGGAGTAGAGGCCACCAGTAGCATAAGATCCTGGTGACAGAAAATAAGTTTGTCCAGGCAGGTTCAGGCCTGTGACACAAACTGAGCAGGCAGGCCCTCAGAACAGGCCAGGGGTGTGGGAGCATGGATAGGTAGGAGCTTGGGCATAAGGAACCTTTTTGCAGTGATCACACCTCTGGCAGTATGTGTGAAGATCCCTTAAAATACACATTTGAAGACATTGCAGCACCCAGTGGGGAGTTATTGGATTGTTCATACTGGTGTCCCGAGAATAATTCAGTAACCAAAAATTCCAGCCACTCTGCAGGCCTAAGTCTTTACCAAAGCCCCTTAGAGACTATACACAGTAAGTCCTGGACTTTCCAGAAATCATCTCACCCTAAGCCTCAGGGGTTTTTTAAATGGCTGCAAGAGCTGCTTTTGGAGGAGTATGGTCACCCAAGGGTCTGGTTTGGGCCCATTGGACTGGAGGCAGTTCTGCGTTCGAGACAGGGCCTCTGAGAGTCAGTGGTTGTAGCTGTGCAGGTCACTGCCCTGGGGCCAGTGGGAGGAATCATGCTATGTAGGCAGAGGCACTGTGGGTCAAGCAGCCCTTGGATTGGTCCTTGCCACTGCAGGGTGGGACTTCCTACTAGCGGCCAGAAGTTGCTGCCCAGTGCCTCAGCTGCCGGAGTCAGGGGTGAGTGGGGGGTGGGGGCGGTGGCCGGGGGGGTGGGGGTGGGGGTGGGGTGGGGGTTGGGTGAGCGGGTGGGAGGGGGTTAAGGAAGCATCTAAAGTAGCTTATTCTGTATCCAGCAACACGCATAAGTCCTAGACAAAAAGGGAAAGAGAAAGAGGGAGGGAGGAACGGGCTCCCTCACGTGTGCAGGGAAAGTGGGTAGCCAATCCTTTTGCGCAAGAGAACATGCAGGTGTCACACACGTGGGAAAGCACGTCTCAGACAGGGTCCCTGGCAGGACACAAGGGGAGAGGACAGACCTACGTTTCAGGCTGAGAACCAGGAGCCAAGCTTAGGAGCAGCGAGTAGGGTCCCTGGCAGGGGGTGGAACCAGACCTGCTTTCCCGGTGAACTGGTTGAACTAGTGGCCGCAGCAGGCCACAAATGGGGGAGGGGGAGGGGAAAGCCCATGATCCCGGTCAATAGCAGGCGTCCTAAGACTGACCCATGGGCAAGACACATCGGGGCTGGAGACTGTCGCTCAGAGCCCGTGCTGCTGGGCCAGAGAGCAGAGAGGCCCAGCCTGGAATTCTTGGCCTTATGAGAATGCAGGAAAGAGGACTGTCTCAAAAGGAAAGAGGAAAGTCTCACCCAAGGAAATAAATCCTAGAATGAGGGTCACTAAAAGACTGAATGTCTCCTATCCTCAAGGACAACACAAGGCTAGCTCCAAGCTCAAGAACTTTCCCTTGAGACCATGTGGACAGTTACCCTGACCAGTGGGGGATGGGAGCCTACCAGTTCTGGGCTAGCAAGGATCTCTTGTGGTAGCTGAGGTGGGATGCAAACCTGCAGTTTCTGAATCCAAGCCTCCACACCATATGTTGTGTTTATAAAAAATAAAGGGGTAGGGGTTATGTTCTATGGAAGCATGGTGAGGTTGGGGGAGGGGAGGGGATGTCTCAGCTGGCCCATGCCGAGGCATCCCTTCCCCCTGAGGGTCCTGATACATGACAGGGTAATATAGAATAGAGTTTATTAGCCGGCTGGTGGTGGCGCACGCCTTTCATCCCAGCACTTGGGAGGCAGAGGCAGGCGGATTTCTGAGTTCGAGGCCAGCCTGGTCTACAGAGTGAGTTCCAGGACAGCCAGGGCTACATAGAGAAACCCTGTCTCAAAAAAAAAAAAAAAAAAGAATAGAGTTTATTCAGAGCATGGGCAAGGGAGTTAAGAGGGTAGTAGAGGCAGAGAAAGGCAGAGAGAGTAGTGACATAGAGGCCGGTCACGACCACGTGGAGAGAGAGGGAAGGGAATAGGAAAGGGAGGGAGGATAGAGCCCAAGAGGGCAAGAGAGAAGCAGGAGAACAAGAGATCAAGAGGCAGGAGAGAGAGGAAGGCCAAGCAGCCCCTTTTATAGTGGGCCAGGCCTACCTGGCTGTTGCCAGGTAACTGTGGGGAGGAGCTTACCTGGCGGTTGCCAGGTAACTGTGGGGTGGAATTTAGACAGAATGCTAACAGCTGGGGCATCTTGACTTTGGTTCCTAGAATAAAGAGTTGTGTAGTTTTCCATGGGATTATCCGTTAAGGAGATCAAATTCTAGTTAAACCTGAAATGACCTCGGCAAGAATACAAAAGGGAAGACTCTCTGCACTGTCCTGCCTGTGACACTAGTTTGGTGGTTTCACTATACCTTTGCTTACACTGCCCAGCAATGTCTAGTTTCTAACTAGTTATTTCTCTGGAACCACTGTATCTCTTGTTATATCCCATCTCTGCATATCTTCAGGAGACAGGATTGAAATTAGATTACAATTCAGTATACACAGTTTCTCCTATTATGTGACCTTTTAGTGGCAGGTATTTCAGTAATTCATGAAGAAAATATAGGTAAGCAGTCTTATGACTCATATCCAAAGAGGCAAGGATTATAAACAAACAAATGCCTTATGAAAGTGAAAGAGAGGTTACTAAAGATTTAGGTAGAATAAATACATATAATACCCAAATGACAAGTATAAAATATGTTACTTCCAAAAGTGTCTAATAAACATCACTAGATGATAGTGGGTTCTGTAGCAGAATTTTAGCAGGACCCTTGTATCTGGCATGAGTCTGGAGTGATCACCTGTGATTTTATGGGATTGTTCTTTTGAAGGATTGTCAAAGACTTTGTATAATACAACTTAGTCTGGAGACATGCCTGGCAAACCAGGAATTCTGTGGCTGAGTATTGCTTACAGGATTTCAAGACAATCCTTTGATCAAATAAGAAGTTCTGGTATGTGTTAGCATTCTGTCTAAGATCTACCCCACAATTACCTAGCAACAGCTAGGTATGCCGACCCACTATAAAAGGGGCTGCTTACCCCACCTCTCTCTTGTTTCTCTCTTGCCCTCTTGATCTCTTGCTCTGCCCTTCTTTTTTTTTTTTTTTTTTTTTTGGTTTTTTGGAGACAGGGTTTCTCTGTGTGGTCCTGGCTGTCCTGGAACTCACTCTGTAGACCAGGCTGGCCTCGAACTCAGAAATCCGCCTGCCTCTGCCTCCCAAGTGCTGGGATTACAGGCGTGCGCCACCACGCCCAGCTGCTCTGCCCTTCTTGCTCCCACTCTGTCCCCTCGCCCCTTCCCCATTCCCTTCCCCCCCTCCATGTGCTCATGGCTAGCCTCTACTCCTCTATTCTATTCATTCATTCTCATTCTCTCTCTCTCTCTCTCTCTCTCTCTCTCTCTCTCTCTCTCTCTGCCTCTACTACCCTCTTAACTCCCCTCCCTATGGCCTGAATATACTCTATCCTATACTATACCTTCCTGTGACTTGTCCCTCATGGGGAAGGGATGCCTTGGCATGGGCCTGCTGAGACATCTCCTTTCCCCATATCTCACCACACCCCCATAGAACTCATCTCCCATCTCTTTATCTTTTTTTTTCTTTGTTTGTTTTGTTTTTTCGAGACAGGGTTTCCCTGTGTAGCCTTGGCTGTCCTGGAACTCACTCTGTAGACCAGGCTGGCCTCGAACTTAGGAATCCGTCTGTCTCTGCCTCCCAAGTGCTGGGATTACAGGCGTGGCCACCACCGCCCGGCCTCTTTATCCTTTTATAAAAACATCAGGATGTTGTGAGAAATTGACTTGCTAAAACTGCCTTTTGTAAAACAATAAAGAGCTTCTAGGAAGCTGTCAGTGCTCAGTCCTTGATAGGCTGGTTCCCCCTGCTGCTGCGAAACCTAAAATCCATCCTGCATTGTCTCTATTGATCATACAGTGTAACCCAGAACATGGTCAGGATTCTGTTGAAGGATCCACCAGTATGTTAGAGGAAAACAAGCGTATGCCACAGAACTATTTAGATTCAAAGGCTTCTGATAGTGTCAGCTAACCTGGACCCCTGTGAGCTTCCAGGGACTAAGCCACCAACCAAAGAGTACACATGGGCTGGTCTGAGCCCCTGCATCCCGCCATATATATAGCAAAGGACTCTTTTATCTAGCCTCAGTGGGAGATGAAGCTCCAAATCCTGTAGAGACTTGATGTCCCAGGGAGAGGGGATGCCTGAGGGGGCACCTTCCCAGAAGCGAAGGGGAGGGGGGATGGGAGAAGAACTCTGCAAGGGGAAACCTGGAGGAGGGGCAACATTGGGGATTTAAATAAGTAATGTGAATATATATAGTAACATTTTTAAAGAAGTATGCTATAGCACAAGATGAGATCATATACTACCATCTTATTTACTCAGGGTTGGATTGTTAGGTTTCCTTGTCCTTAACTTCACTTTTACTGTTAAAATTTCTTAATGATATATCAGATTTCCATGTTGTATATTACAGTAAACAAAATGTTCATCTTCCAGAGCCCATCCCTGCTTGCCTGAGGACCACAGACAGCAGAGTCCTGGGCACCTCCCCAAGGTAGCAAACCCACACCCATAGTAGAATTCTTTTTGGTATACCCAGTAAAAGAAAGTCAAAAGTTACTACAGTTTTTAAAGAAATCTTAAAGAAACAAGGCTAACAATATATTTTAATGTCATATTAGAAAATGTTTATATTTACTTGGTATATTAAATACCTTAGAGGTTACTTAAAAACTGAATTAGGGTAAGAGTTTCTCTTTTTTTTTTTTTTCAAGACAGGGTTTCTCTGTATAGCCCTGGCTGTCCTGGAACTCACTCTGTAGACCAGGCTGGCCTTGAACTCAGAAATCCACCTGCCTCTGCCTCCCAAGTGCTGGGATTAAGGCGTGCACCACCACGCCTGGCTGAGTTTCTCTATTTTTTTTTTTTTTTTTTTTTTTTTTTTTTTTTAGTTTTTCGAGACAGGGTTTCTCTGTGTAGTCCTGGCTGTCCTGGAACTCACTCTGTAGACCAGGTTGGCCTCGAACTCAGAAATCCGCCTGCCTCTGCCTCCCAAATGCTGGGATTACAGGCGTGTGCCACCACGCCTGGCTGAGTTTCTCTATTTTTAAAAGGTGAGATTCTTTTTAAATTTTAGTTTCCTGGTAGATTGCATAGTCTATTTCAATTATTATGCTGTCTGTGGAAGAAAGAAATATTACACAATGAGAGGAATATAATTTTTCAATGTAATCACTGTGATGCAGTGTTTATCCTCAAACTTGATAGTATAGCATGCTATATTATAAATGCATCCTATATTTTATTTTAGGCATGCAGTAATACTTTAAAATATGTTAGACTATGTAATATTACATCATTTTATTTCTCCTTTTATTTTACAGTGAAATAGAAACAACAAATAGCTGCAAAATGTATTTGCATGATCATTAGTAACAAAATGGAATTGTGTTTAGAATAGGTTTGTTAAAAAATTAAAAACTTGAAGCTGGGCGTGGTGGGGCACGCCTGTAATCCCAGCACTTGTGAGGCAGAGGCAGGCGGATTTCTAAGTTCGAGGCCAGCCTGGTCTACAGAGTGAGTTCCAGGACAGCCAGGGCTAAACAGAGAAACCCTGTCTCAAAAAACAAAACAAAAAAAAAAAATTAAAAACTCCCCCACAAATGTTTCTATTGTGAGCAGTGCTACAATAAGCATGAGTATTCAGGGATCTCTGGTGTGTATTGTATTAATCCTGAGATTCACCAGAAAAACAAATGCCACCATTTTGGGCCAAATTTAAAGGAAGCTTTATTAAATATTAAATATTAAATACTGACCAAGAGAATAACTTTGGTCAGGACCATTCCCTGGAATTTCTCAGCTTGAATTGCTTTGAGCCGCATGTTGCAGGTGCTAATAAGGACAAACCTGTAAGCCACTGGACTTTCCCATGAAGCTAATGAAGCTTTGTTATTCTCTAAGAACTACAATTCCCAGCATTCCAGAAATGGAATGCTGGTTTCTGGTCAGGCAGAGCTTACAGGTTAATTGTGGGCATTACAATGGCCTTAGACTTATCTATAGCTCATAAAAGATAAAAAGTTTAGGTCTTTTTTTTTTGAGCAGCTTCCATAATGATTTCTATATTGGTTATCAACAGTGTATAAGAAAGAGTTCCTTCTCCTCCAATAACCTTGAAAAGATTTATTGGGTTTATTTTCTTGATGGAAGCCATTCTAAAAGGAGTGAAATGGGGTATGGATCAAGGTATATTATGTGCATGTATATAAATATCATAATGAAAATCCTTACTTTATGAAGTTATATAATTCAAAGATCATTGAGAAGTATAGTGTTAAACCATGGGTCTCGCCTTTTAACTTATTCAAATTTCACTTCTAATTTTTCAATGTAAAAATAGTGTCAGTATCAAAGATTGAATGTCATATCTTCCAGTAAGCTGTATGTTGACTAAGAGTGTATGTAAAGGCCATTCTCAGCTTAAAGAAAGATCATTCTCACTTTAGAGGAAGTGTTTGGGTTCATTTCTGAGTCTTCAATTCTATTCCATTGATCTTCCTGCCTGTCTCTGTACCAATACCATGCAGTTTTTATCACTATTACTTGAGGTTAGGGATGGTGATTCTGCCAGAGGTTCTTTTACTGTTGAGAATAGTTTTCTGCTGTGACAGCCCTAATAGTTTCTGTAAGATAATATTCTGCAGAATGGAGGCAGGAAAAATGTCTTTTAGGGCTCGCAGAGTCCCCACAATATAGAAGCCATAATCTTTCATTTGGCATCTTTCTAACTTCTTTTATTCCTGGTAGCCAAGACCATGTAGATTCGAGAAAATAATTTATAACTCACTCTCTGAAATATTATTACTGGCCAATGACCTTTTTTTTTTTTTTTAGAACTATGATGATTTGCTTCAGCCATATTTAGTTCGAGACTGGAATCCCATGGAAAAATTATTACTGCAAATAGAAATGTTAAGCCTTTGCAAAATACTCAAGTTCAAGTCTGGTCTGAGACCATGGGCTCAGGCTAGAAAATCTGCATCTGAGTAGGCGCTAAGCTCGGAGCTTCCTCAGTGGGAGCTGGCACAGCTGCCATCTTTTGTCTTGCTAACGGCATCAAAGTCGTCATCCCGAGAGTGTCACAGTACATCTTTGGCTTATCCAGGTGTGGCTGGGATTTCAGCTCATAACCTAAGGACGCTAGTTATGCTAGCTTAGCGCGCCACATTTTTAGTATGTAATTGTCAGTAGGGGGCTCTAAAAGAGGGCTCCTTACTAGAGAAAATATACATTTTTTTGCCACAATGAAAAGAATTCTGCATGTGTGTCTTCATTTCTCGCCCATTCGTACCCTCCTGGCGCAGAAATCGTGGTTTCGCCCGCAACTGAACTCCCACGAGGAGCTACGGCTCGTGGCAGTTTTCGCTATCCTGGTGTTTTTGTTATTCCAGATAAATTTGTAAATTGCTCTTTCTAACTCTATGAAGAATTGATTTGGGATTTTGATGGGGATTGCATTGAATCTGTATATTGCTTTGGGCAAGATAGCCATTTTTACTATATTAATCCTGCCAATCCAAGAACATGGGAGATCTTTCCATTTTCTGACGTCTTCTAAAATTTCTTTCTTCAGAGACTTGAAGTTCTTTCACTTGCTTGGCTAGAGTCACATCAAGATACCTTATTGTGAAGGGTGTCATTTCCCTAATTTTTCTTTCTCTCTTTCTCTCTCTCTCTCCCCCCCTCCTCCCTCCCTCCCTCCCTCTCTCTCTCTCTCTCTTCGTTTTTCGAGACAAGGGTTTCTCTGTGTAGCTCGGAATTCACTCTGTAGACCAGGCTGGCCTTGAACTCAGAAATCTGCCTGCCTCTGCCTCCCAAGTGCTGGGATTACAGGCGCGTACCACCACCACCTGGCTCTCTAATTTCTTTTTCAGCCTCTTTATCCTTTGAGTATAGTAAGACTACTGATTTGTCTGAGTTAATTTTATATCCAGGCACTTTGCTGAAGTTTTGTATCAGATTTAGGAGTTCTCTGGTGGAAATTTTGGGGTCACTTAAGTATACTATCATATCATCTGCAAATAGTGATACATTGACCTTTCCAATTTGAATCCCTTTGACCTCCTTTTGTTGTCTAGTTGCTCTGACTAGGACTTCAAGTACTATATTGAACAGGTAGGGGGAGAGCGGGCAGCTTTGTCTAATCCTGGATTTCCATGGGATTGCTTCAACTTTCTCTTCATTTAGTTTGATGTATATTGCTTTTACTATGGAAGTGTTTGACATGAGATACAGTATGACATTCAATCAAAGTCAAGATCGCAAAAGGAAAAAAAAAACAATCTGGCTCTGTGGATGGGCAATATTGTGGGGCTGGCTACCTGTGGAGGAGACCTGGCCAGGGAGTCCTTGGTCCAGTCTGGCAGCTGGAAACGCTGAGAGGCCTGTTTCATTGCTCCAGCATGGTGGGTTTAGATGAAAGGAGACAGCCTATGATTTTAAAGCTTTATTATAGAAGAGTAGAGTGAGAGAGGGGAGGTAGAGAGGTAAAAGCTGGCCATGGCCACATGGAAAGAGGGGGAAGAGAATGGGGAAAGAGGAAGGTAAGAGAGCTAGAGGGAGAGCAAGAGAGAAAAGAAGGGGGCAGGAGAGGGAGCAGGGGCCAAGCATCCCCTTTCTATGTAGGTGGAAGCCGCCTACCAGGTCACCAGGGCTCAAGGTCAGTGCTCAACCTGGAACCAGGCTTCCTGTGCCCAGCTCACCTCATGACAGTTATTTCCCATTTTTCTTTTTAAGGGAGAGTTGTCTTTTGTGGTGAAAATTGTGGGTGGGGTAGAAGTATCAGAAGACATAGGCAGAGGAGAACACAGCTAAGCACAAGTGGTAAGGAGGGCTGAGGGTGGGGGCTGGGAAGGCAAGGGGCGATAGAATACATTAACTGTTCTATGGGTAGTACAGTTTGAGGGTAATAACATCAGTTTTATTTGGTCTTTTTTTTTTTTTTGGTTTTTCAAGACAGGGTTTCTCTGTGTAGTCCTGGCTGTCCTGGAACTCACTCTGTAGACCAGGCTGGCCTTGAACTCAGAAATCCGCCTGCCTCTGCCTCCCAAGTGCAGAGATTACATGATGGTTTAGTATTGGTGCTTAATGTTGTTGTTGTTCCCGGGTTTTGGCACCATATGATGGGATATAAAAGAGAGAAAGGGTATTAGGGAGTGTGGCATGGCGGCGTGAGGGAGGGGGATACCTAAGTGGGCCCATGCCTAGGCATCCCTCCTCAAGGACCAGGCACACACTGACATGGTATAGAATATAGTTTATTTAGGGAAGAGGATGGGAGTCAATGGTATAGTAGAGGCAGAGAGAGAGAGTAGAGAGGAGTGGAGGCCAGCCATGACCACGTGGAGAGAGGGGAAGGGGAGAGAGCCCAAGAGGGGCAGAGAGGTTAGAGTGCGATGGGAGAGCAAGAGAGAGGAATGAGAGAGCGAGGAGGGGCAGGCAGCCCCTCTTATAGTGGACCAGGCATATGGGGCGGGGCATACCTGGCTATTGCCAGGTAACTGTGGAGTGGAGCTTGGACAGAATACCAGCATTACAGGTGTGCTCCACCACGCCCGGCTATAACATCAGTTTTAAACAGTAATTAATATAGACATTATCTTTTCTTCACTATCATGTAATTTCCCCCAAGTTCAACAGCCATTTGGCTTTGGCAAGAGTTAGTTCATCTGTTGCAAGAAGGTCCCAGGTCTGTCCTCTGTGGGGTTCAGCTCTCGTCTCTGGAGCTCAGTGTGTGTCGGGAGTCTTCAGTCAGTTGAGGTGTCTGGAGGAAGGCAGCTCTGTTGTCCCAGGAAGTGGAGCTGTCTGTGCTGGGCCTGTGGCAGCGGCACAGTGGCACAGTGGCACTGTGTGGGGATAGGCCTGTAGACTAATAACAGAGGAGCAGAACCCCAGCAGGGGGCTGTCTGCATAGGGTGGATGTGAATATTGAGCCTGTAATAGTTAGCTTGGGCGCACACCATGGATCGTTGTTAGGATTCTAGAAAAGGAAGGGGGGTTGAGGGATTTAGTCCTGGAAGGCAGCTCTTAAGTCTGCTTTGGATGGCTGAGGAAGAAAATGCCATGTTAATTGTGTAACCGGGGTAGGCAGTAACAGAGTGTCTGTAAAAGAGAACTGGTTGTTAATCAGCATAGTTAATTTGACCTTGGAAGCATATTAGATGATTTTTGGACTTTAAAAGAAACCTTAAATAAGTTGAAAATTTTGGACATATATCACGAATGCTAGGAAGAAAAATAAGCATTTAAGTAAAGAAGCAAGAAAATTTTGGGTTGAAAAGCACAATTTAGAGATTTCTGTGAGGGAGCAGGCGGGCAAAACCTCAGGTGCATCTTTTTTTTTTTCCTCGAGACAGGGTTTCAGGCTGGCCTCGAACTCAGAAATCCGCCTGCCTCTGCCTCCCAAGTGCTGGGATTACAGGCGTGCGCCACCACACCCGGCTTCAGGTTCGTCTTTTGCAGGCTTAAGTATATGGGGGAGGGGCCTGCAGCCACGGGGTTGCCGCGTGCTCTTAGCAAACAGGCCACCTGTTTCCGCCCCACCCCCACCCCGTTCGGGTTTTTGTTTGTTTTTTGTTTTTGTTTCTTCTTGGAAAGAAGATGGAAGGCCAAGCTTCAAAAAGCTTAAAAAATATAGAAAACACACTCAAGGAGAGGGAAACTGAGAGGCGTCCTAGCCAAAGCGGCAGCAGCAGCCTGCTGGCCAGTGTGAGAAGGCGAATTTGGCCTTTCTGGCCTGCAGGGGCCTCGGGGGACTGCATGTTGGCTGGCAGACCAAGGAATCAGAGCTCAGGGCAGGCACTGCCTTCTGAAAAGTGGTTCTACAGGAGCCATGGATGCGGGGCTGGGGGAGGGGCAGAGAGTAGCAGCTAGTTGCCACCAAAAAGCACAGATGCCTTTCTGGGGTGGAGGCAGAGCAGAGAGCAAGGAAGTGGGAGGGGCTGAGTCCAAGGACCGCTCGGCCAGCAGCGGGGAGGAGGGGGGGAACCTGTGTGAGAGCTAACAACTGGGGGAGGGGGAAGAAGCGGGCCAGAAACGCGTGGAGAGAGAGACAGAGATCCGGAGAGAAATCAGAGGAAGACCTAGTTCTTGAACTAGGTCGCCTCACTCACGGCTTAAAGTACCTCTGCGTGTTTCAGGTGAGGGTCTGCCTTGTGCTGATGGCGCAACCAGCCTCCTGCTTGCGCTGCAGCTTGTTGGGTCCGCAGTGTGGGGATCTGGGTCGGGGAGGGAACCTACGTCTGGCAAGAGCTCGCTGGCCCTAGGCAGACAGACATGGGAGTTGGACTGTCGCATGACCCCATGCCAAGCCAGGTGGGCGTCTGGCTGTGAGAGGACGAGACTCCGGTCTGCAGGGATGGGGAGGGAGCAGTCCGTGGGCGCCCCTTGGTCTCACGGAGACAAGTGGCAACAGGTTCTCCAGCTCTTGGGCTTTGCAAGGCATCGCATACCTCTGAAGAGCTGAGAACAGGGTTGTGGGGAGCTCAGTCAGCCCCAGATCCAGGGTTGGGGGTGGGGTGGGGGTGGTGTTGGTACTCTGTCCAAGCTCCACCCCACAATTACCTGGCAACAGCCAGGTATGCCCCGCCCCATACACCTGGCCCCTTATAAAAGGGGCTGTTTGTCCCTTCCCTCTCTCTCTCCTCACTCTTACCTCTCTGCACTCTCACCTCTCTGCCCCTCTTGGGCTCTCCTCCCCTTCCCCCCTCCCCCCTCTCTCCACGTGGTCATGTCTGGCCGGCCTCCACTTCTCTCTACTTCTCTCTCTCTCTCTCTCTCTCTCTCTCTCTCTGCCTCCACTATACCATTAACTCCCATCCTCTTCCCTGAATAAACTCTATTCTATACCATGTGTGCGTGGTCCCTCGGGGGAAGAGGTGCCTGGACATGGGCCCGCCTAGGCACCCCCTTCCCCCACACCACCATGCCATACTTTCTAATCCCCCTTCTCTCTTTTATAACCCATCATTTGGTGCTGGAACCCGGGAACAACATTAAACCATCAGGGGGTACTTCCCGCACGGGTGAGTCCTTGGCTTTTGGGTTTGCCCGACTGAGGGGGCTCAGGAGCTGTGTTATTCAAGCCCCATGTCGGGAGCCAGATGTGGGGCTGGGTACCTGTGGAGGAGACCCGGCCAGGGGATGCAAGTCCTTGGTCTGTTCTGGCAGCTGGAAACGCTGAGAGGCCTGTTCCATTGCTACAGCACGGTGAGTTTAGATGAAAGGAGACAGCCTATACTTTTAAAGCTTTATTGTAGAAGAGTAGAGTGAGAGAGGGGAGGTAGAGAGGTAAAAGCTGGCCATGGCCACGTGAAAAGAGGGAGAAGAGAATGGGGAAAGAGAAAGGTAAGAGAGCGAGAGGGAGAGCAAGAGAGAAAAGAAGAGACGAGGGCAGGAGAGGGAGCAGGGGCCAAGTATCCCCTTTTATAGAGGACCAGGCTCCCTGGCTACTGCCAGGTAACTGTGGGGTGGAGCATACCTGGCTGTAGTCATGTAACTGTGGGGTGGAGTACCAGGGGCTTGGGACATGCAGTGCCCTACGTGACCGATGGTCACAGGGTTATGTCCGACACAATATGTGTAGTCACATAGGACCTACTTCTTGGAAGAGCCCTAAACTTATTAATGTAATTCTCTGTTGTTTCTGTCTTTGCTGTTTCTATCTTTAAAATTATTAACAATTTCTCGATGTGTTTATATAAAGATGGGACAAACCCAACAACAAAATTCTAAATAAATATGGATTAGACATTCATTTTAGCCAGTCTTTGTACTTGTCATAGAGAGCAGACCAATAGTTCCATTGATTTAAGCAAAAGTTTGATGATATTGACCTTTGACCTTAAAGTTTTTAATAACACATAAATCATCTTTAAGTCCTTTTATATAACTTACTTAGACCTTTATAACTTGTATGAACTTTCTAGTTTTTTAGGCCATGAGACATAATAATACTGATAAATAAATTTACAATCTGTTAGAACTTTTTCCAGGTAGGGGGACTAAGTGATGTCTATCCCCCTCCTCTAAAGGTCTGAATGACAAATTGAAGTTCTGTATTATCAGGAATTATTGATAGAAAAGGAATGAGGGATTACTGTTAGAAGTGCAGGTGACCCAAAGGCAGTTATACTGAAAAGTGTTCATAAACACATTCGTGGGTGCCGTTCTCCCTAGTCTTTCCAAGGCTATCTATCACGTTAGTTCTTTCCCAAGACCTCAAGGCTTTATGCAATTAGGGCCTAAGTGCATACACCTGTCTGAGAGGAGTAACCGGATACTCATGTGAGGATCCAAAGACCTTAACCATTCCCTCCCAATATAAATGACTTTTAGCAATTAAAAAAGCCAGCTATAGTCATTTACTTTGTAAGTGGGCACAGATGAAGTTATGAGGGTAGCAGTTGTTTGACTCAGAAGATGTTGTTCAATATCATTTTACTAAAAGAAAGTTGAATCTAAGCTTTCAACAGGGCCTTCCATGATTGTTTTGCTCTCTCTTCCACAGTGATTGGATGCCGGATGGGGTCATGTGTATGACAGCGAGGACTGGCAGATCAATAACATGGCAGAGGCAACTGCTCCAAGTAGAGGGCAAGTGGTTGCTGTGTGCAGCTTCTCAGAGACTAAACCAACAGGAGTTTGAATCTGGAATGATGCTCCTGACCCTTTAGTAGTGATTCAGATAGCTGGGGCTTGGGTTCTGGGTTGATCTGCATTCTGGCCTTAAAGTCAAGATTAATGGAACACCTGAGATGCCCATGGGTTTGTACTGGTCAGGAAGAACAATAGATCCAGTGGCCCAGGACACGAATCCTATAGGAATGCAGGATGCTTCATAGCCCTTGGGAAGGCAGTGCCCAAGGTCCTGAGCCACTTGGAAGTCCACATATTTTCATTTGTCACTATGCTGATGGCACTCTTGATTCTTGGAGCCTGCTAGTGGGGCATTTGGAGGACACTGCTATGACAACCTTAGAGATTGTGTCTTTTGAGTCTTGCCTTTGACTAAGGCCCCCAAGTACATCTGCTCTTCCCACGTAAATGAGTTTCTCCCAGTTTATGGGGAGAGTGAGTTGGCCATGCCTGTGTTGTCAACTTCACTCATATTATTCTTGTTCTCCTTTGTCAGGAAATCTAAGGGAAATCTGGCTTCTGGGATGCAGACTGTACTCTTCTTGAGATAAGGTCAACCCACAGCCAAGAACTCTATAACCTCATCTTACAAGGACTCAAGAGGGGCCTTTGGAATTTCCAAGGAAATAGAATGCAAATGAGAACAAAGGTTATTGAAGTGACCTGCCAATCATAGGAGTGGTTGGATCTGAGAGTGGAGGTAGGAGGTGGGTTGAAGTGTGAAGGGTTCTGGACAGATGTGTTCCTCCTTCAACAAGAGAGAGAGAGAAAAAAAAGAGAAAGAATATATATTCAAATTTCCAGGAAGTGGTCTCTCCTTCAGGGCCCTCCTGTTTGCCTCATCAGAAGACTGAATGAGAATTCCTGGAAAGAATCTGAATCTTCAAAGTCTAATTGACTGATTAGGATGGCTTAGTGTGTAAGACATCTAGATTTGGTCTCTGGGGAACCTTAGAAATACCATTCAAAATTGGAACAGGCTACCTGTGCCCAGTCCCACTGCCCCAGCTGGGGCTTGTGCCTTCATACGGAAGTCCAGCTCTTATGGGGAGGAGCAGGAATTAGGGGCCCTGCCTATGACAAAACTGAACAACAAAGCTGACTGTGATCTGGGAAGGATCACAGCTGTCTTAAGGCTTTCTTGGATGGTGGAAAGGTACCTATTCGCCATGTACCTGTTATTTGTTATTGATCTGGCTGTGGCCATTGATGGCAGGGAACAAGGTTGCATGTGTGATAGGTCCTTAAAGCCAGGACTGAGGGATGGTGAGACAATGACAGTGTCAGGGCTGGTGTCATAAGTGCCAAGGTTCTGCTCCAATGTGGCCATGGTTGTGGTGATACTGGGCAGAATGTCTCCATATTTGTCCTCTAAGGCAGAACATTCTAAGATATCCTGAAGGCCTCTGAGTGCTGCTAGGACAGCTCCCCTGCAGTGTCCTGACCCTGTGGAAGATGTGGTCAAGGTCTTGTTTCACGTCCACCAAGGCACACCACATAAGGTACATGAATCACTTGCTTACCTTTTGGAGGCCTAGTCTCTGGGATCCATCTCTTTTTCCTCTGCCTCCAATTCCTGCACATCTGGTAGCCTGGCTCACACATCTCGGATCCCATTGATATTTTTTTCTTTTTGACAGTATTACAGTATAACTTTTTATTAAACTATATCTTTGAGACCACAAAACTTTTTTTATTTTTTTGCAATTATTTTACTGCAATTTTTATTACTCGTTAATCATTTTTTACAGTCCATTCATTATCCCCCTCCCTGTCCACCCTCAAACAGTTTCTCATCCCATTCCTCTTCCCCCTCATCTCCAAGAGGATGTCCCCACCACTCCACCTCAGCAGACCTCCCCACTCCCTGGGGCCTCAAGTCTCTCAAGGGCTGGGTGCATCTTCTCTCACAGAGGACCAGGCAGTCCTCTGCTGTATATGTGTCAGGGGCCTCATATCAGCTGGTGTATGCTGCCTGGTTGGTGACTCAGTGTCTGAGAGATCTCAGGGGTCCAGGTTAGTTGAGACTGCTGGTCTTCCTATGGAGTCACCCTCCTCCTCAGCTTCTTCCAGATTTTCCCTAATTCAACCACAGGGTTCTCTGACTTCTTTCCATTGGTTGGGTGTATGTATCTGCATCTGACTCTTTCAGCTGCCTGTTGGGCCTCTCAGAGGACAGCCATGTCTGTAAGCACACCATAGCATCAGTAACAGTGTCAGGCCTTAGAGCCTCCCCTTGACCTGGATCCCAGTTTGGGCCTGTTGCTGGACGTCCTTTCTCTCAGTCTCTTCTCCATTTTTGTCCCTGCAGTTCTTTCAGACAGGAACAATTCTGGGTCAGTCTTTGACACTGGGATGGCAACCCCATCCCTCCATTTGATGCCCTGTCTTTCTACGGGAGGTGGGCTCTACAGATTCCCTCTCCCCACTGTTGGGCATTGCTGGTGGCACCAATTGATTCTGTGAAACATGGTTTTGCAGACTGAGGTACAGAAATGCCTCCTGGAAGCTTTCCAGAACACCTCCATTCAGAAGCCAAAAAATCTCACTGGCAGCCTGCTTTATTTCCTAAAATTTCCCCCATTCCTAGTAGCCGAGACTAAGAAAAACCAAGCAAATAGGTGTAAAAGAATTCTTTAAAGTAAGTCACTGGCCAAAAACCCTCCCTTCTTAGAACTGCACAACTTTGCCTTAGTAGTTTACATAATTACATTAATCTCCCAATGAAATGTAAACTTTTATGACTATATTAATGAGAATGGCTCTGACATTGTGATATGCAAAGCATTGACTGAGCACAGTAATCTCAGGTTTCCATAGAGTAGGCTAGACGGCAGTTAAGTTTACTCACAGAATCTCATTAAGACCTAGGGGGTCTGGCCTAACATCCTTTGAAGGCTCTCTTAGGACTGAAGCTTGTATCAGGAAGACGGATGTTATCTATGTTTGAACTTCTAATTTGTTACATGGAAACGTTTTACCTGGTTTATTTTACATTTCCTTATGGCAAATAGTTATGCTGATTTTTGTGCCTGCGTTACTGGATACATCTTTTGTATCATTCCAATTTTAGTATATGTACTGCCAAAGCGAGCACTGGATACATCCTTTGAAATGTAAAAATCTCATGCTTAAAATCCCCTGGATCAGTGCAGCCCAAGACACTCAGATACCAAGCTACTTCTGCGTTCTGGTGTCTGTTTGTCACTCGCTGAATCAGTGCCTTCCTGCCTCACAAAAGAATCCTGGTTCCCTGCAGCTACAACTCCCAATTGAGGTCTTGGTCTGCAGCAGGGCATTTCACCTAAGGTTCCTCCCCACGCTCAGGAGAGATCACAAAACTTTTAAAGAATGATATTAAAAATATCAATAAGTTCCAAGATATCAAGGTCCAAGCACAATTAATACTAATTTTACAAGATTGTCTAAAAATTATTCTGCATGTTTGCCGTGGACCAACCCAGCTGGGAATCACAACCATGGGGAATCAGGGTTTTTGGTATCCAGGAAAGCACAGTTTTGGTGGTGACAAACAGAGACAAACACAGAGGCGGTTTGAATCTGAGTGTATTTTGTAGCTACCAAGCAGGATCTTCTAAGCAGGAGTCGGCATTTACCATTTCAAAAGATGTATTCAGTAAAACAAGCACAAAGAACAATTAGCATAACCATTTGGCACAAGGAAAAGCAAAATCAGTCTGGTATAGTGTTTCCCTTGTAACAGATTTGGAGGGTCAATCACAGATAACATTAATCTTCCTGATACAGAATCACTTGTAGTTAACAAACTTTCAAAGAGAGTTCAAAGAATGTTTGGTCACACTCCCTAGGTCTTAATGAATTTCCATAAGTAATCCTTAGCTAACATTTAGCTTCTGTCTGTAAAAACTTCTTGAGATTCACTTCAATGCTTTTCATACCACAGTGTCAGAGCCACCCTCATCTACATAGCCATGTTGTTACATATATATTTACATATTTACAGGTTATTTTATCAACCTAATTATGTAAATGACTATGAGGCAAAGCATTGCAGTTCTATAAAAAGAGTTTGGCCAGTGATTCTACTTCAAAGAACGGACTCTTTTACATCTTGCTTGCTTGGATTCTCTCAGCCCCGGCTATTAGGATAATCTTGTGAAAAAAAGGAAGTGGGGGGGGAATTGAAAGCAAAACAAACTGCTGTGAGAGCTACGGCTCTGAATTAACTTTTAGCCAGAGAGTTCTACAACCGTTTTCCAGGAGACTTCCTCTCTTTAGAGTCTAACGCCTCAGTCTGTGGAACTTGTCACACAGAATCTACTGGAGTTGGTGTGGTACATGTTCAGTATACTCCTACAGTTTTTGCTGTTTTCTGTCATGGCATCACAGAGGAGCCATTAGGTACAATCAGACTTCTAATTCAGATTAATGTGTCTAAGGACATATTGATAGAACAGACAATACTTTGAGAGGCGGCCTTGTTAGAATTTGTCTGAAATGTACAGCACTGAGAAGGCCAACTACATTCCCAACACTTCCAACTGGTCATTGCAGGATAGTTTCTCAGGTTAGAAAAATACAGTATTTCAAATGGATGCTGAATGCCTAAGTCAAGGACACTTCCTAATTGATATAAAATCTTAACAAACTGCCAGTGACTCCCACTGTGTCCCTGAACCTACCCCAGAGCACAAAATTGCAGAAGGGAGATGGTGGGATATAAAAGAGAGAAGGGATATTAGGGAGTGTGGCACAGTGGTGCAGGGGAAGGGGGGGTATCTAGGCGGGCCCATGCCTAGGCACCTCTTCCCTGTGAGGGACCATGCACACACCAATATGGTATAGAATAGAGTTTATTCAGGGAAGAGGATGGGAGTTAATGGTATAGTGGAGGCAGAGAGAGAGAGAGTAGAGAGAGTAGAGTGGAGGCCAGCCATGACTACGTGGAGAGAGGGGGGAGGGGAGGAAAGCCCAAGAAGGGCAGAGAGGTGAGAGTGCAGAGAGGTAAGAGTGAGGAGAGCAATGAGAGAGAGAGAGAGAGAGAGGAGGGGCAGGCAGCCCCTCTTACAGTGGGTCAGGTCTATTGGGCAGGGCATACCTGGCTATTTCCAGGTAACTGTGGGGTGGAGCTTGGACAGAATACCAACATACCCCAGTATTTGTTTAATTTAAAAGAAAAAATTAAAACAAGGTGACGGTGAAGCAGAAATAGGGTCGTCGTTGTGATATCTGACTGCTTCAGGCTGACATTGGGGACAGTGTGTCTCTGAGGAACCTAGAGAAAGGGGTATGGGGGATGTAGAAAGGGGTATGGGGAATGTTTGTCCAGTCTCAGGAGAATAGGCTGCTTTCTCGTTGTCCAGGGTCTGTGGAGCCATCTGAGGATAGGTCAGAGCAGGTCCAGTAGAAGCTGTCTGTGTGTAGAGAAGCTGAGGAGATTGGAGCATCTGAAGGTTGCTTCTCTGGAGCTATCCTGGATGTGGCAAGGGCCTGGACTTGACAAGATGTTGAAACACATTAGAATAGGTAGGGAATAAGATTTAGTACATTTGGGAGAAAGGAAAAATTTTCCTTAAGATGTATAATTGAAACCCAGAGGAATCCCACCCTTTGGAATAGGTAGTAGGTGGGAACTTTGGGCAGATGTACTTATCTGGATGGAGCCTATATGGTCCATGAGCAGTAGGTCTGGGTAGGGTTCCTGTAGCTAACAAGTTTACTAAAGAGATAACAACATGAGTTAACCACGTGAACAGTCTTTAAGATGAGCCTTTTGTGGAACAGAAGGAACAAGATTAAATGTTGGATCGTATAGTGGAATATTTATTACTAGAGTTAGGCAAATCTATAGGAACTCAGATGTTAGGACAGTGACAGAGCAAGAAGAGGAAATATGAAGTATTTAATGGAAATAGAGTTTAGGTAAGGAGATAACTGTCTAGCTGTCAATGTAGTCAGAAGTCTGAGGAATAAATAATAATTTAGCATTTATATTATTAAAAAATGACAGATTCCAGTAGCCAGCAGTTCTTTGTGGTTTCTGGTCTCCACGGCGACTTTGGCTGTAAATCTGGCTTTCAAGCACAGAAGATGCAGGGCTTTCTTCTATGGAATGGGATACCCATGACCTGAGAAATGGCTTACCTTTGTTTAGCTAAGTCATTTGACTCAAGGTATCCGGTCTTGTCCACTGCACTCTTTCTTTGGGGCAGCATCTGGTAGCGGTGTCTATATCTTTCTTCTGAGACCTCCTGGGAGAAGCTGTCAGGCCTTTGGGAATTCTGTCTGTCTTAAACTTAATAGCAAACTTCTGACAAGATTGAGTGCCGAGATAGGAGAGCAATAGTCAAGAGAGGATAGGAAATGAGAATCTTAAGTAGCTGTGACAGGTTGCAAAGGTAGAGGAAAGTATGTTGCTTTATTAGTAAAGAGGCTAGGATCAGAGTAAAAAAGCTGGCAGCAATGGATTAAACTGTGGTGACAGAAAATGAGCTTGTCTACTCGGATTTAGGCTTTACGCAGGCTATCAAGCATGCAGGCTGTGAGAACAAACAAGCTAAGAGGTAGTGGGAACACAGATAGGTGAGGCTTAGGTCCTTTATCATTTACCAGACTGTTAATTTACAGTCGAAGACAAGTAATTGCCCATTGGGTGGTTGGGAAATTGCTAAATATAAGTCCAGCATCCTGAGAGAATATTAGCAATATTGCACAGCTAGGCTAAAGGCTCAGCCGTCGCGAGAGTCTTCAAGAGCTGAGACACTCCCGGAACGTCCAGAAGAAGTAACCAGACCTGGTCCAGGATTTTTCGGCCGCTGTAAAAGCTAAGGGAGACTGGATCACTTCTGAGTGAGGGGGCACCCAAGGGATTAGTTGTCCTATAGCTGGAAAGTTAGTTGTGTATGAGAAGCAAGCCTTAGTTCCAAAGAAGCTGGCCAAACTTCATTTGAAGGCTAAGGCTTGGGAAACTGGAAATCTGAGAAAAGTAAGTGGGTGGGACAGCCATGCAATGATGGAGTTATAGGCATCTGCAGGAGTAGCAGCAGCAAGTGGTGTGACTCTGACTTGCCACTCTGAGGTGGCTGTAGGATTTAGTATTACATGCAGCCTTAGCGAGGCTGAGCAGGGCATGGGCGGCGGCCAGCATGACCAGAGAGACTTTTGCTGCGACCCCGGGGGCAGCAGCAACCGCGAGGGGCAAGGCAGTGAGGGGGGGGACAGCGAGCGGTGGCGGGATGGCACGCAGCACGGAAAGTTGTAGAGGGGCTGCGTAGGGCGGAAGTTGTAGCCCGCAGGTGTAAAAAGGAAGTACCAAAGACGTTTGTTTCGTATCCTAGCAAGGATGCAGTGGCATGCTAGCTCAACTCTGCTCAGCTGCTGACTGAGCTCGGGACTCGGTGGCTGGGGAGGACATAAACACAGTGGGGTGGCTAGGGCAGCATTTGGATGTATGCTCACAAGCAGTGAGCGCATGTAGGTTGCCCCTGAGGGTAGGAGAACTAGGAGAGGGAGAAAGGATGCTTCAGGCCGTGCTCACAAGCAGTGAACGTACATAGACTGTCCCAGAGGGACAGAGCTAGGAGAGGAAGGATCGGGGCTCGGCGTTTGGTATTGGGGGCGTAGGGCACCACCATCAGCCGCGGTCGAGCAGGAATGAAACCGCTGTGACAAACAGAATGGGGGAACTAGGAGGGGAAGGAAGGATGCTTCAGGCAAACAGCTGCCTGTAGAGAAGGGAAAGGGGACTCCCGTCCTCCCGACAATGCAGCCAGTGCGGAGTGGTTAGCTTACCAGTTGTGGCTTAAATGGCAAAGCCTGCTTGTGAACCCCGCGGTTTCTCCATCCGAGTCTCGGCACCAATGATGGTTTAATGTTGTTATTTAATGTTGTTCCGGGTTTAGGCACCATATGATGGGATATAAAAGAGAGAAGGGGTATTAGGGAGTGTGGCACGGTGGTGTAGGGGAAGGGGGATATCTAGGCAGGCCCATGCCTAGGCACCTCTTCCTCCGAGGGACCACGCACACACAGACATGGTATAGAATAGAGTTTATTCAGGGAAGGGGATGGGAGTTAATGGTGTAGTGGAGGCAGAGAGAGAGTAGAGAGGAGTGGAGGCCGGCCATGACCACATGGAGAGAGAGGGGAGTGCAGAGTGGTAAGAAAGAAGAGAAAGCGATGAGACAGTGAGAGGAGGGGCAGGCAGCCCCTTTTATAGTGGGTCAGGTCTATGGGGCGGGGCATACCTGGCTATTGCCAGGTAACTGTGGGGTGGAGCTTGGACAGAATACCAACATGAGATCTCAGAAATCTCTGCCTCCCTCGCTTAGGAGCTAGTGGGCAACACTGCTTTGCAGGCAAGAAAGAGGAACACTAGGCATCTGATTCGTGAGATGAGCTTCACATGGCTGATTCTCAGTTCTTAAATTAGCACAATGTAAGCAGGACTGTCGATCAAGGCTTGAGGGGAGTCAAAGGCTCAGAGCACCAGTCTCTGCTCAGTGCCTCACAGGCCTGAGGATGAAGAGGATCTGTGGTCTTTGGCAGGTCAAAGTCCTCACAACATACCCAGATGTTATTGAACTAAATTAGCAACGGGAGATATCAGGATGAATTGAAGAGTGGTACATAGATCATGTACCATGATGTACATAGATCATGTACATGAACTGCAGACATCTCTGGGATCACACAGCAGCACCTTCCTTGTTTCCACTGCCCTATCCACATTTACTTCCTGCTACCAAAATGTTAAGACCATGTGCTCGATGGATCTTCTCTAAGTCTGTTAAAAGGCTGAGGGAAGAAAGGCTGGAGCCTGCTTTGCTTGAGGTATGAGGCATGCATATCTGGCCGCCACAGCACTTCCAGCTGCTCTACAGACCTCACATGCCATCGACTGCCAGAACTCACCATGATCCTGTGAGTAGGTGCTATCACTGTCACCCCGTCTAAAGAGGAGGTAAACTCAGGAGTAGCATGGCTAGGTTAATTGCTACAGTCAGAACACTTTCACGAGGTCAAGGTGGAATCCGAAACACAGCAGCCTGCATCTCCATCTCTCATTAGTGTTCTAGTGGCGCCTCTCTTTGGGTAAACTTGAACATTTTGGCAGACATTCAAGTAGCCTTTTCAGTAAAAATATTTTTACATGACTATGATAGCTGTTTCTATGATCATCTTATGGCATGTGTTGGATAGTCATTTTCCTTCCTTAACACCACATCCTCTTCTTCCTCAAAATCAGGACCTGGAATGCTCGCCTCATACCACCACCCCATCAATGTATATTTAAAATGTCTTGATTTATACCTTTTGTTGTTCTGTTACTATAAAACTCCAGGAAACTGATTAATCGCTGCATGGAAATAATTTTCCAAATTGTAATGTGTTTTAAATATGGTGGCAATGAACTGCCTGGGATCAGACTCCCCGAAGTCTGATCTAGGTTGATGAAGTCAGTCTGCACCAGGTTTTTATTCTTATCTTTTCACAGAAGTTCACTTCCTTGTATGACATCTTCAGGGACCTCTTCAACCTCACCCTCCATCTTGAGTATCCCTTTTTGCAGGTTTTATAACTCTCTGATTTTAAGAGATATTTGTGATAGTGAAAGAGTCTGGAGACTAATAAGGGCCCTGGTATGGCAATAGGTACCACAGGTAGCCATTTGTTCCTTTTTCCAGAGAGAAGGAAGGAACTCAGAGGCACTAGTTTCCTTTGGACCTAATAATATTTTAGCCTTTTGTTGGGGATAAGGGGAGACATGCTCTCTTTTGTAGATGTTTCCTGGCTGAAATTAGGACCTTGTTGTCAGGGCCCAGGAATGTTGAAATGCTGGTCAAAGGACAAAAGGCATCAGAATGCATCTGCTTTGATGCCTGTGCTTTGTTGGACCACCTAGAGCTAGTAAAATACAGGCTCCCTTGAGCAGTCTGGAATACTGGTTGAAAGCAGATAGGAAATTCTCTCAAAAGTGTCTGATTTACATTAGTTTTCAGCCAATCTGGGGCTGGTTGGTTCTGAAGGCCACTGGAGGGTGGTGTATTTGGTGTAGTTTGTAGTCTTTAGTTGATTGGAAATCTCTTGGGACAGATATAGACTGGGGACATAAGGTAAAGTTCAGGAACCTAGGAGAAGTTTTTTCATTAGGCAAGAACCCACCCTCAAGGGGAAAGCTTAAGCTTTTGATTAACAGGAGTATTTATCTAGTTTCTGTTCGACCTGTAATAGGTAGATCCAAATCATGACTCCCAGAAGTTTAGAAAAAGAGATAACCATTTTAAAAAATGATATCATTACCATTGTGGTTTGTATTGAAGTCTTCATTGTAGAAAAAGGAGTTTACACATGCCTGTAAGCAGTTTGAATAAACTAATGCCTTTAAGTCATAGCAAAAGCTTGCCTCCCCCCAAATGATTCTTGGTTTAAAGATGTGAACATTCTTACCTCTATCTGGAGGGCTGGAAATACATATAGATAGGACAGAGATGTTTTCAACATAATGAGAAGCACCTTTAAATCTGTACTTAAAATACAAAGGAAATTTAAAATTTGAATCTGTGACTGATAAGAGCAGCCAATACTTTACCAAGGCTAGGTTAATATCTTATCATAATCATTAATATGTTAAAACTGAATTTTGAAGTCTATTATGTATCATTTTTATTTTTTATTTAAAAATATTTTATTCTTTACAAAATACAGCATTCAACCATCCCTGCCGACTGTCCTCACCCACTATAGCCAAAGGCTTTTGGACTGGGCTGGAACCATAGCATAAGATCTTCTGGTGGCTAGGTTTGTGCCAGGGTGGGGTTTCCTAGCCACCCTGTGCACACAGATGACAGTGACAGAGCAAGGTCATGACGGGTCCTGAGACCCTCAGAAGTAGCAAATGTGTTCAGTTACCTGACCTCCTGTCCCACAGGAAGCAATTCCTTCGAGTCCAGGCTGGGGAGGAAGGAAGTCCGGGGTGGCAGGGTGGCAACCCTGCAGTCCACGTGCCTGACCCTGTTCCCAGTCCAGACACCTAGCTGTCTTCCCCGTTCTACCTGGGCCCTGAATGAGGCACTTGTGGCCCCACTTGCCCCCGGGGCCTTTGGGCTCCGGGGAACGCCTGCTTGAAGGTGTGCTGCTTGGGATGTGCCTCATTGTAGCGGAACTCAGCCGTCAGCTCTGCTCCATCGTCCATCCCAATCTTCTTACCTATCTCCAGCTGGAAGTCTTGCTCTACAGAGTCAAGGAGGCGGCTTTGCAGCTGGAGTAGAGCATGTGTGCCTTAATGCTGCACTTGTATCCCAGCATGGAGTAGATGAGCACCACAGATTCAAGGGAGTCACCCTCATGGGTGTATTTGTACAGGAAGAAGTGGTAGTGGGTAGCATCTCGGGGTACCCGTGAGGGCAACCGGGCCACATTTGTGGGTTCTGTGTGTACCAGCTCGATGATCTCCCATTCCAGGTCCAGCTTCAGCTGGATATAGTTGACCGTCTTCTGCTTGCGTTGCTGAAGTGCCCGCTGGGCCTCAGGCTGCAGGGGGAAGGCCAGGCCCTGCAGGGTCTGGTGCTTACTCTCCATTCTGATCTCAGTCTTCACCTCATTGAGTCAGATCTGCTGGCGCGCTCTCTCAGCGGAGGTCAGTGGGACATGTGCAGCACAGGATGACAGGTGCTTGTGGTACCCAGCCAAGGAGAGGTCATCCTTTACTGTCCTGAAGAGAGCTCATCCTTGATGTGGCCACCTCCAAACTCCTTCACTGTGGCTTGTGTGGCTGTATACAGCAGCATCAGCTGCACAAGTGAACTGTCAGGTGACCAGGCCAGGAAAAGCCACTTGAAACCCTGAGCATTCTGTGAATCAAGTCAGAAGAGGAGGTAGCAGGGATCTTGGGCATCTAGTAGTGGCAGCACAACCCTGTCGTAGACCTGGTCCCAGCGTCTCACTGGCTCCTGGGAGGCATGCAGCTCAAGCTGCCCGTCCTCAATGATGACTCTGATAAGTCAGAAGGAGCCAGCGTGGACCTTGGCAAAAAAATTCCTTTAGCTCTTCAGTGGCGTGGATGCGGTCTGGTGTGCCATGGCTCAGCGTTTGGCTTGCCCATGCTGCCAGAGCTCTCTGCTTGGTCCTGGCCTGGCTAGACTCAACTCGCCTGGACCCAGAGCTCCAGAGGATGTCATGTATCTTCTTCTTCTCCTCCTCCTCCTCCTCCTCCTCCTCCTCCTCCTCCTCCTCCTCCTCCTCTTCTTTTTTGGCTTTTTCGAAACAGGGTTTCTCTGTGTAGCCCTGGCTGTCCCGGGACACACTCTGTAGACCAGGCTGGCCTCAAACTCAGAAATCTGCCTCCCTCTGTCTCCCAAGTGCTGGGATTAAAGGCGTGCACCACCACCACCCGGCTCATTTATCATTTTTAAGTCTTATTGTTACATACTTCAAATCATTTTTAGATCTTCATAACTTAACCTTATATATTTTAAATTATTTTTAGACTTTTATAACTTACATAAGTTTTAAATCTTTTCTTATCCAATTATTTACCATAAGACTTAGGTAGTTGATAATTGAGAGCAGTCATGGATAAGTAAGTTTCTTTAAATAAAGGAGTAGTAAAATTTTACATGGAAACCTGTCTTGTGAGTTTATCCCTTTTTAGTATGAAGCCTGTCAGCAGGGTAAACTGGGTTTTGCCTTTGCCAGCGAGAGACCTAGTATCTCTTGAAAAAAAGCAAGGCCTGGTTTCATGTAGAAATGGACTGAACA
The DNA here is from genome assembly GCA_964023405.1 of Apodemus agrarius. NCBI lineage: Eukaryota > Metazoa > Chordata > Mammalia > Rodentia > Muridae > Apodemus > Apodemus agrarius. The sequence continues at coordinate 57,548,166 of OZ030010.1, read as the reverse complement.
GGCAGGGGCAGCCATTGGGTTAGAAGCTGGTTGCTTGCAGTTGTTAAACTGATAAAGCTACAGTTAGCCACCAATATCACCAGAAATGTGAGGAGGATTCATTTGAGTAGGAAGTACAAATGGCCCTTGTATTGATTAAAATGACAGAGACTTACCCACTACTTAGATGGTTACCTGAGGTATTCTCTTGGTTTCTCCTTGACGGCAGAGTTCTCAGTGCTGTGTTTTATAAAAAGATAAAGTAAGAGAAGGAATCTGTTCTATGGAGGTGTACTGATGTATGGAGGAAGAGAGTGCCTGCATGGGCCCATGCCAAGGCATCCCTTCCCCCTGAGGTACCAGCCACACGATGGTATAGTATAGAATAGTGGCAACTTTAGGCTTTTGATCGGCAGATGTACTTATTTGGGTGGAGTCTATTTGACCCATGAGAGGTCGATCTGAGTGGATTTCCTGTACCTTATAAGTTTATAAAAGAGATGACAGCATGAGTTAATAATATGAATAGTCTTTAAGATGAAACTTTTGTGGAGCAGACTTAGCAAGGGCTTTTTCCTTTTATCTAGGAGACTGAATATACATAATGAGAAACACTTTTATGTTTTGTTAAAAGACAAAACCTAAAATTTGACTTTATGATTATACAGTTGGATTATATAGAAGAATGTTTAATGTTAGGACAGTGGCACAGCAAGAAGAGGACATATGGAGCATTTAATTAATGGAAACAGTTCAAGTAAGGAAGTAACAGATTACATCTGTGAAAGCTTACATCTGACCTAGTTGCTAGAAACCGAGTATAGATAAGAAACTAGGTCTACTTTCTACCTGTCAAGCCACAGTTAACTTAGCTGTCAATGTAGTCAGAAAGCTGAGGAAGAATAAATTATAATCTAGCAGTTATATTATTTAAAAAATGACAAAGAGTTCACCTGTAGTCCAAACAGTTCCCAGGTCTCTATGTCAGCTTGGGCAGAGTCAGCATGGCTCTCAAACCCAGAGGATGAAGAGCTTTTTCTTTTCCTCCCCCTGTGGGTCAGATAACACATGAAATGAGAAATGATTCACTTTGGCTTAGGCAGTATGAGGCATTTGACTCTCCAGTTTGTCCACAGTGTAGACCAAGCCCAGACAGGGAAATGGCAGTGCTTTTCAGTGGGTTTCATCCCACAGTCCAGGCACGCTTGTAGCTGTGTCCGGTCCGTTATCTTCTGAGACCTTGGGGATAAGCTGTTTGGCTCTGGGAGTCTCTGTCTGTCATAAACTTAAGTATATTAGTAATTAGCAGACTTCTTGAGACCTATATCGATTGTTCATATCTGAGTTAGAAAATTTGTGTTTGTTAAATCACTTGTTTGATAATGTATATAGTAAATAGAGCATAGAGGAAAACACATTTTGTTTTAGTCGAGAATCGCTTGCCTTAGAGTTGGTGTGAAGGACCGTAATGTAAAGGAATAAGAAAACTGGCAGCAGTGGCAGGAAACCTTGCTGACAGAAAGTAAGTGTGTCCAGGCAGGTTCAGGCCTGGGACACAAACTGAGCAGGCAGGCAAGCCGAGGGAACAGGCCAGTCTGCGGAGCAAGAGACGGGCACGTGTGCATGTGCAGTTGAGGCACCAGGTACATACCCAGGCTGGGGGTGTGGGACGTGGGCAGCCTGAAGAGCATGTGTCCCCCAGGGAGCACTGGGCCAAGGCACTGCTAAACAGTTGTGAAGGTGGTGGTGGTGGTGGTGGTGGTGGTGGTGGTGGTGATGGTGATGGTGGTGGTGTCGTTGGTGGTGTCAAGGGACAGGGGGCAGTTCTGGGGCGTGCACAGCTCGGATGCAGGCAGGTGGGGCAGGACTTCCTCCTAGCGGCTGGATGCCCCAGAACAGTGCTTCTGGCTGCAGGCAGGCGCTGCCCTTCCCCACTTGACAGAGTCCATGGTGGGCAGGGGAAGGGCAGCACCTGAAGTGGCATTCTGTATTCTAGTCATCTGCATGTTCTTCCTGGGGTGGGGGTGGGGCAGGGCTAGTGCTCACCTCCTCAATCCCAGGCAGGGAGGGAGCTTGCACACATGGTCATGCTGCATGCACCCACAAAGGTGGATGGTCGTGCTGAGGAGAGAAAGCAAGGTTCTCAGCAGGCAGAGTCCCTGACAGGGGGCAGGGCCAGACTTGATTCTCTCTAGGCAAAGTGAGAGATTAGGCAAACGGAGGGATTAGGCAAATTGAGAGATTAGTAAATAGCAAGAGAATGGGGGCTCTTCCTGGATGGCAGGGTAGCAGTGGCAGGGTTGGGAGCAAGAGAGGGAGTGAGCAAATGAGGGAGGGGCAGGGGGAAGCCTACACTCTGGCTCACTAGTGAGAGTGTTTTGTTTTTGGTTTTTGTTTTTGGTTTTTGTTGTTGTTGTTGTTGTTGTTTTTCGAGACAGGGTTTCTCTGTATAGCACTGGCTGTCCTGGAACTCACTCTGTAGACCAGGCTGGCCTTGAACTCAGAAATACTCCTGCCTCTGCCTCCCAGAGTGCTGGGGATTACAGTCGTGTGCCACCACCGCCCGGCTGAGAGTGTTGTTTTTAAGGGCCAGTTTAGTGGCCATATAGAGATACTGCTTTCTGCTTAAGGCGGCAAAGATCAACCCATGGGTGAGAATAGGGTTATTAACTCTACATACCAGCGTCCTGAGGACATTATTAATAACCAGAGAGATTTCTAGCACAGGCCAGACCACCAGGTTGTCTTGTGATGGGCTGGGGGGCTACTCTCCCAGTGAGGCCACATGCTGAGTGCTCATCACTCCTCATTCCCTGAAAAGGTCTGAGACTGGGGCCTCCTGAGGCCCTAACCAGGCTCTCTCCGAGTCGGGAGGTGAGTTCCCAGAGAGCAGGGCTCCATGTGTGGGCAGACTGGGCAGGAGAAGTCCGGAGTAGGCAGATGCTTCCCTAGCTGGAGCTTGGAACGCACTCACAGCAGTGCAAGTGCAATGGCTGGGTAAGGCACCTCCCAGGCCTCATAACCCAACTCAGATCACTTGCCCCCCACTGGTCACAGTAAATGTCCCCATGGTTGCAGGACAGAGTTCTTGAGCTCAGAGCTACCTCTGGGCTAGCCTTGAGGATGGAGACTTTCAGTCTTTTCACTGACCCTCGTTCTATGACTTTTCCCTTTGGATGAGATTTTCCTCTCTCCTTTGAGACCGTCTCCTTCTAGTGGCTGAGAATCCCAGGCCTGGATGAACTGCTCTCTGTAGCTCAGGGCACTGGCCCAGAGCATAGCCCCCAGCTCATCACATGATGATCTGGTCTAGCCTGTTCTAGAAATCTCTCTGGTTATTAATATCCTCAGGACACCTCAGGACACTGGTATGGATAGTTAATAACCCTGTTCTCACCCATGGGTTGATCTTCACCACCTTGTCCCTACTTACTGGGATATCCAGGCCATGAGCTCATGGAGAGACAGGGAGGAAAGGAATGGGGACAAAGGGGGGAAAGGATGAGGGGACAGAATGGGAGCAGGAAGGCAAAAGAGAGAGAGAGAGAGAGAGAGAGAGAGAGAGAGAGAGAGAGACAGACAGACAGACACACACACACACACACACACACACACACACACACACACACACACACGGCAAGCATTGCCTTTTATAGTGAGTCAGACACACCTAGTTGTTGCCAGGTAACCATGGGGCGGAGCTTAGACAAGTTACTAACACCCAGAGAGGTATCAGTCAGCACTCACACAGGACGGCATTAACTCTTTGACTGCCACACAGGGCTGCATCAGCCTTTGGTTGCCAGAACCAGAAATCTGAGGTTTCCTGTGGATGAGGAACTTGGGATACCAGCCTGTGTTGGTGAGGCGAAGAGGGGCAATCAACTCTCTAGTGTCTTGCTTCTCCACTGTTTGGGCTGGATGATTGCAGTGGGCAAAACACAGGGCTCTTTTCTCAGTGGTCAGCATTCCCACAATTGAGATGGAATCAACCTCTTTGAGGGAGAACTTATGTCTGCCAGGATATGGTGTTTTGTCTGTCATGGGAAGATTTTTTTTTCATTACACATTGTAAATACCATATTCTCTGAGATTTAGGGATATTATCTATTAAGTATACCTGATTTTAAATAAACATTGCTTTTAGTTACTTTTTGATTCTTATCCTTGAAAACAGGAGTCTAAGTAAAGCTTGTCCCTATAAATGAATTGCATTTGTAATTGGCTTGCCTCTAAATGTAGTTCTGAGCACATTAAAGAATTTGATCATGTATAAGGTGTCCAGCCATTAACTTGCATGTCTTAATTATCCTCAACAGTCTGCAAGTTATCAGCTTTTATGACATTAGGATTTTACAGTTTTATTCCTGTTAAGTTTTACCTTTAGCATTTAAATTCAAGATTTACTTGATAATCTCTAGCAGTAAATAAAACTCTAAATAATAAATTCATAGAGAGATTGAGAACCTTACAAATCATAAATACAGTCTGCAGAAAGACTGGGAACCTTAGATTATATCTTTGTATAGTGTATCATTACATAATATTACAGTTATTGTTTGTATGTCTCAGTCTATCCAAATAGCTAAAGGTGAACATGTTAGTGAAGTTAAATAGGCTAGAAATATGTCCTTAAGTCAGTTTCTGCCAGCCTGAATAGGTCTTAGGAATTTATAAATCTCATTTATCAAATATACCTTATTCATCAAACATGTTGTTTTCATCAAATTTTAAAAGTTAGGTGTTGAATTCAGTTAGAAAAAACATATATTTCTAAATTGGTTTCTGTTAATTTGATAGACTTTTATAGCCTTAGAAATTTGTAAGTATCAAGTAATTTTTGATTAAAATTTTATAGTCCTCTGTAATGAATGGTCTTACAGATCCTAAGAGAAAGAAAGTTTGTATTTCAGCAAGAGCTTTGAATATCCATGACCTTGAAGAGGCAACTTTTATTTATTTGATATATTCTTTATTTACATTTCAAATGATTTCCCCTTTCCTGGATGCCCCCCTCTCTGAAAGTCCCATAAGCCCTCTTCCCTCCCCCTGTTCCCCCATCCACCCCTTCCTAATGGTATGCACTCACTGATAAGTGGATATTAGCCCAGAAGCTCTGAATACCCAAAGAAACAATTCACATATCAAATGATGCCCAAGAAGGAAGAAGGAGAGGCAACCTTTATTTTTATAAATAAGAACCAAGAAAAAGAAGTCAAAGAGTTAGACATCTGTAATTTAGCCATCTTAATTTTTATATAAATTTTGACTAAAAATTTATAAATAGTATGAGACATAACAGCAATAAAAAAATTACCATTTGCTGTAAGAAAATTTTCTAAGGGGTGGTGCCGCAGACCAAACCCAGCCAGGGATTGTAGTTTCAGGAAAACCAGGATTCTTCTGGCCAAGGAAGATATGGATTCGGTGAAAATGATACAGACACCGGACACAGAGATGGTTTGAGATCCCAGTGTGTTTGGATGCTTTCAAGCAGGAGTTTTTAAGCCACGGGTTCCACATTTACATATCAAAAGATGTATCCACCAAAGCAGACACAAGGAACAATTAGCATAACCATTTGACACAGGAAATGTAAAATCAACCAGCTAAAAAAATTCATGTAACAAAATTCAAAGCTCAAACACAGACAACATCAATCTTAGTCTAAATGAGTCTCCATGAGTAAACCTTACCTGACAACTAGCTTTCGTCTGTAAAACCTGAGGTTTCCTATAATTTTGTATGGAGTAGGCGGGCCAAATTCTAATGCCTTCCTAAGTTCCACATAGCCTCGTTAATATTTCATAAGTTAGAACTGCAACCTGAACCACACCTGGATAAGCCAAGAAGGTTGTTTTGGCCAAAAACTCCCTAAGTGGGGTCTGCAAGACAAAAGGCAGTTCCTATAAGCTTATAAAGCTCTGAGCTTTGCACTAACTCAAATGTAAATTTAACTTGCTCACCAGTCACCTGTCCAGCAAGGGCACAGTACGAGGTTCATCAGATGTAAATATCATCTAACCTGAGCCTTTTGTCTAAGACTAGGCCCAACATCCACGTGTCCTGTGAGGACTTTTGCATGGGAGTCAGATAACAAAAGGAACTCCTGGAGCCGGGCAGTGGTGGCACACGCCTTTAATCCCAGCACTTGGGAGGCAGAGGCAGGCGGATTTCTGAGTTCGAGGCCAGCCTGGTCTACATACAGAGTGAGTTCCAGGACAGCCAGGGCTACACAGAGAAACCCTGTCTCGAAAAACCAAACAACAACAACAACAAACAAACAAACAAACAAAAGAATTCCTGGAAAAATTCTACTCATTGTTTCGTATTTTCAATGAGATCTCCTTTTTAATCTTGGGGGGGGGGGTAAATGTGACTAAGGCAAAGCGTAACAGTTCTCTAAGAAAAGAGGCTTTTGGCCAGTGATATTACTTCAAAGAATCGGTTATTATTTACTCTCTTGAATTTACTTGGTCTCGGGCTACCAGGAAAAAAGGGGGTTTTAGAAGAAAAGTAAATTGCCAAGTGAAAAACTGTGGCTTCTATATTGGGGAAGTTCCACAGGCCCCAAGAGACATTTTCCATCTCAGTCTGTAGAACTCTTCTCTTACAGAATCTATTGGGGTTACTGCGGCAGGGTGGAGGTGTTAGACCATCTCTGGGGCCTTATCCAATACATACAACAGCTTATCCATTGTTGTATAGGTTTTTAGCCTGTGTACCCTAGCTTCTCCAGAAAAACTTGAGACATATATGCAATTAGGGCCTAGTTGCATACAACCATTTGGGAGGAGGGACTGGATCCTTAGGTGAAGGTCTAATGGCATTGCCTATATCGTTTTTGAAGGAACACAACTTTTAATAAGCCCAGCTTTGATTATTTTAAGCAAACATATCTAGGGTTGTTATTGAGAGATTGTAGACAGAGGATTTTATTTTATAACTGGTGTGTATGTCAGCAGATGGAGGCAGACAACTTGAAAAGCTTAATTTTTATTTTTTTATGAAGCCATTAAGTTGTAGAATGATAAAAGTGTTTGTAATGATTCCATTAAACAAAAAAAAAATATTTTTAAGCCAGGCGGTGGTTGCGCACGCCTGTAATCCTAGCACTTAGGAGGCAGAGGCAGGCAGATTTCTGAGTTCGAGGCCAGCCTGGTCTACAGAGTGAGTTCCAGGACAGCCCCGGCTATACAGAGAAACCCTGTCTCGAAAAACAAAAACAAAAACAAATTTTTTTTTAAATGACATCTATAAGAACACAGAAAATGTTAACATTAGGATTGTTTGGGGGTATTTTAAAGATTTTTAACCATATCTAATAAGCTTACAAATCTTAATATACAGAAAGTTTATATAATAGTCTTACAAATCTAGAGATAGTATATACTTGGGCTGAAAGGATACGGTTATAAGCTAGGAATCCCCCATGCCTGGGCACATGGGGGGCACTTGAATCCGCAAGGCCAGTGGGGGAGGGTGGGCGCGACACTGCATGGCGGCCACGTAAGCGGATATGACTTAACTAGTTCTTCCGGCCTCTGTGAGAGGCTGATAGGTTATCAGAGAGCACAGGTTCGGATGGTTTGAACTGATTGGCTTAGAAGCTTGTGGTAGGTGGGTTCTATTATAAGTCTATAAAGGCCAAGGCAAGCCACTCCTCGCTGGGCTTGCTTCTTTACCCTGCTGGGGAGACTGTAACCCCCCAGAGCTCTGGAAATTAAAATCCTCTTGCAAAATTGCATCAGGTCTGTCTCTCGTGAGTGTTTTGGGGTGCCGGTTTCCAAGGTATGGGATGCAGAAGTACCCCGTTTTTTCTTTCGGGTCTTACATTGGTGCACTGGCCGGGAAATGCGGACACTCCTACACACTCGAGAAACAACTTGGAGGTAAGGGGACCCCCTCTGAAGTGTGTGTGTGTACTGGCCAGCCGATGTGATGTTGTTCGTTCGTCCTGAGTGTTCTGTTCTGTTCTTGGGATCTGAATCTGATGAGACACGCGCTTTTAGATATGCAGCTGTCTCCTCGGACCGTGATGGCCAGGAGACAGTGGTATAGGCAGACGTGCTAGTGGAGGCCACAAGCTGTAACTCGGGGAGACATCCCATGAGTGGGGGAAATCCAGGGACGCCTGGAAAGTTCCCATCTGGGTGTCGGGGAGGATACAGTAGTTCTAAATTGGAGAACTTGCATGCCCTCCCGGCCATCTGGTTTTCTGATCTGGTTCTGTTTTCTGTTTGTCTCACTGTTTTGTCAAAAGCCTGACTGGGGCGGAGAGTTCCGACTGGCAATCGAAACCTTGGGGGTCTGGAGGAAGCTGGAGAAGCCGAATAGGGTTCTTCTCTTTGTATTTGTTTCCTGCAACTGGCGGGAACACTCGGTATCTGAAACTGGGTTGTCTAGAGGCAAACTGTCTTGAACTGAGACGCCTGATGGTGGCAGGGTCAGGCTGTCTATGTGGTGATTGTTTCTGTTTTGTATAGTCTTGTGTTTTCGTTGTTTCTGTTTTGTATAGTCTTGTGTTCTCGGACTTAGATGACTGACGCATAGGGATTTAGACCGACTGATAATTTTGTTAAGAATTTAGACCGACTGAAAGGCCTGCCATGGTGGGCTCTGGCGGCAAGATCAGGTCCCGTGATTCAGGCCCGCCATGTTGAGGTTTTTGGCGCCAAGATCGGGTCCCGTGACTCAGACCCGCCATGTTAGGGTCTGGCGGCAAGGTCGGGTCCGTGACTCAAGCCCGCCATGTTAGAACAAGAAAGAGACAAAATATTTAAGCTGTGAGGCCCCCTAGTGGGGGAAATAATTTTTAACAAGACACTCAAAGTGGCGGATGTAGGAGTTCTGAGTTTAAGTTACAGATGGCTTATTTCATTTATTTTAAATTGTTTAAATTATCATAATAGATATAATGTTAAGCTGTGGTTTTATTGTTTCTCTGGGAAAGAGGTCAAAAATAAGGGGGACCTCTAGAAGACTAGATTCTGAAACATTAAGCAAAAAATCTGTCATCTGTCTCGGTGATACTATAATCTTGTTTTGAGAATTATATTATGTTCAAGGCATAAATTCTTATTTGATACTGATTTTATTTTGATACAAAATCAAGGTTTTCACTGGTATAAATATTAAAAATGTAAACATGCAGGATTTATACCCAGTCCTTTCTTGCTGTTATTGTTATAGATGTGAAATGTTTAAGCCTATGAGTTTTGGGGCCATACAAAAATATAAGGCTCTGAGTTTATTATTAGGGTGTTTTCAATGTTTTAATTAGAGTTGCTTCTGTTATGGCAAGAGAGAGAAAGAGAGAGAGCGCACAATGAGATTGCCTCTCTCCATTTACAGACTCAATGTGTCTATAGATTATTATATGACTTAATAATTCCTGATTCTTTAAGTCTGTCAGATGTTCTTGTGCCAGAAGGCTGAAGATTAATGTTTCAACATTTTAAAGTATAAACTGTTCAGGTGTTTAGCAATCTCTATCATTTGGCTAATTCTTAAAAGGTGTGAAGGTGTGTTAAGCTTTCTATATATTTTCAGTTAATATTGGTCACTTTTGGATTTCTGACGGGGATAAAAACTGTTAGTTTCATAGTCAGCTCAAGCTCTTTAATCTTGAAAGCTGATATAGGTTTACAGAAATGATTTTCAGGTGATATAAAATTTATAGCCAAAACATGAGTCAGGTGTTAATTCTTATAGTCTTTCAAGATAGTAAAGATGACAAAGGTTCTGTTTGACAGAGATTGGATGTTAGGCCTATCTTATAGTTTATAATTTACAAAATGATAATAGTATGCTCAATTTATATTTAGAGAAGACCACAGAATGGAGAAGATCTGAGACCACCTATCCTGATTCACGGTGACACCCTCACTAAAGACATATTTCCCAAGAGACTGATTAATCTCTTTGAGACTGTTTTATTTGTAATACAGGAAGGCAGAAAAGAATACCCCCTCAGATGAAAGGTAAGAGGCACCTGAAGGACTGACACCAGACTCCATTGGCAGGTCTTGAGGGCATGATAGCCCACAGATTTGGTGAAGGTATGTGAAGCAGGGACCAGAGGAGTCACTGGCAGCCTTTCTAATGCAGCTCAGAAGCATTTTGCTATACACCCCAGACTAGAAGGACTTTAGTTTGCTGAGAAAGTATGTAGAGGGATTTGGTACAAGTTATTTAGAAGGTCTGTAGAGAGATTTGGTGGTGCAGGTTGTTAGAAAAGTCTATAGAGAGATTTAGTATAGTTTGCTGAGACAGGGAGACAGAGGAGAAAGAAAAAAATGAGAGAAGGAAGCTACAGAAAATCCTGGCTAAAAGGCAGAAAGGAATCAATGTGCATACTATATGGAGAGGCCACTAAGCCAGAGTGTGCCCTAACAAGCTGGGAGCAAGAACTCACAGGTCTTGGGGAAGTGGCCCCAAATGGCAAAGGTGTTATCCCTGGATAAAGACAATGACTAGGGGAGATGGGTGTTCTGACCACCTCCCCCAACCCTGGATAACTGTGAGAGGGAAAGAGAAACCCACTCAGTTCTTGATGGACACAGGGGCTTAACACACGGTCTTCCAACCCAATGGCCCTGTTTCCAAGAAAAGATCTAGGGTCCAAGAAGCCACTGGCACCAAAATATGTTCATGGACTACCCGAAGAACAATGGACTTAGGGATGGGATGGGTAACCCATTCATTTAAGGTCACCCCAGGATGTTCCTAACTGTTGGAGCAAGGCATACTCTCCAAAATGGTGGGGAGGACAGATATACTTACTGTCCAAAGGGCTGCAGCAACTGGCCCAAAAAGAGACTGACCCCTGCTGAAAGTTGCTACAGACAGGAGCAATTTTCTCCGTGAAGGACAGGGACAAGCAGGTGCTGCTATGGTGGGCAGCACAAATGGCATCTGGGTAGAAGAATCTTTACCCCCTGGCATGTCAACACAAAAAGTGGAGCTAATGGCCCTTACCAAGACCTTGGAACTTGGAGACAGCAAGAAAATCAACATCCACATGGATAACAGGTATGCCTTTGCCACAGCCCACGTCCACAGGTGTATATGCCAAAAGGACTGCTCACATCAGAGAAAACCAACAGGAAATCTTGGACCTCTTAGATGCCCTAATGAAGCCAACAACCGTGAGTATCACCCTCTGCCCAGGATGTCAAAAGGGAAAAGACTCAGCGGGCAATAGCCCGGCAGAGCAAATGGCTCCAAGGATAGATATACAGGAGCCTATACTGGTTGTGGGTCTGCGAGACGCATCCACTGACAAATGGGACAAAGTGAGATAGCCTCACTTAAAATATGCTGAAGAAAAAAGGACTGAGACTGGTAGCCATCTGACTAACTATTACCAAGGAAAGGTGCACACAAGAAGGGAGAATTATACTCCCCAGAAAGTAAGCCAAGGACTCGCCAGGGCAAATGCACACATGAACTCATTTAAGGGATCAATAAAACAGTGTAAGGTATGCCAGCGAGTGAATGCTTATGCAGCAAAGAGTAAATAGGGCAGAAGACCTAGAAGAGAACAACCTAGAGTATATAGAGGTTTTATAAAAGATAAGGCAGGAAAGTATGGTTATGAATATCTTCTAGCACTAGTAGATAGTTAATCTAGATAGATTGAGACTTCCCCTAGCAGGCAGGAAACAGCAGCCAGGGTTAAAAGATATTTTCCCGAGTTTCAGAGTGCCCAAGGTAATTGGATTAGACAATGGTTCTGTTTTTGTTTCTAAGGTAAGTCAGAAATTGACAGATATTGGGGACTAATTGGAAATGTTATTGGATGTACTGTCCCCAGGGCTCAAGACAGCTAGAGAAAATAAACAAAACTCTATGAGAAACCTTAACTAAATTGACCTTGGAGACTGGTTTAGGCTGGGTGGTGCCTCTCCCCTTGTTTCTGAATAGTCCTTGCCATTTTAATCCTTTGTTACCCAATTTCTTTGTCATCTACTGGGTCCTCCCGAGAGGTGTACCACAACATGAGATTTGGCTCAAACTGTCCGCTTTAATGCTCTAGGCATGTCAGAGACTCCTCGCTGCTTCCAGACAGGTTACTGGATCTGTCAAAGAAGGCTTCAGAAACAGTTGCTGGAACCCTGGTGAAAGAGATCCTCACCAAATTGATCACAGAGACTGGACTTTTGCTCTCTAGGCTCGAGGCGCTCCAATGGATAAGGCATCGAGGTCCCGGAGGCCTACTCAGGAGGAGATCCACAAGTCCCACATCGCTTCCAAGTTGGAGATATGGCCTACATTAGATGCCTCCACGCGGGAAACTTTAAGACTCAGTGAAAAGACCCTTATCTTGTATTCTTGACCACCCTGTTTTCTGCCCTGATAGGACCCCTAATGATAATGCTCCTGTTTCTTACAGTTAGACTTATACAGACAATAGATTAGTTGCCTTCATCAGGGACCAGGTGAGCGCGGTCCAGATTATGGTACTTAGGCAGCAGTATAAGAGCCTTCTGAGACAAGAAGAGGCTGACCTTTAATTCTCCTAGTTCTAAGGTTAGAACTATTAACAAGACAGGAAGTGGGGAATGAAAGGATAAGGTTATAAGCTAGGAATCCCCCATGCCTGGGCACATGGGGGGCACTTGAATCCGCAAGGCCAGTGGGAGAGGGTGGGCACGACACTGCGTGGCGGCCACGTAAGTGGATATGACTTAACTAGTTCTTCCGGCCTCTGTGAGAGGCTGATAGGTTATCAGAGAGCACAGGTTCGGATGGTTTGAACTGATTGGCTTAGAAGCTTGTGGTAGGCGGGTTCTGTTATAAGTCTATAAAGGCCAAGGCAAGCCACTCCTCGCCGGGCTTGCTTCTTTACCTTGCTGGGGAAGCTGTAACCCCCCCCCAGAGCTCTGGAAATTAAAATCCTCTTGCAAAATTGCATCAGGTCTGTCTCTCGTGAGTGTTTTGGGGTGCCGGTTTCCGAGGCATGGGGTGCAGAAGTACCTTACAGGGCAAAAATTTCAGAGAGTTAAAAGAGTATGAACTAAGTAGCCTTAATTCCTACTGGGAATAGACTACTTTTTAGCTGTTTTAAAGCAGATAGTATCTGTTATTGTGCTTGTTTTTGTCCTCATCATAGTGTTAGAGGCTGCCTGGCCTAGGACAGAAGGTAGGAAACTTTTCAACAAGAATGCTTGTGTCAGGAGTGGGAAGGACCTACTGCAGACCCCTTTTAATAAAGTAAAGCAGCATAAAATACTGGTTTAATATTATCCATACCCAAAAGACACCTGAATCCCTGAAAAACTAAATCTGGTGACCAGGGAGAGGGACCTAAGCAGTCAGAGAACAAAGATAGCTTAGAGAGAAATTCTGAATATGGGCCAGCAGCTCAGCAAGCAGCAGGCCAGCAGAGGCAGTGTCTTTGGCATCTCAGACCTGGGCCCTGGTAAGGTCTGAGTATCCAAGGACACACGGAGTTGGGGCTTATGATGCCCATGAGGGCATCACACCAGCAGTGTCCGCATCACCCCAGCCTGGAGGCAAAGGAAGGCAGGATAGGCCAGTGGCAGCCTGAGCTCCACTGTCAGAGTAAGAAGCCATCTGCTTATTTGAAAGATAGAGCAAGCAGAGGTGCGTGGTGGTGGGAAAGGGGGATGGACATCCTTCAGAAGCAGAGCAAGTGAAAAGAATCCCAGCAGGGGGGCATAGAGAAATATCTGGTGTGTCTGGGGGATTTAAGCAGCAGGCTCCAATGAGCCAGTGAGAGGGACAAAGACAGAGCAGACAGCTCCTGCGAGGAGATGAGCAATAACAAATTAGCCATGGCTAGAGACACAGTATGCTACAGGATAGAGTTGAGAGAGAAAAGAGCTAGCTAACAAGGAGCTCACTGCAGGTATCTTTGCTTAGTCTGGATCCCATGTCTGACAAAACTTATGAACACGCCAGAAAACACAAATCCATCAGACGCAAGCAAACAACATAAAAGCTGGAATGTTCAAACAGTCACAGGAGATCAGAAAACACTGACCTGCAGTGGCCACATTCACTCATACGCCCAAACCAGAAGGACAGAAGGACTCTTCTTTCTTGTCCCAGAGACTTGGTCTCTGATTACATCTGATCTCTATATCTCTGGACTCTGAAACAGAACAGAATAATTTCCCAATCTCAAATGTGCATTTTTTTTCTTCTATTTGAAAATTTCTGGTAGTCAGTCTCGGCTCCCACCTATGAATTACCAAGTCAGCCTTGAAATTGCTCCCACTTGGGGGCCTATTTCTGACTAGTGACCATTAATTGGTTGCAGCTATGATCTCAGGCTCCATGTACTTCCAAGTCCACCGGGGCCTGTAACTTTAATTTTTTCAAAGCCTACTTTTAATGGTTATTAAATGCTTTAACCTCCCTTCTAGCCCACCACTCAGCAGAGATAGTGGAAAAGATACAAGGGAAGTAGGCCTGTTTAGAACTGATTCTTCGGAGCAAACCCCGTCTGTGTTGGTCACAGGTCAGTGGTGGCAGCTCAGTCCACTCGCAAACACTTCACAGGTAATACGGGCAGTCCAGTTAGGCAGAGTCTGGGTAGAAAACGCAAATCAGCAGCGGTGGCACAACCTAGCAGGGACAATTAGGCCTCAGCTGAATTGGCAAGAGATAGCAGGAGGGATTTGGACCAGCAGGGACATCAGGAGACATTCTCTCTGGACAAGGCAAAGATCAGCTAAGATGTGAGACAGAGAAGCTTTTAACTATGCAAGCAAGCCAAGCTCCTCTCATAGGCCATTGAGTCCTATTTATACCCTCCAAACATCAAGTATTCTCCATGGGTTTTATTCATCACGTGTCTTGCCTCAGCACATGAGTCTTTCTCAGCTGACGTCACTCTGCCAATTGGCCTGAGTCCTTGGAAGCAGCAAGAAGCCTCAGCACACTGCCAGAAGTTTTTTGGTGTATTTCTTTCTATGGAGCCCCATTAAAAGGAGCTCAGCTGTGCTATCCAAGGCAGACCAATACATGTGTGTTATTAGTGAAAAAAAATCCTTCATCACATGTCCTTTCATGTGCTTGATTTGACAGGACATCCTTTCACCTGTCTGCTTCAGTGAAACTTTCCTTCATGAGGATCCTTTCACCCATATCCACTTCAGTAAAATGTCCCTTCACATGTTTGCCCCAGCAAAACAGCATCTAGCACAACTGACTTTCTAAAGAACCCTTAAGTTTCCACTTCCGTGGAAACTTCCTAGTCTTGGGGGTCCCTGAGAGTCCAAGTTTTGGTGCCTATCCCAGATTTTTAGCCCTAAGTCAATAGTTTTGCTTGGGACCTTAAAAAATGTTGCAGAGTTTAAATCCAGCAGGAAAAGAACATATACTCAATTCAAATTATAATTAAATGAATTTATCAATCACTATTGGCAGGTGTAGTTAGAGTTTCTATTGTGATGAAACACCCTGACCAAAAAGCATGTTGGGGAGAAAAGTGTTCATTTGTCTTATGTTTCCATATTACTACTGGTCATCCCTGAAGAAAGTCAGGAAAAGAACTCAAACAGGACAGGAACTCAGCGAGCAGGAACCTGGAGGCAAGAAGCTGATGCCGAGGCCATGGAGGGGTGCTCCTTACTGGCTTGCTCATCATGGTTTGCTCAGCCTGCTTTCTTATAGAACCCAGGACCATCATCTCAGGTATGGAAGCACATATGATGGCCTGGGCCCTCCCACACCAATAACTAAGAAAATGCCTTACAGCTCTGCCTACAACCTGTTATGGAGGCATTTTCTTAATTGAGGGTCCTCCCCCCACCTCATAGGATTTCAGTTTGTGTCATGTTAACATAAAACCACCAACACAATTGACCCTCTTGTCAACTTGACACACAAACACAACACTTAAGCCATAACCTTTCCTTTTCCACTCATTCCCAAGATCTCACATTAAAAATATCAATAACTTAAAAATCCCACAGTCTTTACAATTTAAACACGTTCGGTCTCTTTAAAATAGCTAATCTCATTAAAATCCAAAGTTCTTTAAAACTCAAAGCTTCTCAACTGTGGGATCCTATAAATTAAATACCTTTTCACTTCAAAAGGAAAGAACCAGGGCACAGTCACAATCAAATCAAAGCAAAATCAAACTCCAGAAGTGTAAATAACTCAATGTCCAATATCTGGGATTCACAATTTTGGGGTTTCTCTAAGGGGTAGGGTTACCTCTCCAGTTCAGCCCTCTGGAAGAAGGCTTTCTAACTCCTGGTATTAACTTGTCTTAGTTAGGAATTTTATTGTTGTGATGAAACCCCATGACCAAAAAGCAGTTTGGGGAGGAAAGGGTTTATTTGTATTATGCTTCCATATCGCTGTTCACCATCGAATGAAGTCAGGACAGGGCAGGAACCTGGAGGCAGGATCTGATGCAGAGGCCATGGAGGGGTGCTACGTACTTACTGTCTTGTTTCCCCATGGCTTGTTCTGCCTGCTTCCTTACAGAACCCAGGACCACCAGTTCAGGGGTGGCACCACTCATAATAGGCTGGGCCCTCACCCATCAATCACTAAATAGATGCCTTACAGGCCAGCAACTGCCTACAACATGGTCTTTGGTTTGGTTTTTTGTTTGTTTGTTTTTGTTGTTGTTGTTGTTTTTGACTTTCGAGACAGGGTTTCTCTGTGTAGCCCTGACTGTCCTGGAACTCACTCTGTAGACCAGGCTGGCCTCGAACTCAGAAATCCGCCTGCCTCTGCCTCCCAAGTGCTGGGATTACAGGCATGCACCACCACTGCCCGGCTCCTACAACATGATCTTATGAGGTAATTTTTTAAATTGAGGTTCCCTCCTCTCAAGTGACTCTAGCTTGTTTCAAGTTGACATACAACTAGCCAGCACAGATAGCAATAGGTAAATGCAAAGCATTGCCTAATACAAACATTACCTTTTGGGGCAAGAGGCCCTAAGAGAAGTACAGTCCATCATAAAATGGAAATGGGCCTATAATCCATCTCACCAGAACTTTAAAAAAACTTCTATAAAGAAACCAAATGCAAGAGGATGGAGATTTGTGATGGATAAGAACGTTATCCCTGGCAACTTGAGGTATAAGTAGCATTCCTCTACATTCAGTCTATTTTTTTCAGTAAGAGAATTTTGCAGTATGTTTTTGTTTGTTGTATTTTTGTCTCATCAAATATCAAGGAGTTTGTTGTCATCATGTGGAAGGACACACTGAAAGTCCCACATATTTTTTCTCAAATCTTAAACCTGATTTTCAAGATGAACACTTTCTCATAAATCTGCTTTAAATTAGTATGTAGATGGCCTACTATTATGTTCTCCACCATATAAAGAAGATCCTTTGAGATCTGTCTCCAAGATACTATCTTCTTATTACAGTAACAAAAAGGGACCATGAAGTATCAAAGGACAAAATACATCTTTGCCAGCAGGAAGGTAATACTATACTTAGGCTATTTAGTGATTCCCTTGAGATTGTTAATAAATCTTTATGTTCTTTGTATTAAATGTAAAACCCCAAAACAAAACAAAAAACAAGGGATTTTTAGAACCAACTGTTTGTCAGAACTGCATTGCCAATTATTCATGAATTGTCCAATCACTATAAAAGGAGCTTACAGAGGACCAACTGAATAACTTGCATTTAAACCTGGAAGAGGCAGAATTTAAGACCCTAACAACCAAGCCCATACTCAAGGGCACCCAAAGTATAACCTTCCCTCTTTTCATTCCTCATAAAGAGGGGAATGCATTGGGCTTACTGACTCAGAAACATGGAGAAAGATATGTGCCTTTGGAGTATTTCAGTCTGCAATTAGATCCAGTAGCCAGAAGACATCCTCACTGTTTCAGGGTTATCTGTCACTACTGTTCTACAAAAATAGTCTTTTGGAGGTACTTATGAAAAATGTAAATTTGAATTAATTTACTGATAGTTCTTATTAATGAAATGGAAATGCCATTTTGAGGCAGAGTATGCTGTTACCTTCCACTCATAATTGAGAGTTCTAATTTGCCTTGGATTAACTGTACAGATAGCTACAATCAGAGCAGAAAGCAAGACAGCTAACATTTATAGATAGTCACTATGTATTTGGAATAGTGCACAACTATGGCATGCTCTGGAGACAAAAAGAATTTGAGTTCCTCTGACCAGTTTATTTGAAATAGTTAACAAATGTCAGAATTACTGAATGGTGCCCATTTTCCCAAACAATCAGCCATTACTAAAATCCTGATACATTCTAAAGAAAAGACTAAGGAAACAAAAGGTAATCATTTGGCTTATAAAGCAGCAAAGGGCTGCACTACATGGAACTGTATGTCCAGAGAGAGAATGTCCTATTTGTTATTCCCAGTCTGTTGCTGACTTCCTCTTTAAGGCCCAACAGATGGTACCACTGTTGTGGTATTCAAATCCACTGGGAAAAACGAAAGACTTAGACTCAATTAAAATTTAGATTAAATGAAATTTATTCTTACTGCTAGATGAAGGACAGCAGCCTTAGAGTCAAATAATGTGCTGTGTGGAAGGGGGCTAAAGGGGAAATTTGTAAAGGTGAATATCAAAGATGTTATCTATGAAATTCACAACTGAGCGAGAAAAATGTTTTACTCCCTTCAGTTGTTTCTCTTTCCCATTGTATAATAAGAAAAAGGTCACTTCATTTCAGTCCATAAGGTATCTTATAAAAGCAGAAAGCAAATGGTTAGATACCTCACAGCAGGAACAGCATTATGCCCAGGAGTATGAAAGGTTCAAGAAATAGAACCCAGATTACAGGAAAAAGAAGCATCCCTGTTAGGTTTTTATCTCAGTGGTGCATACACTCCTGAGACATCAACAGAAAGCTCACATCAGACACCTGAAAAAAAGCAAAAATAAAAGCAATAAACAGAACACAGAAAGCACACACACTCAAAGACCTGTGAGAAACAAAATACCCAGTAACTGTCATCATTCATATATTCGATTGAGCCTGACCATTTTCCATCATATCTCACATGTTTACTAAAAAAAAAAAAAAAAAAAAAACCTTAGAGATACACCATAAAACATAGACCCATCTACACATAGAAAATAAAGACAAAACTTTCCAACTGACCAGAAGCAGGTGAGTGGGCTACAGATCTCCTTTGCTCTGGATGGAAGTGAAAAGGTTTTGTAATTTGATGAAAGGGAAATGCTGTTTGGCCATAGAGGGGTTTTGGATGTCCCATACCCAGGTATTTGCCTGGAAAGCTGATATGGGAAAAGGTATAACATGGTTTGGAGGAGAACGAGGAGGGAGATGGCTGGTGAGCCTAGGGTCACAAAACAGCTGCAAAACAGAGCGTCCTATGAAGTAGAAACTTCTAGTGTCTGGAAAGTTCTATCAAATGATGGTTTGCTGGGGTACACAGATGAAAGGATGTCTTGCTAAAGCAGACACATCAAAGACTTTTCCTGAAGAAGACACAGGTGAAAGAATGTTTTGATATAGCAAACATGTGAAATGGCACTTCATGGAGGAATATAACTATGACTGTTAGTATTCTAAGCTCCACCCCATAATTACCTGGCAACAGTCAGGTATGCCTCGCCCCATAGACCTGGCCCACTATAAAAGGGGCTATTTGCCCCTTTCTCTCTCTCTCTCTCTCTCTCTCTCTCTCTCTCTCTCTCTCTGCCTCTCTCTACCTCTCTCTACCTCCACTACCCCCATTAACTCCCATCCTCTGCCCTGAATAAACTCTATTCTATACCATGTCTCTGTGTGTGTGGTCCCTTAGGGGGAGAGAGGCGCCTGGGAATGGGCCTGCCTAGGCACCCTCTTCCCCCGCCCCACCGACTTACCACTCTCTAATCCCCTTTCTCTCTCTTGATAAACCCATCACTTACCCCACAGACAGTGGGAGAGGAGCACTGAGCTTTGGTTTGGCTTGCTCTGCCTTGCTACTCTTGAAAGGATAAGGTTGTAAGCTAGGAATCCCCCGTGCCTGAGTCTAGGGTGACCCCCAAAGAAGCAGAGGTTTGGCCCATTCTTTCCTCCAGAGTCCGGCTGCGAGCCTCGGGCTGGGAGTGTCCCTGGCATCTTTTCCTGTCTCCCTCCGCGGAGTGGCTAATGGCAAGGACAAGCACAGCTGGGGGCTGGCAGAATCACTGTGGGGGCTGCGGAACTCCTGCCTGGGGGCACTTAGGTCCCCAAAACCTAATGCCAGTGGGGGAGGGTGGGCGCGACCCTGCGTGTGGTGGCCACGTAAGCGGAAATGACTTAACTGGGTCCCATCCGGCCTCTGTGGGAGGCTGATAGGTTGTCAGAGAGCTCGGGTTCGGATGGTTTGAACTGATTGGCTTAGAAGCTTCTGGTAGGCAGGTTCTGTTATAAGCCTATAAAACGCCCATCCAAGTCTGCCCACACAGCTCACTTCTTTTACCCTGCATGGTAAGACTGTGACCCCCAGAGCTCTGGAAATTAAAATTCCTCTTGCAAATTGCATCAGGTCTGTCTCTCGTGAGTGACTGGGGTGCCGGTTTCTGAGGCGTGGGGTGCTGGGGTACCCCCGTTTTTCTTTCGGATCTTACACTCTTCGATAAAAACACACATGTATTGGTTCCCCTTGTTGAGCTCAACTTGTGCTAATGCTGCCATTGAGAGAAACTTCCTGTGGCAGCGTAAAGGGCCCCATCTCAGGCTGGTTGTCAACTCTGCCAGCTTCTTCAAGATTGAACTGCTGTTGCTGGGTCACGCCTGGTGTCGGCCTGCCGAGAGGACTGGTCTGAAGCTGCTGAATCATATTTGGTGTTTGCTACAGGATTGAACTACTGCCAAAGAAGATCAAGCTCTCCCCCAAATAACTATTGCTGAACAGGACCACTTCCCCCATATCCCAATAACCTTTCCCTTCTACTACCTTTGCTGGGTGGTGAGCAAGAGGAGAGGTTGAATCCTTATTAAAAGTAGATTGCAAAATTCATATTCCTACACTCCCACTTTAGATAGGAGGTACCTTTTCAGCACGAGAATGGGATAGGTTGGTACCACTAGGATGGTATTGTGGGCAGGGAGAATACTCCTCAGTATACAGTTAAGTGTTGTATTTGGTGAGACTGGTGAGGCTGTCCCCTTGCCCCAACTGAGCCCTCCCGCCTCAGCCTGCTGAGAAGGAATTTCCAGACCTCAGTGATAGCCATAGCCTCCCCCACTTAGGGTAGAGCTTGCTGACCAGCGGGAAGTCCATTGTTCTTCCACATCTACAGTTTCCTGAATTAAGCAGTGTACCCCGCTGAGCAGTGTAATTGTGGAGCCAACACCCGCTGAGCAGACTCTCAAATCTTGGGGGGAAGGGTCTTGCCCACAACCTTAAATTCTCAGTCACCAATTAAAATTTGGACCTCAACACTCCTCCGTTGTTGGTGGGATTGCAAGCTGGTAAAACCACTCTGGAAATCAGTTTGGCGATTCCTCAGAAAATTAGATATAATATTTCCTGAGGACCCAGCCATACCACTCCTGGGCATATACCCAGAAGATGCACCTACATGCAATAAGGATACATGCTCCACTATGTTCATAGCAGCCTTATTTATAATAGCCAGAAGCTGGAAAGAACCCAGATGTCCCTCAACAGAGGAATGGATACAGAAAAATGTGGTATATATACACAATGGAGTACCATTCAGTTATTAAAAACAATGAATTCATGAAAGTTTTAGGCAAATGGATGGAGCTGGAGAACATCATACTAAGTGAGGTAACCCAGTCTCAAAAGAACACACATGCTATGCACTCACTGATAAGCAGATGTTAGCCCAAAAGCTCAAAATAAACAAGTTACATATGCCGGGCGTGGTGGCGCACACCTGTAATCCCAGCACTTGGGAGGCAGAGGCAGGCAGATTTCTGAGTTCGAGGCCAGCCTGGTCTACAGAGTGAGTTCCAGGACAGCCAGGACTACACAGAGAAACCCTGTCTCGAAAAACCAAATAAATAAATAAATAAATAAATAAATAAATAAACAAGTTACAATTCACCCAGCACAGGAAGCTCAAGAAGAAGGAGGACTTAAGTGAGGGTGCTTTGGTTCCTCTGAGAAAGGGAACAAAATACAGGAGCAATAACAGGAAAAAAGTATGGAGCAGAGACTGAAGTAAAGGCCACCCAGAGACTGCCCTACCTGGGGATTCACCCTATAAAAAGTCACCAAACCCTGACACTACTATGGACGATAAGAAGTATGTATCAAAAAGGAGCCTGTTATGGTTGTCTCTAGAGGGCCCCTGCCAGAGCCGTAAAAATACAGAGGCAGATTCTGGCAGCCAAACATTGGACTGAGTGTGGGGTCCACAATGGAGGAGCTGGAGGATGGTCTGGAGGAGCTGAAGGGGTTTGCAGCCCCATGGGAAGAACGATGATTTTGGACACCCAGACACCCTAAGACTCCAGGGACTGAACAATCAACCAAGGGGTTCATGTAGTTCCAGCCAAAAATGTGGCAGAGGAAGGCCTTGTTGGGCATCAGTGGAAGGAATGGTCCTTGGTCAGGTAAAGGCTCAACAGAGGCCCCAACAAAGGGAAACCGAGGAGGGAGGTGGGAGTGTGCTGGGTGGAGAGGCATATACGTGGAGGCAGGGGGAGGGAGGAGGGTTTGGGGGTCTTTGGGGAGGGGGAAGATCTGGAAAGGTTTTTACCATTGGCAATGTAAATGAAGACGATATTCAATAAAAAAAAATAAAAAAATAAAATTTGAACCTCGATCAGCAATCAGTTGTCCTGGTCTGATCTTTTTCTCACTGCCTTCCCTTATATCCCCAGCTTTCCTTCGAGATAACCAGTTCTATGTAACTGCGGGCAGCTACACCCAACCATAATGGAACGAGAAGGAGAGTGGATCTTCAAAACCCCACGAGGACAAGAAAAGTGTCTCTGGTGTCCAGAAGGAAGGATATGGATCAACCTGACACTGTGGGGACCACCCGAGACTCGCTGTTGGGGCATGGTAGTGGTAGTGGTCATACCAAAAGAGTCTGGGCGCCATCAATCAAGCAGGCCAGACATAAGAGTCAGCTGGTGATCTGGGCTTGATGTCCTCACACCACAAAGGCCATGAAGAGAGTCAGCAGCCCGGTGTTCCTCTTAAGGGCACCGTGGATGTAGTTGAAATGGTTTGTGAGGGTTTGTACAGGCCCAGGCCCAATGACCCTCCTGACTGCATTTGAACCAGGCTTCCGAAGTTCTCTGGCTTGGGGAGCCTGGGGAGCTGAAAGGCCAGCCAAAAGGACTTAGCCAGCAGCCCTTATGTTTGGGGGCCTTTTCGTCTCACCTGTGGTACACGTGAAGGCTGAGACTTGTGCCTGTGGAGTCCTGGGTCCTTTCTATAGATAATTAAGGCTGGATTTAATCTCATGGAAACTCTGGGATAAATAATATACCATAAGGAATTGTTTTCCTTCTGGAGACATGGGCTCCAGATTGGTTTATTGCAAGAGGGGCTTTGTGAGTCGGTCTAGGAATTGAGCTAGGTTCGCCTGTCTTTCCTGGATGGCCGCTTGGAGTTTTTCCATCATTTACTACTTTAAGGGAGGCCTTTCAGAGACTGGCCAGAAGGCAAGTAATAAATTGATCCCTGGCAATAATGCCCCCTGGGGTATAATTCCGTTCAGGGTTCCAGTCACGGAATGGCCCACGGGATGGGTGGATTTCATCTGCATGAACCCTAGTCTGGTCCCAGACCCACCTGCACTCCTTGGGGAGAAGATTGCTGATGAGAAGAAATCCTATCAACATCATGAAAGTGGGATTGTACCATCAGGTAATAGACTGGAATCTTTAATAAAGTTGGAGGAATTACCCGAGTAGGAGTCCAATCTCTTTTCTATTTGAAAGAGTTCAGTTAATGGGAAGGATACCTGTTCCCTGACCAAGCCATCAAGGCACACATATCTTCTGCAAAGGATACTTACAACTCAAGAAAACCCCAGCAACCTCCCGCACAGGGAGACCTGTGGCTGGCTGAGGCCTGGTGGGGGCGGGGAAGAGAGCAGTGGGAGAACTGAGGGCTGAGGGTGGCCCCTGAGAGGGTTGGGTTGGGGAGCTCTGTTTCTTATTGCTGAGGAGGAAGAAGGGGCGACCAGAGGGGCTGGAGAGGAACAAGGGGATATGAGCTGAGGCTGGAAAGGGGAGGATTGGGAGAGAAAAGAGCAGAGGGGTGGTCGGGATGGGGCTTCACAGGCAGGAGCTGCTTTCTGTGCTTGGCTTAGGCGATGTGATCACTTTTCATCAAGACGGGCGTAAGTCACATGGCAAGTCCATCCCTTTCAACCCTACGAAGATGGCTGTCAGCTCTGTGGCTGCCTCCATCCCGACTGGGTGGGAGTGGGGGACAGCAGCTCATGTGACAGCAGCCACAGTTTCCTTTATGAATCCCTCTGGGTAGATTTTAACTATCAACCCCGGTGTTACAAGCTTTAGGATAACCCTTTGCTTACAGATGTTGCTGATGTCCAATCATACCCAATCAATATTCTGACAAATCTGGAGGTGGGATTTGCACCTTAGCAAAAGCTTTGGAGAGGTAAACCCAAGTCAACAGAGATGAGAAGCAGTATCCCATTGGGGACAGACTGTCCCTGTATGTGGCTCTGCTCTCCTTTCTCTGTCGCAGATATGGCCTGATGTGAATCAGAGAATTTGGAGGAACACTTGGGTTTACAGGAGGGGGCCATCGTTTTGTTGAAGTGGGACAGCATAACAGGAACCTAAAAGAAACCCGGATCCTTGTCCAAAGGAATCCAGTAAGCTGAGAACCCAGACGACAATAGATGTAGCAAATGTTTGAGTCCTGGCTATAGACAGGCTGCAGGAGAGCTGAGAGATGCCCCAGCGTGCCACGAGAGTGGGTGTGGGTGTGGGTGTGGGTGGGGTCGGTGTGGGTGGGGTCGGGTGGGGTGGGCCCACTCTGCAGCTGGCCTGTTATCCACTGGCTTTCTCCTCCTCCTGTTACCCTCGGCTCTTGGCTCCTACTTTGCAACAAACTTACAGATCCCTCAACTCTAACGTAAAAGAGAACATTTACACTGAGTGCACCTGTGGGAGGAGGAAAACCAGACAAAAACAAACAGGGCTTGGGGCAGAGATAAGAGGAACAGGGACTGGGGAATCTCTTTCCATTTCCAGTATTGGGTAAAGGTCGTAAATAACTTTGGTGTTGTGATCATAAAAAAGAGAAAGAGGTAACCTGGGCGTGGTGGCACACGCCTTTAATCCCAACACTTGGGAGGCAGAGGCAGGTGGATTTCTGAGTTCGAGACCAGCCTGGTCTACAGAGTGAGTTCCAGGACAGCCAGGACTACACAGAGAAACCATGTCTTGAAAAATGAGAGAGAGAGAGAGAGAGAGAGAGAGAGAGAGAGAGGGAGGGAGGGAGGGAGGGAGGGAGGGAGGGAGGGAGGGAGGGAGGGAGAGAGAGAGAGAGAGAGAGAGAGAGAAGGGGCAAGCAGTCCCTTTTCTAGTGGGCCAGGCCTACCTGGCTCTTGCCAGGTAACTGTGGTGAGGGGCATACCTGGCCGTTGCCAGGTAACTGTGGGGTGGAGCTTAGACGGAATCCTCATAATTGGGTTCTAGGGTGCTGGTGGGTGGTCCTTTGGGTTGGTTATCTAAAGGATAGGGAGGCCAATTTCTATTCCAAAAATGAATGAGTTTGGGGACCGTCAGCTTAGGTGCCGGGTGCAGAGCGGCTGTAGGTTTTCTGAAAGGCCTCCCAGGGGGAACGAGAGGATATGGGTGGAACCATTCTGGTGGATGAGGGGAGGGAGGAAAAGTGTCATGGCAACCCATAGGTGCAGACATCCCAGGGACTGAGGGCAGACTGGAGGATACAAGCTATTCAGTAGGTTGTTACCACACTGGATGGGGGGCAGAGGCTGAGCCCAGCTAAGCCCAAGGGGAGACTTGACATTTGGTCCCAGGGCTTTCCTAGAGGCCAGAAGTTGAGGACAAAACCCAAGCTCTAGGAGGGAGGTCTCTTCCACAGGAAAGGATTGGCAAACCGAGTCACGGAAGCCATGAGGGCCTAGAGGAGCTGTGGGATTCGAGGCGGCTCAGAAGGGGAAATGGGAGGAGAGGGTGGCCAGGAGGGGTACGATGACCCAGTTGTGCCTAAGGAAACTGGAGGGCCGATGCTCCAAGGGCGGGGGCATGGGGTCAGAGGGAGAGGTCCTGCCGCAGTCTTAAAGACACGGCTGGGGAGGGCGGGTGCCTCCATCTCCAGGACTACCAGAGGGTTCCGGACCTCAGCGGTCACCTCCTCAGTCTTGGGGAAAGAGGTACAGCGACCAAGGGGAAACACACCTAAAGGCCACTGGCCGATGAGATCAGAGAGCAGGAAGGAGAATGGGGTCCCAGTGCTGGTTAGACCCCGGGGTGCTGTGCAGGCCCAGGAGAGTCTGTGGGAGGCCCGGAAACAATGTAATGTTGCAAGAATGAGGGAGAAAGGCCTCCCTAAGAGTTACTGCTCTGCTCAGGCTGGGGAAGGTGTCCCTAAAATGTTACAGCCCCGGGGAAAGACGTCCTGGGAGGAGGGGCCAAGGAATACCACAAAATCACACTGCACAACATGCGGGTTTTTCTTGATCGAATGAGCTGCGTGTAGACTGCCCAGAGAGGGTACACATATTAGTGCAAGAGTGGCATGAATTATATGGCAGCGACAATAATGGTTAAGGGCCACTGCACAGGAAAGAAGTCGTGTCTGTTCCTGTAAACCAGGCCAAGACCCCATGTCTAGGGAGGGCGCCGGCCTAGGAGAGAACCTACGGTTATTGATCTGCCAATTGGATATCATATGTGAAACTGCCTTCTAACTTATTGTCTTTCTACTCACAGACGAGTCCAACAATTCACCCTCATTGGAGAAGCCTATTGCTTGCAGAGGGTGGCACTTAGGACAGAGATGCACAGCTGGCCAAATACAGAAAAAGACATTCCTGTGGAGTTCCCACCCCAAATGGGACCCATGTCACACCCCACACCCCAAGGTTCAGGAAGCAATGCGGGGGGAGGGGGGGACGTAAGAAGCACAGGCCAGGTTCAAGTGCTGGGAAGTGCTGCCTGTTGATGTGACAGGCTCTTTGTGTGCACTCGTATATTCACAGTGGCTGTGTTTGCCTTTCAAAAGGGAGGCCCTTCCACATTCCAGGATGGAGGGCAGGGCTGGAGTCATGAAGTCTCTCTATACTGAAGGAGCCATTGGCCATTGATGTACCCTGGTGAAGGAGAACTCGGGTTTCTGTAGGGATGTGGCCCCTGATCCCTGTCCATGCCCCGGTGGACGAAACTCCACCCATTTCCATGCCTTCACTGGGTTTTGAAAATATCCGTGAAGGTGGGAGTGGAACGTGGTGGGGGAGTCTGGAGAGGAGTCAGAAGGGAGTAGAGGGCAGATATGATCACAGCACATTGTATACACTCATGAGCCACTCAAGCAATAAATGAAATATGGTTTGAAGAGAACTGAAATTACAATGTCCCACTCCAATTAGAGTCACCAGAGATTATAAAGGAAATCACTAGTTAGCCCATGGAGAAAAAGAAACACATATACACTCTCGGTGAGACTGTGACTTAGTCAGCCATTGAGGAGACCAGTATGGGCCCTTAGGGAACTAAAAGATCTACCAAATGACACAGCCATTGATGCCGCCATCCTTTCCCATGGACATCCTAAGGGGACGAAGATGATGCACCAGCACCGACGTGCCCGTGTTTACTGCAAAACCATACACAACGGCTAAAGCTTTGTGGGCCCGAGCGTGGGAAGGGAACCACATCAGAGACATTTTCTAGATGCTTCCATAAAGTCACCATGGTTCCTGTTTGATAATAGTAGATGCCCATATATGGTACACCTAGTGGAAGACCATCAGAGAGCTCTACCATTACTAGGCCACCTTTGCAGGCCCCACCCCCTGGAGAGATGCATCATTGGCAGAAGACAGATTTTTCTGGGATGCCCAATGCGTGACATAGGTTAGGTGAAAGGCACAATTTTGGACTTTTGGATTCTTTGAAAAACACGGAAATATTATAAGACTATGTTTCACTTGAATGCCAAGTATAGGCTATGTGGCTCCTTCCGGCTGCCCCAGCAGCTGGCTATGGCTTGCCTCATGCCGGGGCACTGATTCTGCCAAATGGAGAGAGTTTCTGCAATTGTGCGACCTTGGGAATTCTGGGGATTTTTCAGAGGCTTTGTAAGTTCTAGAGCCCTATAGGTGGAGCGTCGGTGAATTGCTGTTTGATTGTTGGTTGTTGGTCAAGGTTTGTTACCTTGTCAAGCACACAGGAGAAACAAGAAGAAGTTAGGTATCCCGATGGTGAAGATCAAATGTGCCCCAAGGAGCCTGATGCCCAGACTCGGCAGGACGCAGTAGAGTTTTCCACCCCTGGCTCTATTTAGGGATCTCTTCCCTTTCTCCTCCATCATTTTCTCTCTCTTATCTAGTGTGAAGAGATTGAAAGGGTAGAAGGAAAGGGGTGGCCACGGGTAGAAGAAGCACCCACAAAGGGGCAAAAGACCAGCCTCAGGAAGCTGCGTGTGGTAGTCATCTGATCAAATGCAACAAACTGTACCTATAGTTATCAAAGTATAACATGCAACATCTAGAGACTGTGTTGAGACACTCTCAAAAGACCTGGAAATATTTGAATCCCCGCTCCCTGAGGTTAATAAGCTTACTTTCTGCTGGGGACAGACAGACTTCGCTTCCCCACTCAGCACCTTTAACCTTTGAAGCAGCTGAAGTAAGGAAGGAAAGAGAGCCAAGCATTAGGGAGTATACAGAGAAGGGACAGCAAGTGGCTGTCACTGGGAGCCGGTGACAGAGGCAGCAGGAAGGTGCCAGTGTGCAAAGTATGCTTATGCCAGGTTTGAACTGGCCAGAAATATGAGGCAAACACACCTGTGACAGCCTGGGACCAAGGACTCTGGACCCCCATACTGAGGCCATTTCTTTCAGGAAACAGGCAAGAGTTTGCAGTTTTCCTGCTTACAAACACACACACAGTAGCGTGCCTTGGCTTTCTGGATGTTCACGGAGGATGTGAGACTCGGGGTTGTCATGGTTCCTGCTCGTCTTAGTTGCTTCCTGTCACCACCAGCCTCAGATTCCACACGAGAAGGGAGGGGTGCCCATTCAGATAGTGACAATGTTGTTCTGGCAAACGTTACTCAGAAGGTGTTTGACAGCAATAGCTGTTCTGCTGAATGTAGACCAGCCAGAACGCACCATCCCCTCAGAACCCTGCTTGCTGTTCTTGTTTTGTTTTTGTTTTTCCTCTTCACAGTCTTGGCCTCTGGCAAATTTTTCCAATAACTAAGGAGAGTGATTTCCTGGAGTTCAAGCCTCGGCCAGGAAAAGACATGACCACCAGGTGGCAGCATGGCGCAGTGCAGAGCGTTTACTCTGGAATGCAACTGTGACAGCAGTTTCTACCATTTGATACAGAGTAGTGAAGCCACTGAAAGGAAAGAATCGGATCAGGACTCCCAAGACCAAGCTCAGCCAAGGTCTCAGCACAAAAGAGATGTATTTGCCTCAGAGGAGAGTGGGGATGAGGGAGAAGGGGTGGGAACACTGGGAAGAAGGCAGGGGTTGTTGTCCCTGAGGGGAAAGGGACCGCCTCTGGAAGAGAGGGGCCAGATGTGCTGCATAGGAAAACGGGGAAACCCAGAGTCAGGATGAGGTGTTTAATTTGATTGGGCAGGTTAATTAGGTGAGCTGAAAGGGGATTTTCGTTGCTGGACTTCAATATTTTGACAGCTGGACCTTGGTAGTCAGCCTCAGGAGGAGGGCATGGCCACATATGGGAACAGACCTTGGGGCCGAGCTTTAACAATGGAATCTAATTCTGGCCAGGCTTGGTGGTAACCACCTGAAATCCTAGCACTTGGAAGATGGAGGCCGAGAGATCTCTGAGTTCAAGGCCACCCTAGCCTGCAAAGCTAGTTCCAGCCAGCACTACACAGAGAAACCCTGGCTCCAAAAGGCTAACCAAAACAAAAGGGAATGCAATCTGTTTCTAGCAGTGCAGAGGGACTGGGGGGAGGGGGGAGTTCTGTCAGAGCCATGATCTCCATGCTCCAACTGCCAGAGTCCCTTCAGCTGTCCCAGAGAGACTCCCAACCCGCCCAGTTAATGGTAGGAATTGATGGAAATGGGTGTAGTGTGGTTAAGGCAAAGGCGGCTGCACAGTGTTGGGAAGGATACCTAGGAACCACGGCCTCACTGTAGAACGCTGCTCAGGTGGATGGCCATTGGTTTCTCGTCAACAGGAGTTCTGTACATGGGGGTCATGTCTCTGCATGTGTCAGTAGCTCTGAAGGCCCAGGGGATGATCTCTCTTGTTCCTGATGACTTCTGTCTCCCTTGGGTGTGTGTCCATACATACAGGAGGCTTACATGGTACCAATCACCAGAAATTAGAGTACTGATCACTAGGGTCAGGCTAATGACGTGTAGCTGTCTTTGCAAAGATGGGAAATTCTCCTGTACAGAAAGGGAACAGCAAGAGTGCATTGGTTATAAGCTGGAGTTCTTCTGTGTCCAGGACCTGCTTGCCTCTTGGATGTCATCTGCAGAGTGTTATTGGGTCCAGGGGCAGCTGTTTCTAGTTTCTAGGTGTCCAGATAAGGCCAAAATCTGCCCCATGGTGCCATTTGCAGAGGTAAGTACATGGGCAGAAAACGGGGCTGTGTCTCTCCCCACTGAGTGTTGAGTCCTGAGCTTGGGTTATGCTGGTTGGTTAGCAGACTGAGAAGAGAATGCAGCAGATTCAGCAGTGCTTATGAAATTGGGAAGAAGAGGCTAGGCTTTGGGTTCTCTGTGAGGTAGAAGGAGAAGCAGAAAGTGTTTGGCCTATAGGATTCTCTATTGAACAGAGGTAAGCAGTCAACAAAGTACCAGGAAGGATTCCCTTGTGGAGGGGTCAGGGACTGGGCTCCCATGCTGACAAAAACTGTAAGTGTGTAGTGATTGGTGTCAGCACGTTCATCAGCAGAACCTGCACTATTCCTCTCAGTGGCTTGTTGGCTGTAATTGAACACATAGTGATATATTTGTGTTGTGCTAAGGTGGACCAAATATGAAAATGAATATGAATTGCTGCTAGCTGAGTTCTTACTGTCTTTCAGATTTTCCAAATGGTCTTAATTCTTGAATCACACGATATCTTTCCAGGGTATCCAAGATGGAAGATCCATAAACTCGCCAGCGAACACCAGGCAGAGCTGTGCTGCACTGCCTGGGTTGCATCTTCTTTGCACACAAAGGGAGCCTGAATCTGACTTGTTAATCTTGGCAGTGCAAAAGTGTTAAAAGGAATTTTATGGAACTGGAGATATGGCTCAGGGGTAAGGAGCAGGGACTGCTTTGTTTGTTTGTTTTTGGTTTTGTTTTGTTTTGTTTTTTGAGACACGTTTTCTTTGTGTAGCCCTGGCTGTCGTGGAACTCACTCTGTAGACTAGCTTGGCCTGGAACTCAGAAATCTGCCTGCCTCTGCCACCCTAGTGCTGGGATTACAGGCGTGTGCCACCACCGCCCGGCTGGGACTGCTCTTCTAGAGGAGGGCGCTGGCTCCCAGCACGCACCTCAGACAGCTATCAGTGGCTGTCACTCCAGGGGAAGCCATTCTCTCTTTCCTTCTCCAGTAGGTCCACACAGGACACGCACTCACACAGGCACACCCACATATTCATCTGAATAAAAGTAAAACAACAACAACAACAACAGCCCAAAAGTGTAAAGAGTGACCAGGTTTGTACTCCAGGACACACAGGCAGCTGGTACCCTGTTCTGGCTTCCAACAGCAATGAACATGATCAAGGCTCACAGACACACATGCAAGAAAAACACTAATATACACGGTTGGTGTTTAATTCTAAGTATGTTGTTCCCTCTTCAATAGCATTAGCAGAGGGTGTTGCCTTCAAGACTATGCCAAAAGTGAGTCTATGTAGGTGTCACTACCCCATCAGGCCCCTGCAGGACCTCCTAGTAATAGTCCCTACTGAGCATCCTTCCAGAGGCTTATGTGCTTTGGCTAGTTCCTTGGCTTTGGTGTAGTTTCCCACACGCCATGGTCCTAACCTTGCAGTAAGCTCAGTTGTGTTGCACGGGGGTGAGCAGAGCACAGGCAAATGGGCCGATTTCCCACCAGCCAACCACATGTGCTCCTCCTAAATGTCTCAGCCTTCTGTTTGCCAGATGTTCATGTTGACACTGACCTGACTGAGTAGACACCGCAATGGCCACTGACAGGCAGTTGGCAGGAAATATAACCCATGCGCAAAAGTGTTGCTAAGGATACACTCTTCTGCTTGCACCGTGGCAAGGTGGGCCCTTTGTGCACTTCTGCGCGAGTAAACTGCACCATCTCCCTTCAGGCGTGTGCTGACACCAGTGGTAAATAAACTTAAGCAAAACATTACTTGTTTGGAGTGAAAATGCTCTGCCTAGCCTGTCCTTGAAGAAGAGCATGTTTGCGTTGGGGGATGGGGTAGCAGTCAGCCATCAGCCCTGGCTGACATGGTAGGCAGCTCTTCCCCAGGAGGTACTGACCCCCAAAGAGGGCCAGGCTAAGCTCAATCATCTGGATACTGTGCTCATTGTAATGAACAGGCTTTCACTGCCAATGCAAATTCATGCTCATCTCTTCACCTGCCCAAGGCACAATGGGAACCTTGGATAAGGGAACAATGTGCTCTGCCCAGGTCATCTTTCCTTTTGAGAAATACATTGCCAGGACCTGGATTCTGGGTACTGAGTACTGGGCCCGAGACTGGGAGCTACTGGAACCATAGCTCCACAAGTAGGCATGAATCTGTCCGTTTTATCGCGAGCCTTCTGGAAGCTTATTTCACGGTAAGAAACGCTGGTGGAGATCCAAAGTAGCAACCTGTTACCTGTCGTCCGGTGCCCATTGCTCAGATCCGGGTGGAGAAGGTCCAGGTGCATGGAGCCCAGAGTCAGGAAGAACAAATGGCCTGGAGGGGCCTGGGTAGGGCCCAGTCCTTGCTGTCAGACGCTGCAGCTTCATGTTCACTGAGGAGGTGAGCAGGGCAAACCTCTTATAGCCTGTGTGTTGCTGGATCAGGTCTCTTTCCTGAGTTCCAAATGGATGTCCCACTGCCCCAGGAACCTTACCAGCCTCGTACCAAGTCTGGCTTGAGTATCTGCCCTCTCTAGACAGGTGATTTGCTCCTTGGCTGAGTGAACACTGTGTCAGTTATGGATGCCCTTTCGAAGAAGTCACAGAATAAGGACGTTTGTTTGAGAAACGAAAAGGAGAGTCCACATGCACGTGGTACTTACAGAGCTCTGTCCCCCACCATGATGTAGCAGATGAGACTTCTTCTGTGTCTCCTCTTGAGTGAAACTCTTGCCTAGTATATTCTGGAGAAGGGAAAAATCACCTCCCAGCGGCTCCCGAATTTCATCCCTGCCAGGTTCAGGGGGCTTTTGCCATAAATACACGTGGGCCTTGTACTGAAGGGGGTCTGTTCCTTGCTCTCTAGGCACGTCCTGTGCCTCTCCCCCTTACCCTCAGGTGCACACATCGCTCAAAGCCTGACACCCATCCCACTGAGAATCCAGCTGGGCCGCTCATCTCCTCCACTAGGAAGCTCAGTGCCTCTGTCCCCCATGTCAGCTCTAAGGATATCTGTTCACACAGCGCTTGATGCTACTCCTCTGCCATGCCAGTGCAGAACAGAGGGAATAGGATAAAAGCAATCACAGGCCAGCAGCAAAGCAGTGGGCATCACTACTCCGTCTGACCCAGAGCCATTCCTAACCCCAGGCCTTGGCATCTCTGGTTGGCCAGGATTCTTTTGCCAGTTGACTGCCATTCTGACTAGCCTAGTTTCTAGTTCCTCCTCAGCACTCCAGAGTTCAGATTTGAGGGTGAGCAAGTCAAATCGGCTGACCACAAGAGGGCAGCATCACGCTACTTGGCTGCCCCTCTCCTCTCCCCCACCCCATCTCCTCTATTCCCTCCCCTCCTCTCCTCTCTTCCCCTGCCCTTCCCTTTTCCCTCCCCTCTTCTATCTCCCCTCTCCTCTACCCCCTCCTCTTCTTCCTCCCCTCCCCTCCCATCTTCTCTCTCCAATTCTGCTCCCCTCTCCCCCTCTCCTCTTCTCTCTCCCCCTCCCTCCCATCTCTCTCCCCTTCCCCCTTCCCTCTCTCCCCTCTCCTCTTCTCTCTCCTCTTCCCCCTCCCATCTCCCCTCTTCCCTCCCCTCTTCCCTCCCCTCTTCTTCTCTCATCTCCCTTCTCCCCTTCTCCTCTCCTCCTCCCCCCTCCTCTCCCTTCTCACTCTCTCTCTCCGTTCTCCTCTCCTCCTCTCCCCTTTCCTCCTGTGCCTCTGCCCTCCTCTCCCCCTCTCCCTCTATCCCCCTCCCCTGCTCTCTCTCTCCCTCTGAGTGCATGCTCTCACACAGAGGACTTCCCCAGCACTGGAGGACTTGGGTCACTTCTCCAGATGCCAGTTCCTATTGAGCGAATACTGTCACTAGTTTGCCACTAATTCCCACATGGTATTTCTTAAACAGCACCTTAGAAGCTCTTTTGTCATTGTTTGTTTCTTTGTTTTCTAAATGTATTGAGTCCTCACATGGGCCTAGAAGAGAAGTAAAAGCAGAGTGTAGGTCTCCTCTCTCCTCCTTCTCTACTTTGGCTGAAGGAACAGAGATGCCTTAACCTTTCTTCTGAGTCACCTTGTGTAGCAGGGGCAGCAGGACCACTCAGGAAGATGGCTGCCCCCAGAAGAAGGCGGTCAAGCAGGAAAACGAGGCCACACACCCCAGGTCAGGAATCCTCCCCCAGGAGCCAGGTTGATCTCCTCCAGCTGTGAGGGATCAGGACTGCAGAGCCCCTGAAAGGCAGGAAATGCTGCAGTGGTGTGCAGGACCACTCCTTCCCAGCATTGCCTCATTCTGCAAGCCTCTTAGGCCAGCCCACAGTTCTCCTCTCTGCAAATCCCAAGCTCATTGCCTCTGACTCCAAGCTGGGCTGGTGGTCCCTGCAACCCTGCACTTCTCATCTTCCCAGTTATGGGCACAGCGAGCAAAGCTCCTCTCTGCCTTTCACCATCACACTAGTGCTGGAGTCCTGCATTGCAGGTGGGCAGCAAATCTCAGCTGGGCGAGGCTGCTAGATCCCAGGGAACATTAAGGAACATTAAGAGCTGCACTGATGCACAGGACCCAACATTCCCTCTCTGACCCAAAAGTCAAAAGCAGAATGGAAGTGCCAAGTGCGATCTATCTGCTTCCCTTCCTACTCTGCCTGGCACTGTCTCACAAGGCAGACTCAAGAGTCTTAACCACAGGCTTTCCCTGTAGTGCGCGCGCGCGCGAGAGAGAGATTTGTGCTTATGGCTTATGTGCATGCACTCATATATGGAGACTACATTTAGAACCTGATGAAAAAGATCATTCACCATAACCAACAGGCTCCATCTCAGAGAATCAGGGATGTTTCAACATACAAAAGTCAATCCATGTAATCCACCATATAAACAAACTGAAAGGAAAAATCCACTGTGATCATCTCATAGGATGCCAAAGAGGCCTTTGATAATATCCAATGCTCCTTCACGATGAAAGTCCTAAAACATCAGAGATAAAAGCAAACTACAACATAATAAAGGCAATTTGCAGCAAGCCTCTACCGAAGATCTTATCAAAGGGAGAGAAACTCAAAGCAATTGTTTTCTTAAAGTCTGGAACAAGGAAATTCTGTCTGTTCTCTATGCTTCTATAGAATGTACTACTTGAAATTCTATCTCTAGTGAAGTAAAAGAAGTAATGGAGGCCAAGAGGAAACAAATAGGAAAGAAAGAAGTGAAATTATTTCTTCTTTTCATAGGATATGATAGTATATATGAGCTACAACGGAAACTCTACCAGGGAACGCCTCAGGCTGATACACCTTCAGCAAGTTGCCTGGACACAAGATTAAACGAAAGCAAGCAAGCAAGGGCAACAAAGGAAACCCATTAGGCCTCCTATGAACAAAAGGCAAAGGGATGGAGGGAGAAATCCTGGAAAGGACACCTTCCACAACAGTCATAAACAACACAAAATATCTTGGGGGGACTATTAACTAAGCAACGAGAACCTTGTGATGGACAAAACATTGTCTCTGAGGAAAGAGATGGAAGAAGATGTCAGAAGAAGGAAAGACCTCTCATGCTCATGGTCCTGTGGGATAAGCATAGTGAAAATGGTCATCATGCTAAAAGCAATTCAACAGAATCCCCACCAATACTCCAACACAGTTGATTGCAGATCTTGAAAGCATAATACTCAGCTTTATACTAAAAAAAAAAAAAAAAGGATAGCTAAAATAATGCTGAAGAACAAAAGATCTACAGGACATAGCACCATTCCTGATTTCATGCTGTTCCACAGAGCTATAGTAATAAAACCAGTACAGCATTGGCTTAAAACAGACACATTCACCAGTAGAATAAAACTGAACAGCAAGACATGAATCCACACAACTATGGACATCTGATTTTCCATAAACTAGTGAGAAACCCACCAGAAGAGTGAGCGTCTTCAACAAATGGTGCTGGACACACTGGATGCCGTCATGCAGAGGAGTGCAAATAGATTGGTATTTACCATCCTGCAAAAACCTCAAATCCCAGTGGATCAAATACCTCAAATAAAACCCGATGCACCAACCCTGGTGGAGGAGAAAGTAGGGAATATCCTTGAAGGCCTAGGCCCAGGAGTCCTTCTGGGGAGAACACAGTCAGGGCGGGACTGAGATCAACAATTAATAACTGGGGCTCGTGGAACTGAAAAGCTCCTGTAAGGCAAGGAACACGGTGAAGCACATGAACTGCCGACCTAAAGAATGGGAAAAGGTTTTTACCAACTCCACCTCTAATAAAGGACTACTATCCAAAATATGTACAAAGAACTCAAGACATGAAATAACTAAAATGTCATTAAAATGGGGCCCATATCTAAACAGAATTCTCAATAGAAGGATCTCAAATGGCTGAGAAGCACTTTAGTGTTTAGCATCCTTACCCATCAGGGAAATTCAAATGAAATCTACTTTGAGGTTCTATCTTACCCCTGTCAGAATGGCTAGGATTGATAACTCAGGTGACAGGTCATGCTAGTGAGGATGTGGAGTAAGTGGAGCCTCCTCCATTGCTGGTGGGAGAGCAAACTTGCAAAACAAAGCTGGTAATCCATATGGAGTTTTCTCAGAAAATTGGAACTGGCCTAGCTCAAGACCCAGCTATATCACTCTTGGGCATATATGCAAAGGACACCCCATCCTACTTCAAGATATTCTCTTAGCAGTGTTTATTGGACATTTATTTTTATGATAGCCAGAAACTAGAATCAACCCAGATGTCCTCCAACAGAAGAATGGATAGTGAAAATGTGGTCCATTGACACAATGGGGTATTACTCAGCTATTTATAACAAGGACATCATGAAGTTTTCAGGCTAATGGAAGAATCTAGAAAAACATCATCTCCAGCGCAGTAAATCATCTGGAAAACAGAAAAACAAACATGGTCTGTACTCGTTCATAAGTGAATATTTGATAGTAAATACGTGAAAATAATGCTACAATCAACAGAGGCAAAAAGGCTAAGTATCAAGAAGGACTTCGCGGACCTCACATGGACCTCCTAGGACTGAGAAATAAAATATATTTTGCAGGCAGACTGAGGGTAGGTTTGACTAGGAACATGAGGGATCATGCTGGTTGTAAGGAGGGAGAGAATACAGGCAGACATTAGGGGAACGGGAGAGCATTTTGGGGTGGGGCTGTTGTGGAAACCTAGTGCACTGGAATTTCCCAGGATTCAAGAAGGGTCGCCAAAGCAAGAAGTAGTCCTAGAACACTAAGATCCTGAACTGGCCATCTCCTGTAACCAGGTAACTTTGAGTGATGGGACCAAGCCACAAAACCTTTGACCAACAATCTATCCTGCCTGCAGGATGTATTGGGACAAAGGAAGCACAGAACTTGTGGGAGTGCCCAACCAATGAGGTTTCTAAGTTGAGGCCCACACTCTAGGAAGGAGTCCATGTCTGACACTCCCTGGATGACCAGGAGCCGGAAGATGCATAGCCCAGAGCCCTAGGAAAGTTTAAAAGGATTTCTAAGGCTATTCTGCTATATTCATAGAAGGATACCTCATTCAACTGTCATCCAAGAGGGTTCATCCAGCAGGTGACGGGAGCAGATGCAGAGATCCACAGACCTACATGAGAGAGACAGAGAGAGAGAGAGAGAGAGAGAGAGAGAGAGAGAGAGAGAGAGAGAATTCAAGATTTCCATCAGGGTTACTTCCACTGGAGCACTGGAACCCCCTCAGGAGAGGGAGAGGAAGAATTTTAGGAGGGGTCCAGGGGTCCAGGCCAGGAGAATCAACTAATCAGGGCTCCCATGGACTCAAATAGGCTGAAGTGACACTCATAGAGCCTACATTGTCTGCACTGGGTCCTCTGAATATATGTCATGATTATTAGCTTGATGTTGTTGTGGGACTCCTAACAATGGGAGGAGGGTCAGGGTTCTGTGACTTTTGCCTGCTCTTGGGTCCCTCTTCCTCCTAGTGAACACTTGATATTCTGGTTTGCTCGTAGTCTTAATGTATCACAGGTTCAGTTGCTATTCCTGGGAGGCCTGCTCTTTTCTGAAGTGAAATGAAGGAACATTGTGACTAGAGAGGAACGGAGTTGTGGGGCAAATTGGAACAGTGGAGGGAGGGAAGCCTTGAGGGAGACTGGGCAGGCTGTTGTTGTCCGGATGTAGTGACAATCTCTAAATGTTTATAAAAAATGACTCTACATGTCCATGCTACAGAGTCTTATGAAATAAAGGGTAATGCACTAGGAAAAGTTGGTGTTCTATTGGTAGAAAGAGCACAGCTGAACCTGCGAAGAGGGATTCTGCTTTTGAAAAGGCAGGAGTGTACCGTGTGTGTTCCCATTGATTTACTGTTCTGGAAGGAGGAGACAAAACTAAAGTGAGAGGAAATAGAGCGTGTTTGCCTGGAGATAAGAATAGGAAGGAACACAGGGACAAGGAAGAAAACATGTGGACCTGGTGGGTGTGATCTCCACCTTGTTTGGGGCATGGCCCAATGAGTGCACAAGTTCTAGGTTGTTTATTTCTTCCTGCAATGAAGAGTATCCACGTGTGTACCTTGAGTCAAAGAACCACAAAAGAGTATTTTAGACCTGCAAAATGAACATGTGTTCCTAGATTAGCTTTACAGTGCCTTGTTTTTGGTGTTTATATTAAGTTGTTAGCACCGGCTTACACAATGATCATAGTAGTAATGCCAATTAAAGTAAAGCTCACAATAGGTATGCCACGATATCAAGGCATATGCCTGTTCAACCCTCAAACACCATACATGAAGATGCTGAAGATAGCTAGGATGAAACCTAAAGAGAAATGTCCCCGACTTACATCTGGGGTGGAGGACTGTGAAAGAAAAAGACAACATGGTTAAAATGTGACAGGAGCTGGGACAACTTCTTCTGGGTAGCTGCATCTGCATGACTTACTCCCCCTTTCTGCAGGAAGATACCACTAAGTCTCCCTGATCCTACCTGGCCAGGCCATGTCCACCATCCTGCTCATTTTAGGCCATATAACCTGAGCTCTGGGCCAACAGGGTATGTGTGCCTAAGGCTGGACTCTCTTCACTCGGCCACTCCCGATCGCAGTCATAGCTGGGGTCCCACATACAAGAACACGGCCTAAGATGGTGAACCCTCTTTATGCCCTTGCCAAACTCCAGCTTGCCTCTGGTCTGACATTTTGTACACCAAACTAGCATACTCCGGACATCTCCTCCATCCTAATCTGCAGCCCTAGCCCAAGTTGCATGTCCCGAGAACCAGCCATATCAGAGGGGTCCCACATGTACCTTTCTCAACCTAGAAGGCTTTGCCCAGCTGCAAGCCCTGTGCATCAGGTGATCTGACTGCTTAGTCGGCCTGACTCTAAATATGCTCACATCGTATACCATGTATCAGCTTAACCTGTTTGACAATTTTTTGTGTGTGTGTGTGTGTGTGTGTGTGTGGTGGCCTGCTTGTTTACTCTGATAAGTCTCCCAGAGCCAATGAGAACCACCTACATGAATCCCAGGGCAGGGAAATGAGAATGACAATCATAAACTTTAACAAAGTGTTCAAGGAGTTTTCACAAATTTCACAATCTTTTAAAGAGCTTGATATACTGAAAGAAAATATCAAAATGCCCCAGGGGTGGCCACAGAAGCCATCATATTCAGCTGAGTGAAATGAGGGGACTATTCCGGACTGAAGACCCAATCCCATAAAGATACAGACATACTCAAATTAGTGCAAGCTGAGATAAACATTGAATGCAGAACCAAATTACACAAGTGGAGAACTCAGGAGAAAGCCGCCCAAGCAGCATGGATCACGAATAGGGTCCGTCCCCAGGACACAGAGACGAGGTGAAGGATTTGGACCACAAGACCGAAGAACATGAAAATGAAAGGGATAAGAAGCACACACAAAGGCAACATACAGAAAATGTGGAAACCCGTGCAAAGGGCAGACGTGCAGATTGCAGGCGCAGCTGAAGGTGGAGAATGAATGCCTGCCTGCTCGCTGGCCTAGACCAGCTCTTCCACAAGATCATAACAGAAAGTGTCTGCAAACGA
This sequence comes from Apodemus agrarius, assembly GCA_964023405.1. NCBI lineage: Eukaryota > Metazoa > Chordata > Mammalia > Rodentia > Muridae > Apodemus > Apodemus agrarius. The sequence continues at coordinate 57,507,463 of OZ030010.1, read as the reverse complement.
AGGACAGACACAAGGACACGGTTCAGAGGTGCCCCAAGAGCTAAAATAAATCTGTCCTGTGACCCAGCTGCATCAATCATTGACAGATGCCCCAGGACTCCCCACGAGGCTCTATAGACACCCACTCAGCCCTGTCCTCTTCATGCTGTTCACAGCAGCCAGGAAACTGCATCCACCAATGCCCCTCGACTCATGCATGGGTAGGGAAAATGCGGAATTCTATTCAGCCGTAAAGAAATGGAAACCTTCAGTTACAAGAATGGAAGGAGAACATGGTATGTTGAATTAGGTAAGACTTAGACGTCCAAAGCCACAGAGTGCCACTCCTATGTGGGGCCTCACTCCAAACCTTCAGGTGTGAGTCTATAACCTGGCAAAGTGCAGATGCCAGGGAATTAAAATGGGGCCACGGAGGGGAACTGGGGGAAGGACCTGGGAATAAAGCACAGTAGAAAAGGAAAAGTTGTAGAAAACGACCTAGGAATAGTGAAATGGTAAATGGGATGTGCTTATTCAGGGGAAGGAGGAGAGGCTGGGGGAGGGGGGAGGAGGAGAGATAGAGAACTCCAGGGATTATTGAAGAGGACATAGAAAGCACCATTTTACCTCTCCTTAAAGTACATCTATATTACATGCAAGTGTATGTGTGTGCATATGTAAATAGTTTAAATGCAGTCCTGCCTTCTGGGAGACAACTCTCCACAGGAGTCCTAAGTCAACTGTAATAGAAGCCCCTATGCTGCCAATGCGAAATCTGCCACTGGGTGTTAGTAGGGGTCTCCAAGAGACTCCACAAACTGCATAGGCTATTTCCTTGCTTGCCTCCTGTCTTAGTATTTTTAATTGCTCTGAAAATATACTCACAACAAGTCTTATATAGGGAAATACTTCATTGGCGCTGGCTGGACCACTGAGGTTTAGACCATAATTGTCATGGCAGGAAGCATGTCAGCAGGCAGGCAGACAGCGGTGGAGAGGCAGAGGAGAATTCTACACGGAGAATGGCGGGCAGCGGAGAATGACTGCCACACCAGGCTCAAGGCACATGAGACCTCAGAGCCCACCTCCAAATGACACACGTTCTCCAACAATCTCACACCTACCCCACCAAGGCCTTAGCTCCTTAACCTTATGGTTCCAGCAGTCACATAGGTGAGACTATGGGGGCCATTCCTGTGCAAATTGCCACATCCCCCTCCCTGGCCACCATAGGGCTGTGGACATGCCATAATTCAGAAATGGATTCAGTCTAACTTCGAAAGCCCCCATAGTCTAGAACAGTCTCACACCTGTTTAAATGTCCAAAGTTCAAAGACTCTCATAAGACTGATGCCATCCCTTAACTGTAATCAAAATGTAATCAAAATCTGACATCAAAATGGAAAAAGCATATTACATCCTCCCAACAACAATGGCACAGGATATACATTATCATTCCAAAGGTAGTAAAGGGAGCATGGAGAAGAAATACTGAACCAAAGTGAGACCAAAAATTACCTGGGTTAACGTTATTTCCATGTCTGAAGTCAACGTGCTCTTCAGATCTCCTTGGTGGTGTGTGGACTGCAGAATCCTTCTTTCCCTTGGGTCTGTTCCTCTCCGGGTCAGCATCCCTCCTCAGCTCTCCTCAGCTCTCCTCAGCAGGTATCCCAGGCCTCTGGCTTCTCCAACATCTTGGGGTGACCCAGGTAATCGAGGTTTATCTTTCACAGTTTCCCACAATGGCTGCCTGTCCATGCCTCCACACAGGGACATCCCTGGCACACACGGAGCCTCAGGGCTTCCCTCAGTCATTGAGGGAGATTCTATAGCCTCCATCTTCTCTTCCTGTCTCTGAAACCAGAACCACAAGGAGGCTGATTGCATGTTTTGCTGTTTGCCGAGGCTGGTACCTGCCCACTATTCCTTACATCCTTACAGCTGTCTGATTTAGAAGGTTCCCTTCACTAGCTAAGCTTGACTGTCCTGGAACTCCCTCTGTAGACCAGGCTGGCCTGGAGGTCAGAGATCTGCCAGCCTCTGCCTTCTGAGTGCTGGGATTAAGGCTGCACCCCACCATACCTGGCCCTAAGCTTTTCATAAGTTCTTTTTAACTTTTTAAAAATGTTTCCTTTTCCTTTAATTCCGTTTCACAAGCCTGGAGCTCAGCTGGGTGTGGACTTATCCTGAGGGCATTGTTCCCTTTATTTCATAAACATCCTGCTTTTGTTTAATCTTTTCATCTCCTTGGACGAATGACCTAGTTCCATTCCATTTCCTGGTGCTCCCTTTTCCATCAGATGTCCGTTTTGAATCTTTCGTTTCTCAGCTTGTTCCTCTTCCTTTCTATCTCCCTAAGGGTGAGCACTGATGACCATACACACTAGAGTCAATACTGGGCTGCTTGGCAGGGGTTCCTCTGCCAAAGGAATTAATTAAAAAACTCTCTGGTTTAGCCTCAGGCAATCTTTTCAAACCAGGGTCAAAAGCAGCCACATTCTTTGTCAAAACAGCACCACCACATTCTCCAGAAGACCAATTACTGATATTCTTCTCTGAAAAGTCTAGAGCCGACCTCCACAGTTCATATCACCCTTGTGCCATTGTTTTTCACACTAGTGCTATTATGATACTTTAAATTCTGCTTAAAGCATTCACCTGCTTTCCTAATCCAAACTCTCAGAGTCCACAGTTCTCCCAATCAAAACATGGCCAGGGCATTCCCATTAGTACCTAAGTCCTTGATACCAATTTCTGTCTTATTTTGGGTTTCTATTGCTAAGAAGAGACACCTTGAAGATGGTTACGGTTGTAAAGGAAAACATTTACTGAAGACTGGCTTGTAGTTTCAGGGACTTAGTCCATTACTGTCCTGAAGATGGCGTGGCTGCGTGTAGGTAGACATGGTGCTGGGGACGGAGCTGAGAGTTCTACATCTGGATCCACAGGTAGAAGCAGGAGACTGCCACGCCAGACACCACTTGAGCATAGATGACATCAGTGCTCCTGTTAAAAGTGACTCACTTCCTCCAACAAGGCCACACCCACTCCATCAAGACCACACCTCCTTATAGAGCCATGCCCTATGGGCTAACTGTCCACACTGATAAGTCTGCGGGGGTCCTTTCCTATTCAGAGCACTGCAACCCCCAAAACTCAAAGGCAAGTCCACATGGCTGACGCCACCACACACTTCACAGGATTTGAAGGGATTGTGCTGGAACTGACCTTTAATCTCCTCTCCAAAGACTAACTCATAGCCCAGGAATGTACTAAGGGGGAATGGAAGTCAATCTCCCAGGCTGTGGTTCAGCACCTGTGCTGTAATAATGACCATGTGGAGGTATATACCTGAGGAGAAAGACTTGCTCATTTATTTTTGGAGTAACCAAGAGCCTCCTATTGGACTTCCGGTCCCTCAATAGATGAAGATTCATGTCTGGTGCCACACACCTAGCCATCTCCCTGGTCCTCCAAGGGTCTTGCATCACCGCTCGGCTGGCCTCAGCTTGTGAGTCTCTCGGCTGACATCACTGTCAGCCAGCCGGCGTCTGCTGACGCAGCACGCAGCTGCAGCACGCCACCAGTAATGCTTTGCTTTGTTTCTCTCTGTGGAGTCTCAAGGGATGGAGCTCAACTGTGCAGTGTAAGGCAGGCCGATACATGTGTGTCCGCGACGAGGAATCCCTCATCCCGTGCCCTTTCACGTGCTTGCTTTAGCAGAACATGCTTTCTCCTGTGTCTGCTGTGGCCAAACGTCCCCTCATGAGGCTGCCTTAGTCTTTCGCCCGTGTCTGCTTGAGTGACAAGTTCCATCAGGTACAGCATCCAACACTACAGACTTCCAAATCCCTCTTAAGCTTCCACTCAAGGCAAATGTCGTCCTCAATGAACTCCTTCCTGCAGCCCTCAGATCCTGACAGGATGCTGAGATACTCAAAACGCAGAGATCAACTGACCCTGTGGAGTTCCCCCCTCCCCGAATGGATCCATCTACAACAGAACCCCAAACTAGGACTCAGGAAACTTGGGGCTGGTTTTAGGGTGTTCATGGGGGGGGGCAATGGGTTTGGGGTCTCCCAAAGTCGTTTCAGGACTCCACCGCATTCACTAAGCTCCTCTCTGCTTTTGTAAGCAGGAAGGCCTGAGAGTTGCTCTCAGACAGCCAAGCTGCAAAGAAGACAGACCAGGCTAACTGCCTGGAAGACTCAGAAAGCAGATGGACTTCCTTGAAGAGATTTAGACCAAGTGAGTCAGTTGGAAGGGCCATTCTGCAGACTGCTGAGCTGTCTGCAGGCTGTGCCTTGTGACGCAGGTTCCCAGGTCTGTGTGCTGTCACTCAGACCCTTGGTGGTGGCCCTTGGTCATGCAGCTGTCTTTGAGTCATTTCTGCTCCTGTAAGCAACCCCTCACCCATATTCCTGTAAGAAACCGCCATAAAGCTCATTGGTTCAACATGCTGGACTTTGGAGGAAGTTGTAATCTGCAAAGTCATGGGCTTTCTATAGGAGCCAAATAGAGACTTGTGTATGTGAGTGAGTGTGTGTGTGCACGTGTATGTACGTGCGTGCATGCATGGGGCTGAGGTGGAGCGGGGAGGTTCCTTGATGAAAGTTTTGTCCCACAAAAGAGGGGAGTATTTGGGAGAATCATTAGAAGACCCAGACGACCATGACGACATTGAGATTGTGTCTTCGGTATCTGACCAGAGTGGCAGCCGTGAAATGTTTATGCTATGGTTGCCTAAACATGAGCTGTGCATTGTTAACACCAGTTGAACCCACCAGGACCGGGGGAAACCTCATAAGGCCACCTCCAGAAGAAGATCTCAGGGTAATTTCTGGCCTATTAGAGGAGAATCCATCATCCCAGTCAGAGAGACATCTGTCTCTCTGTCTCTGTCTCTCCCTGTGTCTCTGTGTGTCTCTCTCTGTCTCTGTGTGTCTGTTTGTATATGTCATCTCCCTGTCTTTCTTTGTGTCTATGTGTGTATCTGTCTCTCTGTCTCTCTCTGTGTCTCTGTGTGTCTCTATCTCTGTGTCTCTGTGTCTGTGTTTATATCTCCATCCCTCTGTCTCGCTGTGTGTATCTATGTGTGTCTCTCTGTCTCTCTCTTTGTGTCTGTATGTATCTCTGTCTCTGTCTCTTTTTCTGTATGTGTGTGTCTGTGTTTATATCTCCATCCCTCGGTCTCGCTGTGTGTATCTATGTGTGTCTCTCTGTCCCTCTGTCTCTCCGTGTGTCTATGTGTGTCTCTCTGTCTCTGTGTGTGTGTCTCTCAGTATCTCTGTCTCTGTGTGTGTCTATGTGTGTCTCTCTGTCTCTCTCTCTGTATGTCTATGTGTGTCTCTCTGTCTCTGTGTGTGTGTCTCTGTGTTTATCTCTCTCTCTGTGTGTGTCTCTGTGTATCTCTGCCTCTGTCTCTCTCTTCATGTATGTTTTTTCTCTCCCTCATTTCTCTATGTAATTAGAAAAGCAATCATAACTCTGCACGGGAAGGAGGTTGGAAGGCTTAGGAGTTGCTACAGTGGGAAATGTGGAGGGAACTGTACACACAGTACAGACAAAATTCTCAAAAACACCAAGACAAATAATTTCCTTGAGAAAGCAGTCCAGGGCAATCCATTTAATACCAGAAAAGTAGCAGAAGCTGGATAAACCCAAGCTATCCGATCTCTCATACCAGGCTTTGGATAAAACTGTTTGATTTTCTGCTTTTCGTTAGTGTTAGTTTATTTGAAAACATGCCTAAGAAATACTAGAGAGTACATTCATCTACACTGTATATCAAATAAGGTAGAAAGGTACAAGTCACCAACACTAGATAAAATTATCTCTGCACTCATAGACATCATGAACTAAAAATGTTGAGGAAAGTTAGTGCTGAGCTTGTGGTTCCACTGGTCTGTGTAGCCCAATGATGGGAAGGGAAACGTGCCTTTGGAGTCCTTCTGAAGGGACTGTCTTAGAGTCATCAAGCAGAGTGATGAGTTTCATTAAACATGTCAAGTGTTTTCCACCAGTTCAGTCCCATTAACAAGACTCCACTCCCTTTCCTTCCTAACGTTTCCACTTCCAAATAAACCCTGACAGACTTCCATGTCAAACACACTTCCCAGAGACCTAGAGCCAGAGAGCCAGAGGGCCAAAGAAAGAACGAGAGATTGTATATGAACGAAAAAATATGTGATTCTTGTTTTCCTGAGTCTGGTTTGTTTTGCTTAACATGATAACTGCCAGTTCTATCTTTTTCCTGGCAATCACAAATTTATTCCTTTATGGAAGAATATATTTCCACCTCATAACGATATCACATTTTGTCACCCATTCTTCCTTAGATGGGAAACTAGGCTGATTCGATGCCTAACTGTAAATAACCCTGCTGTAACTATGGATGACCCTGTCTGCCTGTGGTGCTCACGTTCAGAGTCTTTGTGGTATGTTCTTGGGAGTGCTGCACCTGGAGTTTTTGATACTCTCTCTTTTTTTTATTTTTTAATTTTTTTGAGACAGGGTTTTTCTGTGTAGCTCTGGAACTCACTCTGTAGACCAGGCTGGACTCGAACTCAGAAATCCGCCTGCTTCTGCCTCCCAGGTGCTGGGATTGAAGGAGTGTGCCACCACTGCCCAGCTATGATACTCTTAATCTTAGTGGAAATCCAATACTAAAATTCAGAGGGGCTGGAGTGGTTGAAATTCCCAAGAGTAACCCGTAAGCATTTTTTTCCCAGGATGCCTGCTGTTGTTAATGATTGTGCCATTGTGGCCAGGGTGAGATGCACTCACAATGTGGTTTTGAGCTATGTATTCCTGATGGCTACACATGTTCAATATTTTTCGTGTACACCTTGGCCATCTGTACTTAACTTTTGGACAATTGTTGGTTCTTTGCATTTGTGCATTTATTGTTTAGATTATTGGGGGCTTAGGGAGCTTAATTCTTTGAGTTTTGATCCTAAATGCAAACTCCTCTCAGATGCATAGCTAGCAAGGGTTTTCTTCCCTTCTTGGAGTCTGTGTTGTCCTCCTCTTAAACGAGCCACTGTCCTGAGAAGGAGCTGCAGGATTTCATGCAATCCCATTTATCCACACTTGCTATCATTTCCTGGAAATGTGGAGAGCTTCTCGGGAATTTTCGTCTATGCTGAGACCTTGAAATATTTGTCTTGGCATCTCAGAGTTTGGGTCCTACATTAAGGTCTTTGATTAGTTTGAACTGTGAGAGATGGGGGATCCATGTCCCTTCTTCTCCCTGTGGCAATCCACTTTGGACAGCACCACTTGTTGAGAACTCTGTAGTTCCTCCAGTGTTTGTGGTTTCTGCCTCTGTCAGAATCGCCTGGCTGTAGCTGCATCTGGACACCTATCCTGTTCCATTCCAATACATGCCCTGGGTTGTGGTTGTGGTTGTTGTTGTTGCTTTCTACTATCCATCCTGGTTTTGTCACTAAGGCTCTGGGGTGTAATACTGATGTCAGCTTTAGTGATTCCTTCAGGACTGTTCTATTCAGGAATGCATGGTCTGTGGTGGGCCTTAGAACCTACACATGATCCTAGACCTGCATTCAATTTTTTTCTTTTTTGACTTCCACAATTAATAATGCCACTAAGAATGTGAAGAGAATTATACTTAATGTATGTTAACTTTTGTAATTCAGCCATTATTACCATATGAATCCTGCCAACCCATAACATGGAAGGTCTTCACTCCTTCTGTCATGTCCAATAACTCTCTCTCTCTCTCTCTCTCTCTCTCTCTCTCTCTCTCTCTCTCTGTGTGTGTGTGTGTGTGTGTGTGTGTGTGTGTGTGTATGTGTGTGTGTATGTGTACCTTACACGAGATCGGTGAGATCTTGACCACTGAGGTATATTCCTAGTATTGCATCCCCCCCCCTTTTTTTGGCTCATTGAGTGTAACTACATATCAAAACCTGCCTTGAACTGGGGACCATCTTCTCATGGCCTCAACAGTCCCAGGAATGCAGGTCTTTCTCTTCAGACAAGGCTCTATTATTTTTCAAAGTGAGGTCTTTTCCTTGGTTAAGATCTGCCTAGATGTGAGCTTGTGGAGCGCAACCTACAGTCTTGGCAACCCGCCTGAGTGGTTTGGGGGTTCCCAGGGGCCCCTTGGCCAAGAACTCGCTTAGCTGTAACATAATCCCAATACTGGAGGCTGCATTTGGTGACAATAGATGTCCTGTTGGGGCTCCGCCTCTGCCACCATCAGGCGATTTCCTTTAAATAAACATCATATAAGCTTATACTTTAGGAGATTTCTGTTGTATTAGCTTTCTATACTAAACATCAAAAGCACCCTAATGTTAGCTGTCCCTCCCTGTGGAACCCCACGACAGAGGGGGGAAGAAAGAGTGTAAGAGCCGAGCGCAGGGACAACACCAGGAAAACGAGGCCCTCAATTCAACACGAGCAGAGCTCATGTGCGTTCATAGGGACCAAAGCAGCATGTGCTGAACTTGCATAGGTCAACTTCAGGTCCCCTGTGTGCACGCACATGCACACATGCGCTCGAGTGTGTGCAAGGGTGGGTAACTGATTCTAGTCCCTTCTCTTGTGCTTTTTTTTCCTTCTGTTGGTTTTTCTTGTCCAGCTTTAATGTGATAGAGTTTGTTTCGTTTTATTACATTTTATTTTGTCATATCTTTGAAAACTGAATGAATGATTGAAAGAATAGCTATGACAACCTAGTGCCTATGGTATGGGTTAACAGATGAACTGTCAATTATACCCGCTGGGGGACAGAATAATCCGCTTTCCCCAGTGGAGGGCCTCTAGGTTTATGAACCACGCCGGGGCAGGCCACCTCCTCAGGAGAACTTAGTTGACTCACATGTAGTGGACTCTGCCGAGTTTTGTGGGCTTTTGGTTGGTTATACTTTGGTGTTTTGTTTCGTTCTTTTCAGATGAGATTCATGTTTTTGAGTGATCTGTTGCTCTACTGCGATTATATTTGCTTGGTCAGTTTTATTTTTGGAGAAAGAATGTGACATTTGGTGGGTAGGGAGGGAGAGAGGGTCTGGAGGGACTTGGGGGAAGAAAAGGATATGATCAAAATATACATAAATTTCTTCTAACTAACAAAAACTCTGATAAGGAAAAGTCAACCAAAGAAACAGAAATGATTATTACTGGGTGACTTATTTCATTTAATATGCATATATGTATGTATGTATTGTGTATGTGTGTATGTATATGTATATGTATGTGTTTATGTATGTATCTGTATATATATGTATGTATGTATGTATATTTTATATGTATCTATATATGTATGTATATGTATGTATATATGTGTATGCATTTACGTATATGTATATATGTATTATGTGTGTTTGTATGTATGTATTTTCTTTTAGACTATTGTAATGGGACTTGTTCCTGATACCTTCCTGGGCACATTCATTATGGGTATATAAAAAGCAGAATTCTTTTGGCTTTGTGTGTTGACTTTTTGATCAAACAGCTCATGAGTTCTAGGCATTTCCAGGTGGAAGCTCTATGGTCTGTGAAATACGGGACGGAATCATCCTCGCGTAGGGATAAGGTCACGTCTTCCTTTTCCAATTCTATTCACCTTTTCCTCCTCCTGACTTTCTCTGTTATAGTGAAACTCACGCACTGTATGGATTAGGAGCGCTTCCTTGTCTCATTCCTCATTTTAGAGGATAGGATGGCAGCTTCCCAGCAGCGAGAACAAAGTTGGCCTTCGGGCTGTGGTGGGTAGCTTTTCCACGGAAGACTCCCACGTCAAGGCTTTTGAGAAGCCTCGCACTGCTCCTCTGCACCTATTAGGAAGATTTGTGTCCTTGAGTCTAATTGTGCTGATGTCACTTTGGGAGATGTGAGAGTATGATCCACTGCTGAGAGCAGACGGTTCCATTGATCCAGAGAACGAGTCCTTCAGAGTTAGCTCTAGAGGAAAACCTGCTGTCAGGGGCTATTAGCAGAGTGGTGGGTGACTTGGGGATAGCTGTGTTTTCCCAAAGTCTCCCACAAGCCTGCAACCTACCACTCGACGCTTCCCAAGATCCTCTCTCATGGGTCACTAAGTCTATGGCAGAGCGTACATAAACCTGACTCTGATGTGTTGTACAGCAAGGTAAGCAGTAGAGGTGACTGGAGGCTCATCAGACATAAAGCAAAGGAAGAGCAAGGTTTTTTGATGTTCTTTTCACACTTTTCACCCTTATCAGGGATTCTCATGGTGTTGGCAGACCATATGGTCTTGGGAGATGCTGCTTGCTTTGCTGCTGTCTGGCCCACGGCATGGCAAAATGATGACCTGATGCAAGATGGAATTACTCTAGGTAAAGAGTGGAGGGGCCCTCAATACACATGTACTGTTGCACATTCATTGAGATGCTTGCGTGTGTGTGTGTGTGTGTGTGTGTGTGTGTGTGCATGTGAACATGTGTCACTCTGTGTGCACACATCCTTACTTGAATCCTTACTTGCATGGAATGATGTCAGTTTAGGTACGGGATAGGATATGATATATAATACATCATTGCATTCCAAGGAGAACAATTTATTATTGTTAATATTATTACTTTTTTTTTTTTTTGGTTTTTCGAGACAGGGTTTCTCTGTGTAGTCCTGGCTGTCCTGGAACTCACTCTGTAGACCAGGCTCAAACTCAGAAATCCGCCTGCCTCTGCCTCCCTAGTGCTGGGATAACAGGCATGCACCACGACGCCCGGCTTTATTACCATTTTTATTATTGTTGTTATTTTTATAATTAGCAGTAACAGTAGTAGTCATATGTACTAGTATTTGTGCATAGTCATGACGTAAATTTGTCTCAAAATGACGTTCCTTATTCATGTAGTTTGATTATCAGGCTCTTATTACTTTCAAAAGCAGTGATTGGTAGTGCTCCTTCCTTTCCCATTCGTGGACGGATCGCAGCAGCACCGGCCCGGTCCTTGTACTGCTGGAGGATTCAGAAGTGAAACCGTCAGTCCTTGGCCTGTCAGAGCTGAAACATTGTGTCCCTTTGTGCACAGCCTTGCTAGCCACTGGTCTCTGCCCATCCGCTCCAGCCACGCAGACTCACTGTGGGCAATCACATGTGTGTAGATATGTATCCAGTTCATCTCGAGTCCTTGAGAGGCAGGCAGAGAGGCTGACCTCAGCTGTTGAGGGGGGCATGTGGGAGAGACACCTTGAAAAAACAGGACTCGTGAGTGAAATTCTCAAAGAAAATAATAAATGATAGACAACATAATGATTCTGTCTAGCAAGGTCAGGAGGGGTCGCCTTCTTTTTTAAAAATCATCTATTTATTTACCTTGCAAACACGGCCCCCTCTTAGCTCACTTTCTGCTGGGTTCCACCTTCGCTGTGCCAGATGGTCACGATTTCCACACACACAGGATATCAATGTTCAAATGCACAGAGACTGCGTGCTTCTATTCAGAACTACAGTTGGATGTCCTTCTCCCGTGAGGATTCAGCTACCTTCAAACATGTATTCCATCTGTCCGTCTGACTGTCTGCCTATATTTTCTCTCTATCTATTCTCTATCTGTATTGTGCATGGCTCTGATCATGTGCGTGGGCTTGCCAGAGTACACATGTGTAAGTCAAATACTCGCTAGTTTGTTCCTTTCTTCAACCATGTGGGTCCCCAAGGATCAAGCTGAGGTACTGCCAAAGCCTTCGTGGCCAAAACCTATACCTGCTGGCCACCTTAGTGACTCCAGCCTGCCATCCCGCCTGGGTCGCTCCTCAGTGTTTGCCTACATAAATTCGTATCCACAGCAGCACCAGCCTTCCACGCATTGCTCCCAGCCCAGTCATTCCCTGCGTTGAGGCCTCTGTGGAATTCTGGAGAATCAGCTCTGAACCTTGTGCTTTCCCCAGCAGAAAGAGTGGGGTGGAGTTTCGCTCATGCTTGGTTCCCTCCTGAGAACAAAGGTTCTGAGAAAGAACACCAGCATTCCCAAACTGACTGGAATTTCCAGAACTGTGGAGTGCTTGGAGTGTCTCAAGTCCACACACAGGCCAAGGATACTTCGGGTCAGGCTACCCTTAGCCTCCGTGATAGCTATAGCCCGCTCAGTCTGGAACTGACCTCACATCCTTGTGACCTGGAGATTTTGTAACTTAGCAAGCCGCTGGCTTGCACCAAGCTCAGGGCTACCGTCATCACCTGATAGCATCTTAGGCCTTGAGCAGAGAATCCCCACTTTATTGTAATCTGCTTGCGTGATGTCTTCAACTGTGTATTTGAAGAATGCCTTGACTCACGACTATTCTTGGGTCTGGAATTATAAAAATTTGATGGGTCTGTCGGCACATAGGAACATGGAACTTGAAGGAACCTGAATTTGTGTTCAAAGGCCGTGGTCACTCACATTTGGGTGAAGACAAAACTAGGTCTTGCCACCCTTGAGGTGAGAGTTGTGTTTCTGCAGAACACCATCCAGCCTAGGTGGATAGTTAGAGTTTCCACTTTTCTCTTGATAATGAGGTTCTTTTTTAAAATGAAGAATCCCTAGGAGTCTAGATGCCTTCCCTTTTAACCATTTGTTTACCTGAAAGTGTAGTGTTAGTTACACTGTGACTCCTATTCTCAAAATATCTTTCCACGTCTGTGAATATACCTTTTCTTCCCTGTTACCAGCGACCATCTCAGACTTACTGTCCTGCTTACCACTTTGATGAGCCCGCTGGACTCAGATGTGAACTATAAGGACATCCAAAATCTGATCTTTAAGTAAATCTCACGGGTGGGCTCCTGTTGCTGAGAGCGTGAAGGGGTAAGAAGCAGCCAATGCAAATGACCCTGGATGTGACCAGTGCTGGAGGCAGCCAACTGCTCAGATCATTCTCCTCCCCAACCCTCCCACCTTTTCCATTCCCAGGGATTTCATTCTCCTTCTTAATCCTACCCTCCTTATTCAAGGTCTCCTGTCTTGTTAGATCTTCTTAAATAGGGGATGGGGTGAGGAACGGTTCTGTTTGGCCACATACAGGAGAGACCAAGCCCAACATTTCCACTGAAGAGATGGAGGTGAGAACCCAAGTTTCCCCCTGGTCTGACCTGCCTTAGAGAATCTGAGGAAGCTGAGGTAAAGATGTCCACCTTTGTCAACTGGTTTTGGAATGGAGACCTTGGGCCCGCATGCCTGTGATAGCCAGTTTGGTCACCCATAGCTCCAGATGAAATCAATGCAGCTGCAGGTCCCAGGTCAAAGCATTCTAATGTCAAAGTTTGCCTGAGGCCTTGCCCTCTGATCTGACCAAGAGCCCTCAGATAACGTCACAGAGAAGAGGGAACTGCAATGACCCTATGAGGTCCAAGACCTAATGAAAGCCTGAGCCTTGTCTGGGGCCCAGGACTGTATACGTGCAGGAGCGAGGCTGTTATGGAAGAAACCCGTCAGCTGACGAGAGGGTGGGTGGAGAGGGAGAGGTGCTGTGATTAATGAGTTGTGTGTCCCCTCAGTCCCCTAAATACACATGCATCTTTCTGGTAAGGTAAAGTAAGCGCTCCAGACAGGAGCATGGCTGAGATAGTTCACAGACTTTACGGCCTTGGACTGGATTGCTGCAGACTTTCTCTAAGGGCAAATAACTATGATAGTTTTACCATACTGAGCCCACTGACAGACAGTGGGGAATTTCCCCATGGAAGGCTGAAACCCTGAGTCCCTGTGGTGTTTTCGAGCTCTAGTGAGAGGCGCTAAGAGGAGTCCTTCTAAAGACAGAATAGAGCAAATGAGTTCCTCCCTGGAACTCAGTCTTAGTTCAACAGAAGATGGAGAGTGAACCAAAACCTGCATAAGCCAACTCTCCCTGGGGTGGTTAGTCAACAGAAGCTGCTGACCCCTGTGGTTGAATTAGGGAAAAGATGGAAGAAGCTGAGGAGGAGGGCAACTTTGCAGGAAGACCTGAGATCTCTCAAACACTGGCCCACCATCAAGGCACCATAGAGGAGCTGACATGAAATATATCATATCATATATGGTAAACACATATACAGCCAGCACTGCAGGATCTGGGTTCAGTCAGAGAAGACTCTCTCCTTCCATAGACTGGAGACCCCAGGAGATTTAGCACTCTGATGAGTTGGGAGTTGGGTACTGGGGACATCTTTGTGGAGACAGGGAGGCGGGGAGGAGGTATGGGATTGGCAAGAGTCCGCGGGTGTACCAGAGTGGAATAAAATCTGAGTTTAAGAAAAGATTGAATAAATACTAAAAAATTTAAAATAAAGGTAAATCAAGGAGCACTTCAAAACCTCATGACAGTAAAAACAAAATAAAATAAAACAAAAATTGAGGAAAATGGTCAATAAATGCAACAGAGAAAGGCCACTGCTTCAATATTTTCCCCTTAGAAGTGGGTACAGCTTTCTTTGGGATGATTTTTTTGCATAGGAGTTGCCGGAGGCCACAAAAGAACGCAAGTGGCCCCTAGAGGAGACCGTGGAAACCTGCTGTCTGCTTGCCAGCATCCTCCAAAGGGCCAGGGAATAATGGGCATCGAATCACCAGGAGCTAGCAGACACTGCTCTAGCTATGTGACCCCCGCTAGAGTGACTTAGGTTGTTAGGCTGGGGACAAAGAACAGCAATGGCCCCTTTGTGATGCCTTCGTGTTCAAGTCCAGGAAGAACCAGATTTGGAACACTCAGGTTGAGAGTACTATGTTCAGTGGATATGTCCTGGCCTGTGTGACAGGGGCAAACTAAAATCATTACCCAACAGATCAGAACTCCTCCTTCAAAAGTGCACAGTGGGGACATGTAGTTCAGCAAAACCTGGGTCTGTATCTACTCGATTCTAGCAAGGCCGAACAGCTGATTTACTCCTTGTAGAGACAGACCGGCCCCGGGAATGGGCATAACGGGGTGGTCTAGGTGGCAGTTTTCTGGTTCTGACTTCCCACTGCCAGAGTGACCTTTGTACCCGGCCAGAGCAGGAAGCAGCATGGGAAGGATGAAGTCCTGTCTTGGATGCAGGCTGAGATTAAGTTCCTGTCATCTGAACGTTTCGGGACTCTAGGACTTCAACCTGAGAGAAGTAGCCAAGGAATGAATTCAGCAAGTTCTTTTCCTGTCTGCTTCTGTCATTGTAACAGGAAAGTAAAAACAGCAACAAGAGTATCCAGGTCTTAGTGTAGCAGCAGGAGACAGAGAGAGGGGGGAGCAGGTAGGGACATAGAGGAAGCTTTGGGTCCTTTACATGATTCAATTTCGTCCTAGTGGGGTAAGGGAAGGGCTTCTGGAATGGGCGGGTGAGCTTCTCCGTCAGCCAGACGAAGTGGTCATCCCTGTCTGGGGGCATCTCTCTCCTTCCTTCATTTACTCTGTGACCCCAATTTGGCCCGAATGCTCCCCATTCTGTTTCTCTCTAAGCCCACAGATGCTTAAGACATTCCCAGCCCACTGTACCCCTACCCCGGCCTTTCCCACAGAGCACAGCTGTTCCATCCACAGGAAGAGTCCCTTTGAGTCTCAGTGGTGGGAACAGTTACTTTCTATCTCTGTGATAAGATTCCGCAGCCAGAGCAACTTAGCAAAGACAGAGTTTGCTTTGGCTCAAGGTCCCAGCTTGTTGCGTTTCCTGATGGTGGAGCAGAGGCAGAGCAGCAGAAGCAGCTCAGACTGCAGGAAGGAGAGAGCACACTGGGAAAGGCATGGGCCTCTTGATACTCCAAGCCTCGCCTGCAGGGACACACCAGGTCCAAGAAGTGGACAGCTCTGTGCTGCCTGGTTTTGTGTGAACTTGATGCACGCTTGAGTCATCTCAGTGGAGGAAGCCTTAATTGAGGAATTGCCTCCATAAGAGAGGACTGGAAGCAAGCCCGCAGGGCAGTGGGAGGGCCCAGGCCACTGTGCGTGGTACCACCCCTGGGCTGGGGGTCCTGGGGTCTCTACGAAATCAGGCGGAGCAGAGCAGATGGGATAAGTCAGTGAGCTGCGCTCTTCCATGGCCTCTGCATCCCAACGTTCCTCACGGTTCCTAGTGTGTTTATGTTCCTGCCTCAACTCCACTGGATCATGTAGTGTGATGAAGAAGTCAGAAAGCCTGTAGCTTTAATTTTTCAAGCCTTTTTTTTTTTTTGAGACAGGGTTTCTCTGTCTTCGAACTCAGAAATCCGCCTGCCTCTGCCTCCACCACGCCCAGCTCAAGCCTTATTTTTAATGAAGGCTCTTAAATGCTCTGACCTTCCTTTTAGCTCAGCACTTGTCAGGGACCGTGGAAAAGAAAGGACACAGGGGACGTGGGCCTGTTTAGAAATGCTTCCTTGGGGCACAGCTTATCTGTGGTCAGGAAATCTGCAGTTGGGTTGGGGGAGTCAGCAGGGGCAGCTCAGTCCATTGGCAAACAATGAATGGAAATGTCAGCTGTCCGGTTGGGTGGGGTCAGCTCAGCAAACAAGGATGAGCTTTGGTGGCTGTGGCACTGCCTAGGAGAGACAGCTGGGCCTCAGCTGAGGGAAGCTGCAGCCAGAGGGAATCTGAGCAGCAGGAACACCAGATGAATGTCTCAGCTGTGTCTCTCTCTGCGAATCCAAGATCAGGAAGACATGTGACCCTCAAGCATTGCACAGCCAACTTCCTCAGCAGGCCAGCCTCACCTCTGTCACTGTCCATCGAGTGCATTTCTTTAATGCAAGAGTTCTCCTTAAGAGAGGAGTCAGGCATCAAGGTGACCCAAGCCTTCAATCCTGAAAAGGACGATCATAAACCACAGGAAGACCAACAGAGCCCACTCACCTGGACCTTTGGGCCTCTCAGATCCCGAACCACCAACCAAAGCATGTCCATGGGCAGGAGCTAGGCCTCCTTGCTCATATGTAACAGATGTGCAGCATGGCCTTCCTGAGGGTCCAGAACAACAGGATGGGGCATACCCCACAGTCTGTAGTCTGTACATGGTTTAAGTTCTACTAGCTGCCTGGCCTCAGTCACAGAGGAAGAACTCAGTGTCACAGAGACTTGAAATCCCAGAAGAGGGGGGAAATACCCAGCGGGGATGCCACCCACTCATAGGACAAGTGGTGGGGAGATTGGGGAAGGATTGTTGAGGGGGGCAGTGTGCGGGTGTAAAGGGAATAAGTAACACAAAAAAATTAATTTATAAAATCCTAATGAGAATCATAAAGGAGCCTTTTCTTTCATCCTATCTTAGGATGAACTGCTATGAAGTGAGACTCACATAGCCAAGACCGTTTGATATCATGGGCGTCACCATTATCAAGTACCATGTTTGATACTATTATTGTGTAGGAATCCTGACAGTTAGGGCTTTAACCAGTATTAGTAGTGCTCTAGTTCAAAGAGATAAATAACATATCGTGGCATGTAATAGAGAGCATAGAAAGCGTCAGTCCTCACATATGAAGATGCGGGATCTGTGCTAGCGATGGCACTAGAAGCCAAGTGCTGAAGACTGGACTTTTGCCCATGAGGTGTGTGGGGGAAGTATATACGCACATGAAGAGACCCTTTCTGGAGACCTTTCACACACTTAATTTAAAGAAAGGCCTGGTTGTGAGAGGCCCAGAGCATCTAGATCTTAGAGGCCTATGCAGAGATTAATTTGGTGCATTTCCGTGCCCCCTCAGTCCTCCATTCTGTCTCCCTTCTCCTAGGGATGCACCCCCCGGGAGTGTGGATGCTTGGACACCACCGAGCTATTGGCTCTACCGCGGACACTGTGTCTATATTTGGTTTGTGTTTAATTACCCGGCAGGGTCTTAGATTCCAGGATGGCTCTTCATGCAGACCTTGCTTCTGTAGTTCCTCCCCACTCCTGCTGTCCTCCATGGGCCTATTGCTCTAATGCCCCCAAGCTCCACCCTTAGCCTTGATCCACGGCTCTGTCCTTTCTGCTTTCAGGGGTGCCAACAGTCACCTGCGCAGACTTCCCTAAGATGTCTAGTTTCTCTCTCTGGATCCTGCTTTTAGTACACCAACTATTTCTCAGTATGGGCGTATTTAAACAGGAATGACCTCTGCGCAAGGACCTTTTTTTTTTGTAAGCACCTGGCTGTACAATTACCATGGTACACATGATCACACAATACACTATACAACAAGTTCAAATTCAAGCAACAAGGCCAGGATACAGGGGCCTATAGTGTGCACATATAGGGGCTTGCACATACATTTATAACTACTTAAACCAGCAATCACGACATGGGAAATGGATCCTGAGAGGAGTCCAAATGGTGCCGAGCCTTGTAGAGAAGAGAAAATCTAAAGGACTCATAAGCATGAGACTGTGGCAATAGTCCCCTGAATGTTGCCCACCTGCAGATCGAAAAGAAGAGACATATTTGGACGTTTATCGTACATGAGGCAACAGGATTTCTCCATGTTGCAGGTGCGATTGAAAGATGGCACAGAAGACAAGTTGGGCCAACCTGAGCTGCATAGTGACACCCTTTCGCAGACAGCAGCACCCCCACACACATACAACAAAGTATAATAGCCCAGGTTGTCCCTGTTTTGAAGAGCTGGAGATATGCCTAAGGGCAGATTGGCCAGAGATGCCATCTGCCCCATCACCACCTCCCCCCCCCCCAAAGCTGGAGAACCGCACTGCCCACGGCTGGAGAATGCTCCTTTCTGTCTCCTTCTGCCTGCATGCTAGTCAACCCTGGCGAGGATTTATGCTCTACAGCCCAGAGTCAGCTGGATGGATCTGTCACTTAATATGCATCCTGGGAGAAGGAAGCCACAGGAAGAAGCTTGCAGCACGGTTTCTACTGCATGGCTCCATATAAGCTGTATTGTGTAGGGCTGCATACCCGACAGCATTGTGTGGGGAAACTGAGAAGCAGGCTGGATTTCCCAGATTGCATTATCAACTGATTCAGTTGCCAGGTTTTATTCCCATAGGCCAAAGGGTCTGCTTTCTTCCCCATTCCTTTTTTTTTTTTAATTTTACTTAGTTTTGCTTTATTTACATTTCAAATGTTTCCCCTTTCCCAATTTTCCCTCCCAAAACATCTATCCCATCCCGCACCTCCCACACTCCCGCTCAACAATCCACCCACTCCTGCTTCCCTGTCCTGGCATTTCCCTACACTGGGGCACCATCCCTTCATGGGTCCAATAGTGTCTCCTCTCATTGATGTCTGAAATGACCATCCTCTGCTACATATGTACCTGGAGCCATGGGTCCCTCCATGTGTACTCTTTGGTTGGTAATTTAGTCCCTGGGAGCTCTGGGGGTACTGGATGCTTCATATTGTTGTTCCTCCTATGGGGCTGCAAACCCCTTCAGCTCCTTGGGTCCTTTCTCTAGCTCCTCCATTGGGGACCCTGTGCTCAGTCCAATGGCTGGCTGAGAGTGTCCCCCTCTGTATTTGTGAGGCACTGGCAGAGCCTCTCAGCAGACAGCTACATTAGACTCCTGTCAGCAAGCACTTGTTGGCACTGACAATAGTGTCTGGGTTTGGTACCTGTATATGTGGCCCCCATTTATTATTTTGAGTCCTGTACCTGGAGGTCAAAACCCTAACCATGGGAAAGATGTTTCCCCAGGTCCCAGCTCATGGTAACCTAAACTAAGCATTAGAAGTTACTGGGAGGGGCCTAAACCAGCAACCAAGGAAGGAGTAGATGTGGAGGGGCCCATGGCCCCAGCTGTATATGTAGCAGAGGATGGCCTTGTAGGGCATCAATGGGAGCAGAGGCCCTTGGCCAAGTGAAAGCTGGATGATGCCCCAGTGTGGAGGAATGTGAGGGTGGGGAGGTAGGAGTGGGTGTGTGGGGGTGGGGGAGCACCCTCATAGAAGCAGGGGGAGAGGGATGGGATAGGGCTTTGTGGGGAGAAGAGAGCCAGGAGAGGGGATAACATTTGAAGTGTAAACCAGACTCCCAGGGGCTGAACCATCAATCAAGGGGCACACATGTTCCCAGCCAAAAATGTGGCAGAGGAAGGCCTTGTTGGGCATCAGTGGGAGGAGTGGTCCTTGGTCAGGTGAAGGCTCAGCAGAGGCCCCCAAAAAGGGAAACTGAGGTGGGGGGGTGGGAGTGTGCTGGGTGGGCATATACATGGAGGCAGGAGGAGGGTGGAGGGGTTGGGGGTCTTTGGAGTGGGGGGAAATTGGGAAAGGTTTTACCATTGGCAATGTAAATATGAAGCCGATATTCAATAAAAAGAGAAGAAAGAAATACCCAATTAAAAAAAAAGAATTTACTGGGAGCTCACAGGCGTGTGTGTGTGTGTGTGTGTGTGTGTGTGTGTGTGTAGCGGGCATGCTGTGTGTGTGTGTGTAGGGCATCTCCACTAGAAATGGTCGCGTCCAGGCAGAGTATTTAATGCGGGCCGCCTAAGTGTATCCTGCCAGGAGTTTTCTCCTGCACGCATCAGTAAACAATTTCCAACAGCCCGCCAAGTGCCAGCAAACAAGCTCAGCTCAGGGAGAGGCCGCGATCGGTTTATTTGATACACGGGGTGAGGGAGGGATCCGAGTTGTTTTCATTGGCCAGGTGGCTAGGTGCCTGGGCAGCGTTCTGCAGGAACTGTCATTCTCCCCGGACTCGGGAAGACCTTGATTACTTTGTAACACACTCTGTGCAAGTTATTTACTCGCCGGAGACTCTGCCTCTGGGCTGCGCCTCGCGTTCCAGAGACTCGGTCCCAGAATATTTAAATCACTGTGGCGTTAAATACGTTTTAATATCTGATAGGGCCAGTTTCTGCGCATTGCACTTTTTTTTCCTTTCAGGAACGTGTTCGGGCCCGCGGCAGGGGGCGGGGTCGCGCCTCCGCCTCGGCTCTGGTTCCAGCCGAGCCTCACCGACGCCGAGATGGAAATCCCGAGGCTGCTCCCGGCTCGCGGGACTGCACAGAGCGGCGGCGGCGGCGGAGGCGGCGGCTGCCCCGCGGGCGGCGGCGGGGTGCACCGAGCCCCGGACTCTCTGGCTTGTCAGGCCCCCGCGCGCCGCCTCCTACTGCTCCGGGGGGCCCAAGATGGCGGGCCGGGGCCGCGGAGCGCAGAGGCCCAGAGGGCCTCACGGGGCCTGGGCCCGAGCCTGAACCGGCTGGCGCCGAGGCCGGATCACCAGAGCGGCGGCGGCGGCG
The DNA here is from genome assembly GCA_964023405.1 of Apodemus agrarius. NCBI lineage: Eukaryota > Metazoa > Chordata > Mammalia > Rodentia > Muridae > Apodemus > Apodemus agrarius. Next base: position 57,486,411 of record OZ030010.1, on the reverse strand, counting down.
GCGGCGGCGGCCGGGGCGGCGGAGGCGGCGGCGGTAGCAGAGGCGGCGGCAGCCGCGGCGGCGGCGGCGGCGGTGGCGGAGCAGGAGGAGCAGGAGGAGCTGGAGGAGGCGGCGGCGGCTGCAGCGGCGGCGGCGGCGGCGGCGGAGGCGACGACTTCTTCCTGTTGCTGCTTGACCCGGTGGGTGGCGATGTAGAAACAGTGGGCGCGGAGCAGGCCGGAGGGCCCGCGTGGAGGGAGGAGGCCGGGGCAGGCCCGGGGCCCGAGCGGCGCCAGGGCGGCGTGACCCCAGCGGGCCGGGTCCAGCCGGGGCCCCGCTGTCTGTCGGCGGTCCCGGTGGCGTCCCCCGTTCCCGCGGTCGGCCCGGGCCCGGTGGCGGCGGCGGCGGCGGCGGCGGCCTTCGCGGGCACCATCACCATCCACAACCAGGACTTGCTGCTGCGCTTCGAGAACGGCGTCCTCACCCTGACCACGCCCCCGCTGCCCGCCTGGGAGCCGGGGGTCGCGCCGTTCCCGCAGCCGCAGCCGCAGCCGGGGGCGCTGATCGCCCCGCAGGCCGCCGGGTTTCCGCCCGCCGCCGCCGCCGCCGCCGCCGCCGCCGCCGCCTCCGCCGCCGGCGGGGCGCAGCTGGGCGACTGCCCCGAGCTGCCACCGGACCTCCTGCTGGCGGAGCCGGCGGAACCCGCGGCCGGCCCGGCGCCTCCGGAGGAGGAGGCCGAGGCCCCGGCCGCCGCCCAGAGCCCCCGCGGGCCTCTGGTCCCGGGCCCGGGCGTGGTGCTGTACCTGTGCCCGGAGGCGCAGTGCGGACAGACCTTCGCCAAGAAGCACCAGCTGAAGGTGCACCTGCTGACGCACAGCAGCAGCCAGGGCCAGCGGCCCTTCAAGTGCCCCCTGAGCGGCTGCGGCTGGACCTTCACCACGTCCTACAAGCTCAAGAGGCACCTGCAGTCGCACGACAAACTGCGGCCATTCGGCTGCCCGGTGGAGGGCTGCGGCAAGAGCTTCACCACCGTGTACAACCTCAAGGCGCACATGAAGGGGCACGAGCAGGAGAACTCCTTCAAGTGCGAGGTGTGCGAGGAGAGCTTCCCCACGCAGGCCAAGCTCAGCACCCACCAGCGCAGCCACTTCGAGCCCGAGAGGCCTTACCAGTGTGCGTTTTCCGGCTGCAAGAAGACCTTCATTACCGTGAGTGCCCTGTTTTCTCACAACCGCGCCCATTTCAGGGAACAGGAACTCTTTGCCTGCTCTTTCCCTGGCTGCAGCAAGCAGTATGACAAGGCCTGCAGGCTCAAGATCCACCTGCGGAGCCACACTGGCGAGAGACCTTTCCTTTGTGACTTCGATGGCTGTGGCTGGAACTTCACCAGCATGTCCAAACTCCTAAGACACAAGCGGAAGCACGAAGACGACCGCAGGTTCACCTGCCCCGTGGAGGGCTGTGGCAAGTCCTTCACCAGGGCCGAGCACCTCAAAGGCCACAGCATAACCCACCTGGGCACGAAGCCTTTCGTGTGCCCCGTGGAGGGCTGCTGTGCCAGGTTCTCTGCCCGCAGCAGCCTCTACATCCACTCCAAGAAGCACTTGCAGGACGTGGGGGCCTGGAAAAGCCGCTGCCCGGTCCCCACCTGCAACAAACTCTTCACATCCAAGCACAGCATGAAGACCCACATGACCAAAAGGCACCACCTCAGCCAGGACCTCTTGGCCCAGCTGGAAGCTGCCAACTCTCTCACACCCAGCAGTGAGCTGGCCAGCCAGGGGCAGAGCGACCTCAGTGGTGCCGAGCTGGTGTCTCTGTTCTCGGACGTGCCCGGCCACAGTTCTGCTGCGGTGCTGGACACGGCCTTGGTCAACTCTGGCATCCTGACTATCGATGTGGCCTCTGTGAACTCGAGCCTCGCAGGGAGTCTCCCTGCCGCCGCCGCCGCCGCTGCCGCCGCCGAGAGTAGCAGCAACAACCCCTCCTTAGGGCCAGCGGTGGACACTCGGGCCCTGAGGGGGCCCCCCAGTGACCTTCCCCAGAGTCTGGATACCTCTCTCTTCTTCAGGACCTCGGTGGCTGGCTACCAGCACAGCCCCTTAGACATGGACGATGTCTCCGCTGGGAACGCGGGGCTCTTTGGCTCCTTGGCTCTGAAAAGCTCAAGCCTGGAGCCCCAGGCCCTGACACCCAGCAGTAAGTTAACGGTGGACACGGAAGCTCTGACTCCCTCCAGCACCCTCTGTGAAAACAGTGTCTCCGAGCTGCTGACCCCAGCCAAGGCCGAGTGGAGCGTGCACCCCGAACCGGAGTTCTTTGGCCACGAGGAAGAAACCCAGTTCGTATTCTCCCACCCGACGGGAAGCCACGGGTCTCAGAAAGACACAGACCTCATCACGGTCACCGGCACCCCGTTTTTGGTATGAACCGACTCTGCCTGTTCCCTGCCTGCCCTGTGGCTCACTTTTTTATCACACTCGAATGTGAGAATGTTCTGGAAGGAGTGCTTGCGTTGCTTGCCTGCCTGCAGCTGTTTCTTGCTGCCTTGCAAGGGAACGCATCTGTGGACTACCGATGTAGGCGATTCAGTGCTCCTCTTGAGGCTGGAACTGATGACTTCTCTGACTGGGAGCACGTCTCTTAACCTAGCTGAGCCTTAATTCATTATTTATAAAAGTAGTCTTTTTTGTCTAGCTTATTTCCTCTTTTTATTTCATCTGCATTTCAATTTTTTGTATTCCTTTGGTGTAATTTTTTATAGTATTTCATAGTGGTTACATATGGATCTATTGTAATGAAAAGGATTTTGATCCCTTTGAACATTAAATGATCAGAGATAGAGGAACTTGTGTTTTAACTTTTAACATTAGCCTTCTCTCCTTTTCACAGTATCCATTGTATCAGTAGCGTGCAAAAATGTTGAATATTATGTGGTTGTTTGATATTTTTTCAGTATTCTTATGTTGTTTTTCTGTAGGAGGTTTTTAAAAAAAAATCAGGGATTTGATGTATTACAAGCATATTCTAAACTCTTGCCTCGTTCCTGTTGAGCAAGTGGCCTTATATTAGTCCTTTGGTCTTGCCAAGCCTTACTTTGCTAGCTTTAGCGTAGTGACAGAAATGCACATTATTCTCATGCATAGTGCATCTTTTTATGCTTGAGATTTTTATTGAAGGGAAAATATTATATGTTTTGGCCTCTCTGAATCTTCTTTAGTTTTTATTTTTGCCTCCTTGTTTACCCTCTTAAAGTCCTAGAGTACACAACGTAGGAAACACATATATCATAGTTTTCATCCAATAAATGTTTTATAAGTATTAAGTATATATGGGAATTTATTCCTTCCACAGTTTCTTGAGGAATTTTTCTTTCCAGAGTTCTCATTTACCATTGTCCACTGTTCTATTCGTCCAGTTACCTAGTGTCTGCTCTGGATCAAAGCCAGCTCTTGGCCTGACTCTACTCCAATAGAATTTGGAAGTGGACCAGAAGGTAATATTCATTTCTTTTTCCTGGTGACCTCATGTAGCCCTCTCTGGAATGAGAGGTTTGCTATGTATTTTGCTATAGAAATACTGTCAATAGCATGAGTGTAGCATTTTTTGATTTATATAAAAATTTCATATCTAATATATTTGATCATCATAATCTTGATGAGAAAGTGTAAACTTCAACTGGTACTAAAACTTTCCTGATGTAAATTGATTTCATTTGGTAAATATTAATTATTTCTATACATGTAGTTCAAATCAAAGAGGAAATGTTTCTACCTCTCCCATTCTGTTCTTCTGAGTTCCATATTCATTTTGCTTATGAGCAACCCTTTTGTCGTGCCTGTGGATAGCCTTGTTCCCTTCTGCTCTTTCTGCTCCCCCATTCCTGTAGTTCTTGAGACATGCACACCAGTCTCTGCTATGCCTCTAATTTTTTTCTCTCATTTTCACTTCTTTTTGGTCACCCTTTTCTTACATTATCTATTTTTTAGTCACAATAATTACTACAGTCTGTATGCACCAAGATGGTAATTTCTGGATTCAAATTATAAGTGTGTTTACAGGAGGCAGATGTTAATGGGGACATTTTCCCAATAAGATCTGATGACAAGTACCTCTTTAAACTTGTTCACCATGTTTTCTACTAGAAAATAGTTATTTTGAAATACTCAAATTCAATACTGTTTTTGTGAGGACACTTGAAGAAAACACTTTTTTATAGCACTTTGGCAATATATAATTTGCCACTTTGAAATACATTATGTGCTACTACCTTTATAATTTTTAAATTCGTTGAACCCATTCAGTGAAAAGGTACTAAAAGTACACATTAACTTTTAATTTTAAGAAGTATTCAGAATTTTAGTGTGTCCAAGCATCAAGATTATTATTGACTTAGCACTTTGAAAAGATTTTAAAGACTATATTAGAAATGCATTTTCATGAGTTAAACATTTTTCATTTTATTTTGAAAGGAATGCAAAGACCTGAGGTAAGCACAAACTTTATAAGCACTTATTAAAATATATAACCATAAAGGTATTTTAAACTGTCACTTTGTTTCTTTTAAATTTCTTCCAACTAAAGACATACTAAAATATTCTTATCTATAGACTATAGAATTTCCAAAGGATAAAATTTCATTTCATTTCTTTTTTTTTTTTTGAGACAGGGTTTCTCTGTGCAGCCTTGGCTGTCCTGGAACTCACTCTGTAGACCAGGCTGGCCTCGAACTCAGAAATCCGCCTGCCTCTGCCTCCCAAGTGCTGGGATTACAGGCGTGCGCCACCACCGCCCGGCTTAAAATTTCATTTCTTAATGATATAAAATCATGTTGTCTTTAAGATTTCTTTCCATACCATTGCCCTAGCATGATGGTGGAATGAGTGTATTACAGTGACTTCATGTGACTGCACAGATAACGGCCATATTTCTAGTGATATAAATTTGACATTTTTGAAATGATGAGTCTTGATTTCATTTTATCTCGTTTGCCTTTTGTGTTTCTATAGTCTTTCTTGATTTATTAAGATTTTCTAATTGTGTTTATAACAAAATGCGCTATAGGAAGGTTGCTTTCAAAGGGCCTTGTTTAGCCTAATGATCATGTAAAATATGTTAATCTTGCTATAACTTGATATTTCAGTTAATTAATATTGTAATGCTAAATAACTGAAAGACTATAAATAAAACTTGAGGAATTCTCAGGTCATCTGTCAGGAAATTTTCCATCTGGAAAAGAAAAGGATTTAGTGTAACAGGGTATTTAGAATATTAACTCTCTGGAGTTATTCATAATCCATTAGTATTAAACATATTTAATAGTACAAAATATAACTTATGGACCTTACTCAAAATGTCATAATTGAAATGTAAAACTGGACTAAATTGTATGTGTATATTGCTTTTGAAAAATACAGGTTCTTTTCCTTGATTTTTTTAAGGGAGAAAGGGTTTCTTTATTTTCATAGTTCTGTATCGTTGTCTATAATACTGGAGAAGTTACAGCAGCAGGAACTTGAGGGCTGTGATCACTTTAGATACATAATCAAGAACAGGGAGAATACCAAATGAATGCATGCTCCTCCTAAGCTTTCACTCTCCACTTACACAGTCCAGGATCTTCTCCTCGGGAAATGGCAACCCCAGCCACAACTAAGATGGGGCTCTTACAACGATTAACAGCATCAAAATAATCCCATAAGAGTCGTAGAGGCCATCGTTCTGGTGATCTTAGATTTTGTTCAGTTGAGAATGAATACTACTCCTTACAGTATGCATTCCACAGTTATCACTGTGCTGTTTTATGGTGTACAAAGTTCTCATAAATAGTTTGTAAGTGTTATCATCCTCATTTTATATTTGAAAAATATGAAATGCTAGGAAGTTTATGTGATTTTCCTAAAGTCAATTTTACAAGTGGTTAGGTTTGGTGTAGTTGAAAAATGCTTCCAGAATCCTGATGATACTTTAAGCATAAAACACTATTATAATGTTATGAGAGGCAGAGACCTAGAAATGTCAGTCTCACCAAATCTGATTTCATGTACTAGAATAGACTGTTTCTTTGATTCTTAATCACCCCTGAAATTGGTCTAGAAATACTTGCAACAATGGATACAGATGGTCTATAAGAAGAGTATTTCAAAACCTTCCAGATCTCTTCAATGATCAGAAAGATATTTTAAGAATATACATCCCAGCCCAAATGAGCATAAAATAGTCTTATTTATGTTGAAAACTAAGACTAAGACTGATATATTTGTACTTTCAATTGCTTTTGAGGTAGCTGGAATTATCCACTAGAAATATCTTTTAGAGTAAACAAAAAGGTAATTATTTTTCTCAAGTCACCATCAGTTTTCAATGTAAATTTTGTATTATATATTATATATATAATTTTTAAATTATGCTATTTTTAAGATTAGAAATACATCATTTTCCCCTTCCCTTTCATTTCTTCAAACTTTCCCATTTAGCCCTTCTTGTTCTCTTTCAAACTCATGGCTTCACTTTTCATTAATTGTTGTCACATACATATATGTATTACTAAATACTGAAATACAATCTTCTCAGTCTATATAATGTTGCTTGTATATATGTTTTCAGAACCGACTATTTGGTGATGGATGGCCAGTGGCGTTTTCTTTCTTGGAGAAGACTATTTCTTCTGTTCTCAGAATTTCTTAGTTGCCTGTAGTTTTTTGTTTAGGCTTGAGTTCTCCTAAGCTTTTCCCCCTTGCATGTTAGTATGTTTCCTTGCCATCCTTGTTCTCCTCATGTTTAGGCAGTCTTGTTGGTGAGACCAAAAATCGTAAGTCCATAGTGAACTCCCTGTTATTCTGGCTTTTAATTTTTCTGGCCCCTTTCCACAATGATCCCTGAGCATTAGGTAGAGGAGTTGTGTTGTAGATGTGTCAAATAGGACAGGCCTCCACAACTCTGCATTTTCTTTTTAAATAGAAAAGGATTACACTGCCATTTTATTGTTGTTCTTAGTTTTTATACTGTCTCAGGATAAATGGCCACATGTTGTTGTTGGGTTTTTTTTCTTTATTTTCTTTCTTTCTTTCTTTTTTTTTTTTTTTGGGTTTTGGTTTTGGTTTTGGTTTGTTTTGTTGCCTGCTAACTCCACTAAGGAGTATTTTTTTTTTAATTTATTTATAATCCAGGCATTAACCCCATGCCAGTCTCCTCCCACAGTTTCTCAACCCATTCCTCCCCTCCATTCCTGAGAGGATGCTCCCCCACCAGACCTCCTCACTCCCTGGGGCCTCAAGTCTCTCCATGGTTAGGTGCATCATCTTCTCTTACTGAGGCCAAACCAGGCAGTCCTCTGCTATATGTGGTAGGGGCCTCAGACCAGCTGCCTGGTTGGTGGTCCAGTGTTTGAGTGATCTCGGGGGTCCAGGTTAGTTGAGACTGCTGGTCCTTCTACAGGGTCTCTCGTCATTTTCTTCCAGCTTTTCTTCCAGCTTTTCCCTAATTCAACCACAGGGGTCCCTGACTTCTGTCCATTGGTATCTGAATCTGACTCAGCTGCTTGTTGGGCCTCTCAGAGGGCAGCCATGCTGTGCTCCTATCTGTAAGCACACCATAGCATCAGTAATAGTGTCAGGCCTTGGAGCCTCCCCTTGAGATGGATCCTAATTTGGGCCTGTCACTGGACCTCTTTTCTCTCAGTCTCTTCTCTATTTTTGTTCCTGCAGTTCTTTTAGACAGAAAAATTCTGGGTCGACGTCTTTAGCTATGGAATGGCAACCCCATCTGTGTACTTGAAGCCCTGTCTGCTGGAGGTGGACTCTGTGAGAGCTGCCTCTCCCCACTGTTGGGCATGTCCTCAAAGGTCACCCCCATTGAGTCCTGAGAGTCTCTCACCTCCCAGGTCTCTGGGGTTTTCTAGAGGTTCCTCCCTCCCACCCAATGAGGTTGCATATTTCCATTCTGGTGACCCTCTGGGATTCTCTCCTGCCCCTACCCCTTATACCTGATCCTGTTCCCCCTTTCCCCTCCTCCTCCCTTCTCCTGCCCAAATCCCACCCTCCCTGTGCCTCCCATGATTATTTTCTTCCCCCTACTAAGTAGGATTGAAGCATCCTCACTTGGCCTTCCTTCTTGTTAAAGTTCTGTGGGTTGGATCCTAGGTATTGTGTACTTTTTTTTTTGGCTAATATCCACTTAATGGTGAGTACATACCATGCATGTCCTTTTGGGTTTGCTTTTCCTGACTCAGGATAATATTTTCTAGTTCCATCCATTTGCCTGAAAAATTCATGATGTCCTTGTTCTTAATAATAGTATTCCATTGTGTAAATGAACCACATTTTCTGTATCCATTCTTCCGTTTGTGGGAAATCTGGATTGTTTTCACCTTCTGACTATCATGAATAAGGCCGATATGAATATAGTGGAACACATGCCCCTGTGGCATGGTGGAACATCTCTTGGGTATATGCTCAGGAGTGGTATAGCTGGGTCTTGAAGCAGGTCTGTTTCTAGATTGGATTTTAGAGTGGTTGTACCAGATTGCACTCCCACCACATTTAAGGACCTCATCTTTTCATATTTCCCCTTCAGATCACTTGTACCCTGTTATTCCCCAATTTTGAGATGTCATTTTTTACAGCCTTTTATCCAAGTGTCAGTTGAAAGACATTTAGCTATTTTGAATACAGCAGCTGTTCACATGGATGTTAAAGTATCTGTTGAGTAGGCATATGCTAAAATGTGGTATAACTGAGTCATATGGTTAGTTTATTTTTAGCTTTTTAGAAGTGTTTCCACACTGATTTTCAGAATGGCTGTACCAGTCTGTCATCCCACCAATAGGAAAGGATGTTGTTCCCCTCTACCCCACATCCCCTCCAGGATTAGTTGTTGGTTTTGTTGGTTTTTGTCATTCTGATTGGGATAACATAAAACTTCATAGTTGATTTCCATTTTCCTAATTGCTAGGGACCGTGAACATTTTAAAGGTATTTCCCATCATTTCCCTTGTCTTTTGAAAACCTGTTCAGGTTCCAGCCCTGTTTTTAAAATTTGTCTGTCTGTCTGTCTCTCCCTCTATATGTGTGTTTTTAAGATATTAATCCTATTAATATATAGATGGCAAAGATTCTCTTCTGTTCAGTGAGCTTTCTCTTCACCCAATTGATTGTGTCTTTGTGTGGAAGCATGTTAGTTTTATGAAGTCCTATTTATGAACTCTTTTTCTCAGTTCTTGGTTTCATAGGTCCCTATTCAGAAAGTCCTACCCTACACTATGACTTGTAGCATACTGCTCATGTTTTCTTCTAGCAATTTCAGTGCTTCAGGTTTCAAGTTTAGGTTGTTGATTTATTTATAGTTAGTTTTAATTGAAAGTGATATATATATGTATATACATATATATATGTATATATAATTTCATTCTGCATGTGGACATCCAGTTTTTCCAGCAACATTTGTTGAAGATGTCTCCAGCTTATGTTTTTAGAGCCTTTGTTAAATATTAGATGGATGAAGTCGCATGTACCATCATGTTTAGGTCTTTGATTTCATTCCATTGCTCTACATGTGTGTTTTTGTACCATTATCATGTTTTTATCTCTATGATCTATCTTAAGATCTGGAATAATAATCCCTTAAATATTGACTTTTCTGTTCTGGATTTTTGGCAATCGAGATTTTTTGTTGTTGTTGTTCCATACAAATTTTAAAATAGGTTTTTCTAGTTCTGTGAAGTTCAGAATTTTGATTGAGACTTCATTGAAAATAGGTTTTGGTAGAATGGTTGTTTTACAAAATTAATTCTACTAACTCAGAAGCATGGGTTTTGCCAGTGTCTTTATCATCTCTTCAGAGGTTTAAAGTTGTAATTGTAAAGGTTCTTTACTTCCTTTATTAGGTTAACGTCTAGATTTTTTTGAGACTATTGTGAATGATATTTGTTCATGACTTCTTGACATATGTTTGTTGGTGGTATGTAGGAAAAGCTGTTGATTAATGGAAGTTGATTCTGTATCCTGCTACATTGCTGAAATTGTTTTATCATTTCTGGAAATTTTCTGGTAGAATTCTGGGGATCTCAAATATACAATATTATGTCATCAGAACATAGCTTTCCCTCCCATTTTTATCCCTTTAATTTCCTTCTCTTGCCTTATTGCTCAAGCTGATGCTTTGGGCACAATATTGGAAAGGAGTTTGGGTAGTAAGTAGATACTCCTGTCTCGTTCATGACTTTAATGGGATTGCTTTAAGATTTTGTTTATTTTCAATTTAGGATGGTTTGGGCTATGGTTTCTCATATGTTGCTTTTTATTATGTTGAGGTATATCTCCTCTAGTACTACATTCTCTAGAACTTTTATCATGTTGGATTTTGCCACAGACTTATTCTACATCTAATGAGATGATTATGGGATTTTGTTTTTAATCCCACTTATATAATTTATTACATTTCTTGGCGTGCATATATTAAAGCATCCCTGTATCTCATAGATAAAGCCAATATGGTCATGGTGGATAATCTTTTTGATGTATTTCTGTATTCTTATTTTATTGAGCATGTTTATTTTGCTTTATTGACCAATTTGAATATATGTTGACCATACTGCCCTATACTTTTTGTGATTGTTGCATCTTTACCTGGTTTAGGTATTAGCATGGTAGTGGCTTCATAGAGGGAATTGGGGAGTGTTTCTTCTGTTTCTAAATTTTTGACTAGCTTAAGAAGGATTGCGGATCTTCTTTGAAAAGTCTGGTGGAACTCTCCCATGAATATGTCTGGCCCTGGAGGTTTTGTTGTTGATTTTGTTTTTGTATTTTGGAAGTCTTATTATTACTATTTCAACCTCCTCCTTTGTTATGGGTCTGCTTAGGTTGTTGGCTTTTTCTTCATTTAATTTTGTTGTTTGACTGAATCTAGAAATCTTTCCATTTCTTTTCAGCTTTCCTGCACATGGAGTGCAGGCTTTTAAAATACTACCTTATAATATTCTGCATTTCTGTGATGTCTGTTATAATGTTTGCTTTTTCATTTCTGATTCTGATAATTTAGGCCCTTTCTTCCTGTCTTTTGATTAGTTGAGCCAAAGGTCTTTCAGTCTTGTTTATCTTCTCAAAGAGCCAAATCTTAGGTGTGTTCGTGCTTTGTACAGTTTTCTTTGTTTTATTTATTAATTTCTTTGTTTTTCATTAATTCCTGCCATCAATTTGATTTGGTTTTGATTTTTATTAATTTGCATTGCTAAATAATTTATTTGAACTCTTTTTATTTTATTTTGCTTTATGGAAAATTTATTGCAATCTCCACTGCGCAGTACTTTTTCTTTTTAACTTCTTGCTCTGCTGCTTCCCTCGCCCTTTTTGCTTGGATGCCAAAGAGCCGGGGCATTGGCACAGGTCATTCAATGACTGGCAAAAGCCTGTGACAACACTGGCCCTTTCCTGTTTGTACACGTTCCGCATGGACATCGCAGGACCTGTCAGTGGGTGGCCAGTTTAAGTTCTTCAGCAGAACTGTCTCCCTTCTTTGGAGCAGAAGGCTTCCTGGGAACAGTATGCGCTCGGAGCGGTTCTCCAGGCGCTGCACGGTGGCCGGCAGTGACTCAGTGGATTCGTTTCTCCTCCTTGGGTCCACAGAGATGCCGATCGCGAGCCATTTTCTTGTGGATTCCAGCCACCCTGAGTTCCTCCAGGCTAAAGCCCCTGCCTGCCCGGACCTTGGTGTGGCATCTAACTGTAGGGCACCTCACCATGGGCCGATGATGGGACAGGACGCGGGATGAGGGGCACTGCGGCGCGCTTTCGCCTGCGGGGCCTTGCGTCTGCAGATCTTGCGTGCCTGCTGGTTGAATCAAGTATCCACTCGCTGCTGCCAATCCTTGTGGGAGTGGGGCTTCAGGATAGTGCCATTCCGGCCGGAGCCATGGTTGCCTCCTGTACTGAACAGCAAAGATCTTCCTCCTCTTTCTATCCTCCCTGACACTATCTCTTGATACATGGTATCATGTGCTCAAGCTGGCTTTGAACTCCATATGTAGATCCTTATGACCTTGAGCTCCTCACCCTCATGCCTCTATCTCCTGCTAGGATTACAGGCAAGTGTCCCCAAATGGACAAGTGGAAAGGCTCTTTTTAATGTAGGTATATAGCACTATAAATTTCCCTAGTGGGACTACTTTCAGTGTGTGGCAAAGGTTTTGTGTGTTATGTTGTGTTTTCATTTCATTTAGTTCCCAGAGAAACTCTGGGCTTTCTTCTTTGAGTCATTTATTATTCCACGAGGGGTTGTTTGATCTTCATAAGTTTGTATATTTACTAGGGATTTATTCACTGTCAATTTTAAATTTTATTGCACTGTCATATAGGATACATGAAATTATTTTAGTCTTTTTAAAATTTTAAAGAAATATTTGTGTCCTAGGATGTCTGTTTTACAGAAGTTTCTGTGTGTTACTGAGTAGAATGTGCGTTCTTTGGTTTTTAGATGGAATGTTCAGTAGACATCTGTTAAGTCTATTGAATGTAGGATGTCATTTAATTCTGTTGGTTTTGTTTGTTTAATTTTTGTCCAAAAGAACTGCCTACTACAGAAAGTAAGTTATCGAAATCAATTACTATTATGGGTGGATGTAATCTTTTCAAATGCCTATTTTTAATGAAGGCTCTTAAATGCTTTAACCTCCATTTTAGCCCACCCCCACCAGAGGTGGTCGGAAAGAAAGGGTATGTGGGGCAGTGGGGGGGGGGTAGACCTCTTTAGGAAGGTTCTTTGAAGCAACTCCCATCTGTGTTGTCTGGGAATCGGCAGTTCAGTTCAGAGGTGAGCAGTGGCAACTCGATCCACTCGCAAACACTTTATGGATAAACCAGCAGTCCAGTTCAGTAGTGTCAGGATAGCAAACCCAAATCAGCATAAGTGGCACAACCTAGCAGAGACAGCCAGGCTCAAGTTAGCAGGAGGAACCAGGAGGAATGCCAGGAGACCTTCTTGGCTGTGCCTCTCTTAGCAAATCTAAGATCAGTGAACTCTTAAGACCCACGAGAGTTGCAGAGCTAGCTCTAGAAGCAAACATAGTTCAGCCTCTGTCAGTGTCTGTTGAGTTTATACTCTCTCCAAACAGCACGCATCCTCCATGGGTCTGGCCTCACCACAGGTCTTGCCTCAGCAAGTGTGTCTGTCTCAGCTGACTTCACTCTGCCCATCAGCCCGAGTCCTCAGAAGCAACAAGAAACTGCGGCACACCAGCAGAAGTTGTTGTGCTGCATTTCTCTCTCTGGAGTCCTGACACATGCAGCTCAACCGCACAATGTAAGGGGGATGCATACATGTGTGTCGCTAGCAAAGACTCCTTCACCACGTGGCCTTTCATGTGCTTGCTTTAGCACAACATCCTCTCTCCTGTGTCTGCTTCAGCTAAGCATTCCTTCCTGAGTCTGCCTTAGCCTTTCACCTGGGTCACTTGAGGAAAACACTCCTTCATGTGTTTGCCCCAGCAAACGCCATCCAGCACAACCGACTTTCCACTTTCAGGTGGATGTTAATCTGTGTTTTTTAATTCCAGTAATACATTTTAATGAACTTGGTTACACCAAAAATTTGGTGCATATATATTTAGGGCAGTGATGTCTTCTTGATTAACTGTCCCCTTGATTAGAATGAAGTGTTCCTCTTTTTACATTTTGAAAAGCAAATATACTTGGGTGTGATATATCCCTGTAAGCCTGGTATTTCCAATGAGGATTTCAACACCAGCCAATAAAGACCCTGTGTCAAACAAAGCAAATAAAACAAAAACTGTTTTCTTGGTTTTAGAGAACAAATTAATTGCAAAACTACATCTATAATCCACTCTTTTTATTGAAAAGAATTTATACAGTATATTCTGATCATACTTTCTCCCACTCCCAAGTTCTCTCAGATCCTCCCCACTTTCTAACTTGGTCTTGAAAATAGATTTTATGGATCTGAAGATACTGCTCAGCTGTTAAAGAGCACTTGTTGCTCTTGCAGTGTATCTGAGTTCAATTCCCAGCACCCACATGCTGACTTACAACTTCTGGTATTTCCAAATCTAAGCAATCTAATTTCTTCTCAACTCCATTAGCAGAAGGTACACATATTATATATGATATATTATATATATTACATAGTATGTATAGTATTCAAATATATATGTATATATATCATTCAAATACTCATAGACATAAAAAATAAGATTTTGAATATTTCTTTATGGGCCCATAGAAACATATTTAAGGTTTTTATAAATTTATTAAAATAGAATTGCATCAATTTCTCTCCTCTCTTTTTGACTTTCCAGCTCCTCTCAGGTACCTTCTCTCCACCTTTTCCATATTCCCCTCTTCCACTCTCAAGTTGACAGCATCTTTTTCTTTATTATTGCTACAGATACATGTATATATATATATATATATATATATATATATATGTATGTGTATATATATATATATATATGTATGTATGTATAAATATATAAATACAACCTGCTGAGTTCATTCTTATTTCTTTTGTGTTTGTGGTCTTAGGGCATTGATTAATATAGGTTGATCACTAGGAGAGGCTAATTTTTCCTCTCCCAGCAGTCATTAGTTGCTTGTAGTTCTTTGTCTTGGGGTAGAATCTTATAAAAATATCCCTCTGGCACATTATTATGTCTTTTGATATAGCCATCATTCCCATTGATATTTTAGTTTTTTCAATCTTGTTTATGCAGAAATTTCTAGAAAAGACTGTTTCACAGAAGACTTCCTGGGATTCTGGCTCTTACAGTCTTCTGGCCGCTCTTCTGTGATGTTCCTGAGCTATAGATGCAGAAGCTATAATGTAGATGTATCTACTTAGGCTGGGTGTCCCCATGATCCACTGATACCTGCTTTTGGTCTAGTGGTTGTGATAGTCTCCATCTACTGTAAAGAGGCTTCTCTGATGAAGGATGGTAACTATACTTATCAGTGAGTATAAGGAATTATACTTGCCTAGCAAAATGGTAGTAGACGATCCCTTTCTATGATCCGTGAAATATCAGCCCCAGAAACTTGGCTAGGTTTCCAGTACCAGGCATCATTTCCCTCTTATCTAATAGGCCTTAAGTCTACCTAGACAGTTATAGGTTACCTCCAATGTGTGAGTAGCTTTCCAGATGTTGGTCATTATTGAGGTTCATAGGTACTGCAACCTGGTGGACTATTTACTACTCTCCCTTGACAGCTTGCATAGTATTTTCTGGTACCATGAAAAGCAAGAAGGCTTTCTGGTTAGATCCAAGTCCAAACACTGAGTCCTATGTCCTAAGTGTGTGGTATCTTCAGTAAGCACAGCAATAGGTGCTTACCTTCAAACTCAGAGGCAACTAAGGACTACATCAATATTTTATATTGTTTTAGGAGGCACTAGGACTACACTTACGACTCATATGAAAGGAAGTTTTTGTGCTTGATACTGGGGGTTATCTTAGTCTGTGGTTCTTGTGGGAAGCATTGTTAGCCCAATAAAATTTTCCTTAAATATGTGTGCACACACACACATAACACACACACACACACACACACACACACACACACACACACACACACACATAGGGGCCTGTTCTGATGTTAATTAAAGTCTTGTTTCCCAGTTGGTTCTTGATATGTCAGTAATGAAAGTTATTGGACAATTGCTGGGCAGAAGGGATAAATGGGACTTCTGGGTCCCTGGAGGCAGAGAGACACAAGGGAAGAGAATGGAGTTTTGCAATGCTTTGGAGGGAGAAGAAGCCAGCAACCATGTTAGGTCTTGGGAGGAGCTGGGGCCTGTGGCCACTACTACAGGCGGGTGGTCAGGGACGTTTGGCAGTGGCTAGCTACTGAAGTTTAGGACAGGTGGAAGAAGCTGTGATAAAAATACTATTAAGGGCACACTTCTCCAGGCGGGGGTTAGTAGTGCCCAGTAATTGTGTTTTAAGGCAAGTTGAAAAGGAATAAACTCTGTGTGTGTGTGTGTGTGTGTGTGTGTGTGTGTGTGTGTTGGGAGAGGTATTTTGTCCAAGGATTCATGGGAAATCAGATGGGGGCTGGTAGCACAGTGACATCCTGGAGCTAAAGGTGGGTAGAGCATAAAACTACATGAAACACACATACACATATGTATTGTATATTGTTTTAATATAAAATGATTGCTTGAGACCTTGTCAAACAAACTTGGTGTTATGTGTCCTGTGACCTGCCTTCTCCTTCTGTATTGACTTCCCTTCCTCCTTCCCCTCTAGAGACCTCTTCCTGTGTTTTCACTTTTCACCTCATATCAATTTTAATCATAGTTCTTACACTTAGGACCCTATTGCATATTTCAGCAGCACAATGCAAAAGAAAAGGTGCCATTTACTTGGTGTCATTACTCAAGAACGGGCCTCCTTTGTTCAGAAGAATTCTGATCTTTCTTCTGATCTGATCTCTCAAAGGCCATCCTTTCTATTGACAGCACAGCAAAAGTGGTATTGAAAAGGAATAAAGAGTGGGCTGGAGAGATGGTTCAGTGGTTAAGAGCACTGACTGCTCTTCCAGAGAGCTCGAGTTCAACTCCCAGCAACCACATGGTGGCTCACAACCATCTGTAATGGGATCTGATGCCCTCTTCTGTTGTGTCTGAAGACAGCTACAGTGTACACAAAAAAGGAATAAAGAAATTTTGTCTCAATCAGTCTTTTTGGATTTCACAGGAGGAAAAATGGTTTGAGGCCTTATTTACTCCATACACTACTATACAAAGCAACAATCAAACATCATCAATCCATACCTATACATTTCTTCAATATTTTTCTTTGGGATGGTACATTGTTTTCATCTTGTTGCTATTTTTGGAAATGTTCTTAGATAAAGCTACCATCCCACACCTTGGCCTGAGACAAGGGCATGGATATGTCACAAAAGAAAGATAGAGAATGTGGTACAATAAAGCTGTGTATTCAGTTGAATTTTTAGGGGTTTATACCATTGTATAGTAAGATTGGTTCCAATGTTTTGCTTAAAGGTCTGTTAATTCTGAACAGGTTGAGTACATAGTGTGTAAACAGTGAGTACATAGTTGGAAATGGTCACACATCACATTGTCAGATGAAAGTTTGACTTGCAAAGGCAGGCTTCAAACAACATTTCTCAGAAAAACAATTCCTACCTTGTAAGTTAGTTTATACAGTTTATGTGGAGTGAAAGGTGTCATACTAAAAATATAGGAAACAAGTGATGTGAGTCATATCTTAATTTTGGAGAGGACATAGACATTTATATACTAAGCATTGCACAGGAAATATTTTCATACATTAGATTAATGTTTTAGAGGAAGACTGGGTAGGAAATTTATTTATATAGAGGAAAAAGTTGGTGGGTTCCTCCCAAGGATGAGAGGGTAAGGAAAGATTGCAAACTGGAATTGACTATGCAACATTTGGTAAAGCAACACAAATGGAAAGCTGTTGATGGTGAATGCTGGATGTTAGAGCTAGACTAATAGTATGAATCCAAATTCTGTAGGGGTCTGAAGACAAATGATATCACATATGACTTTATTCTGGATGTGTTTTAGAGCAGTGACGATAACCTTGAAAAGGAAAATCAAAATATATCAGAAGGTTAATAAGGTAGACATAAACAATTTGAAGGGGACATGATTGGAAAATCAATTAGTCTATAAATTCCAGGGTAAAAGATTGGAATGGAATGGTGGCAGGAAGGGACAGAAACTTAACTTGGTGATGTTAATAGAGTGTTTAGGATAGAAAACTAAGTTCTCATAACCCCAACAAACTATGTTTAGTCACTGGCTATATCCATCCCTAAAATACCAATTAGAGACAAGTAGTAGTAAAAAGCAGAGAGGAAATTTGTTTACTGTGTCCAGATTGGGAAGAAGAGGGACAAATAAAGACATCCAGTGACCCCCCCCTCAGTCTGACATAAGGTACTACATCGGTTTTAGGTTTACAGATTTGTTTTGATTATTTTTAGTCAATATGTGTCTCTGTGTGAATGCACTGCCCTTGGGGGCAAGAGGCAGTGGATCCCTAGGGAACTAGAGCTACATGCTGTAGTGAGCTCCTCACTGTAGGTGGCGGTAGCTAAATTTGTGTTCTCTGCAAGAGTATTAGGCACTATTACTTTCTGATCCATCTTTCCTAGGTCTAGAGGAAAAATTGGAGCAAGAGTATGCAATATGTATCAGTCCTGGATCATGTTGTGGTCTATTGATCATTGCCATGCCCTTATCGACCTTGGATGAAGCAGGACGGGATCCTGTCCTATGGAGGTTTTTTTTGTTTGTTTGTTTGTTTATTTTTTGTTTTTTTTGTTTATTTTTTGTTTATTTTTTGTTTTTGGTTTTTCAAGACAGGGTTTCTCTGTGTAGCCCTGGAACTCACTCTGTAGACCAGGCTGGCCTCAAACTCAGGAATCCGCCTGCCTCTGCCTCCCAAGTGCAGGGATTACAGGCGTGCGCCACCACGCCCGGCTCCTATGGAGGTTTTTATGCTTCCAGGAATCCAAGGTGACTACAGGTTCAGGACAATGATTTGCCTTCAGACAAAGTGTAGAAGCAAGATAAAAAGAATGCAGAGTGTCAAGCTTTAAGTCTGCTTTTAGCTATCGATAGGTGTTAAGTATTACTGCACAATTTTATTTTTACTAAACTTAACTTGTTGTTAGCACTTTTTTATTGAATATAATCTTCATTTACATTTCAAATGCTAAAACCTTTCCCCCCTACCCAAAAACCCCCAACCCCTCCTCCCATCCCCTGCCTCCAAGCATATGGCCCTCCACCCGACCCACTCCCCTCTCCCCCCTCGATTTCCCTTTGTTGGGGCATCTATTGAGCCTTCATCAGACCAAGGACCACTCCTCCCACTGATGCCCAACAAGGCATGTATTTATTTTTCTAAATAAAATTTTCTTTCCCTAGACACAAAAGCAAATTTAAGTGTTCTGAAACAAAATATAAAACCAGCATTAGAAATTAATTGTTTTATATAGGTATACTAGGTAGAGGGAAAGGTATGTAACTATACATGGTATTGAACTGAGAACTAGAAACCCTGAAATTTTACCAATTATTAAGGATGGGAGTAATCATCAAGTGAGGATTTCAGATTCTGGATACATTATTAATAAACTTCCATATTTGGAAAGAAAAATAAGTTATACAAAAACAAAATAAAAAATTTTAAACACAAACTACAGTCGTTTTTCAATATTCAAAACAATCACAAATGGTATGATAATATAAAAATTTCAATTTAGGTATTCATGCTTTGAAATAAATATAAGAAATTATTATTAGAGTAACATTTGTCATTCTCATAATAAGGACTGAAAATTGAAATAAAAATAAAATTAAAGTATTTCAACACAAATCCATTCTTGGAATATAGGTCTGAAATAGAGTATCAAGACCTTCTTTCAGGTTTTATGTTCCATTCATGTTTACATGAACAATTCATAGATATAATTGCAGTATGAAAATCTAGTATGCTACATATGGAAAAGGAAGATTGTCACGTATCTATGGGGGAAATCATCCTAAATAGAGAACTGAAATGAAAATTACACAGACTCAGTAAATATAACAGTAGTTCTTTCTAGGCTACGTCCAATTTTAGAATATATACTACCAAAAAAAGAAGTGATGTTTGCATTAGTTAATTAATTCCAAATTTAGCACTTGGTATTTCCAAGCAGATGCAACAGGTTTCCCCCTTAAAACTATCTTTTCATGTTTAATGGATGTAACTATTATTTTGACTATTGATAATATCCATTAGTGGGAATTAAATCAGGTGTCATGAAACAAGTTAACATTTTTTATTTGGGCCTTGTGGTGGATTGACTAGGAATGGTCTCTATAAACTTATATGTTTCAATGCTTGGCCCATAAGGAGTGGCACTATTAGTAGGTGTGGCCTTGTTGAAGGAAGTGTGTCACTGTTGGAGTGGGTTTTGAGGTCTCCTATATGCTCAAGCTTGTCATGTTCCACCTGGGCCACTCCTCCAACTGACCACGCTCTTACAATCCACCTACCCTGAGGGTCTTCTCCCTTCTCTTCTTGGTCTCTGCCTCAGACCCCAAGCTCAGAAAATGAAGTCTTGCCTACCTCTCTTCTGCCCAGCTACAGGCTGCAGGCATCTTTATTCAACCAATAGTTTTAAATTAAGGAGTAAGGTTTGCATAACAAAAGCTCGTATATGTGAGAACTCACTGGTTTTGAGGCAACTAGACCTTGGGATACAGAATTTAGCATCACAATACATAGCAATAGACCAAACCTCAATAAAATAGGTGTTGTCTGGTTACAGTTAGCAACAGGAACATCTACTAGATGTTATTGCAACATTGATCATCTGTTTCTAATACTGACTAATTTTTGGAAAGTTTATGGAGACAGTAAGAAGCAAACAGTTTCCAAATTTAGACCCTGGCAATGAAATGCTTACATGCTGTCAACTTGGATGAGTTTGATTATTTAACAGGATAATCTTAGAGTTCATTTTTAAAAACGTTCTTTTTCCATTACATCTTAAAACCAAACATACAAAGCAATGGATTTCATTATGGAATTTTCACCTTAGTCCTTCCAGTGAGTTGGTGTTCTCAAACTATTTTTACTCAAGTATTCTTTTAAATCTATTAAACTGAGTAGTAAACTTTAATTTATGCCATTGTTGTCAATTAGTTGAATTTTAAATTTCATTTACATTTATAGGATTTATGGATCATTTAATAAATATTTAGATATCAACTTATATGTTATTGATTTTGAGCTGATATATGTTTTAATCTTGATTTAATTTTGCCATATACTGAATTATAACTGGCTCTATAAAACATTCTTAAATACTTAAAATTTATTATTTTTCACAATATTATTAAAGCAAAGCACACATTTTATCACTGTACATTATAAGGAATGTGTATGCATTTTCATCATCAGGAAATAGAAGGCTAACAGAAACCTAAAGTTCTTCATGTCCTCCTTTAGTTACTACTATTGTGAACTCAAAACCGTGGACTTTTTTTTGTTCACAGTTTAATATTATTGAGATAAAATTAATATTACATAAGATGTATAGTGTTATATTGGTGTGGCAATAAATCTCACACAATTTGATTACCTGAATGAGAGACCTACAGGAGACTGCTCACTATCACTAAGCTGTTCTCAATTAATGCTTGCTAGGGGAGATGAGCTGCCATTTTCCCAACCTCCTTAAACAACATTGCTAACCCCTTATAATCTGCCTTTTCCTCCATCGCATCAGAAGCAAAGTTACCCATTATGCCTAAGCCTCACTGGGCATCACTTGTAGGCTCATATTTTTCAAAACCTACTTGAATAAGGGTTCTTAAATGCTTCAACCTTCCTTCTAGCCCACCACCCTCCAGAGGTAGTGGAAAAGAAAGGCTAATAGGACAACATGGGATGTGGACCTGTTTAGAAATAGTTCTTGCTATTAAAAACGATGAATTCATGAAATCCTTTGACAAATGGTTGGAACTGGAAAATATCATCCTGAGTGAGGTAACCCAATCACAAAAGAACACACATGGAATGCAGTCACTGAGAAGTGGATATTAGCCCAGAAGCTCTGAATACCCAAGATACAATTTTAAAAAAGAAAAAGAAACAAGAGTTCTTTGGGGCTATTTCAACCTTTGTTGTCAGCAGTCCAGTCCTCTAGCAAAACACCAACATGAATCAGCAGCTGCAGGTTTCCAGCTACAGAGCTGGAGATGGGTCTGGGGCAATTAGATCTCAGGAACAGTAAGAGAAGTGTGTGTCTGCCTTCATACTACTTGTTGCCCTGAGAAGACCCGCTCTTGGGTTAGCAGGGGGTACCTGCCGAAGGTCTGGGATACAGCAACCAGTCGGGGGAAAGGAGACTAGAAATGGACAGTTTGTGGGATCCACTGGTGATATACGGGCAGGGATAAGGTTAGGGTGCAGCTGGTATTCTTTGAAGTATGAGGGGGAAATACTGGAGGATTGGACCTTGGGATTTGGCAGTGGGAGAGAGGAGGGGGAGACAAATATCTATGGGTAGCCTACTTACTGGTAGTACATTACGCTTTTAGTTTTCACAGGTTTATTTTAAGTGCTCTTTACATATTGTAGTTTCTTTCTATTGCTTGGTGATTTAGATCTACCTTTCTGTATGACAAATGAACTCTTAAGTCTAATACCAAGAAAAATTTGTGAGAGCATGTTTTGCTATGACATACATTGTGATGGCTATTCCTGGTTGTCAACTTGACTAAATCTAGGACTAGAAACCCAAAATGGAGAACACAACCTGTGTAGGCTGTTTTTAAAATCCTACTTCAATAAGATTGTTTTAAATGCTTCAACCTCCCTTCTAGCCCACTGACCAAAAGTAGGAGAGAAAGATGGTTAATAGGACAAGGGGGATGTGGATCTGTTTAAGTAGTTCTTCAGGGGAATTCCAATCTTCATTGTTGGAGTCTAGTCCAAAATATTAAACATGATTCAGTAGCAGCAGTTCAGTCCAGTCAACAAACACCAAACATGAATCAGTAGCAGCAGCTATATTCAGAAGAAACTTCTAGGCTCCACCAAATTGGCACAAGTCTGCGGATGGGGCAAGAAGCAGCCAAAATACCATGAGAAGTTCTTTGGTGCATTTTTCTTTATGAAGTCACAACAAATGAAGATCAGTGAAGACAAGTGTTGCAAGGTAAACTACTGCAAGACCATTGGTCACTCTCTGTTGGGTTCTACTTAATCCTCTTTCCAAACATCGTGTGTTCTCTCAAGTGTTTGCCACAGCAAAATATCCTCTTATATGTGTGCTTCAGCAAAACATCCTTTCATAAGACTGAAGTGGAAACTTACTGATTCTTTGGAAAGTCAGTTGTGCTGGATGGTGTTTTGCTGGGGCAAACATGTGAAGGAGTGTTTTCCGGAAGTGACACAGGTAAAAGACTAAGGCAGACTTGTGAAGGAATGTTTCACTGAAGCAGACCCAGGTGAAAAATTCTGCTAAAACAAGCACATGAAAGGGCATGTGATGAGGGACTCTGCTAACAACACACATGTATTGGTTTACCTTACATTGCTTAGTTGAGCTGCATTTGTCAGGACTCCATAGAGTCCCATAGAATTTCTGGCATCCCTCTGGGTGTCTCCTGCTGACTCATGCCAAGACTGAGGCCTGACTGTCTTTGCTGGGTAGTGCCACCACTGCTGATTTGTGTTTGCTACCCCAACTCTACCAAACTAGACTGCTGATATATTAATGAAATGTTTTTGAGTGGATTGAGGCACCTCTGCAAAACTTTGAACTGAACTGCCTATTTTACAGACAATACAGACAGGTGTTATTCCAAAGAAGCATTTCTAAACAGGCCCACTTACCCCTTATCCTTTCTTTTCCACTACCTTTGGTAAGTGGTGGGCTAAAAGAAAGCTTAAAACTTTTAAGAACCATCATTAAAAGTAGGATTTGAAAAAAGTTTAAGTTACATAAAACAGCTTCCAAAAAAACATTGCATGACACAACGGAGTCTCCAAAGAATTCAGAAGTTTCCACTTTGCATCTGTGAAGGATTTGTTTTTTAATTAGAAGTAGAAAAATCCACTTCTAATCTGGATCTTTGAGCTAGGGAGACACATCCCTTTAATCTAGGTCTGTGGAGCTAGGAAAGACAAGCTTTGAATCCAGATCTTGAGGAGGGAAGGTACCCCTTTAATCTGGGTCACACCTTTAGCTGGTGGCTTATATAAGGATATGGAAGAAGGAAATTTACTCTTTGCCTGCTTGCCCTCACCTTGATAGCATATCCATTCCTTCACTGGCATCAGAGTCTACTTCTACAAGACTCCAGCATCCACTGAAGACTAGCTGAGTCATCCAGCCTCATGGAATGAATAACTACCACATTCTTAAATTTTTCAATCACAGTCAGCCATTGTTGGATTAGCTGGACTGCAGCCTGTAAATCATTCCATAATAAATTTCATATATATATTCATTCTATAAGTCCTATGACTCTAGAACACTGTTTCTCAGTTTGTGGGTAACACCCTTCTAGCAAACCTCTATCTCCAAAAATATTTACATTAGGATTCATAACAGTAGCAAAATTACAGTTCTGAAGTAGTAACAAAAATATTTTTATGGTTGTGGCTTACCACCACATGAGGAACTATACTAAAGGGTCACAAAATTAGGAAGTTTGAAAACAACTGCTCTAGAAAACCCTGACTAATAAAGAATGAGTATTCTTTTCAGCCCAAAAGAATGCTCCACAAAAATAGAACCTAAGTTGAAATGTTTTAACAATTGTCTATGAGGTACACAGTTTAAACAAGGACTCTCATAAAAGATCAAGGGACTTTTACTCAGCTAGAAGTTACACACAAAGACCAGTTACCTAGATTCTGGAGCACCACATTTGGTGCAAGGTAACTGTATTTACAAGACCAAAAACTTAACAAAATAGCCTCAAGAAGGGCATACTAAGTAGTTAAAACTCCACATAGTTGACCCAACCAATACATGGCTTTAGTTTGGTGGTAATCAAAGGACAGAGAGAAAGTGCTCATCAAAGC
This sequence comes from Apodemus agrarius, assembly GCA_964023405.1. Lineage (NCBI taxonomy): Eukaryota > Metazoa > Chordata > Mammalia > Rodentia > Muridae > Apodemus > Apodemus agrarius. The sequence continues at coordinate 57,461,831 of OZ030010.1, read as the reverse complement.
CTGTGCTTACCTGAAAGAACCAGCCCTTGTCACTGGAAATTCAACTAGAACCATGTAAAAATATGTAAGTGCTAACCGCAGAAACCCCATTCTACAAAACTGGTCACATGGTCCAGGAACTGAAGACATTGAGGCAGAACCCAGAGCTCAGCTGAGGTCTTTGGCAACTTCCAGACAATAGCTTATACATGATGTGAAATAGGAACTAGATAATAAAATAGAAGTATTAAAATAATCAAATTGAAATAAAAACCTTAGCCAATGAAAATGCAAAAGCTTGGTCATTTTCTCTCCATGTGCGGGTGACCCCAACATGTTGGAACAATAAATTCCTCTTGCTTTTTGCACTGATTCCCAACTCCATGTTGTTCACTCAGGAGGTCCCCGGTAAGCTAAGGCTCACCAGTCTTACATTGCTAGGAATCTGACCTCCTGTGGGGACACATCTGAGCAGTGAATAGGAGGTCTTGAGCAGGTACCTTTTTTGTCTGTCTCACTGTCAAAATCTGAGTCTGTAAGCCTGCCTGAAGTTTTGGTTTGCTTGCAAGCATCTGGGGTGGTCAAGTACTGCTGGTAGATATGCCTTAATGTCATGACCACGGGGTGGGGGTGGGGGGATGGACAGACTGAAGGATTCAGGCCCCCGCCTCCAGGGAGCCAGGAAGGCTCTGTTCCTTCTGGAAATGGCAAGACAGTAACTGCGGTGAGAGCTGAGTCTTGCTATAACCTGGTTTATCTGGATCCTGTCATATGGGCAGGAGCACCTAGTTTCTTTCAGCGTGGCTGGAGCTGGCTGAACAACTCTGTTAACTGGCTCCTGCTGTATGGGCAGGAGCACCTGGTGTCTGTAACTGGGCCCATGGAAGAGGAGAACTGTGTGTTGATTGTCTTTCTCTGTATTCTTGGACCTGGATGCCGGACTGTGGCAGGGTCGAGCTGTCTGTGTGTTGATTGTTTTTCTCTGTGTTTTTTTGTTTTGTTTTGTTGTTGTTGTTGTTGTTGTTGTTGTTGTTTTTGTATCTCATTCTGTGTTCTTGGATTTAGATGGACGATATTTTTTGGACATTTGACAGATTGAAAGTCAAGTTAGTTACTCTCTGCTTCTCCAAATGACCCACCCATAGGGACCTTCAACTTGCAGGTGATCAAAGCAATAGAGGAGAGTCTTTAGGCCAGAATCCCTCAGGCACCTGGATCAAGTGCTCTATATAGTTACCTGGAAAATTATAGTGGAGGACCCTCCTCTACCCTCATAGATAAAAGCCTTTCTTTCCCCAAGACCCACCTCATAGGTTCTGGCCTTCAGGAAGAAGGAAGCTTGAGAGGAGGGATCTGGACCTGAAAAGAAGTTGATCCTCCAAGACCCTTCAACAGTGGACCTGTTGGTCTCAGACCCTCCTCCTCCATATCTCCCTATCCTTGCAGTTCCAGGATCCTCAGCCCATACAGGACCAGGGCCATTGCACTCCCCTTTACCCCGGAGGGAGGGGTGGGAGGAGACATCCAACTTCCCAGAGACTGTTTCATTTATAATTCAGGAAGCCAGAAAGAATACCCCCTCAGACATGGGGGCACCATCGATTGACCAGGCTGTTATGGACAGCGGGCTTTCCCTGACTAGACCTGACTGGGACTTTAATATGGCAAAAGGTAAGGGCCACCTGAAGGTCCACCAGACTCCATGGGCATGTCTCAAAGGGGGCTGCATGGCAACCCACAAATTTGACCAAGGTACGTGAGGTTAAACAGGGACCAGATAAGTCACCCGCAGCGTTTCTAGAGCGACTCACAGAGGCATTCTGCCAATATATACCCTATGACCTCAGTAGCAGCAAGGAACATAAAACTACTGTGACAATGACTTTTATACACCAGGCTAGTAGAGATATCAGGAAAAAGCTTCAGACACTAGAAAGATAGAATAAGCCATTGAGAGATTTAGCACAGATTGCTGAGAAAGTCTACCATTACAGGGAGACAGAGGAGGAAAAGGAACAGAGAAAGAGAAAGAAAAAAAGGGACAGGGATGGAAGCTACAGAGAGTCCTAGCTACAGTATTTAGAAAAAACAGAGAAGAGAGACAGAAAAGGACCAGTGCACATACTACAAGGAGAGAGGTCACTGGGCCTGAGAATGCCCTAATGGAAGCCGGGAGCAGGAAATCCCAGGCCTTGAGGAAAAAAAGCCACCAAGTGGCAAAGAAGCTAGCCCTGGGTGAAGACAGTGACTAGGAGAGATGGGGTTCTGACTACCTCCCTCAACCCAGAGTAACTCAGAGTAGAGGGGAAACCCACATTCTTGGTGGACACAGGGGTTCAACACTCCATCCTACAAGCCAATGGCCCCACTTCCAAGAAAAGATCTTGGGTCCAAGAAGCCACTGACACCAAAATTTATTCATGGACAACCTGAAGAACAGTGGATTTAGGGATGGGCCGGTTATCCCATTCATTTAGGGTTGCCCGAGACCGTCTGTTGGGGTGAGACATACTCTCCAAAATGGGAGCCCAGATACACTTCCTGCCTGACAGGATGCAGCTAGCTGTCCCAAAAGGAGAGACCTCTCAGACTGATCCCTTCTGAAAGCTGAGGCTACTTGGTTTACAGACAGGAACAGTTTTCTCCATGAAAGTGCTGCTGTGGTGGACAGCACAAATGCCAACTGGGTAGAACCTCTACCCCCTGTCATGTCAATGCAGAAAGTGGAGCTAATTGCCCTCACCAATGCCTTGGAACTTGGAGCCAGGAAGAAAATTAACATCCACACGGATAGCAGGTATGCCTTTGCCACAGCCCATGTCCACAGGGATATATGCTCACATCAGAGGAAACAAACAGGAAATCTTGGACCTCTAAGATGCCCTAATGAATCTGGCAACTGTGAGTATTATTCACTGCCCAGGACGTCAGAAGGGAAGAGACTCAGTGGGCAATAACTAGGCAGATCAAGTAAGTGGCTCCAGAAGTGGCGATGCAGGAGCCTACCGGGTTATGGGCCTGCAAGAGACACCCACGGGGAAATGGGACTGGACTAAAGGATGGCCTCACTTAGAATATACTGAAGAAAAAAGGACTCAGATGGCTAACCACCCTACCAACTATTACCAAGGAAAGAAATGACAATGGTGCACACAAGAAGGGAGAACTATACCCCCCAGAAAGCAAGCAAAAGACTTACTAGGCCAAAGGCACAGATAGATTCATTTAGGGGATAAAAAGCTTGTCCAAGCAGTTAAGGGACCTAAAGTACATATTTATAAGAATTAGGTTTGGGGCCAGAGAGATAATAGAACAGTGTAAGGTATGCCAGCAAGCGAATGCTTATGCAGCAAAGCGTAAACAGGGCAAAAGACTTAGGGGAGAACAGCCTGGAGTATATTGAAAGATTTTTACAGAAGTTAAGGCAGGAAAATATGGTTACAAATACCTTCTAGTGTTTGTAGATGTTTTCTCTGGATGGGTTGAGACATTCCCCACCAAGCAGGAAACAGGTACCGTGATAGCTAAAGAAGATATTAGAGGAAATTTTCCCGAGGTTCGGAGTGCCCAAGGTAATTGGATGGGAAAATGGTTCTGCTTTTGTGTCTAAGGTAAGTCAGGGATTGACAGAGATACTGGGACTAATTGGAAGCTCCACTGTGCATACTATCCCCAGAACTCAGGGCAGGTAGAGAGAAAGAACAGAACCCTAAGAGAGACTTTAAATTGACTTGGAGATTGACTCAGGCAGGGCGGTGTCCCTCCCCTTGGCCCTGTTCTGAGCCCTACCATTTTACCTGACCCCCCCTTGAGATCCTCCTTGATACCCCAACTCCTTTGGTATCCACTGGGCCCTCCCAGGAGGTATCCCACAACATGAGGTTTTTGCCTAAACTGTCTACCTTAAATGCCCCAGGGAGGACAGAGACCCCTCACAGCTTCTACACTGGTGACTGGATCTATGAAAGGAGGCATCGGGGACAGTTGCTGGAACCCTGAGGGAAGGGACCCTTCCTGGTGCTGCTAGCCACTTCCACAGCCCTCAAGGTGGACGGTATTGCAGCCTGGGTACACGCTTTCCATGTGAAACCTGCAGACAACCTGCTCTCCAGAGAACACCCCCTACTCTCAGAGCCCACCCCCCCACCCCCGACTGGATTGTACAGAGGAAGGACAATCTGTTCAAGCCCAAGATCACTGACTGCCTGGTGGTACCTTGGATTCTGGTTCCTTCCCCGCATCCCATGTGCCTGTCCACCAAACCTTTTATAGTACTCACTGTTTCTCTTCTGTTGGGGTTGGTGATTGCCAGGGCAGTCACCAGGACCTCGGCTCTGGTCTTACAAGGGGAAAATTATGACAGTCTGAGGGCAGCCATTGATTTAGATGTAGAGAAAATAGAAATTTCCATCAATCACCTTAAAAAAAAAGAAAGAAAATGCAAAAGCTCAATAGAAAACTTCTGTAATACAATGAATCCATTTAAAACAGTTTATCAACAATGGAAGAAAAGATAGTTCATTCGAAACAATCAGACATCATCAATATATAATATAATCATGAGACTGCATAAGATTTCTATGGGACACAATTAACAGATTAAAAAGTACTTCAGGTAAAAGACATAATTGATATATTAATAAAATCACAAAACCTTCTAAAATCTAGAGAAAAAATTGACTGACAAGGTTCATATAGAACATCAAATGGGCAAAACCAAAAGGAAACTTCCCATGTCTGATTAAAACAGTGGCAAAAAAGAAAAAAAAACCTGAAAGAAGAATCAAATATCTATATAAACAAACTCTTCTAAATTACTGCAGATTTATTAACAGAAAATCATTAAATCTGGAAGAATATGGAATGACATATTTGAAGCACTGACAAATAAAATTACCAACTCATATTATTATTATATATCACTAAACTGTTTCTGCTTTAATTGAATGGAAAAATAAGAGCTTTTCATGGCCAATAAAACTAATAAATTAATGATCAGTAAAGTTACCCCAGTGAATATATTTTAAAGATTCCCTTGAACTAAAGAGTAAGTGAAACATAATCATATAGTAGTTTTAAAGAAAAGGAAGCTACAAAACCAGAATGGGAGCAATTGATACACACTTTTCAATAATACCTTTGAACACTAATGGACTACATTTCCCAATCAAAAGACAAACACTAGCAAATTCAATTAAAAAGAATCCCACACAATATATCTATTTCTTGCCTCCACCATGTTTGAAAGTGATGTCTAATTGAGTGGCAGACAAAGTAATGAATCAGAGAAAGATTAGACAGAATGGGATATGCCCAACACTCATGAGAACAGAGAGGAAAGGGAAGTGACTTGAGAGGCAATATCGAAAAAGAAAGGAGTCACCTGTGAGGGTGACAGGTTGCAGAAAGAGAACAAGCTAGACACAGGTGAAGACAGTATGAGCCAGAGAATGAGACAGAGCCAGAAGATTAGAACAAATTGCTAGAGTTAGTTTGAGGCCAAGGAGAAAAATTCAGGAGAAACTGAAAGAAGCCATATTGAATCAGGTAGTGCAGACAGTTTGATCCAGAACAGCTGAGCTGAACCAGCTATCCAGTGATCAGAAAGGACAAGAAAGCTTGAGCTTATTCAGAAGTAAGTCTCAGAAACTGAAAACCTTATATGCCTAGGTTAGGTTGTACCAAGGCTAGAAGCTTCTGGGATTCGGCCCATGGTAGCAGAGGTAGTAAGACTCCCAAGATGACAATTACTTCAGGCGAATAAAACATACATTTACAATGTGACAATATTCTAAAATCTGGCAAAATCATTTTGAACCTAATTTTGTCAGAAAACGTAAAGAAAAATTCACTCTATATAAATTAGGGAGCAACTCATCAAGAGGAAATCATAATTCTAAACATATATTCACCAAACACTGACATTCATAGTTTCATAATGTAAAGACGTAGATTAGCCTCAACATAATAACTTCAATACCTCACATTAAGCAATAGGCAAATCAACCACGAAAAAATAGAGAAATATTTAAGTTAAGTGACATCTATAATATTTTCTACCTAAACACTGAAAATTATTAATCTTAGCAGCCCATAAAGCTTTTGTTAAAAGAGATTATATTACAGAAACTAAGTCAAGTCTTTAAAAATATAAGAAATTGAAATAATTTTTTGATTCTATGTGACCACAATAGACTATAGCTAGAAACTAACATCATGAGAATCTGTAGAACATACAAAGACTTATTGAAACTTAAAAATACACTATTGGATAATGAATGGAAATGAATGAATGAATGAATGAATGAGAGGAAATTTAAATATTCCAAGAACTGAATGACATTAAAACACAGCATCCCAAAAGTTACAGAATAAAAAAAAGCTGTAACGAGATTAGTTCATAGCAATAAGTGCCTACATTAAAAAGAATAGAGATCCCAAATAAATTATGATGTACTTGGGGGCCTTGGAAAAATAAGAACAAGCTAAATCCCCTGTCAGAAGCTGGAAAGAAATAATCAAGATCAGAGTAGAAAGTAGAAACAGAAGTGAAAAGAAAGAGAATAATACAAAGAGTCAACGAAACAAAGAATTTGTTCTCATAAACAAAAGTGACAAAGTCTTAGCCAAAAGAGAGAAGATCCAAATTAACAAAATCAGACAGTAAAAGTAAGACTATTTTGCAGGTAAATGAATAGAGCTAGAAGATGGATATTAGCTTCTAAGTTTTATATATATATGTTTTATATACATGTATATACACACACACATATATATATACATGTACACATGTATATATATATGTATATGTGTGTGTGTGTGTGTGTGTGTGTGTGTGTGTGTGTGTGTGTATGAATAGCACTTACTAAGAGACAAGGGGAAAGGAGAATATCTTCCCAGGAAAGGGAAACAGTAAGCTAGAATAAGATTAAATGGGGAGAAGAATGGGACATCAAGGTAAAGGAGGGAATATGGAAGACAACTAACACTAAAGATCTTTTGAAAAGACATGGAAACCTACTACTGTAGAAGCTTCCTAAAATACATACATATATGAAAAGAATTTAAATGAAGTTACTATATAATGTGGAAGATTAGTCCCCAGCTGGACATTTTATACCACAAAATAAAATCTCCTACACCGGGAATGGGTTAGATCTTTTTGAATTATTAGACAAATGTTTACCCTGAACAACCCCCCCCCCAACACACACAATATCATAGGCTACTGTTGTTTTCTGCAACATGATGGTAAGGTCCTATTACTAAAAACAATATATTTACTTATTATCCAATGTAGAAAAATTAAGAAGTGCTTACCTGGAAGCTTAACTCCTAATGGCTAGAATTCACAGTATGACAAAGACCTGTCTTCAAGATATGCTGATACAATAGTGGCACAAACATTATGAACTAACTGATCACTTTTTGAGTGGCTTTAAGGCCCATTCCATGTGGTTGAACCCAGAAACTAACACTGCTAAATGGGCCAAGCACCAGAGACTATATAAGTCATAGAAGTAAGTATGGAAGTAATTTCCATACTTCACCATCATAGAAGCTTCTCTGACGGTGAAGTATGGAAATTAATACTGAGACCCACAACCGGACAATGTGCAGAGACAGACTTTGAAGCGCGTAGCCCTAAATAGGATGTCTTTGTCATACTCCCTCCTACAACACTCAGGGATCTTTGAAGAGAAGTTGATGGAAAGATTTTGAAGAGCCAAAAGTGATAGATGAGTCCCAGGAAACTCCTTCTCATGTCACAAAAGGACTGATGCACAAAGGAACTCACAGAACCTTGACAGTATGCACTAGTTTTGCACAAGTTCAAGACAGATTAAAAAAAAAATCTAAGAAAGAAGGGAAGTGAGCAAAATGTGCCACTTCTAACCAAGAGTATATTTCCAATCAATAGCTGCTGGTAGAGGGGAAAATCAGTTTTGGTCAGTGGAGTAACATTGGGTATATCAACCATACTCCAGGGCAGGCAGGCCTCATGCTGATGTATGTATATTTGGCTAACATGAAATTGACTTCATGTGGATTTTTTTGTTTTTGTTTTATTTTTTTAAGTGAGACAAAGAACATGAATTCGGGTGGTGTGGTAGCTGGAGTAAGAATGGCCCCCATAGACTCGGATATTTCAATGCTTAGTTACCAGGAATATAGCACTATTTGAGGAATTAGAAGGATTTAAGAGGTGTGACCTTGTCGGAGGAAGTATGTCACTGACAGTGGGTTTTTAGTTTTAAAAAGCTTCTACCAAGCCCAGAATTTCTTTCTGGCAACAGATTAGGATCTAGTTCTCAGCTACTACTCCACCATCTGCCTATATGATGCTATGCCTCCTGTCATGATAATGGATTAAACCTCTGAAATCGATAGTTTTCTCCTATAACAGTTGCCTTGGTCATGCTGTTCTAACGCTGCAATAGAGCTGTGACTAAGGTAGGTGGGTAGAGAGTTGGAGAAGGATCTTGGAGGAGTTAGTGGAGGGGAAAGAATATGATCAAAATATAATGTATTGAAAAGTTTAATAATAAAACATTAAAGTATTAAATACTATTTGAACCAATGAATCTTATATATTTGAAGACTCGTATTTCCCTACTTTTATTTTCTTTAAAAATAAATAAGTTTTATTGTTTCTCACACATAATTTGCTGATATAAATCAATTCTTATATAACAAATATTCTTGCATCATTTTATACACACACACACACACACACACACACACACATACACACACATACATACATTGTCTTGGTTTGTTTTCTATTTCTGGGATAAGAGACCATGACAAAGACAACTTATAAAAGAGTTTATTTGGGTCTTATAGTTTTGGAGGGTCCATCACCATTATGTTTAAGACTGTGGCAGCAAGCATGGCGCTGAAATAACATCTGAGAACTCACATGTTGAGACACAAGAACGAAGCAGAGAGAACTAACTGGAAATGGTAGGGGCTTTGGGAACCCTAAAGCCTGCTCCCAGTAACACCTCCTCCAACAAGGCCATGCCTCCCCAAAAAGTTCCTCCAAGTGGGAAACAAGTATTCAAACATATGAGCCCATGAATGTCATTCTTATTCAAACTACTACATTTTTACATCCTCTCCAGCACTGAATAAATTTCCCCTTTTACTACTTCCTTGCCAGCATCTACTGTCATTTAAAAAAAAAAAAACTGATCTTGACCATTCTGGTAAAATTAATTCTCACAGTAGCTTTAATTTGAATTTCCTCCATGGCTAAGAATGTTGAACATTTGAACTGTTTCTCTGAAGTGCAATCTTATGGTTTCTTTGGAAAGTCAGTTGTGTGGGATGGTGCTTTGCTAGAGCAGACCCATAAAGGAGTGTTTTCCTGAAGCAGATACAAGTGAAAGGATGTTCTGCTAAATTAGACACTGCAAAGGATGCAAGATGAAGAATTCTTCCCTAATGACCTGCATGCATTGGTTCACCTTAGATTGCTTTGTTGAGCTCCATTTGTTGTGACTCCATAGAGAGAAATGCACTAATAAAACCTTCTGGTGGTATGCTGGCAGCTGCTTGGCACTTCCTCAGCTCTGGCTGATTGCCAGAGTGATGTCAGCTGATAGACTGGCGTTTTGCTAAGACAGACTCACATGCTGAGGCAAGACCCATGGAGGACATGTGATGTTTGGAGAGAGTATAAATAGGAGTCAATGGACAGTGATGGGGGCTTGCATAGCTAGATTTACAATGTTTCTTGGTGTCCCTGAGAGAGCACAGCTGAGAACTTATCCTAGTGTCCCTGCTGGTCCTGGTCCCCTCCTCCTAGTTGATGCCAATTTGGCTGAGGCCTGTCTGTTTCTGCTAGGTCATGTCACTGCTGTTGATTCATGTTTGCTATCCCAACACTACTGAACTGGACTGCTGGTATATTTGTGAAGTGTTTGCGAGTGGATTGAGCTGCTGCTGCTGAACCCTGTGAACTGAACTGCTGATTCCCTGACAACATATATGTGATTTGCTTCAAAAAAAAAAAACCAATTTCTAAGCAGGTCCACATCTCCCATATCCTAATAACCTTTTTTCCCCCCCACTACCTCTGGTAGGTGGTGGGTTAGAAGGGAGTTTAAAGCATTTAAGAACTGGACATACAGAGACAAAGTGTGGAGCAGAGACTGAGGGAAAGACCATGCAGAGACTGTCCCACCTAGGGATCCATCCCACATATAGTTACAAAACATAGACACTATTATCGATGCCAACAAGTACTTGTTGACTGGAACCAGATATAGCTGTCACCTGGGAGGCTCTGCCAGTGCATGAGAAATATAGAGGGGGACACTCTCAGCCAGCCATTCCCCAATGGGGGAGCTAGAGAAAGGACCCAAGGAGCCAAAGGGGTTTGCAGCGCCATAGGAGGAACAACAATATGGACCACCCAGTACTCCCAGAGCTCCCAGGGGCTAAACCACCAACCAAAGAGTACACATGGAGTTACCCATGGCCCCAGACACATCGGCAGCAGAGGATGGCCTTGTTAGACACCAAAGGGAGGAGAGGCCCCTGGTCCTGGGAAGGCTCGATGCCCCAGTATAGGGGAATACCAGGACAGGGAAGCAGGAGTGGGTGAGCAGGGGGAGGGGGATGGGTTAGGGGATTTTCGAGGGGGGGGAACCAGGAAAGGGGACAACATTTGAAATGTAAATAAAGAATATACCTAATAATAAAAAGCAGTCTTTGAAAAATTAACCCTACAGTTTCTTCTTAACAAACCATGACCACCAACAATGAGCAACTCATCACACCTCTCCAGGCCCAAGCATCATCTATATATCCTCTGAAAAGTGCCCAACATTCCTAACATCACACAATCACAGAAACTATCTGCCACTGGCAAAATCATGTCCCTGCTAGAGCACGAGGCAAATCATAGTCAGCTGCTGTGGGCAATCTGAAGCAGCCACATATCCCACACTTGGTATTAAAATAAAAAATATTCATATAATATTTCTGTGTTTTTCAAAGAAATCAAAATTCCAAAATTGTCACTACGTGCATCCTTCCAAGAGATGTTCCTGTGATCTATTTTCTCTAACTAGATCCCACCACCTACTTTCTATCACCTAGTATTGTGAGTGATCAAGGGGTTAAGTTAGCTAGAGCTCTCAGGATCTAATTATGTCTCAAAGGCCTATAAATTAACAAACAAGCCGTCCAGCACATTAGACTTGGGTAGACATTTCATATTCAAACAATAACATAATTGTAATTGGATTTATTCTGGATTTAGTTTTTAGAAAGATTATTGTTGCTACTAAATTTTACGTAGTCTTTAAGTTGACTAAATTCACTTATTAATTAAAACATCTTTTAGAGGATTCTACAGGGTTATCTCTATTTAAGACCTTAAATTCAATATGTTGCCAATAAACAGCAACATATTGAATAATTTCTTTCTTCTTTGGATCCTTTTTATTTCTTTGGGCTAAGTACTGTAGCAAAGATATCCTGTGTTATGTTGAAGAGAAATGGTGGAAGTATAGATAGTTGCTTTCCCCTGATTTTAGAAGATAACTTTCAAATTTTCACCATTGAGTATATACTTAGCTTTAAATTCATTATACAATTGTTATGCTGAACAAATTTTACATATACTTAATAAGAATTTTTTAGAATGTTATATTTCTCAACTGTCTTTTAGGCATATACTGAGATAATAATATTTTGATGCAGTGCCCATTTCTACTAAGTATATTTTTGTCTATACATGCTATATACTACAGGTATATGGCTGCAGTACTATGTTTCATTAATTTTCTTTCTGGATGTTCTACTCATTGAAGACAGTGTGGTTTAAAAGTATTCAGCTCTTTTGACATCTGCTTTATATATTTAGATGGTTCTATGTTGGACCAGTATATATCCACAACAATTGTATTCTCTTGATGATTGATCCATTTATCATTATGCAGTGTTATTTTTATTGACTTATAACATAGCTGCATATATTTTGTTTCAATAAAGTACAGCTATGCCTGTTCACCCTTGACTTATATTTGAATGAGATATCCATCCTCATCCCTGTAATTTTAGTATATATACTAAGGTAATGTGAATAAAATAATTGGGTTATTTGAATTGAGTTTTAAAAAATTTATTCAACCACTCTCTTAGTTTTCTCCCTATAGCAAGGAAGTCACAGCAGCAGCTATGACAAGAGATTGAAGTTGGTCATTTCACATTCAAAATTATGAACAGACAGCAATGGATGCATGCATGCCAATACTCAGCTTGCTTTCTCCACCCTTATATAGTTCAAATCTTCTTTATAGGGAATGATACTACCTACAGTGGGTGAGTCTTCCTACATCAGCATAATTACATATGCTAATTAAATCAGCATAATCATTTTAATACATTCCCAGGGGTCCTTCTGTCAGGTGATTCTAGATTGTGTCAACTTGACAATTAAAACTAACAATCACAGCTACCTTATATCTATTGTTTGAAAATTTTAGGTGAGTTCTATATCATCCTAATATACATAGAAAGTTCCAGGACAGACTCCACAGCCTTCTGTGATCAGTGGAGCAGCTGGGATGGAAATCTTCCTGCCCACAGCCATTTGCCCCAGAGAGCTGGGAAACTCCACAGCCTTCTGTTATCGGTGGAACAGCTGGGATGGAAGTCTTCCTGAAGCCATTTGCACCAGGGAGCCTGGAGAGTCCACAGCCTTCTGTGCATAGCCCACCAGGAGGGAGTGATCTCCCAGCAGGCTTTCACTTTTGAGCACAGAGGTGAGATCTCCACCTTCTCTCTGGAGGGGATCCAGCTAGGAGCACACAGGGCCTAAGATCAGTGGAGCAGCTGGGACAGAAGTCTTCCTGTCCGCAGCCATTTGCACCAGGGAGCTGGGGGACTCCAGTCTTCTGTGCATAGCCTGCCAGGAGAGAGAGATCTCCCAGCAGTGCTTTCACTTTTGAGCTCAGGGGAGTAAGGAGACCAGCTTACAGGTCCACAGGAGGAACAAACTCCAGCCAGAGACAAGAATACCAACTAGCACCAGATGCTGAAAGGCAAGCACAAGAACCTTACCAACAGAAACCAAGGCCACATGGCAACATCAGAACCCAGTTCTCCCACCACAGCAAGTCCCGGATACCCCAACACACCCGGGAAAGCAAGAGTTGGATTTAAAATCGTATCTCATGATGCTGATAGAGAGCTTCAAGAAAGACTTAAATAACTCCCTTAAAGAAATACAGAAGAACATCGGTCAACATGTAAAAGCCCTTAGAGAAGAAACACAAAAATCCCTTAAAGAACTACAGGAAAACACAAATAATCAAATGAAGGAACTGAACAAAATTATCCAGGATCTAAAAGTGGAAGTAGAAACAATAAAGAAATCACAAAGTGAGGCATCTCTGGAGATAGGAAACCTTGGAAAGAATTCAGGAGTCATAGATGCAAGCATCAACAACAGAATACAAGAGATAGAAGAAAGAACCTCAGGTGCTGAAGATACCATAGAAAACATTGACTCAACAAAGAAATTGCAAAATGCATGAAGCTGGTAACCCAAAACATCCAGGAACTCCAGGACACAATGAGAAGACCAAACCTAAGGATTATAGGTATAGATGAGAGCGAGGATTTACATCTTAAAGGCCCAGTAAATATCTTCAACAAAATTGTAAACTTCCCTAACCTAGAGAAAGAGATGCCCATGAACATACAAGAAGCCTTCAGAACTCCAGACTGGACCAGAACAGAAAATCCTCCCGGCACATAATAATCAAAACACCAAATTCACTAAACAAAGAAAGAATATTAAAAGCAGTAAGGGGAAAAGAGCAAGTGACTTATAAAGGCAGACCTATCAGAATCACACCAGACTTCTCACCAGAGACGATGAAAGCTAGAAGATCCTGGGCAGATCTCATACAGACCCTAAGAGAACACAAATTCTAGCTCAGGCTACTTACTATACCCAGCAAAACTCAATCATCATAGATGGAGAAACCAAGATATTCCATGATAAAACCCAATTTGCACAATATCTGTCCACAAACCCAGCCCTACAAAGGATAATTGGTAGAAAATGTGAACACAAGGAGGGAAACTACACCCTAGAAAAAGCAAGAAAGTAATCTTCTTCCAACAAACCCAAAAGAAGATACCCACACAAACAAAATATAAAAAATAACAGGAAGCAACAATCACTGTTCCTTAATATCTCTTAACAACAATGGACTCAACTCCCCAATAGAAAGACATAGACTAACGAAATATTTCTCATGTAAATCTTAAATTTTATCAGAAAATGTTTCTAATTCCCCTTTTAATTTAGCAATTTCTTTTATGTCTACCATTTTCTCCGCATTAGTTTTCATGATAATCTTCAATTTTAATACTTTCTCCATTTTATTAGAAATGTTTTCAATGTAAATCTTTGATTTTATCACAAATGTTTCTAATTCCACGTTTAATTAATTTAGAAAGAGTTTTTACATCAACCATTTTTATGTAAAATTTTCCATGAAATAGTCAATTTTAACATATTTGTCTATTTATTTCTTGAATTTTACCAGAAATATTTTCCATGTAAATCTTCAAGTTTATCAGAAAATGTTTATGATTCCACTTTTAATCAACTTAGGAATACTTTTATGCCTACCATTATTATAAAATTTTCCATGATAATCTTCAATTCTAACATGTTTTTCTACATTTTTCTACAATTTTATCAGAAATATTTTCCACGTAAATCTTCAATTCTATCATAAAATGTTTCTATCCCATATTTCAATTAATTTAGCAATGTTTTACATGTATACCACTTTGCTCCTTAATTGTCCATGAAAATTGTCAATTTTAACATGTTTATCGGAAATATTTTCCATGTAAATATTTAATTTTATCATAAAGTGTTTTTACTTCCCTTTGCTTCCCTTTTCAATAAATAAAAAAATTAAAAAATGAAAAATTTAATATATCTGTATTTAAAGTAATTATTGATAGGTAAGTATATACTACTGTCATTTTATAATTTGTTTCCCCATTGCTTTGCATAACTTTTCTTCTCTGTTTTTTTGATTTGAGGGTTTTCCATAGTGGCATGTATTAGTTTGTTTTAATTTATTTATGTGTATGTGTGTATGTGTGTACATGATCTTCTCTAGGTTGTTGCTTTATAATTCCCAAGAGGTTTATATACAATATTCTATGCAAATAACCAGCTATTTCAAATTCAAATCAACATTTTATATAATTTTAATTACATAATGTTTTTTTCCTTATAATATTTAAAGGCTTAATATTTCACCTGTTAAATTATCCCTGTAATATTTTAAATATGAGTAACATACTGCTTAAGTTTCTATGTTGTTAGTGGAATTTTATTTTCCTAATACATATCTAGATTGGCATAATGGCAATGTTGCTTCATGATAGGGTGTTTGCTTATCATGTGTAAAACCATAGTTCTAATCCCCAGAACCATAAAGAACTTTTTTTAAAAAGATTTCTCATTGCAATGAACTTGCTAAACTTTAACTATATAATTTTTCTTATTGTTCCCCATATTTAAAGAAAAGTCTTTCCAGGTAAACTGTAAATGATTTATGTGTGTTCTCCTTTCAAGACTTTAAATATATGAATCTGTTCTGAAGTGGAAACTTCTGGTTTCTTTGGAAAGTCAGTTATGTCAAATGATATTTTGCTGGGACCTACACTTGAAGGGGATGTTTTACTAAACCACACATGTGAAAAATGTTTTCCTGAAGCAGACACAGGTGAAAGGATGTTTTGCTACAGCAGACATGTGAAAAGATATGTGATGAAGGAGTATACATATGACCCCACAGACAGTGGGGGATGGAGCATTGGTTCATTTTGATCTGCCTCACTATTCTTTGCTAAGGACAAGTATGTAATGGTTCACCTTCCACTGCACTGCTGAGCTCCACTCCTGGTGGTGCCATAGAGAGAAACTCACTAAAGAACTTCTTGTGAGGTCCTGCAGCTTCTTGCTACTTCCATAGAATTGGGCTGGTTGGCAAGCCCTGTGGTTTCTTCTGGATTGAACTGCCCTTGCTGGTTAGTGTGTGGTGACTACCAAGTGGTCTGGATTGCAGCTGGTGGTTCATATTTGGTGTTTGCTACTAGACAGAACTGCTGATATTATGACAATGAAAACTGGACTCATCTCCAAAGAACTATTCTTAAACAGGTCTACTTTCCCCCATGTCCTAATAACTTTTCTCTTCTACTACCTCTGGTGGGTGGTGGGCTAGAGGAGAGGCTGAATGCTTATTAAAGTAGGTTGAAATAAACTGAAGTTCTGTCCTAAACTGTTGGGCTTATGCTTAGAAGTCTGCAAATAAGTATAGGGGACTCAGTTGTGTGTTAGAATGTTTACACCTGTTTCTGTTGTCAAAACTTGGTTTTTGTTTTTAATGGTGAATATTCTATTATTGAAGAATATTAAGGAAATTCACAAATTGACTACATAAATGCTGCCAGAAACTCACTGAGGATATTGCACTATAGGAGGTGAGTTTAGCATGCATGAGGAAGAACAGAGTGCAGCAAACTCAAGACAGTGGTGGTATTTTAAAGTTGGGCTGGAGAGATGGTTCAGCAGATAAGAGCACTGACTGCTCTTCCTGAGTTCAATACCCAGAAACCACATGGCGGCTCACAACCGTCTGTAATGAGGTCTGATGCCCTCTTCTGGTGTATCTGAAGACAGCTACACAGTATACACATAGAATAAATAAATAATTCTTTTCTTAAAAAGTTTTTTAAAGTCTACTTATAGTGATAGTTCTTAAATGCTTTAACCTCCCTTCTAGACCACCACCCACCAGAGGGAGTGGAAGAGAAAGGATACAGGAAAGTGGACCTGTTTAGAAATTGTTCTTTGGAGCAACTCCCATCTGCATTGTCAGGAAATCAGCAGTTCAGTTCACAGGAGTCAGCAGCAGCAGCTTGACCCACTTGTAAACACTTCACAGATATAACAGCAGTCCAGTTCAGAAGTTTCAGGACTGCGACAGGTGGCATGACCTAGCAGGAACAACCAGGCAGGAGAGATTCAGACCAATAGGGGCATCAGCAACTGTTCTCAGCTGTGCCTCTCTCAGTGAAGACATGAGACCAAGAAACATTTGACCTGTGTAAGCAAGCCAAACTCAGCCTCCTTCACTGTCCTATGTACACTCCCTCCAAACATCTCGTGTCCTCCACCTGTCTTTGCCTCAGCACATGAGTCTGTCTCAGCTGGCATCACTCTGCCAATCAGCCCAAGTCCACATAAGCAACAAGAAGCCACAACAGACCACCAAGAAGGTTTTTGATGCATTTATCTCTATGGAGTTCTGACAAATAGAGCTCAACTACATAATGTAAGGTGGACCAATATATGCATGTTGTTAGCCAAAAAAAAAAAAAAAAAAAAAAAAAAATCCTTCATTACGTGTCTTTTCACGTGCTTGCTTTTACCTGTATTTCCTTTTACCTATATTTGCTTCAGTGAAGCATTTCTTCACACGTCTGCCTTAGCCTTCACCTGTGTCTGCCCCATCCACCACAGCTAACTTTCCAAAGAGCCCTTAAGCTGCCACTTCAGTGTGGAGATATGGAATCATGCTATTTGAAACCAGTGGTGTGTCCAGTTGTCTGCAGATTCAGGATAGTGTCAGGAATGTTATATGTGTAAATTATCATTATATTTTCCCCAATGCTATTGTAACATAGGTGCTAGTCTGTGGTTCCACTGTTGCCTGTGAACAAGGGCTTATTAGGGTGGTGTTGACCAGAACTGTGATGCACAGACTAAGATCATAAGAAAATGTGCCTTGCACCAGTATGCTTTATCACTAATATCTATAAAACTTTAAAGGAGAAGAATTTGAGAGTTCACACCACAAAGAAATGATAAATGCTTAGCAATATGAAAATGCTGATTATCCTAGGTTGACAATTATATATTTCACACATATAGAATTGCCACATTGTACCCCCAAATATGCATAATTATATCAATGAACTTAGGGAGGGGAAGGGAAGAGGGAGGCAGCTAAAATTCAGGGTCATTTGAAAGTTACTATGGAAACCTAATACAGTAGAACCTTCCTAAAATACATACACATATAGAGGCTACCTAAATGAAATTGCCAGATAATGGGGGGGGGGCTGGCTAAACATCTCCTGGCACCAAATAAACCTTTCATGGCAACCCCAAACAACCAGGCTGACACTAGGACTAGGATGCTCTCCACACACTAAAGACAAGACCCTATTGCTAAGACAATATCTACACAACTCATAGAACACAAAATTTACACAAAGTTCTTGGTGCCTACCAGGAATGTTCAACCCTACAGGCTAGTGTTCTTGGTACTGCAGGTACTCTGCATGCTACCAATAGAGAAATGTAAACACCAACCCAGCTACAAACTCTTCAATCTACAATGGTGTCTTGCTTGTAAGATATACTAGTCCAATGGTAGCACAAAGCTTGTCAGAGTAAGCAACCAATATCTGATTTAAGACCTACTATATGAAATAGAACTTGTCTTAGTTAGGGTTTCATTGCTGTGAAGAGACAACATAACCAAGGCAACTCTTACAAGGACAAACATTTAATTGGGGTTGGCCTAAAGTTTCAGAGGTTCAGTCTATTATCATCATGGTAGGAAGCAATCTACATCTTGATCTGTGGGCAGCAGAAGTGGGCTGTCCTGTCAGCAGCCAGGAGGAGGTTCTGTTCCTCAGTTAGCTAGGGAGGAGGCTCTTCTACACTGAGAAGATCTTGAGCACATTTCCTCCAAGGTCACAATTATTCCAACAAGGCCACATACCCTAATAATGCCACTTCCCATGGGCCAAGCACATTCGCACCACCACATAACCCATACTTAAAGATGCTTGGGTAACAAAGAATCTGAAACTAGACAACCCAGAGTCTTGGGTAAAACCAAAATCTACTATTCTACAAAAGAATACAGCAATAAAATGACATTCTGCTATATTTATAGATTAGTGCCTTGCTCAGGCATCATCAGAGAGAGAGGCTTCCTCCTGCAGCAGATGGGTGTAACTTTCATTTTTTTCAAAGTCTACTTTTAATGATGGTTCTTAAATACTTTAACCCCCTTCTAGCTCACCACCCATCAGATGTAGTGAAAAAGAAAGAATATGGGGGAAATGGACCTGTTTAGAAATGTTCTTTGGAGTAACTCCCATTTGTGTTGTCTGGAAATCAGCAGTTCAGTTCACAGGTCAGCAGCAGCTTGATCCACTTGTAAACACTTCTCGGATCCACCAGCAGTCCAGATCAACAGAGTTGGGATAGCAGCAGTGGTGGCACTACCTAGCAGAGACAGCCAGGCCTCACTCAGTCTTGGCTCAAGTTAACAGGAGGGACCTGGAAGGACACCAAAAATGTTCTCACTGTGCCTCTCTCAGTGAAGTGAAGATCAGCAGTAATGCAAGACCAACAGTGCTGCACAGCTAGCTCTACCAGCAACCCAAGTTCAGCCTCAGTCACAACTGGTTGAGTTCTCTGTATACTTACTTCAAACATCTCATTGTGTCCTTCGTGAGTCTTGTCTCAGCTCTTGTGTCTGTCTCAAGAGGACAAATCAGCCAATCAGCCCAAGTCTCCTGAAGCAGCAAGAAACTAGAGTGTATTACCAGAAGTTTTTGGCACAGTTCTCTCTCTGGAGTCCTGACAAATGAAGTTCAACTATGCAATGTAAGGTAGGCCAATACATGCATGCTGTCAGCAAAGACTCCTTCATCGCGTGTCCTTTCACGTGCTTGCTTTAGCAGAACATCCTTTCATCTGAGTCTGCTTCAGTGAAATGTTCCTTCAAGAATATAACTGATCCTTTCACCTTTGTCAGCTTCAGGAAACACTCCTTCACATGTCTGTTCCAGCAAAGCACTAGCCAACACAACTGAATTTCCAAAGAATCCTTAAGTTTCACTTCAGAGGGGAGCAAATACAAGACCCACAGCCATGCAATATGCAGAGAGCGAGAGACCTTGGGACACTTAGTCCTAAGTGGGACATCTCCATCAGATCTCTCCCCTAGGACTCAGGGAACTCTGCTGAAGTGGAGGTAGAAAGAGTGCAAAGCCAGAGCAGATCACCAAGGACCCAAGGCCTGGGACATCAACCTGAATTCAGAGACTATGGCAGAGTACACAAGGCCTGCAGATGTCTGTACCAGGTCGCCTAAGCTTATATCTTCCAGTTTAGGTTTTTATGGGATTCTAATTCATAACATGCACACTATTAAATATTATCTTGCTGCTACCTTGTAAAAGTACAGGTTAATGTGACTGCTATCTTGTAAAAGTACAGGTTAATGTGAAGAGTGATCCTTTTGTTAAAATTTGAATACAATACTCAAAATATTAAAAAAAATTTTAAATAAATAAAAAGTTTAAATACAAAACTGAAACAGATTTCAAGCATCCATTCCATACCTTCATGCAAATTTCAGTCAAGGTTACCATGATAATGTGATAGATTTCCATATTAAGTGATGTCTATTTTTTCTGGTGATTCTCTGTGACTGCTTAAAAATTTTATGTTTTGTGGCTGTTTAAAGTAAGATATATGAAGGATTAAAGTGTAGTTTCAAAAATGTTAAAACATAAGCAGCTGTAATACACACTGGAGAAAGAATAAATTTTAAATAAAATTTAGTGTGTATTAGGTATGTACATCAAAAACAATCAACAAAATATAAATGTGGCATACAATATATACAGAACATTTGTGTCAACTATGTATTTGGCAGAATGGTAATATAAAACAAGTGCTATAATCTAATAGGAAATATCACAGAACAAACAAGACAAATAATGTAATTTTCAAAAGAGCATCTGAAGTGGAAAGGAATTTCTTCAAAGAAAACACTCAGAAGACTAATAAGTATGAAGAAAGTACTGAACATCATTAATCATAGGGGAAAACTTTTAAAAACCCACCGAGATATGACCTTACATGAGTTACAATATCAAATTACCTAAAACAAAACAAAGGAAGACAAATATTATATGACAAAGGTGCACAAAAGGAAAGCCTTGTCACTTTTAGCAGGAATGGAAATTGGAGTAACTACTATAAAACACAACACTGAGGCACCTCAAAAAATATAAAACACACTTACCATATGATCGAGCCATCATACACTTGAGCATATGTCTAAAAAAAAAAAAACCATGATTTCTGAAAGAAATACTTGCACCCCCATTTTCATTTGACTATTATTTATAATGTTTACTACATGAAAGTAGTATAAATGTTCATAGATGGGTTAATGGATAAAGAGTGGGCTATACATAACCGATTAAATGCCATTTGCCTGTGTAAATGAAGGAGATCCTGCTGTTTATGGTGACATGGCAAGAGCTTTTACCCAACTGTGTCCATTTTTACCCACTTTTACGCACACAGTGGCCTCAGAATCTAATATTCTTTTGATTTGTAAGAAAATAGATCTGGTTATATTCTTACCTAAAATAAGAATTATGTTTTGCCAAGTTCCTGTCTGTAAGCATAGCATGGGCTGGCTCTCTCATGGCCATTTCCTCAACCAATGCTCCATCTTTATCCCTCAGCATCTTGTAGGCAGGACACATTTTGGGTCAAAGGTTTTGTGGGTGGATTGGTGTCACCCTCTCTCCACTGGAAGTCCTGCCTGGCTACAGGAGGTGGCCACTTCATGCTCCATAGCCTCTGCTTCTAGGATTCTCAGCTAGTGTCACTACCATATCTTCCCAGGAGCCTCCCCTGTCCCAGGTCTCTGGGCTTGACCTAGGTCAATGGCATGTTTCAGAGATGTCCCACCCACAATATCATTAAGCACACATGTCTGTATCTTTGCTTTACTATTACATAGTTTTCAAAGTGGAACTATACAATAAAGTGTGTTCCAGAAGCACATCAACACTGTTCTCAGTTTACACCTACTAACGGTGAGTGTCCTTTCACTGTATTTATTTAGTTAGTTATCAAAAGGATGTTTTCATTTCAGATAGGGATTTATATGTGGTTATATATGCTTTATGTAGCAGTTTAAAATGTTTTCTTAGGTAAGAACTATTTAGATATGTAGACAAGCATACTGTGTGAAGTGAAAACACTCTTTTGATAACTAAATTAACAAAAACAGTCAAAAAACAATCCATTAATAGGTATGTACTGAAAACAGCATTCAATCATTCCTGGTAGGACTATATACTGAGTACAAATTAGTCCAACAATAAAGGACTGTTTAAGAACATGACTGAATGTTTAAATTTTTACACACTTGATCATATAATTCTACTTTGAAAGCAATGTAGTAATAAACAAAGATACTCACAAACATGTGTTTAATGATATTTACAGAGATGCTTCATCCAGCAGCTGATGGAAACAGATGTGGAGATCCACAACTAAACATCAGGCAGAGCTCGGGGAATCTGGTGGAAGAGTTGGAGGAAGGACTGAGGAAGTTGGAGGGGTCAAGGGCAACACAAGAAGACCCACAGAGGAAACTAACCTGGGACCATGGGGCTTAAAGAAACTGAAGCACCAACCAAAGAGCATGCAGGGACTAGACCTAGGCCCTCTCCATAGTTGGAGCAGATGTGCAGTTTGGTCCCCAGCAACTGGAGTAGTGGCTCGAACTCTGTTGCCTGCCTTTGGATCCTTTTCCCCTAGCTGGACTGCCTAATTGGGCCTCCGTGGAAGAGGACACACTTAGTGCTGCTGCAACTTGTCAGGGCTGGTTGGTACCCACGATAGGGGGATGTGGAAAATGGGGTGGGAGGGTGGAACTAGGAGGAAAAGAGGGAGGGGCTGCAATTGTCATGTTAAAAATGAATAAATTAATTAATGAATGAAAAAGAAAAACAGTTTACAAAATTCTACTTACAAGTTACCAACTTCAGTCCATCTGCTCACTGGATCTTGATAGAATCACCTAGGGAAAGAACAGCATAGTCAGTCGCTGGAAGGAGAAACAGCCTCGCTCATATAGCAGACAGACAGCAGCTTCCATTCTGGCAGTTGGAATGGCACCTTGCCTGTGGCACACTCTGTTCTTACCACAGAAGGAAGACACCATACACACCCAGGGAGGATGTGGGTTAAGGGAGGGAATTCTGTGAAGCACACATTTAAGCATGACAATGACACATTGAGCTTTCAACGGAAAAAAAGATATTACTGCTCAAGGCAATAAGCCCAGCATACTCCCTAATGACATTTTATCTCTTGGTAAGAAAATGCTGTAGTCCCAAGGTCCATATGTATCCATATAAATCGGAAACGAAAGACTGTAGGCATGCAATTGCCTTTGCAGTAAATAATAACAATAATAGAAAAGAGGGGAAATTAAGATTAGATTATACATTTTAATTAGATCCACTGTAAATAGTAAAGAGAAATACCTCTTAAAGACATTGTGAAAAGTTTCATCTGTTCAGATGGTCAATTAAAGTAACAATCTAATTTGACTATACTTTGGAATTTCATATGCAGAAAATAATGGAAATGCTTCTTTTACGAATTCTTGGTGCATGTTTATGTAGGTACTATTAGAAAGATAGCCATTAAATACTTGGAGGAGAATGTTTAAAAAGATACCCCTGGTCTTCTAGAAAATAAAACCAAGTGACTGTATTATTCATATTTTTCCAATATTCTTGGAGTAGGTATTGGGATGGAGCTGGCAGGGGTGTGTGTATGTATCAGATGCTGGATATGTGCTCTACCATTGCTATATCCCCAGACCATACTATTTCCTTTTGAAATCTTTGAACCAAGATCACAGCACTTTTTGCTATTGCCTGATTATTAATATGGATATGAATGAAAAGTTGGTACAAAGTTTGCCACAAAAGTGGGTGACATGTTATCTTTGAAATTTTAATTTAATTTCTAATTAGCATACAAACTACCAAGCTCCCTTGTAGGCTTGGATTTTTTAAAACCTACTTTAATAAGGGTTCTTAAATGCTTCCCTTCTATTCCACCTACCAGAGGTAGGGGGAAAGGAAGGTTAACAGGAAACAGGGGTTGTGAACCTGTTTAGAAGTAGTTCTTTGGAGAAATCACAATCTTTGCCAGAATATCAGTGGTCCGGTCCAAAACATAAAACACAAACCAGTAGCAGCAGTCCAGTCTAGTTGGAAAACAGCAAACATGAATCAGTATTGGCTGATGGATCCAGAACAAATGGTGAGGCTCTGTTAGCATGAGTCCACAGAAGCACAAAGAATCAGCCAGAATATCAGTTCTTCGGTGAGTTACTCTCTCTAAAGTTACAACAAGGGAAGATCAGTGATCAGGTGCAAAACGAACTGAAGCACTAGCCTCCTCCCACTCTCTGTCATCATATTTATATTCTTTCTAAACATGATGCATCTTCTCACATGTCTGGTTCAGCAAAACATCCTCTCACCTATGTCTGCTTCAGCAAACATCACATGACATAACTAAGTCTCCAAAGAAACCAGAAATTTCCACTTAATTCCTAATGGAATTTTCATATGTAACTAGTTTGGGTTGATCTTCACTCTCTGACCCACTTCCCTCTCAATCCCCTGCCTGCCCCCAACTCCTACCCCCTTCTCCCAATATTCCCTACCCCACTTTTAGAACATGTATACTCTATTATCTTATTCAGAACCTTTATTAAAGCTTCTTATTGCCCCTCTCGTGGAGCCCTTTATATTTTTCTGGACTCTACATACACTTATTCTTGCACAAATA
The DNA here is from genome assembly GCA_964023405.1 of Apodemus agrarius. Classification (NCBI taxonomy): domain Eukaryota; kingdom Metazoa; phylum Chordata; class Mammalia; order Rodentia; family Muridae; genus Apodemus; species Apodemus agrarius. The sequence goes on along the minus strand of OZ030010.1, from coordinate 57,437,080 downwards.
TAAATACAATAAAATTTAGAAGCACTTATCCACATGTCTTAGCCTGGGTTTTCTTGCTGTGAACAGACACCATGACCAAGGCAACACTTATTAGGAGATTTGATTGGGGCTGGCTTACAGGTTCAGAGGTTCAGTCCATTATCATCATGGCAGGAAGCATGGCAGCATCCAGGCAGAAATGGTACTGTAGAAGGATCTGGGAGTTCTGCATCTTCATCTGAAAGGCTCTAGAAGATAGCTTCCGCATGGTTAGGCTAAGTATCTCATTGCCTACTCCCACAGTGATACACTTCCTCCAACAAGGACACAGCTACTCCAACAAGGTCACACCTCCTAATAGTGTCACTCCCAAAGCCAAGCATATTCAAACCACCACAGCACATATAAGAAAGGGTATGCAGTATTTATATTTCTGAGCATGAGTTACCTTCTATAATAAAATATGTTATCGTTCTGTTTCTTTTCCTGCAAATTTCACCATTTGCTTTATGGCTAAGTAAAATACATATCACATTTTCATTATCCAATCATCTGTTTGTAGATATTTATGTTAACTCCTTTTCTATGCTAATGTGAATAATACAACAACAAACATGTATATACGTGTCTGTGAGAATCAAGATCCTTACTCCATAATAACTAATTCAAGAAACTACACACAATGAAAGCAAAACAGTTTATTTTTGTTTCAGCAAAACAAGATGCTAGCTTTAAAAAAAGAAATAAAAGAAAAGGCTGGTTTGATAGGTGATGTCTTACTCTTAGACCATGCAGCTGTTGTCCCGAGGGAAGGTACTAGATTTCTCTTTCAGGGCATTCATCTCTAACAATTACAATTGCCTTCTCAGCATTCACCGTATCTACAACACTGAACACTTTTTAATCAAATGACACATTTTTCATATTTTTCTTTGTTTCTTTTTTCTCACCATAGACCTTGAAAAGAACAGTGAGTAATCATGACAGAGCCAGAAAGCTATCCTGCTTGAAACTTTTGTCAATTTGATGAGGAACACTGTTTTTGATGATCCTAATTTTAAGTTATTGTCTTTTCTTCCCCTCTGCCTGGGTACTTTGGAGAGTTACAGCATTCTTGATTCTCTAGCAGTCACCACTCCAATTTTACCATATCCCTGTGGCTCAATATTCCCCTCTGCATCTTGATATATGGGCTCAGTCGTGTAGTGGAGGTAATTTTTAACCTTAAGACATACTTAAAGCAAATGAACAAACAGGCACCAGATTCTAGAGAAGATGGGTTCAGGCTTCCTGTTTATCTCTAATTCTTTGATAACCTTTAAATCCTATATAAGATATAAGACAATATACCACATTGTCTTAGTTAGGGTTTCATTGCTGTGAAGATACACCATGACCAAAGCAACTCTTATAAAGGAAAACATTTAATTGGGGCTGGCTTACAGTTTCAGAGCTTCAATCCATTATCATCAAGGCAGGAAGCATAGCAGTGTCCAGGCAGGCATGGGGCTGGAGGAGCTGAGAGTTCTACATCTTGATCTGAAGGCAGTAGCACACAGAGACTCTCTTCCACAGGCAGCAGGAGGAGACTGTCTCACACTGGCCAGATTTGAGCATAGATATGAAATCTCAAAGCCCCACCTCCACAGTGAAGTACTTCCTCCAAGAAGGCTACACTTCCCAATAGTGCCACTTCCCATGGACCAAGCATATTCTAACACACACACACACACACACACACACACACACACACACAATTTTATTTTAAAAAATGAACTGTTCTTGTTGCTTAAAATAAAAGGTCTATGGTCTATAGCAAAAGGCAGAGTCCTAAGGTGAGACTTCCAGACAGAGAGGAACTCTGGCAAAGAGAATGGCATGGGGGATTCAGCCCGCTGGACACAGAGTAAGAAGCAAGCCAGGAAGGAAGGAGAGCTAACTAACCAGCCATATCACAGAACTCACATTACTAATAAATGGGATAACTGAGTTACCAGCTAGTGGGAAACATTGCCTAGCTATAAGGCCAGAAGCTTACAAATAAATATAGTCTTTTTATCAATATTCAGGAACTGGGATGGGCATAGAAAGGCCCAGAGTTTCAATGAACCATGATGCTTTCCTTCTTTAAGGCATAGAAAACTATTTACATTTGTAATATAGATTTGCTGAGATGAGGCAATAATTTGGAGAATAGTCTATTCTGTTTCTTTGTTTTGTTTTCCTTTTATTGAAAATATTTTTTCTCACATCATATATCCTGATTGTGATTTGGTGCCCCCTCCCCCCACTCCTCCCAGTTCCTTCTCCCCTCCCCTCCCATCCAGATCCATCCCTTTTTTCTATCATTTTAAAACAGAACAGCCTTCTAAGATATAACAACTAAACATAATAAAATTTAATAATATAAAGTAAAAATCATACATTGAGGCTGGATAACACAAACCAACCAAAGGAAAAGACCCCAAGAACAGGCCTAGTATCTTTTAATATGTTGTTGTTGTTCTGTTGTTTAAACATTTTAAGAGAGTAACATATAGAGGTTCTTTTCTGGCCTTGGCCTTTAGTCAACAGTCAGGGACTTTTTTCCTGTAATTCGTTTTTTAAAAAACATTTTAACAATGTAATATAGAGAGGCTCTTTTCTGGCCCTGACTTTTAGACAAGTCAGGGATTTTCACAGGCTCAGAAATCCCATAAAATTACTAAACTAGAGGCCAGAATATATACGCAGATGACCTAGTGCAGACCCGTGCAGGCCCTGTGGATGCTGCTTCCAGAGAGTTGGAATCCCTGAAGAGAGGCCTTGATGCCATTACATGAAAACTTGAAGGTAAAGTCTAAGTAGCAATGGAGACCAGAGAATGTTGGAGACACCAGGATCATTAATGGTATACTTTCAAAAGCTTTGACACATGGTGAAGAACAAAACCTAAGAATTTTGAGAGTGAAAGGATATGAGACGCTAACAAAAGGCACAGAGAGTCTATTTAGTGAAACTATCTTATCAAATATCTAAAGGCCAGAGAATGATATGGATACAAGCTCTGGAGGCATTTCTACCACTGAAAGTCAAGGCCAGAAAAGAACCTCTTAGGTTACATTGTTAAAATGTTAAAAACCACAGAACAATGACAAGAATATTAAAAGCTACAAGAGAAAATTGTCAGCTTACATACAAAGTGAAACTCATTAGAATAACAGCATCTTGGAAGAAATGCCAAAAATCCAGACCAGTAAGAAATAACATAATATAAGTAATATAATTAAATACATACTAAATAGGATTAGTATACTCAGATGAATTCTCTTGTTTTCTTTGAGAATATTTTTTACTAAGAAATTCATTAATTTGTTTTGAATACATTTACTAACCTTTTCTCAGCTTCCAGGAGAGTTAAATTTTGAAATCGGTGGTGAAATACATACCTTCCAAGATAAATGCAAATTAGAGCAACTACTGACCACTCACCAAGTATTGTAGAAGATACTTAAAGGAATTCTGCATCCAGAGGAGGACTACAGGCACAAACACAAGTGCTCAAGGAAGAATAAAATTTAGGAACAAATAGATAACAAGCAAAAACAAGAAAAATCAAAGATGTTCAACACAGCAAACAAGTTCCTAAAGTAAAAAATTTTAAAAAGGAGAAAGATTTGAGTCGTGTAAACAATGAACAATACTACCAGAATCAGTAACTATGTTTCAGTAATAACCCCCAAAGTTTATTATGTCAGTTTTCTACCTCAAAAATACACTGGATTGACAGACTGGATTGAAAATACACTAGCTGACTGCATTGAAAGACAGGTTACAGTTGTTTCGGCTCTGCAAGAGACACAGCACATTGACAAAAGCACAGACTTAAAGTAAAAACATGGAATAGCTTGTTTTCTCCCCAAAGACGGGAAAACAAGATATTCCATGACAAAACCAAATTTACACAGTATCTTTCCACAAATCCAACACTACAAAGGGTAATAGATAGAAAACACCAACACAAGGAGGGAAACTACACCCTAGAAAAACCAAGAAAGTAATCCTTCAACAAACCCACACAAATATAATTCCACCTCTAACAACAAAAATGATAGGAAGTAACAATCACTTCCTTAATATCTCAATATGAAAATTAATATCACCAACATATCCTAATCGATTGAAATTCAACAATATGAGGAATTAGAAATTTGTTGGCTGTCAACCAGTGGTCTCTCTAATTTGGTAATTGGAGAGATATGTCCAGTATTGAACAACCCATATACACTTTCAGCTTGTTTGTACATGACAGTGTCTTGCTGTGTACCATATAATGGTCTTGAAATCATGCTTCTCCTATCTCAGCCTCTTTATTAGTAGAATTGTTTATTTGATGTTTTTACACTATACTACGGTTTTAAGAATAGCTTACATATTTCAAAATTATTTATACAGTCAAAAGAAACATAGACAATTAATTTGGGAGGTTGCTTATAAGAGAATAACAAAGAGTGAGACTAAATGTTTTGCTTGATATTTATAATTATAATTATTGTATCAATTTTGAAGAAGATCACCTTGTAAGTTACTCTTTTTCTGAGATGAATGCTTTTCAAAATCATCACAGCCAATGGACCAGAATCTTACCCTCACCTAAGGTCTGTGCCACCCTCCAAGCAGAACTATTGTTTATTGAGACAGTTGATGAATGACTTCATGGATAGACCATCAAAATACACACACCATTTCTTAAATGATTGTAATCTGTTCCCTGTGGACTGAGAATGATGACAATCACTCAAGTCAAAAAGCTTTGACCATAGCAGGATATCTGTATCCAAATAATTGTGCCTACAGTTCATTCCTTGGCACAGCAGAACTGTCAATTCTTAGCTTAGCTAACTATGGAGGTAAAATCCTTTGGTGATGTGAGGGACATTGAAGTACAGCCTTATCACAATGAACTCCAATGTCTAAAAATTGTTCTTATTTGGGATTTGTACCACAGTAAGAGCCAAGATTTTAAGCTTCACTAAAAACAAAACAAACAAAATGACTTTATCTTTTTATGTTCATTTAATAACATGTCCATCAATTTTATGATTGGTATAAAATATATATTGTGTTGAATATAAAGTAAAACCATGGGAAGAGATACAATAAGTGTGGATTATGAAGAAAACCAGGATTAGCAATATGAATATCTAACGAAGTAGTCTTCACACTAAAATTACTCAGAAGAAATAATGTTCACTGAACATTTAATCAAAGAATCAGTTGATCAAGATGATGTAATAAGCTGGGCAGTGATGGCACACGCCTTTAATCCCAGCACTTGGGAGGCAGAGGCAGGCGGATTTCTGAGTTCGAGGCCAGCCTGGTCTACAGAGTAAGTTCCAGGACAGCCAGGGAAACACAGAGGAACCCTGTTTCAAAAAAATAAAAAAAGATGATGTAATAATAAATAGATAGATAGACATATATGTACCATTTTGATATAAACAATTTCAAAAAGTGCTACTGAGCATGAAATGGCAGGTATAACAGAAGAAAATTCAATATCTTACTCAGAGCAATAGATACATTATCCAGGTCACACGGGAAGGGAATTTAAAGTTACTTTGAATAAAATTAAAATGCAAATATAATCTAACTTAATCTTTGAAATACAGTATGGCATTTCAATACAAACACTTAAAATTGCCCATATTTTTAAAAAAATCAGATAGAGGTAGAGAGATGGCTGAGCAGTTAAGAGCACTGATCACTCTTCCAGAGGTCCTGAGTTCAATTCCCAGCAGCCACGCTGTCTGTAAAGCCAGGTGTAGAGGATGGCAGCGCACACTGTTTGTACACCCAATGCCAGAGGATGCATCATCCTCAGACATCACACAGACATATATGCAGGCAAAAATCCAATGCATATAACACAAGAATAAATTGATTAGGGCTGGAGAGGTGGCTTAAGTGGTTAAGAGCACTGGCTGCTCTTTCCTAAGTTCAATTCCCAGCAACCACATGATGGGTTATAATCATCTATCATATGATCCGCTTCCCTCTTCTGGCCTGCAGGTGTACATATAAATAGAGCACTCATATAGATTAAATAAATAAATAAATCTAAAAATAGTGATAAAAATAAATATTTTTAAATGAGACAAAACTTATAGTCTAATGATATAGTTCAAATTCTTAGAAACACAGGAAAAATGTCAAGCACAAAATTAGAAGATACAAAGAAATAATAATGATTAAAGAAGAAATTAGTGAAATGGAGACTGACTAAAAGAACAGTTAGAAGGAATTAATAAAATAGAGTGGGTTACTATAAAAGATAGACAAATCCTTTGTAGAACTAAAGAAAATGACAGAATACCAAGATTATTTAAATTAATGGTGAAAAGAAGGACATTACAATAGTTATCCTTAAAATTCAGTGGCTTTACTAGGTAATACTTTGAAAATATGTATTCTACAGAATTCTTGTAAACTGTGAATCCTTGTGTCCCTTCTTAGGGTGAAAAGTGTTTCTAGTCAAGCTGTAGGGGACATCCTGCTTGTTTTAAATGTCTTATATAGTTAACGTGTGGTCAGCATCCTCCCTTTACACAGACCCTGGGTAAGGTGGTGCACTTACCCTGGAGTGGGTGGTTCCATCAGCCTTGGGATGGATGGCTTCATTCCATCTCATCCACAGATGTGTGTCCATGTGCAGGCGGGGTCAGTGAAGAGAAGGGTGATCTAGATGGCCGGTGAGCCAGCTTCATGGCATGGGGTAACGGATGATCCCTGTGCCATGAGAATTTCACAAGAATGTCATTAAACAGCCCAACTACTTCATGTGAAATTGGCTGTGGACAATCTGTGTTTGATCAGAAATGTGTTTGCAGAAATTTATTCTGGTTAATAAGTTGAACAGTGCAGTGTCTTTATGAAGAAGAAACATGTTATACCAGATGCTAAAGGCTAAACTATACATAGATTTTCTCAGATTCATTTCTATGTTAATGTTTATTACACAGTCTGTATCCTCATGAACATTTGTAGTTTTGTAGAGCCACATGCTTTGGGTATCTGTCACAATCACCTCTTGTCCCTCAGTATTTTGAATGAACATCATAATGCTGATAGGAACCAAGTTAAACTACAAAAGTGTCAAACAACTGTGGCTTCTTAATTTAATGGACCTTTCCTTAGAAACATATTGGAGCCTTTTAGGACCAATCGTTGAGTGAAAGTCTTGTGTGCAGATGTGTCTGCTTCTCTGTCCAAGTCGTTACTCCTGTATTTCATGATAAGTGGCACAGGGGTTAGCGTTTTACTTTCTTTGGAGAATGTTTGAAAACATCTGTCAGATTGTTATATTCATTAGTTACAATAAACATATTTTTAGAATATTTTATTAAAATCATGTATTCTAGTAAGTAGGAACATCTTGAAATATCTGACCAATTTTAAAATACAATACTTAGCATAATACACAAACAACTCAGACTTACAACGAAACTAAAGCATCAATTAAAAAGTTGCACAGTTAAGAAAATGCAGAGTAATTCGGTGCTGAACTTTACCAGAAATTTGCATTTGCTCTTCAAATTATTTCATAAAATAAAGAGGAAAAAGATCATTCAACTTTTTAGATAATGTCATTATAACATTGATTCAAAAATCAGAAAAGAGCACAGAACCAACAAAAAATCATCTAATTTTTCTGTTGAATATAGATGCAAAAATTCTCAATAAAATATGTGAAAACCAAATAAAACATCACATTTTACAACTACCTGGGAAAGGACTAGAGAGAAGGCTCAATTAAGAGCACTTACTAATCTTTCAGAGACCCTGAGTTTGGTTCCCAGCACCCAGGTAGGATGGCTCACTCTTCCAGTAATGCCAGTTCCAGAATATTTGATGCTTTTTTAGCCTATTGTGCATAGTCAGGCATGTGCAAATAGTTATGTACACACACATACACACACACACACACACACACACACACACACACACACTTTTATAATCTTTTAAAAAATACCTACGGCATATACCTCCTAATCTGCCTAGTTCCCACCACATAGAAGTAAGAGCCCACCAGGCCCAAGCCACTCAACCTGCACCTCCCAATCTGCCCAGCTCCCTGCGTGAGAAAGAAGAGAAAGCTAGGCCCTAACTAGTGCATCCAGACTTCCTTTGTTGCCCCACTCCCTGGGGATTACCAATAAGGGATCTTGCACCCTGAATATCCTGCCCTCCCTTTCATACTTTCTCCAGCTCTGGTGCTGACTGGCAAGCTCTACCCAAATATCGCCAGGTCCATGTTCTCATTCAATCAATTAACTCTAAATGCATAAATCTTGCCACAAAAATAACAACAAAAAAAATCCACATATAAACCCAAGACTTGTCTCCTCCAAAAATTACTAATCCCATAATAACAAGAAATTCAAAACACTGTCTAAACTAGTTTAAAAAAACTCAAAGATTAAAAAAGAGAGATGTATGAAATAAGGAAGCTAATACATGAGATGAAAATATAATTAAATAAGGCAGAATTATTGAAGAAAAACTAAACTGTAATGATGAAAAAGTGAAAAAACCAAATAAAACCCTCTATGCAAGACCTTACCAATACAACAGATCATGAGGAAATCAAGGCTGAAAGACAATGTAAAGCAATTATACCATTTTAAAATTCAGTGATAATATTATATATATACTATAGATAGATAAATGGATAGATGGATAGATAGATAGATAGATAGATAGATAGATCTCCCATGAACAGAAGAAAACACTTGAGTACCATGAAAAGACCTAACTTTCAGAGCATAGGCATGGGAAAAAAAGAAGAATTATCAAATCAAAGGCACAGATTCTATTTTCAGAAAAAAAATCACATTATAAAACTGCTCACAGCATTACCCATCCTGGTGCCTCCAGAACTCCAAACAGATATGACAAGAAAAGAAACTCTCCATTGCACATTATAATTAAAACATTAAAAGCAGAAAAAAATATTTAAAACTTCAGGAAAAAGTCAAATTACTTATAAAGGCAAAATAACACCTGGTTGACTATCCGACAGAAATTTCAAACTCAGAGGGGCATGGAAAGATGTGTTTCACGTTCTCAAAGAGCATCACTCTCGAGCAAGAATATCGGGCAAAACTATTAAAATTAATAGAGAAATAAAGTTTTTCACAAGAACAAATGAAAAGTATTTATGAACACTAAGCCATCTCTTATGGAGCATACTGAAAATACTTTTTGAGTCAAAAGAGAATAAACATGACCAAGAGAAAAATAAACAATACCAGGACAGCAGATCAAAAGAGGTCAAAGACACCGCCGGGCATGGTGGCGCACGCCTGTAATCCCAGCACTTGGGAGGCAGAGGCAGGCGGATTTCTGAGTTCGAGGCCAGCCTGGTCTACAGAGTGAGTTCCAGGACAGCCAGGGCTATACAGAGAAACCCTGTCTCGAAAAAACCAAAAAAAAAAAAAAAAAAAAAAAAAAAAAGAGGTCAAAGAATCACCACTAAATCAGCAAAAAGACAAGAAGACATATCTATAAATAATTCTGTGTACTGAGACTTTTGGTGTCTTTAAAAACCACAGAAACAGTATAAGAATATGTTTCTGTTTTCATCCCAGGTCTGGGGCTATGGGGCTGCTTCCCAGCAGGTGACTACAATTTGCCTCTTGCTCTAACAGGGCCACGATTTTTCAGCTGCTGAGAGTTTCTACAGGTGTGTGACATTTGGAATTCTGGAGACTTTTCAGAGGATATATAAATGCTAGAGTCCTGGTAGTAAAGGCTGGTTGCACATTTTGATAGTACTGGTTTCTGTTGCTTGCTGTTTGGTTCGGTTTGTCAGGTAGTTGTGTGCAAAGAAATGAACAGAAGAAATCAGATATCCTTAAAACAAAAATCAAACTTGCCCCAAGGAACTCGACACTCCTAATCAGCAGGACATAGTTTAATAATATCATTGCCCCCTTTCCTACCCCTGATTTTATTCTGGGATTTCTTTCTCTCTTCCTTCTATCCTTTCTCTCCTACCTAGTGTTAGGGTGGAGGAAGTAAAGGGGTGGAGAAGGGTGGAAGAAAACAGAACCCACAAAGTAGCTAAAGTCCAGCTACAATTCTGAATATTAGTGGACTTAATTCCCCAATAAAGACAGACCAGAAGACTTGATTAGAAAACATAATCTATCTTTTCTCTGTCTCCAAGAAACATACTTTAACATCAAATACATCACCTTGGCATGAAAGGATGAAAAGGGCGCTCCAAGCAAATGAAGGTAAAACACAAACATGTGTAGCAATTCTAATAGTTGACAAAACAGACTTCAAACTTAGTCAAAAGGGACAAGGAAGATTACTTCATACTCATTAGAGGAACAATCCATGAAGAAGCTATTACAATCATCCATATACACATATATGTACCAAACAGATGTGATTAATTTCATAAAAGCATTATATGTAAAAACACAAAGAATATATATTTCCCAGAAACCTATGGAAGTTTCTCTAAAACCAATCATATATCAGGAAACAAAGTAAGTCTCAACAAGTCCAGGAAAACTGAGCTAACATCCTGCATTCTTTCTAACCACAATGAACTAAAGCTAGATACTAGCAGCAATAGTAGGGACTACAGAGAGTACACAAAGATATAGGGACTACACCATATGCTGCCAAATGAGAATTGGACCAAGGGAAAAAATGAAGAAGGGAAATTTAAAATTCCTGGAAGTGTATGAAAGTGAAAGCACAACATATCCAAACCTATGGGCTACAATGATAGATAGCAGTTCTAAGAGAATGTTTATAGTACAGTATCTACTTGAAAAAATTAGGGACCTCAAATTAACAACTTAATGACGCAACTGAAGGCTTGGAAAAACAAGAATGACAACAAAGTGGATATGAAGAGAAAACAAAATCAGGGCTAATATTCATCAATTAGATATTAAAAACAACAGAAATAATCAAGAAACAAAGAGTTCTTTGAAAAAAAAGAAATACAACACAAATCAATAAAATTAGAACTAAAAAGCAAGATTTTACAACAGACACTGAAAAAATCATAGAATAATAAGGACATACTTTAAAATTTTGTATTCCACTAAACTGGAAGATATAGTTGGATTTCTAGATGCACATACCCTACCAAACTTATCTACGGATGGTTGGAATGAATGAGTCAGTCCTGCTGTTTCAACGCTGATGGATCTTGATGACACAGTCCAACAACAGGATAACTAGAAGTCCCAGTGAGGATAGAATATTGATAGTGTCACAGAAGCTAAAGATATTGATCCAGACCAATGACTCAGTGCAATGAACATTTGCAAATGAAGATGTGTGGACAGAGATATATTATGGGACACACTGGCACAGCACAGTTTCCAGGATGAGGTATTTTCTATGCTTTGTTATTGTTATTGTTGCTGTTGTTAGTGGTGGTGGTGGTGGTGGTAGGGTGTGTGTCTGTATGTGTGTTTTATTTGGGGGGAGAGGTTGCAAGGGTTAAGAGTGGATATGAGGGTATGAGGGCATAGGGAGATTATAGAGACTGGTATGTTTGATGTGAAAGAATCAATAAGAGAGAGAGGGAAAGGGGGGGGAGAGAATGGTGTCCACTCACCCTCATCTATTCAAAATAGTGCTTGAAGTCAATCTTAGCTACAGGAATAAGTAACATGAGATAAAGAGGATACAAATAGTAAAGAAAAATGCCAAATAAATCCTATTTACAGATGATGAGTCTATAAACAGAAGACCAGAAAACTTCTACAGCTGATAAACACTTTCACCAAAGTACTAGGATACAAAATCAACACACAGAAATTAGTAGCCTTCCTATATAAAAATGACAAATATATTGAAAAAGGAATCAGGAAAATAACTCCTTTTACAATAGCCTAAAACAAAATATATTAAAATAAAATATCTTGAAATAACTCTTAAACAAGTGAAATAGTTATGGAATACGACATTTCAGAAACTGAAGAAGACATGAGAAGATGGATGACCTCTTCCATCCTTTTGTAAAAATGGATGTCCTTCTAAAAGCAATCTACAGATTTGATGCAATTCCCATCAAAAGTCTAAAACAATTCTTCACAGAAATGGAACCTCAATTCAAATGGAAATAAAAAAAGACCCAGGATAAATGAAACAATAAAACCCCACTGCGACCATCAGCACCCTCCCTGATTTCAATTATACTTCAGAGCTATAGTAAAACCCAAAAAGTACTGACATACATACAGACACACTGATAAATAGAACAGAATTGAGGACTCAGGCATACACAAATGCTCTGATAAACACTCGAATTTCGAGAAAGAGGAGAATAGTGCATATTGGAGAAGAAAGAGCATCTTCAACAAATAGTGGTTGAACTGGATAAGCTACATCCTTATCTCACAGCCCTCCAAAACTCAAGTTCAAATAAACCAATGATCTCATCATAATTCATGATACCCTGAATCTGGAAGGGGAGAAAATAGGGAACTAATTGACACAGGAATGTATGTTCTGAACAGGACCAATGTAGGGCATACATAGTACCTTGGCAAGTGAGATCACACAAAACTAAAAGCGTTCGTATGGCAAACAAAAGGATCATTTGAAAGAAGTGACAGTCTACATATTGGAGGAAAATTGTTTATGAGTAATACACTTGTCAAAAATGTGCTGTCTATAATATATACATTTAAAAACAACCTTAGGATACACCCAGCAACCAACAAGGAGGAGGCAGCCCGCACAAGTGAGAGCAGCCCTGCAGATGGGAGGAGCCCCTCTGGAGGCCTCCGGCAAGAGCCTTCCGGTTTCCGCCTCTGGATCAGGAACACCCTCAGCCACAGTGTGCCATCTCCAAGCAGCGCAGGAAGGCAGCTATATACCCAGCAGCCAGTGGGGAGGAGACAGCCAGCACAGCCTGCATCCAGAGCTGATGGGGCCACAGAGCTACATACCCAAATACAACTATAAGAGAGTGGGTCTTGGCCACCACCTTTGCTTCTGTGACTGTGCAACAGAATGGCAGGCAGGTTTCACCAGAGTAGAAGATCACTTGGGACACACCACACTAGGACTACACCTGCACCCAGGAACTCTGCAGCACCACAGCAATTTGTGCCAGGGGAAAGCAGCTCACCCAGGGTTGCTGAGATAGGCCTGCAGGCACAGGAGGGGAAGCTCCAGCCAGTGACAGCAGGGCCAACTAACACCAGAGAAAACCAGATGGCAAAAGGCAAACATGGGAACGTTGCTAACAGAAATCAAGGCAATATGGCACCATCCAAACCCAATTCTCCCACAACAGCAAGTCCTGGATACCCCAACACACCAGAAAAGCAAGATTTGGATTTAAAATCACAGGTCATGATGCTGATGGAGGGCTTCAAGAAGGACATAAATAACTCCCTTAAAGAAATACAAGAGAACACAAGTAAACAACGAGAAGCCCTTGAAGAACTAACGGAAAAGACAACAAAACAGGTGAAGAAATTAAACAAAGCCATCCAGGATATAAAGAAGGAGGTAGAAACAATAACGAAATCACAAAGGGAGACAACTCGAGACATAAAAAAAAAAGAACCTAGGAAAGAAGTCAGGAGTCATGGATCCAAGCATTAACAACAAAATACAAGAGATAGAAGAGAGAATCTCAGATACATAAGGTACCATAGAAAGCATTGAAACAATAGTCAAAGAAAATGAAAAATGCAAAAAGCTCCTAACCCAAAATATCTAGGAAATCCAGGACAAAATGAGAAGACCAAACCTAAGGATTATAGGCATAGAAGAGAGTGAAGATTTCCAACAGTAAATGTCTTCAACAAAATTGTAGAAGAAAACTTCCCTAACCTAAAGAAAGAGATGCCCATGAACATACAAGAAGCCTACAGAACTCCAAATAGATTTGACCAGAAAAGAAATTCATCCTGTCACATAATAATTAAAACACAAAATGTACTAAACAAAGAAAGAATATTAAAAGCAGAAAGGGAAAAAGGTCAAGTAACATATAAAGGTAGACCTATCAAAATTACACCGGATTTCTCACCATAGACTATGAAAGCCAGAAGAGCCTGGGCAGACTTCATGCAGACACTAATAAAACACAAATGCCAACCCAAACTGCTATATCCAGCAAATCTCTCAATTACCATAAATGGAAAAACCAAGGTTTTTCATAACAAAAACAAATTTACACAGTATCTTTCCACAAATCCAGCCCTTCAAAGGATAATGAATGGAAAACACCAACAAAGGGAGGGAAACTACACACAAGAAAAACAAGAAAGTAATCTTTCAACAAACCCAAAAGAAGATAAGCACACAAACAAAAAATTACATCAAAAACAGCAGGAAGAAACAACCACTATTCCTTAATATCTGTTAACATCAATGGACTCAATCCCCCAATAAAAAGACATAGACTAACAGACTGGATTCATAAACAAGACCCAACATTTTGCTGCATACAGGAAATCCATCTCAGTGTCAAAGACAAACACTACCTAAGAGTAAAAGGCTGGAAAACAGTTCTCCAAGCAAATGGTCCCAGGAAACAAGCTGGAATAGCCATTCTAATATCCGATAAAATAGACTTTCAACCAAAAGTCATCAAAAAAGATACAGAAGGACACTTTATATTCATCAAAGGAAAAATCTACCAGGAAGAACTCTCAATTTTGAACATCTATGCCCCAAATACAAGGGCACTGGCATTCGTAAAGGAAACCTTACTAAAGCTTAAAGCACACATGGCACCCCAAACAATAATTGTGGGAGACTTAAACACCCCACTCTCTTCAATGGACAGATCAGGGAAACACAAACTAAACAGAGTCACAGTGAAACTAACAGAAGTTTTGGACCAAATGGAGATATATATATATATATATATATATATATATATATATATATATATAAACATTTCATCCTAAATCAAAAGAACATACCTTCTTCTTAGCACCTCATGGTACCTTCTTCAAAATTGACCATATAATTGGTCACAAAACAGACCTCAACAAATATGACAATCAAACTAATTCCATGCCTCCTATCAGATCACAATGGAATAAGGGTGGTCTTCAATAGCAACAAAAGCAACAAAAAAGCCCACATACACATGGAAGCTGAACAATTCTCTACTCAATGATACCTTGGTCAAGGAAGAAATAAGGAAAGAAATCAAAGACTTTTTAGAATTTAATGAAAATGAAGGCACAACATACCCAAATCTATGGGACACAATGAAAGCAGTGCTAAGAGGAAAACTCATAGTCCTGAGTGCCTCCAAAAAGAAGCTGGAGAGAGCATACACTAGCAGTTTTACAGAACATCTAAAAGCTTTAGAACAAAAAGAAGCTAATACACCCAAGAGGAGTAGAAGGCAGGAAATCAGCAAACTCAGGGCTGAAATCAACCAAGTTGAAACAAAAAGAACTATACAAAGAATCAACAAAAGCAGGAGCTGGCTCTTTGAGAAAATTAACAAGATAGATAAACCTTTAGCCAGCCTAACCCGAGGGCAGAGATAGTATCCAAATTAACAAAATCAGAAATGAAAAGGATGAAATAAAAACAGAAACTGAGGAAATCCAAAAATTATCATATCCTACTACAAAAGCCTATACTCAACACAACTGGAAAATCTGGAGGAAATGGACAATTTCCTAGACAGATACCAACTACCAAAATTTAATCAGGATCACATAGACCATCTAAATTGTCCCATAATCTAATGAAGTAGAAGTGGTCATTGACAGTCTCCCAACCAAGATAAGCACAGGACCAGATGGCTTTAGTGCAGAATTCTATCAGATATTCAAAGGAGACCTAATGCCAATACTCTTCAAACTATTCCACAAAATAGAAACAGAAGGAACACTGCCCAACTCATTCTATGAAGCCACAATTTCACTGATACCAAAACCACACAAAGATCCAACAACAAAAAAAGAGAGAACCTTAGACCAATCTCCCTTATGAATATCGATGCAAAAATACTCAATAAAATTCTTGCCAACTGAATCCAAGTACATATCAAAACAATCATTCACCATGATCAAGTAGGCTTCATCCCAGGGATGCAGGGATAGTTCAATATACGGAAATCTATCAATGTAATCCACTACATAAACAAACTCAAAGAAAAAACCTACATGGTCATTTCATTAGATGCTGAAAAAGCATTTGATAAAATTCAGCATTCTTTCCTGTTAAAGGTCTTGGAAAGAACAGGAATTCAAGGCCCACACCTAAACATAATAAAAGCAATAAACAGCAAACTGGTAGTCAACATCAAACTAAATGGAGAGAAACTTGAATCAATCCCACTAAAATCAGGAACTAGATAAGGCTGCCCTCTCCATATTTATTCAATATAGTACTTGAAGTTCTAGCCATTAGACAACAATTAGACAACAAAAGGAGGTCAAAAGGATACAAATTGGAAAGGAAGAAGTCAAACTATCACTATTTGCAGATGATATGATAGTATACTTAAGCGACCAAAAAAACTCCACCAGAGAACTCCTACAGCTGCAAAAAACAACTTCAGCACAGTGGCTGGATATAAAATTAACTCAAGCAAATCAGTAGCCTTCCTATACTCAAAGGATAAACAGGCTAAGAAAAAAATTAGGGAAATGATACCCTTCACAATAGCCACAAACACTATAAAGTATCTTGGCGTGACTCTAACCAAACAAATGAAAGATCTGTATGACAGGACTTCAAGTCTTTGAAGAAAGAAACTGAAGAAGATCTCAGAAGATGGAAAAAAATCTTCCATGCTCTTGGATTGGCAGGATTAATATAGTAAAAATGTCCATCTTGCCAAAAAGCAATCTACAGATTCAAAGCAATCTCCATCAAAATCCAAAGTCAATTCTTCATAGACTTAGAAAGAGAAATTCTCAAATTCATCTGGAATAACAAAAAACCCAGGATAGCTAAAACTATCCTCAACAGTAATAAAACTTCTGGGGGAATCAGTATCCCTGACCTCAAGCAGTACTACAGAGCAACTGTGTTAAAAACTGCATGGTATTGGTACAGCAACAGGCAAGTAGATCAATGGAATAGGATTGAAGACCCAGAAATGAACCCACAGAATTATGGTCACTTGATCTTTGACAAGGGAGCTACAACCATCCAGTGGAAATAAAAAGATAGCTTTTTCAACAAACAGTGCTGGTGGCTGGAGGTCAGCATGCAAAATAATGCAAATTGATCCATTCTTATCTCCTTATACTAAGCTCAAGTCCAAGTGGATCAAGAACCTCCACATAAAACCAGACACACTGAAACTAACAGAAAAGAATCTTGGGAAGACCCTGGAGGACATGGGCACAGGGGGAAATTTTCTCAACAGAACACCAATAGCTTTTGCTCTAAGATCAAGAATTGACAAATAGGACCTTATAAAATTACAAAGTTTCTGTAAGGCAAAGGACATTGTCAAAAGGACAAAACGGCAACCAACAAATTGGGAAAAGATCTTTACCAACACTACATCTGACAGAGGGCTTATATCCAAGATAAACAAAGAACTCAAGAAGTTAAACTCCAGAGAGCCAAATAACCCCCTTAAAAATGGGGTACAGAGCTAAACAAAGAATTTTCATCTGAGGAATATCGAATGGCTGAGAAGCACCTAAAGAAATGTTCAACATCTTTAGTCATCTGGGAAATGCAAATCAAAACAACCCTGAGATTTAACCCCACAACAGTCAGAATGGCTAAGATCAAAACCTCAGGAGAAAAGAGGTGCTGGCGAGGATGTGGAGAAAGAGGAACACTCCTCCACTGCTGGTGGGGTTGCAAGTTGGTACAACCACTGTGGAAATCAGTATGGCAGTTCCTCAGAAAACTGGGAATGATACTTCCGGAGGACCCCGCTATACTACTCCTGGGCATATACCCAGAGGATTCCCAGCATGTAATAAGGATACATGCTCCACTATGTTCGTAGCAACCCTATTTAAAATAGCCAGAAGCTGGAAAGAACCCAGATGTCCCTCAACGGAGGAATGGATAAAAAAAAAACTGTGGTATATATACACAATGGAATACTATTCAGCCATTAGAAAACAATAAATTCATGAAATGAATGGAGCTGCAGAACGTCATACTAAGTGAGGTAACCCAGCCTCAAAAGAACACTCATGGTATGCACTCACTGATAAGTGGATATTACCCTAGAATCTTGGGACACCAAAGACACAATCCACATACCAAATGATTTCCAAAAAGAGGGAAGGAGTGGACCCTGGTTCTGGAAAGGCTCAGTGCAGCAGTGTAGGGGAATACCAGAACAGGGAAGTGGGAAGAGGTGGATGGGGGAACAGGAGGAGGGAAGAGGGCTTATGGGACTTTCAGGGAGGGGGGATCCAGGAAAGAGGAAATCATTTGAAATGTAAATAAAGAATATATCAAATAAAAAAATTGAAGGATGAAAAAACAACTTAGGGGAAAAAGCTGAACACCAAGAAAAAACCTGATTAAAATCTGGGACATGAAACTAAACAGAATTCTCAAAAGAAGAGATACATATAGCTGAGAATTGTGTATTTTTTAAATGTTGAGCAACTCTAGTCAAAAAATGAAAATGAAAATTTAAAGTACTTTGAGATTTCATCTTACTGTTGTCAAAATTGCTAAGAATTAAAAAAAATGGCAATCAATGCTGGCATGTATGTCGAGAAAGGGAAATACTTATTTACTCACTACCAGTGGAAGTACAAACTGGTATAGTCATTACAGGAAACAATGTAGAGAATTCTAAAAGCTAGAATAGAGCCAGGCATGGTAACACACGCCTTTAATCCCAGCACTTAGGAGGAAGAGCCATATGGATCTCTGAGTTTGAGGCCAGCCTGACCTACATAGTAACATAACAGCCGAGAGTACATAATGAGACCCTACCTAAAATCAAAATAGCTGGACATAGAATTACTATATAATCTGGGAATATACACTCCCAGGCATATTCTCAAAAGACTATTTTCTGCTATGGATGACTGCATACGAATGCTTATTGCTGCATTATTTTTTTGTTGTTGTTGTTTTTTTCGAGACAGGGTTTCTCTGTGTAGCTCCGGCTGTCCTGGAACTCACTCTGTAGACCAGGCTGGCCTCGAACTCAGAAATCTGCCTGCCTCTGCCTCCCAAGGGCTGGGATTAAAGGCATGTGCCACCACCGCCCGGCTATTGCTGCATTATTTGCAATAGCAAGAAAATTAAAACAGCTTAAAAGTCCTTCAACAATAAATTGATAAAAATATGATTCATATATACAATTGAATTATATTCAGCTATAGATAAAATTGAATCATGAAAATTTGCAGGAAATGGATAAAACTATAAAATATACTAAGCAAGGCTATCAAGACTCAAATAAAAAATCATATATTCTCATTTGCAGATCTTAATTTCTGATGTTTGGAAGTATGTAAATAAGGAGGTGTGAGTACAGGTGGCAGGGGCTGGGGAAGGAGGGAAATACAAAAGTATGAAAATACACCTTAGAGAATGGCAGTGCAGAGGGAGGGCAAGAAACAACACACAAATTTGGTTTGGAAACTGCTATAAGGAAACTTAATATTTATATGCTAATAAAGTAATTGCTGAGGTCTGTGACAAAATATTGTCCTCCAAATTATAATACATTAAGGTTTTATTGTGTGTTTGTTTTGTTTTACCCTTAAGCATAAAAAAATACTACTGATTTTTTTTTTAAATAGAGCCTCAAACAGAAAGGAGAACTGGAATACTGCAGTTTGATATGCAGCACCCAGAGGGCGGTAAGGAACAACCAGATTGGTGTAGGAAATAAAAGGAGATCTTAATGTATAATTTTATATTGCAGTCTTGCAGCTATGTTGTTTACATAGTTTTCAATTTCCTAGTAGCTACATTAGGAAATGTAAAAAGGTACAGGCAAATGGATAGAGCTAGAAAAACAATCATCCTGAGTGAGGTAACCCAGACACACCAAACACGGTGTGTAGTCAGTTATAAATAGATATTGGCTATAAACTAAAGGATAACCATGCTATAGGCCACAGAGCTAGAGAAGCTAACTAACAAAGAGGGTTCAAGACAGGGATGCATAAATCTCCCTGGGAAGGGAAATAAAATAGATATCATAGGTGGACTGGGAGTACAATGGAATAAGAAAAGGCAGTATCAGGTGAGGGGAAGGTGGAGGGGGAGAGCACTGGGAGAGACAATTAGAATTGGTGTGGGGGGCATCTCAGGGATGCACCTAGTACAATGGAAACTCCCAGGAATCTATGCAGGTAACCCCAGCTAAGATTCCTAGCAATGTGGAATATGGAACCTGAATTGGTCATCTCCTGTAACCAGGGAAGACTTCCAATAAAGGGACTGGGACACCAACCCAGCCACAAAACCCTTGACTACAATTTTGTCCTGCCTACAAGATGTTCTGGGATAAAGGTGGCACAGAAATTGTGGGATTGGCCAACCAATGACTGGTCCAGAAAAGGAGTCCACCCCTGACAATGCCTGAAGAGCCAGGTCCCAGAAGCTAAATAGCCCAGAGACCAATATAGAACCAAACATGACTGGGGGGAAAACTCAATGAAATTTTCTCAGTGATATTCTGCTATACTCATAGATTGGTGCCTAGCCCAGCGGTCATCAGAGGCTTCATCCAGCAACTGGTGGAAACAGATGCACAGACCCACAGCAAACATTAAGTGGAACTTGGGAACCCTGCAGAAGAGTGGAAGGAAGGAGAGTGGGAGCCAGGGGAGTCAAGGACACCAGGAGCACATGGCCCACAGAATCAACTAAGCAAGGCTAATAGGGCTCACAGAGACTGAAGCAGCAACCGGGGAGCCTGCACGGGTCTGACCGAGGCCCTCTGCTTATATATTATGGTTGTGTAGCTTGGTGTTCTTGTGGGACTCTTAACAGTGAGAGCAGGGGCTATCTCTGACTTTGGCCTGTTTGGGTGAATCCATTTCTGTAGAATCTCGTATGTACTGTGTGGAAGCATCACTTATCAATAAAAAGCCTATAACCAATGAGCTGAGGCAAGATTAGAAGGCAGAAAATTCGGCAGAGAAAGATAGGATTCTGGGAAATAGGCATGCAAGATTCACCCTGAACACTGAAGGAGATGGTCACATGAAACTGAGGAGAGGTACGTAACCATGTGGCAGGACTTACAACAGAATAAATGGGTAGTTTAGTTGGGAGCTAGTTATAGAAAAAGCCAAAGCTTTTGGCTTAGGCATTTATTCATCAAATATTAAGTCTCAGAGTTGTTACTTCTGGGAACAAAGAAGCTGGGTGGAAAAGCTCAGGACTATACTTTTCCTCCTATCGGTTGCCTCATTCAGCCTTAATATGAGGGGAGGTCCCTAGGCCTACTGCAATCTGATATCATGGGAGGCCTGCTTTCTGAAGACAACCAGAGAAGGAGTAGATGGGGGAGGGGAGGCAAAGACAGGACTAGGAAGAGAGAAAGGAAGGGAAACTGTGGTCAAGATGTAATGTATGAAAAGAATAACTAAAAGACTTTTTTAAAACGAAAGTAAAAACTTCTTAGTGCCTTGGTACTTGTCTGTAATCTCAGAACTCAAGAGGTTGAAGCAAATTTTTAACTAACCTGGGCTATATGGCACTCTCCTGTCGTCACAAAATAATTAAGCAAATAAACCAAATTTAAATAGCAAAAAGAAACTGGAAAATTAATTCTAACATTTTAAACAAATATATTCAAAATATTCTTCATGCAATCACGACTAAAATATATAACTTTAATTATTTCAAACCTTATTTTTAATGATGGTTCTTAAACATTTTAATCTTCCTTGTAGCCCACCACCTACCATAGGTAGTGGAAATGAAAGGATGGGGGGCGGGCAACTCCCATCTGTGTTGTCTGGAAACCAGCAGTTCAGTTCACAGGTCAGCAGCAGCAGCAGCTCGATCCACTTGTAAACACTTCAGATACACCAGCAGTCCAGGTCGGTAGAGTCAGGATAGCAAACAAGAATCAGCAGCTGTGGCACTGCCTAGCAAAGACAGCCAGGCCTCTGTCAGGGAAGGGAAGAGCCGGGAAGACTGGGGACCCACAAGCACTGCACAGCTGGCTCTATCAGCAGGACTAGCTCAGCCTCTGTCTTTGTCCATCAAGTCCTTTTTACACTCTCTCCAGATATCACCTGTGCTCCACGGTGCAGCCTCGGCACATGCGTCGGTCTCAGCTCACATCACTCTGCCAATCGGCCCTAATCCTTGGAAGCGGCAAGAAACTGTAACACACCACCAGAAATTGTTTAGTTTGTTTTTCTCTATGGAGTCCTGACAAATGCAGCTCAACTACGAAATGTAAAGCAGACCAATACATGTGTGTTGTTAGCAAAGAGTCCCCCATCACATGACCTTTCACATGCTTGCTTTAGCAGAACATCCTCCCTCCTGTGTCTGCTTCAGCTAAACTTTCCTTCACGAGTCTGCCTTAGCCTTTACCTGTGTCTACCTCAGCTAAATGTTCCTTCACGTGTTTTCTCCACCAAAACACCGTCAGACTTTCCAAAGAACTCTTAAGTTTCTACTTCAAAAGTATTTAAGTGTTTATACATTGAAATTCTGGTTTTTAGTTTACATTCATAATATATCTCAATTTAGATATCAAAATTTCCATGACTAAATTTTAAGAAAATTATAAAAAAAGAAGAAAAATGAAGAAAGGTGTGAAATGTAATCCTACCATTGGTCATAACAGAAAACCAGTATTTTATATTGTCATAGTTTTAAAATTAAAACAAATATAAATTGATAATTTCTCACTTGTATAACCACAATTCAAACACTTATATAGTTCATAAGTCTAATCACTACCATACTAGTCAGTTGCAGATCAGATCTTTCAAAACAATATGAAAATGTGTGTGGTATTTCAAGGAGAAATAGCAATAACTGTGTAGGTAGTTCAGAGACTGCACAAGGGAACCAAGAAAGAGGAAGTGGCCTTCTGCTGCTATACAGAATCTGAGTAAACCACAATATTGACAACTTATAAACAACTGTGTCATCACTTGTCATTGAATTAAATACACCAAACCTATATGGTCATTCCCTAACTCCTCTCTTTCCGTTACAATTCCCAAGTAACCACACTTACCATTCCCAGTTCCTCTCGTCAGTCTTTCTATAACAACTGTATCTGCCTTGCTAAAATAGTAAATAATATTGTCTTCATATGCCAGGGAAACCTCAAATAATATTCTAATATATTTGCCTTCTCTTTCAAACTCACTGACACCACTCATGGTTTCATAATTCATTGTAATTATTATAAAAGTGTTCTGTTTTTCTATTTGAGTTTTTCCATGCACACCTGCACAGGACTATTAAAATTAACTTTTCAAAAACATCATTTTCATTGACTTTTCTATTAAAACATTTACTGGCTCTTATATGTGTTCATGACAAAATTCAAATCATTCTGATATTTTTCACCTTTCCATTATTTTGATACCAAATTAAACTTATTTTTACTCTCCAACTATATATAAAATATTAATTTCCTATCTCCTCAAGTATGAGTTATTCAAAAGTAAAGGTAACATATGTATCATTCCACACAAAAAAGCTTCAATATATTATGTGAGTTTTGCACAATATGCAATAAATAACTGTTAGTTTGAAATAAGTGCAGTACAATACCCAACTTATAATTTGTGCCCATGTCACCGGGCAGTGGTGGCGCACGCCTTTAATCCCAGCACTTGGGAGGCAGAGGTAGGCGGATTTCTGAGTTCGAGGCCAGCCTGGTCTACAGAGTGAGTACCAGGACAGCTAGGACTACACAGAGAAACCCTGTTTCAAAAAACCAAAAAAAAAAAAAAAGGGGGGGGGAGTAATTTGTGCCCACATCTGATTCCTCAACAGGAACAAAAAGACAAAGTTATATTCTATTCAGGATTCATGCTTACTGCTCAAGTAGTTTTTTTTCTTATATTGACTAATAAACACCAGACCCACAAAAGTATAACTATATGTACATGCACATATATGCCTATGTCCTTTTGTGGTATATGCATATATAAACATTATTTTTGTGGTGGTAAAAATCAAATTCTTGCTGGGCAGTGGTGGCGCATGCCTTTAATCCCAGCACTTGGGAGGCAGAGGCAGGAAGATTTCTGAGTTCAAGGCCAGCCTGGTCTACAGAGTGAGTTCCAGGACAGCCAGGACTACACAGAGAAACCCTGTCTCGAAAAAACAAAAAAAAATCAAATTCTTCATGCTGGGTAGGCAAATTTTCTACCACTGCCTCAACTAAAGGCCAATATACTTTTACTTCATGATCAATATGATCAATACAGCCCTTAGAAACATACTTCCTTTTAAGCTATTTTTTTTACTGATTTTCCAGTTACTGAAATAAACCAATAACTAAAGAGACTCAAAATGCTAAGATCAAAACCTGCAGTATGAAAAGGAGTGATCGGGAGAGATGGTTCAGCTATTAAGAGCACTGACTGCTCTTTCCGGGGATGCAGGTTCAATTCCCAGCACCCAAATGGAGGGTCACAACTGTCTATAACTCCAGTACCAGGAGACCCGACACCCTCACAGAGGTATACAAACAGGCAAAACACCAATGCACACAAAATAAAAATAAATAAATTCTTTTAAAAAGATAAATGGCTGGTGCCTTATGGCTATAATTTTAAAAGGAGCAATGACAACTTTATATCACCAACAACAGAAATTAACATTCTTACCTTAAAACACAAAGTGGTTCTTCAACATTTTGCTATAAAACATGTTAAAATAGAAATAATTTGAAAAACTTAGTTCAATAAAACTTTATGAATACATGCACAAATAAAATCTGCTATCTTTAAGAAAAGTAGCATTTGTCCATTGAAATTTTTCAAAGTAGGGAAAATATAGATTGTACTTTTATTGGACAGAAATTGCTTTGGGAAATTAAAGAAATAAGACCACAGCATTAATTTATCTTCATGTTTATAAATTTACTTTATTTTTATGACTTGTGTATTTAGCTCATCCTTGACAGACTTATTTGCCAAACACACACAAAAAATAGTGGTCTATTTAGAAACTTTCAAATGAATAACACTTTTGAAATATATCTTATGAATACAAATAGTTTCAACACAAACATGGAAAACTGTCAAATGAGTAGACAAAATAAAAGTCTAAGCATTTCTCTGATTTATAAAAGTATGTCTACTTTTCATTTTCACTAAATGAATACAACCATTTTTAAAATATTTGCAAGTATCTGTGGGTGTGTATAAATACCAACATACACACAACGAAGAAACATTTCATAGTGGCAAATTTTCAGTGCATTTCCAAAGTTTGTCATCCATAGACATCTACATGCAAATGCTACTGGACTAGTACACTAGAACAATAAGAAAGTATTAGCAGAACTCCCTGGCAAAAACTTTTTTAAATAGAAATAATGAAACACAAAGTCACTTCTCCATTGAACAGCATAAAAATAATCTCATTTATGCCTTGAATCATATATACACACAGTATTATTCAAGCTCAGAAAATAGCTTCTTACTGTACACACAGAGCTATAATATACACTCAGTAATGCTAGCACTGGAAGAAAAGGTGCCATGAGAAAAAGTGTTGAAGGGATAGTCACAGGAAATATCTAGCCATTAAACAAACAGAAAATGAAAGGTATACTAGGAATGCATAGGCATGAACTGGAGTGTAGAGAGAGGAAGCAGAAGCTAGCAGAAACCAGCTAAGTTGGAACAAAGCAACCAGTTATGATAGAATGAACCTTAAAAGTTGCAGACAGGAGAGGTGAAAAAATTCTCTTCTTCTTTTGTGAAGCTATATGTAGAATTGTCAGTTATTGTCAAAACCAGCTGGAAGGCGAGTTGGCTAAACTATAATATGGAACATGCGCAGACTTTGCTGAAACTTCTTCACAGGGTTGCTCTGAACAAAACTAAGATGTGACTGATGAAAAAATTCCACAAATTAAAAATGATATACTCTCTGTACAAGAGTTTACACACTATTGACATTCAATCTTTCAATCTCTTTCACTTCTGGTAAACTATAAACAATGTTCTCTTCAGATCACAAAGGATATCATCATCGCCCTCTGCTCCTTTATCAGATTTTGAAAGAATCAAAGGCTCCACAGTCGCACAGAGAAGCCTGATGTAAGAAACAGAACAAGGATGTTGACAGACTGATCAAATGGAGGAGAGGTATGTAGATAAGCACATGAGCAGTGTTTCCACTTCTGTCTTTTCTCACAATGATTTGAGAGAAAATTATTCAGGGTAAGGAATAAAGAGACCCTTTCCTGTTTGACTATAAACTCACAACACTTTATTGACTGAATACCAATATGGCTGAATTATCCTTATTTTTCCCTAACAACAAGAAAACTGAGTATGTAAAAAGAGCATATGAAGTCATTAAAACGTGCTGAAATACATACTTTTATGTTGAAAGCTGTATGAGAAGAAAAGTCTAAGGAATGTTACTCATGTGCATACACATTAATCAGTAAACAGGAAGCTGAGGTTTAGTGAGATGAGTATGTTCAAGATAACCTCTCCAACACCAGGGCACAAACTGGACCCTGAGTCTCTTTCATATCAAAGTCCTGGATGGCAATTCTACAATACAGCCTCCCCAACACCAGCAAAAGATGTCAGAAATATCGACAACAACAACAGCAAACATAGTTCTCTTTGCTATTTTGTCTTGTTAGTGTTAACATCATTTAAGAAAATATTCTGGCACTGAATAATATTTCCATTAAACTTTCTTAAGTATTCTAAACACTTCCTCCTCCCGTAAGTGTCAGTGATTGTACAAGAACAATTCAATATAGCAGAAGAAAGAGTAACCACAAATGTACTGACCAGTAAACACTCTTAGTATCACAAAAACAGAAAGCCAGACCTTATAAGTTAATAAAAGAAGATGGGGCATGCTATAAAACATGAATGAATGAACTACTAAATTGAAGCAATCAAGTGAACACAAGGACAAAATCAGCAAAATTTCAACTGGATGTGGCAGATTCTACATGAATAGTAATTATTTTCTTAAGAAAAAAAGTGAAATGGAATATATAGATTAAAATATATTTCAGAATACTAAATATTAAACCAGGTACCATTTATGTGACAATATGAAGTTTAAAACATGGAATTTAACTGATATAAAGAAATTACTAAAATAAACTTTTTCGAAAAGACTCAATGTACTCTAAAATATTTATGAATAAACTAATATCTGGTAAACCTTCAAAAATAATACTAAATACGGGCAGAAAATAGACAACTAATAAGATTTGTGGATTCAAACTGATGAAGGCAAGTGCAAAGTATATATTCATTATTATATAGTTTAATTTAACTTTATATACAAAATAACATATTGTTTGTGGTGCGCCAATAAGTTTGAGGAAAAACAACAACAACAAAAAAACAATACAGACTCTATAGAGCTGAAAAGATGACAGAAGCAATGTAACCTCAACCATCTCATTTATAAGTAAAAAGAAAAAAATTAAGGCTCAGCTAGGTTAAGAGACGCGCTCCCAGTCAGAGAAGTCATCAGTTCCAGCCTCAAGAGGAGCATTGAATCGCCTACATCGGTAGTCCACAGATGCGTTCCCTTGCAAGGCAGCAAGAAACAACTGCAGGCAGGCAAGCAACGCAAGCACTCCTTCCAGAACATTCTCACATTCGAGTGTGATAAAAAAGTGAGCCACAGGGCAGGCAGGGAACAGGCAGAGTCGGTTCATACCAAAAACGGGGTGCCGGTGACCGTGATGAGGTCTGTGTCTTTCTGAGACCCGTGGCTTCCCGTCGGGTGGGAGAATACGAACTGGGTT
This sequence comes from Apodemus agrarius, assembly GCA_964023405.1. NCBI lineage: Eukaryota > Metazoa > Chordata > Mammalia > Rodentia > Muridae > Apodemus > Apodemus agrarius. Next base: position 57,409,179 of record OZ030010.1, on the reverse strand, counting down.
TCTTCCTCGTGGCCAAAGAACTCCGGTTCGGGGTGCACGCTCCACTCGGCCTTGGCTGGGGTCAGCAGCTCGGAGACACTGTTTTCACAGAGGGTGCTGGAGGGAGTCAGAGCTTCCGTGTCCACCGTTAACTTACTGCTGGGTGTCAGGGCCTGGGGCTCCAGGCTTGAGCTTTTCAGAGCCAAGGAGCCAAAGAGCCCGGCGTTCCCAGCGGAGACATCGTCCATGTCTAAGGGGCTGTGCTGGTAGCCAGCCACCGAGGTCCTGAAGAAGAGAGAGGTATCCAGACTCTGGGGAAGGTCACTGGGGGGCCCCCTCAGGGCCCGAGTGTCCACCGCTGGCCCTAAGGAGGGGTTGTTGCTGCTACTCTCGGCGGCGGCAGCGGCGGCGGCGGCGGCAGGGAGACTCCCTGCGAGGCTCGAGTTCACAGAGGCCACATCGATAGTCAGGATGCCAGAGTTGACCAAGGCCGTGTCCAGCACCGCAGCAGAACTGTGGCCGGGCACGTCCGAGAACAGAGACACCAGCTCGGCACCACTGAGGTCGCTCTGCCCCTGGCTGGCCAGCTCACTGCTGGGTGTGAGAGAGTTGGCAGCTTCCAGCTGGGCCAAGAGGTCCTGGCTGAGGTGGTGCCTTTTGGTCATGTGGGTCTTCATGCTGTGCTTGGATGTGAAGAGTTTGTTGCAGGTGGGGACCGGGCAGCGGCTTTTCCAGGCCCCCACGTCCTGCAAGTGCTTCTTGGAGTGGATGTAGAGGCTGCTGCGGGCAGAGAACCTGGCACAGCAGCCCTCCACGGGGCACACGAAAGGCTTCGTGCCCAGGTGGGTTATGCTGTGGCCTTTGAGGTGCTCGGCCCTGGTGAAGGACTTGCCACAGCCCTCCACGGGGCAGGTGAACCTGCGGTCGTCTTCGTGCTTCCGCTTGTGTCTTAGGAGTTTGGACATGCTGGTGAAGTTCCAGCCACAGCCATCGAAGTCACAAAGGAAAGGTCTCTCGCCAGTGTGGCTCCGCAGGTGGATCTTGAGCCTGCAGGCCTTGTCATACTGCTTGCTGCAGCCAGGGAAAGAGCAGGCAAAGAGTTCCTGTTCCCTGAAATGGGCGCGGTTGTGAGAAAACAGGGCACTCACGGTAATGAAGGTCTTCTTGCAGCCGGAAAACGCACACTGGTAAGGCCTCTCGGGCTCGAAGTGGCTGCGCTGGTGGGTGCTGAGCTTGGCCTGCGTGGGGAAGCTCTCCTCGCACACCTCGCACTTGAAGGAGTTCTCCTGCTCGTGCCCCTTCATGTGCGCCTTGAGGTTGTACACGGTGGTGAAGCTCTTGCCGCAGCCCTCCACCGGGCAGCCGAATGGCCGCAGTTTGTCGTGCGACTGCAGGTGCCTCTTGAGCTTGTAGGACGTGGTGAAGGTCCAGCCGCAGCCGCTCAGGGGGCACTTGAAGGGCCGCTGGCCCTGGCTGCTGCTGTGCGTCAGCAGGTGCACCTTCAGCTGGTGCTTCTTGGCGAAGGTCTGTCCGCACTGCGCCTCCGGGCACAGGTACAGCACCACGCCCGGGCCCGGGACCAGAGGCCCGCGGGGGCTCTGGGCGGCGGCCGGGGCCTCGGCCTCCTCCTCCGGAGGCGCCGGGCCGGCCGCGGGTTCCGCCGGCTCCGCCAGCAGGAGGTCCGGTGGCAGCTCGGGGCAGTCGCCCAGCTGCGCCCCGCCGGCGGCGGAGGCGGCGGCGGCGGCGGCGGCGGCGGCGGCGGCGGGCGGAAACCCGGCGGCCTGCGGGGCGATCAGCGCCCCCGGCTGCGGCTGCGGCTGCGGGAACGGCGCGACCCCCGGCTCCCAGGCGGGCAGCGGGGGCGTGGTCAGGGTGAGGACGCCGTTCTCGAAGCGCAGCAGCAAGTCCTGGTTGTGGATGGTGATGGTGCCCGCGAAGGCCGCCGCCGCCGCCGCCGCCACCGGGCCCGGGCCGACCGCGGGAACGGGGGACGCCACCGGGACGGCCGACAGACAGCGGGGCCCCGGCTGGACCCGGCCCGCTGGGGTCACGAAGCCCTGGCGCCGCTCGGGCCCCGGGCCTGCCCCGGCCTCCTCCCTCCACGCGGGCCCTCCGGCCTGCTCCGTGCCCACTGTTTCTACATCGCCACCCACCGGGTCAAGCAGCAACAGGAAGAAGTCGTCGCCTCCGCCGCCGCCGCGGCCGCCGCTGCAGCCGCCGCCGCCTCCTCCGGCTCCTCCGGCTCCTCCTGCTCCGCCACCGCCGCCGCCGCCGCCGCGGCTGCCGCCGCCTCTGCTACCGCCGCCGCCTCCGCCGCCCCTGCCGCCGCCGCCGCCGCCGCCGCCGCTCTGGTGATCCGGCCTCGGCGCCAGCCGGTTCAGGCTCGGGCCCAGGCCCCGTGAGGCCCTCTGGGCCTCTGCGCTCCGCGGCCCCGGCCCGCCATCTTGGGCCCCCCGGAGCAGTAGGAGGCGGCGCGCGGGGGCCTGACAAGCCAGAGAGTCCGGGGCTCGGTGCACCCCGCCGCCGCCCGCGGGGCAGCCGCCGCCTCCGCCGCCGCCGCCGCTCTGTGCAGTCCCGCGAGCCGGGAGCAGCCTCGGGATTTCCATCTCGGCGTCGGTGAGGCTCGGCTGGAACCAGAGCCGAGGCGGAGGCGCGACCCCGCCCCCTGCCGCGGGCCCGAACACGTTCCTGAAAGGAAAAAAAAGTGCAATGCGCAGAAACTGGCCCTATCAGATATTAAAACGTATTTAACGCCACAGTGATTTAAATATTCTGGGACCGAGTCTCTGGAACGCCAGGCGCAGCCCAGAGGCAGAGTCTCCGGCGAGTAAATAACTTGCACAGAGTGTGTTACAAAGTAATCAAGGTCTTCCCGAGTCCGGGGAGAATGACAGTTCCTGCAGAACGCTGCCCAGGCACCTAGCCACCTGGCCAATGAAAACAACTCGGATCCCTCCCTCACCCCGTGTATCAAATAAACCGATCGCGGCCTCTCCCTGAGCTGAGCTTGTTTGCTGGCACTTGGCGGGCTGTTGGAAATTGTTTACTGATGCATGCAGGAGAAAACTCCAGGCAGGATACACTTAGGCGGCCCGCATTAAATACTCTGCCTGGACGCGACCATTTCTAGTGGAGATGCCCTACACACACACACAGAGCATGCCCGCTACACACACACACACACACACACACACACACACACACACACACGCCTGTGAGCTCCCAGTAAATTCTTTTTTTTTTAAATTGGGTATTTCTTTCTTCTCTTTTTATTGAATATCGGCTTCATATTTACATTGCCAATGGTAAAACATTTCCCAATTTCCCCCCACTCCAAAGACCCCCAACCCCTCCACCCTCCTCCTGCCTCCATGTATATGCCCCTCCACCCAGCACACTCCCACCCCCCCACCTCAGTTTCCCTTTGTTGGGGCCTCTGTTGAGCCTTCACCTGACCAAGGACCACTCCTCCCACTGATGCCCAACAAGGCCTTCCTCTGCCACACATGGGAACATGTGTGCCCCTTGATTGATGGTTCAGCCCCTGGTAGTCTTGTTTACACTTCAAATATTATCCCCCATCCTGGCTCTCTTCCCCCCACAAAGCCCTATCCCATCCCTCTCCCCCTGCTTCTATGAGGGTGCTCCCCCACCCACACACCCACCCAGTCCTACCTCCCCACCCTCACATTCCTCCACACTGGGGCATCATCCAGCTTTCAGTTGACCAAGGGCCTCTCCTCCCATTGATGCCCTACAAGGCCATCCTCTGCTACATATGCAGCTGGGGCCATGGGCCCCTCCACATCTACTCCTTCCTTGGTTGCTGGTTTAGGCCCCTCCCAGTAACTTCTAATGCTTAGTTTTGGTTACCATGAGCTGGGACCTGGGGAAACATCTTTCCCATGGTTAGGGTTTTGACCTCCAGGTACAGGACTCAAAATAAGAAATGGGGGCCACATATACAGGTACCAAACCCAGACACTATTGTCAGTGCCAACAAGTGCTTGCTGACAGGAGTCTAATGTAGCTGTCTGCTGAGAGGCTCTGCCAGTGCCTCACAAATACAGAGGGGGACACTCTCAGCCAGCCATTGGACTGAGCACAGGGTCCCCAATGGAGGAGCTAGAGAAAGGACCCAAGGAGCTGAAGGGGTTTGCAGCCCCATAGGAGGAACAACAATATGAAGCATCCAGTACCCCCAGAGCTCACAGGGACTAAACCACCAACCAAAGAGTACACATGGAGGGACCCATGGCTCCAGGTACATATGTAGCAGAGGATGGTCATTTCAGACATCAATGAGAGGAGACACTATTGGACCCATGAAGGCATGGTGCCCCAGTGTAGGGAAATGCCAGGACAGGGAAGCAGGAGTGGGAGGGTTGTTGAGCGGGGGTGCAGGAGGGGGGGAGGTGCGGGGATGGGATAGATGTTTTTGGAGGGAAAATTGGGAAAGGGGAAAACATTTGAAATGTAAATAAAGCAAAACTAAGTAAAATTAAAAAAAAAAAAGAAATGGGGAAGAAAGCAGGCCCTTTGGCCTATGGGAATAAAACCTGGCAACTGAAGCAGTTGATAGTGCAATCTGGGAAATCCAGCCTGCTTCTCAGTTTCCCTACACAATGCTGTCGGGTATGCAGCCCTAAACAATACAGCTTATATGGAGCCATGCAGTAGAAACCCTGCTGCAAGCTTCTTCCTGTGGCTTCCTTCTCCCAGGATGCATATTAAGTGACAGATCCATCCAGCTGACTCTGGGCTGTAGAGCATAAATCCTCGCCAGGGTTGACTAGCATGCAGGCAGAAGGAGACAGAAAGGAGCATTCTCCAGCCGTGGGCAGTGCGGTTCTCCAGCTTTGGGGGGGGGGGAGGTAGTGATGGGGCAGATGGCATCTCTGGCCAATCTGCCCTTAGGCATATCTCCAGCTCTTCAAAACAGGGACAACCTGGGCTATTATACTTTGTTGTATGTGTGGGGGGGTGCTGCTGTCTGCGAAAGGGTGTCACTGTGTAGCTCAGGTTGGCCCAACTTGTCTTCTGTGCCATCTTTCAATCGCACCTGCAACATGGAGAAATCCTGTTGCCTCATGTACGATAAACGTCCAAATATGTCTCTTCTTTTCGATCTGCAGGTAGCCAACACTCAGGGGACTATTGCCACAGTCTCATGCTTATGAGTCCTTTAGATTTTCTCTACTCTACAAGGCTCGGCACCATTTGGACTCCTCTCAGGATCCATTTCCCATGTCGTGATTGCTGGTTTAAGTAGTTATAAGTGTATGTGCAAGCCCCTATATGTGCACACTATAGGCCCCTGTATCCTGGCCTTGTTGCTTGAATTTGAACTTGTTGTATAGTGTATTGTGTGATCATGTGTACCATGGTAATTGTACAGCCAGATGCTTACAAAAAAAAGGTCCTTGCGCAGAGGTCATTCCTGTTTAAATACGCCCATACTGAGAAATAGTTGGTGTACTAAAAGCAGGATCCAGAGAGAGAAACTAGACATCTTAGGGAAGTCTGCGCAGGTGACTGTTGGCACCCCTGAAAGCAGAAAGGACAGAGCCGGGGATCAAGGCTAAGGGTGGAGCTTGGGGGCAGTAGAGCAATAGGCCCATGGAGGACAGCAGGAGTGGGGAGGAACTACAGAAGCAAGGTCTGCATGAAGAGCCATCCTGGAATCTAAGACCCTGCCGGGTAATTAAACACAAACCAAATATAGACACAGTGTCCGAGGTAGACAATAGCTCTGTGGTGTCCAAGCATCCACACTCCCGGGGGGTGCATCCCTAGGAGAAGGGAGACACAATGGAGGACTGAGGGGGCACGGAAATGCACCAAATTAATCTCTGCATAGGCCTCTAAGATCTAGATGCTCTGGGCCTCTCACAACCAGGCCTTTCTTTAAATTAAGTGTGTGTAAGGTGTCCAGAAAGGGTCTCTTCATGTGCGTATATACTTCCCCCAATACTTCCCCCACACACCTCATGGGCAAAAGTCCAGTCTTCAGCACTTGGCTTCTAGTGCCATCGCTAGCACAGATCCCGCATCTTCATATGTGAGGACTGACGCTTTCTATGTGCTCTATTACATGCCACGATATGTTATTTATCTCTTTGAACTAGAGCACTACTAATACTGGTTAAAGCCCTAACTGTCAGGATTCCTACACAATAATAGTATCAAACATGGTACTTGATAATGGTGACGCCCATGATATCAAACGGTCTTGGCCATTTGAGTCTCACTTCATAGCAGTTCATCCTAAGATAGGATGAAAGAAAAGGCTCCTTTATGATTCTCATTAGGATTTTATAAATTAAATTTTATTGTGTTACTTAATCCCTTTAAACCCGCACACTGCCCCCCTCAACAATCCTTCCCCAATCTCCCCACCACTTGTCCTATGAGTGGGTGGCATCCCCGCTGGGTATTTCCCCCCTCTTCTGGGATTTCAAGTCTCTGTGACACTGAGTTCTTCCTCTGTGACTGAGGCCAGGCAGCTAGTAGAACTTATACCATGTACAGACTACAGACTGTGGGGTATGCCCCATCCTGTTGTTCTGGACCCTCAGGAAGGCCATGCTGCACATCTGTTCCATATGAGCAAGGAGGCCTAGCTCCTGCCCATGGACATGCTTTGGTTGGTGGTTCGGGATCTGAGAGGCCCAAAGGTCCAGGTGAGTGGGCTCTGTTGGTCTTCCTGTGGTTTATGATCGTCCTTTTCAGGATTGAAGGCTTGGGTCACCTTGATGCCTGACTCCTCTCTTAAGGAGAACTCTTGCATTAAAGAAATGCACTCGTTGGACAGTGACGGAGGTGAGGCTGGCCTGCTGAGGAAGTTGGCTGTGCAATGCTTGAGGGTCACATGTCTTCCTGATCTTGGATTCGCGGAGAGAGACACAGCTGAGACATTCATCTGGTGTTCCTGCTGCTCAGATTCCCTCTGGCTGCAGCTTCCCTCAGCTGAGGCCCAGCTGTCTCTCCTAGGCAGTGCCACAGCCACCAAAGCTCATCCTTGTTTGCTGAGCTGACCCCACCCAACCGGACAGCTGACATTTCCATTCATTGTTTGCCAATGGACTGAGCTGCCCCTGCTGACTCCCCCAACCCAACTGCAGATTTCCTGACCACAGATAAGCTGTGCCCCAAGGAAGCATTTCTAAACAGGCCCACGTCCCCTGTGTCCTTTCTTTTCCACGGTCCCTGACAAGTGCTGAGCTAAAAGGAAGGTCAGAGCATTTAAGAGCCTTCATTAAAAATAAGGCTTGAGCTGGGCGTGGTGGAGGCAGAGGCAGGCGGATTTCTGAGTTCGAAGACAGAGAAACCCTGTCTCAAAAAAAAAAAAAAAAAAAAAAAAGGCTTGAAAAATTAAAGCTACAGGCTTTCTGACTTCTTCATCACACTACATGATCCAGTGGAGTTGAGGCAGGAACATAAACACACTAGGAACCGTGAGGAACGTTGGGATGCAGAGGCCATGGAAGAGCACAGCTCACTGACTTATCCCATCTGCTCTGCTCCGCCTGATTTCTTAGAGACCCCAGGACCACCAGCCCAGGGGTGGGACCACCCACAGTGGCCTGGGCCCTCCCACTGCCCTGCGGGCTTGCTTCCAGTCCTCTCCTATGGAGGCAGTTCCTCAATTAAGGCTTCCTCCATTGAGATGACTCAAGCGTGCATCAAGTTCACACAAAACCAGGCAGCACAGAGCTGTCCACTTCTTGGACCTGGTGTGTCCCTGCAGGCGAGGCTTGGAGTATCAAGAGGCCCATGCCTTTCCCAGTGTGCTCTCTCCTTCCTGCAGTCTGAGCTGCTTCTGCTGCTCTGCCTCTGCTCCACCATCAGGAAACGCAACAAGCTGGGACCTTGAGCCAAAGCAAACTCTGTCTTTGCTAAGTTGCTCTGGCTGCGGAATCTTATCACAGAGATAGAAAGTAACTGTTCCCACCACTGAGACTCAAAGGGACTCTTCCTGTGGATGGAACAGCTGTGCTCCGTGGGAAAGGCCGGGGTAGGGGTAGAGTGGGCTGTGAATGTCTAAAGCATCTGTGGACTGAGAGAGAACCAGAATGGGGAGCATTCGGGCCAAATTGGGGTCACAGAGTAAATGAAGGAAGGAGAGAGAGGCCCCCAGACAGGGATGACCAGTTCGTCTGGCTGACGGAGAAGCTCACCCGCCCATTCCAGAAGCCCTTCCTTCACCCAACTAGGACGAAATTGAATGATGTAAAGGACCCAAAGCTTCCTCTATGTCCCTACCTGCTCCCCCCTCTCTCTGTCTCCTGCTGCTACACTAAGACCTGGATACTCTTGTTGCTGTTTTTACTTTCCTGTTACAATGACAGAAGCAGACAGGAAAAGAACTTGCTGAACTCATTCCTGGGCTACTTCTCTCAGGTTGAAGTCCTAGAGTCCCGAAACGTTCAGATGACAGGAACTTAATCTCAGCCTGCATCCAAGACAGGACTTCATCCTTCCCATGCTGCTTCCTGCTCTGGCCGGGTACAAAGGTCACTCTGGCAGTGGGAAGTCAGAACCAGAAAACTGCCACCTAGAGCACCCCTCTATGCCCATTCCCGGGGCCGGTCTGTCTCTACAAGGAGTAAATCAGCTGTTCAGCCTTGCTAGACTCGAGTAGATACAGACCCAGGTTTTGCGGAGCTACATGTCCCCACTGTGCACTTTTGAAGGAGGGGTTCAGATCTGTTGGGTAATGATTTTAGTTTGCCCCTGTCGCACGGGCCGGGACAGATCCACTGAACATAGTACTCCCAACCTGAGTGTTCCAAATCTGGTTCTTCCTGGACTTGAACACGAAGGCAGCACAAAGGGGCCATTGCTGTTCTTTGTCCCCAGCCTAACAACCTAAGTCACTCTAGCAGAGGTCACATAGCTAGAGCCAGTGTCTGCTAGCTCCTGGTGATTCGATGCCCATTATTCCCTGGCCGTTTGGAGGATGCTGGCAAGCAGACAGCAGGTTTCCACGGTCCCCTCTAGGGGCCACTTGCGTTCTTTTGTGGCCTGTGGCAACTCCTATGCAAAAAAATCATCCCAAAGAAAGCTGTACCCACTTCTAAGGGGAAAATATTGAAGCAGTGGCCTTTCTCTGTTGCATTTACTGCCCATTTTCCTCAATTTTTCTTTTATTTTATTTTGTTTTTGCTGTCATGAGGTTTTGAAGTGCTCCTTGATTTACCTTTAATTTAAATTTTTTAGTATTTATTCAATCTTTTCTTAAACTCAGATTTTATTCCACTCTGGTACACCCGCGGACTCTTGCAAATTCTGTACCTCCTCCCCGCCTCCCTGTCTCCACAAAGATGTCCCCAGTACCCAACTCCCAACTCATCAGAATTCTAAATCTCCTGGGGTCTCCAGTCTCTGGAAGGAGAGAGTCTTCTCTGACTGAACCCAGATCCTGCAGTGCTGGCTGTATATGTGTTTATCATATAATATGATATATTTCATATCAGCTCCTCTATGGTGCCTTGATGGTGAGCCAGTGTTTGAGAGATCTCAGGTCTTCCTGCAAAGTTGCCCTCCTCCTCAGCTTCTTCCATCTTTTCCCTAATTCAACCACAGGGGTCAGCAGCTTCTGTTGACTAACCACCCCAGGGAGAGTTGGCTTATGCAGGTTTTGGTTCACTCTCCATCTTCTGTTGAACTAAGACTGAGTTCCAGGGAGGAACTCATTTGCTCTATTCTGTCTTTAGAAGGACTCCTCTTAGCGCCTCTCACTAGAGCTCAAACACCACAGGGACTCAGGGTTTCAGCCTTCCGTGGGGAAATTCCCCACTGTCTGTCAGTGGGCTCAGTATGGTAAAACTATCATAGTTATTTGCCCTTAGAGAAAGTCTGCAGCAATCCAGTCCAAGGCCGTAAAGTCTGTGAACTATCTCAGCCATGTTCCTGTCTGGAGCGCTTACTTTACCTTACCAGAAAGATGCATGTGTATTTAGGGGACTGAGGGGACACACAACTCATTAATCACAGCACCTCTCCCTCTCCACCCACCCTCTCGTCAGCTGACGGGTTTCTTCCATAACAGCCTCGCTCCTGCACGTATACAGTCCTGGGCCCCAGACAAGGCTCAGGCTTTCATTAGGTCTTGGACCTCATAGGGTCATTGCAGTTCCCTCTTCTCTGTGACATTATCTGAGGGCTCTTGGTCAGATCAGAGGGCAAGGCCTCAGGCAAACTTTGACATTAGAATGCTTTGACCTGGGACCTGCAGCTGCATTGATTTCATCTGGAGCTATGGGTGACCAAACTGCCTATCACAGGCATGCGGGCCCAAGGTCTCCATTCCAAAACCAGTTGACAAAGGTGGACATCTTTACCTCAGCTTCCTCAGATTCTCTAAGGCAGGTCAGACCAGGGGGAAACTTGGGTTCTCACCTCCATCTCTTCAGTGGAAATGTTGGGCTTGGTCTCTCCTGTATGTGGCCAAACAGAACCCTTCCCCACCCCATCCCCTACTTAAGAAGATCTAACAAGACAGGAGACCTTGAATAAGGAGGGTAGGATTAAGAAGGAGAATGAAATCCGTGGGAATGGAAAAGGTGGGAGGGTTGGGGAGGAGAATGATCTGAGCAGTTGGCTGCCTCCAGCACTGGTCACATCCAGGGTCATTTGCATTGGCTGCTTCTTACCCCTTCATGCTCTCAGCAACAGGAGCCCACCCGTGAGATTTACGCAAAGATCAGATTTTGGATGTCCTTATAGTTCACATCTGAGTCCAGCGGGCTCATCACAGTGGTAAGCCAGACAGTAAGTCTGAGATGGTCACTGGTAACAGGGAAGAAAAGGTATATTCACAGACGTGGAAAGATATTTTGAGAATAGGAGTCACAGTGCAACTAAACTACACTTTCAGGTAAACAAATGGTTAAAAGGGAAGGCATCTAGACTCCTAGGGATTCTTCATTTTTAAAGGGAAGCTCATTAACAAGAGAAAAGTGGAAACTCTAACTATCCACCTAGACTGGATGGTGTTCTGCAGAAACACAACTCTCACCTCAAGGGTGGCAAGACCTAGTTTTGTCTTCACCCAAATGTGAGTGACCACGGCCTTTGAACACAAATTCAGGTTCCTTCAAGTTCCATGTTCCTATGTGCCGACAGACCCATCAAATTTTTATAATTCCAGACCCAAGAATAGTCGTGAGTCAAGGCATTCTTCAAATACACAGTTGAAGACATCACGCAAGCAGATTACAATAAAGTGGGGATTCTCTGCTCAAGGCCTAAGATGCTATCAGGTGATGACGGTAGCCCTGAGCTTGGTGCAAGCCAGCGGCTTGCTAAGTTACAAAATCTCCAGGTCACAAGGATGTGAGGTCAGTTCCAGACTGAGCGGGCTATAGCTATCACGGAGGCTAAGGGTAGCCTGACCCGAAGTATCCTTGGCCTGTGTGTGGACTTGAGACACTCCAAGCACTCCACAGTTCTGGAAATTCCAGTCAGTTTGGGAATGCTGGTGTTCTTTCTCAGAACCTTTGTTCTCAGGAGGGAACCAAGCATGAGCGAAACTCCACCCCACTCTTTCTGCTGGGGAAAGCACAAGGTTCAGAGCTGATTCTCCAGAATTCCACAGAGGCCTCAACGCAGGGAATGACTGGGCTGGGAGCAATGCGTGGAAGGCTGGTGCTGCTGTGGATACGAATTTATGTAGGCAAACACTGAGGAGCGACCCAGGCGGGATGGCAGGCTGGAGTCACTAAGGTGGCCAGCAGGTATAGGTTTTGGCCACGAAGGCTTTGGCAGTACCTCAGCTTGATCCTTGGGGACCCACATGGTTGAAGAAAGGAACAAACTAGCGAGTATTTGACTTACACATGTGTACTCTGGCAAGCCCACGCACATGATCAGAGCCATGCACAATACAGATAGAGAATAGATAGAGAGAAAATATAGGCAGACAGTCAGACGGACAGATGGAATACATGTTTGAAGGTAGCTGAATCCTCACGGGAGAAGGACATCCAACTGTAGTTCTGAATAGAAGCACGCAGTCTCTGTGCATTTGAACATTGATATCCTGTGTGTGTGGAAATCGTGACCATCTGGCACAGCGAAGGTGGAACCCAGCAGAAAGTGAGCTAAGAGGGGGCCGTGTTTGCAAGGTAAATAAATAGATGATTTTTAAAAAAGAAGGCGACCCCTCCTGACCTTGCTAGACAGAATCATTATGTTGTCTATCATTTATTATTTTCTTTGAGAATTTCACTCACGAGTCCTGTTTTTTCAAGGTGTCTCTCCCACATGCCCCCCTCAACAGCTGAGGTCAGCCTCTCTGCCTGCCTCTCAAGGACTCGAGATGAACTGGATACATATCTACACACATGTGATTGCCCACAGTGAGTCTGCGTGGCTGGAGCGGATGGGCAGAGACCAGTGGCTAGCAAGGCTGTGCACAAAGGGACACAATGTTTCAGCTCTGACAGGCCAAGGACTGACGGTTTCACTTCTGAATCCTCCAGCAGTACAAGGACCGGGCCGGTGCTGCTGCGATCCGTCCACGAATGGGAAAGGAAGGAGCACTACCAATCACTGCTTTTGAAAGTAATAAGAGCCTGATAATCAAACTACATGAATAAGGAACGTCATTTTGAGACAAATTTACGTCATGACTATGCACAAATACTAGTACATATGACTACTACTGTTACTGCTAATTATAAAAATAACAACAATAATAAAAATGGTAATAAAGCCGGGCGTCGTGGTGCATGCCTGTTATCCCAGCACTAGGGAGGCAGAGGCAGGCGGATTTCTGAGTTTGAGCCTGGTCTACAGAGTGAGTTCCAGGACAGCCAGGACTACACAGAGAAACCCTGTCTCGAAAAACCAAAAAAAAAAAAAAAGTAATAATATTAACAATAATAAATTGTTCTCCTTGGAATGCAATGATGTATTATATATCATATCCTATCCCGTACCTAAACTGACATCATTCCATGCAAGTAAGGATTCAAGTAAGGATGTGTGCACACAGAGTGACACATGTTCACATGCACACACACACACACACACACACACACACACGCAAGCATCTCAATGAATGTGCAACAGTACATGTGTATTGAGGGCCCCTCCACTCTTTACCTAGAGTAATTCCATCTTGCATCAGGTCATCATTTTGCCATGCCATGGGCCAGACAGCAGCAAAGCAAGCAGCATCTCCCAAGACCATATGGTCTGCCAACACCATGAGAATCCCTGATAAGGGTGAAAAGTGTGAAAAGAACATCAAAAAACCTTGCTCTTCCTTTGCTTTATGTCTGATGAGCCTCCAGTCACCTCTACTGCTTACCTTGCTGTACAACACATCGGAGTCAGGTTTATGTACGCTCTGCCATAGACTTAGTGACCCATGAGAGAGGATCTTGGGAAGCGTCGAGTGGTAGGTTGCAGGCTTGTGGGAGACTTTGGGAAAACACAGCTATCCCCAAGTCACCCACCACTCTGCTAATAGCCCCTGACAGCAGGTTTTCCTCTAGAGCTAACTCTGAAGGACTCGTTCTCTGGATCAATGGAACCGTCTGCTCTCAGCAGCGGATCATACTCTCACATCTCCCAAAGTGACATCAGCACAATTAGACTCAAGGACACAAATCTTCCTAATAGGTGCAGAGGAGCAGTGCGAGGCTTCTCAAAAGCCTTGACGTGGGAGTCTTCCGTGGAAAAGCTACCCACCACAGCCCGAAGGCCAACTTTGTTCTCGCTGCTGGGAAGCTGCCATCCTATCCTCTAAAATGAGGAATGAGACAAGGAAGCGCTCCTAATCCATACAGTGCGTGAGTTTCACTATAACAGAGAAAGTCAGGAGGAGGAAAAGGTGAATAGAATTGGAAAAGGAAGACGTGACCTTATCCCTACGCGAGGATGATTCCGTCCCGTATTTCACAGACCATAGAGCTTCCACCTGGAAATGCCTAGAACTCATGAGCTGTTTGATCAAAAAGTCAACACACAAAGCCAAAAGAATTCTGCTTTTTATATACCCATAATGAATGTGCCCAGGAAGGTATCAGGAACAAGTCCCATTACAATAGTCTAAAAGAAAATACATACATACAAACACACATAATACATATATACATATACGTAAATGCATACACATATATACATACATATACATACATATATAGATACATATAAAATATACATACATATATACATATACATACATAAACACATACATATATACATATACATACACACATACACAATACATACATACATATATGCATATTAAATGAAATAAGTCACCCAGTAATAATCATTTCTGTTTCTTTGGTTGACTTTTCCTTATCAGAGTTTTTGTTAGTTAGAAGAAATTTATGTATATTTTGATCATATCCTTTTCTTCCCCCAAGTCCCTCCAGACCCTCTCTCCCTCCCTACCCACCAAACGTCACGTTCTTTCTCCAAAAATAAAACTGACCAAGCAAATATAATCACAGTAGAGCAACAGATCACTCAAAAACATGAATCTCATCTGAAAAGAACGAAACAAAACACCAAAGTATAACCAAACAAAAACCCACAAAACAGAGTCCACTACATGTGAGTCAACTAAGTTCTCCTGAGGAGGTGGCCTGCCCCGGCGTGGTTCATAAACCTAGAGGCTCTCCATTGGGGAAAGCAGATTATTCTGTCCCCCAGCGGGTATAATTGACAGTTCATCTGTTAACCCATACCATAGGCACAAGGTTGTCATAGCCATTCTTTCAATCATTCATTCAGTTTTCAAAGATATGACAAAATAAAATGTAATAAAACGAAACAAAGTCTATCACATTAAAGCTGGACAAGAAAAACCAACAGAAGGAAAAAAGCACAAGAGAAGGGACTAGAATCAGTTACCCACCCTTGCACACACGCGAGCGCGTGTGTGCATGTGCGTGCACGCAGGGGACCTGAAGTTGACCTATGCAAGTTCAGCATATGCTGCTTTGGTCAATATGAATGCACATGAGCTGTGCTCGTGTTGATTTGAGGGCCTTGTTTTCCTGGTGTCGTCCCTGCTCCCCAGCTCTTACACTCTTTCTTCCCCCCTCTGTCGTGGGGTTCCACAGGGAGGGACAGCTAACATTAGGGTGCTTTTGATGTTTAGTATAGAAAGCTAATACAACAGAAATCTCCTAAAGTATAAGCTTATATGATGTTTATTTAAAGGAAATCGCCTGATGGTGGCAGAGGCGGAGCCCCAACAGGACATCTATTGTCACCAAATGCAGCCTCCAGTATTGGGATTATGTTACAGCTAAGTGGGTTCTTGGCCAAGGGGCCCCTGGGAACCCCCAAACCACTCAGGCGGGTTGCCAAGACTGTAGGTTGCGCTGCACAAGCTCACGTCGAGGCATGACCTTAACCAAGGAAAAGACCTCACTTTGAAAAATAATAGAGCCTTGTCTGAAGAGAAAGACCTGCATTCCTAGGACTGTTGAGGCTGTCAGAAGATGGTTCCCCAGTTCAAGGCAGGTTTTGAAATGTAGTTACACTAAATGAGTGAAAGAAAAGGGGGGGGGAATGCAATACTAGGATTATACCTCAGTGGTCAAGATCTCACCAATCTCGTGTAAGGTACACACACACACACACACACACACACACACACACACACAGAGAGAGAGAGAGAGAGAGAGAGAGAGAGAGAGAGAGAGAGAGAGAGAGAGAGTTATTGGACATGACAGAAGGAGTGAAGACCTTCCATGTTATGGGTTGGCAGGTTTCATATGGTAATAATGGCTGAGTTACAAAAGTTAACATACATTAAGTATAATTCTCTTCACATTCTTAGTGGCATTATTAATTGTGGAAGTCAAAAAAGGAAAAAATTGACTGCAGATCTAGGATCCATGTGTAGGTTCTAAGGCCACCATAGACCATGCATTCCTGAATAGAACAGTCCTGAAGGAATCACTAAAGCTGACATCAATATTACACCCCAGAGCCTTAGTGACAAAACCAGGATGGATAGTAGAAAGCAACAACAACAACCACAACCACAACCCAGGGCATGTATTGGAATGGAACAGGATAGGTGTCCACATGCAGCTACAGCCAGGCAATTCTGACAGAGGCAGAAACCACAAACACTGGAGGAACTCCAGAGTTCTCAACAAGTGGTGCTGTCCAAAGTGGATTGCCACAGGGAGAAGAAGGGATATGGATCCCCCTCTCTCACCCTGCACAAGACAGTTCAAACTAATCAAAGACCTTAATGTAGGACCCAAACTCTGAGATGCCAAGACAAATATTTCAAGGTCTCAGCATAGACGAAAATTCCCGAGAAGCTCTCCACATTTCCAGGAAATGATAGCAAGTGTGGATAAATGGGATTGCATGAAATCCTGCAGCTCCTTCTCAGGACAGTGGCTCGTTTAAGATGAGGACAACATAGACTCCAAGAAGGGAAGAAAATCCTTGCTAGCTATGCATCTGAGAGGAGTTTGCATTTAGGATCAAAACTCAAAGAATTAAGCTCCCTAAGCCCCCAATAATCTAAACA
This sequence comes from Apodemus agrarius, assembly GCA_964023405.1. NCBI lineage: Eukaryota > Metazoa > Chordata > Mammalia > Rodentia > Muridae > Apodemus > Apodemus agrarius. The sequence continues at coordinate 57,392,675 of OZ030010.1, read as the reverse complement.
ATAAATGCACAAATGCGAAGAACCAACAATTGTCCAAAAGTTAAGTACAGATGGCCAAGGTGTACACGAAAAATATTGAACATGTGTAGCCATCAGGAATACATAGCTCAAAACCACATTGTGAGTGCATCTCACCCTGGCCACAAGGGCACAATCATTAACAACAGCAGGCATCCTGGGAAAAGAATGCTTACGGGCTACTCTTGGGAATTTCAACCACTCCAGCCCCTCTGAACTTTAGTATTGGATTTCCACTAAGATTAAGAGTATCATAGCTGGGCAGTGGTGGCACACGCCTTCAATCCCAGCACTTGGGAGGCAGAAGCAGGCGGATTTCTGAGTTCGAGTCCAGCCTGGTCTACAGAGTGAGTTCCAGAGCTACACAGAAAAACTCTGTCTCAAAAAAATTAAAAAATAAAAAAAAGAGAGAGTATCAAAAACTCCAGCTGCAGCACTCCCAAGAACATACCACAAAGAATCTGAACGTGAGCACCACAGGCAGACAGGGTCATCCATAGTTACAGCAGGGTTATTTACAGTTAGGCATCGAATCAGCCTAGTTTCCCATCTAAGGAAGAATGGGTGACAAAATGTGATATCGTTATGAGGTGGAAATATATTCTTCCATAAAGGAACGAATTTGTGATTTCCAGGAAAAAGATAGAACTGGCAGTTATCATGTCAAGCAAAACAAACCAGACTCAGGAAAACAAGAATCACATATTTTTTCGCTCATATACAATCTCTCGTTCTTTCTTTGGCCCTCTGGCTCTCTGGCTCTCGGTCTCTGGGAAGTGTGTTTGACATGGAAGTCTGTCAGGGTTTATTTGGAAGTGGAAACGTTAGGAAGGAAAGGGAGTGGAGTCTTGTTAATGGGACTGAACTGGTGGAAAACACTTGACATGTTTAATGAAACTCATCACTCTGCTTGATGACTCTAAGACAGTCCCTTCAGAAGGACTCCAAAGGCATGTTTCCCTTCCCATCATTGGGCTACACAGACCAGTGGAGCCACAAGCTCAGCACTAACTTTCCTCAACATTTTTAGTTCATGACGTCTATGAGTGCAGAGATAATTTTATCTAGTGTTGGTGACTTGTACCTTTCTACCTTATTTGATATACAGTGTAGATGAAAGTACTCTCTAGTATTTCTTAGGCATGTTTTCAAATAAACTAACACTAACGAAAAGCAGAAAATCAAACTCCAAAGCCTGGTACGAGAGATCGGATGGCTTGGGTTTATCCAGCTTCTGCTACTTTTCTGGTATTAAATGGATTGCCCTGGACTGCTTTCTCAAGGAAATTATTTGTCTTGATGTTTTTGAGAATTTTGTCTGTACTGTGTGTACAGTTCCCTCCACATTTCCCACTGTAGCAACTCCTAAGCCTTCCAACCTCCTTCCTGTGCAGAGTTATGGTCACTTTTCTAATTACATAGAGAAATGAGGGAGAGAAAAAACATACACGCAGAGAGAGACAGAGGCAGAAATACACAGAGACACACAGAGAGACAGAGATACACACAGAGACACACACAGAGAGACAGAGAGACACACATAGACACATAGAGACACACAGAGACAGAGGGACAGAAAGACACACATAGATACACACAGAGAGACAGAGGGATGGAGATATACATACAGACACACACATACAAAAAAAGAGACAGAGACAGAGATACATACAGACACAGAGAGACACAGATACACAGAGACACACAGACTGAGAGACAGAGAGACCCACATAGACACACACAGAGAGACAGCGAGGCAGAGAGACACACAGAGAGACAGAGAGACACACATAGACACACAGAGAGAGACAGAGAGACACACATAGACACACACAGTGAGACAGAGGGATGGAGATATAAACCCAGACACAGGGAGACAGAGAGGTCACATAGCTAGAGCAGTGTCTGCTAGCTCCTGGTGATTCGATGCCCATTATTCCCTGGCCCTTTGGAGGATGCTGGCAAGCAGACAGCACGCTTCCACGGTCTCCTCTAGGGGCCACTTGCGTTCTTTTGTGGCCTCCGGCAACTCCTATACAAAAAAATCATCCCAAAGAAAGCTGTACCCACTTCTAAGGGGAAAATATTGAAGCAGTGGCCTTTCTCTGTTGCATTACTGCCCATTTTCCTCATTTTTTGTTTTATTTTATTTTGTTTTTGCTGTCATGAGGTTTTGAAATGCCCCTTGAATTACTTTTATTTTAAATTTTTTAGTATTTATTCAGTCTTTTCTTAAACTCAGATTTTATTCCACTCTGGTACACCCGCGGACTCTTGCCAATCCCGTACCTCCTCCCCGCCTCCCTGTCTCCACAAAGATGTCCCCAGTACCCAACTCCCAACTCATCAGAATTCTAAATCTCCTGGGGTCTCCAGTCTGGAAGGAGAGAGTCTTCTCTGACTGAACCCAGATCCTGCAGTGCTGGCTGTATATGTGTTTATCATATAATATGATATATTTCATATCAGCTCCTCTATGGTGCCTTGATGGTGGGCCAGTGTTTGAGAGATCTCAGGTCTTCCTGCAAAGTTGCCCTCCTCCTCCTCAGCTTCTTCCATCTTTTCCCTAATTCAACCACAGGGGTCAGCAGCTTCTGTTGACTAACCACCCCAGGGAGAGTTGGCTTATGCAGGTTTTGGTTCACTCTCCATCTTCTGTTGAACTAAGACTGAGTTCCAGGGAGGAACTCATTTGCTCTATTCTGTCTTTAGAAGGACTCCTCTTAGAGCCTCTCACTAGAGCTCAAACACCACAGGGACTCAGGGTTTCAGCCTTCCGTGGGGAAATTCCCCACTGTCTGTCAGTGGGCTCAGTATGGTAAAACTATCATAGTTATTTGCCCTTAGAGAAAGTCTGCAGCAATCCAGTCCAAGGCCGTAAAGTCTGTGAACTATCTCAGCCATGCTCCTGTCTGGAGCGCTTACTTTACCTTACCAGAAAGATGCATGTGTATTTAGGGGACTGAGGGGACACACAACTCATTAATCACAGCACCTCTCCCTCTCCACCCACCCTCTCGTCAGCTGACGGGTTTCTTCCATAACAGCCTCGCTCCTGCACGTATACAGTCCTGGGCCCCAGACAAGGCTCAGGCTTTCATTAGGTCTTGGACCTCATAGGGTCATTGCAGTTCCCTCTTCTCTGTGACGTTATCTGAGGGCTCTTGGTCAGATCAGAGGGCAAGGCCTCAGGCAAACTTTGACATTAGAATGCTTTGACCTGGGACCTGCAGCTGCATTGATTTCATCTGGAGCTATGGGTGACCAAACTGGCTATCACAGGCATGCGGGCCCAAGGTCTCCATTCCAAAACCAGTTGACAAAGGTGGACATCTTTACCTCAGCTTCCTCAGATTCTCTAAGGCAGGTCAGACCAGGGGGAAACTTGGGTTCTCACCTCCATCTCTTCAGTGGAAATGTTGGGCTTGGTCTCTCCTGTATGTGGCCAAACAGAACCCTTCCCCACCCCATCCCCTACTTAAGAAGATCTAACAAGACAGGAGACCTTGAATAAGGAGGGTAGGATTAAGAAGGAGAATGAAATCCGTGGAAATGGAAACGGTGGGAGGGTTGGGGAGGAGAATGATCTGAGCAGTTGGCTGCCTCCAGCACTGGTCACATCCAGGGTCATTTGCATTGGCTGCTTCTTACCCCTTCACGCTCTCAGCAACAGGAGCCCACCCGTGAGATTTACGTAAAGATCAGATTTTGGATGTCCTTATAGTTCACATCTGAGTCCAGCGGGCTCATCACAGTGGTAAGCCAGACAGTAAGTCTGAGATGGTCACTGGTAACAGGGAAGAAAAGGTATATTCACAGACATGGAAAGATATTTTGAGAATAGGAGGCCAACACTGAGGAGCGACCCAGGCGGGATGGCAGGCTGGAGTCACTAAGGTGACCAGCAGGTATAGGTTTTGGCCACGAAGGCTTTGGCAGTACCTCAGCTTGATCCTTGGGGACCAACATGGTTGAAGAAAGGAACAAACTAGCGAGTATTTGACTTACACATTTGTACTCTGGCAAGCCCACGCACATGATCAGAGCCATGCACAATACAGGTAGAGAATAGATAGAGAAAATATAGGCAGACAGTCAGATAGACAGATGGAATACATGTTTGAAGGTAGCTGAATCCTCACAGGAGAAGGATATCCAACTGCAGTTCTGAATAGAAGCACGCAGTCCCCGTGCATTTGAACATTGGTATCCTGTGTGTGTGGAAATCGTGACCATCTGGCACAGCGAATGTGGAACCCAGCAGAAAGTGAGCTAAGAGGGGGCCGTGTTTGCAAGGTAAATAAATAGATGATTTTTAAAAAGAAGGCGACCCTCCTGACCTTGCTAGACAGAATCATTATGTTGTCTATCATTTATTATTTTCTTTGAGAATTTCACTCACGAGTCCTGTTTTTTCAAGGTGTCTCTCCCACATGCCCCCCTCAACAGCTGAGGTCAGCCTCTCTGCCTGCCTCTCAAGGACTCGAGATGAACTGGATACATATCTACACACATGTGATTGCCCACAGTGAGTCTGCGTGGCTGGAGCGGATGGGCAGAGACCAGTGGCTAGCAAGGCCGTGCACAAAGGGACACAATGTTTCAGCTCTGACAGGCCAAGGACTGACGGTTTCACTTCTGAATCCTCCAGCAGTACAAGGACCGGGCCGGTGCTGCTGCGATCCGTCCACGAATGGGAAAGGAAGGAACACTACCAATCACTGTTTTTGAAAGTAATAAGAGCCTGATAATCAAACTACATGAATAAGGAACGTAATTTTGAGAAAATTTACGTCATGACTATGCACAAATACTAGTACATATGACTACTACTGTTACTGCTAATTGTAAAAATAACAACAATAATAAAAATGGTAATAAAGCCGGGCATCGTGGCATACGCCTGTAATCCCAGCACTTGGGAGGCAGAGGCAGGCGGATTTCTGAGTTCGAGGCCAGCCTGGTCTACAGAGTGAGTTCCAGGACAGCCAGGACTACACAGAGAAACCCTGTCTCGAAAAACCAAAAAAAAAAAAAAATACTAATAATATTAACAATAATAAATTGTTCTCCTTGGAATGCAATGATGTATTATATATCATATCCTATCCCGTACCTATACTGACATCATTCCATGCAAGTAAGGATTCAAGTAAGGATGTGTGCACACAGAGTGACACATGTTCACATGCACACACACACACACACACACACACACACACACACACGCATCTCAATGAATGTGAAACAGTGCATGTGTATTGAGGGCCTCTCCACTTTTTACCTAGAGTAATTACATCTTGCATCAGGTCATCATTTTGCCATGCCGTGGGCCAGACAGCAGCAAAACAAGCAGCATCTCCCAAGACCATATGGTCTGCCAACACCATGAGAATCCCTGATAAGGGTGAAAAGTGTGAAAAGAACATCAAAAAACCTTGCTCTTCCTTTGCTTTATGTCTGATGAGCCTCCAGTCACCTCTACTGCTTACCTTGCTGTACAACACATCAGAGTCAGGTTTATGTACGCTCTGCCATAGACTTAGTGACCCATGAGAGAGGATCTTGGGAAGCGTCGAGTGGTAGGTTGCAGGCTTGTGGGAGACTTTGGGAAAACACAGCTATCCCCAAGTCACCCACCACTCTGCTAATAGCCCCTGACGAGCAGGTTTTCCTCTAGAGCTAACTCTGAAGGACTCGTTCTCTGGATCAATGGAACCGTCTGCTCTCAGCAGTGGATCATACTCTCACATCTCCCAAAGTGACATCAGCACAATTAGACTCAAGGACACAAATCTTCCTAATAGGTGCAGAGGAGCAGTGCGAGGCTTCTCAAAAGCCTTGACGTGGGAGTCTTCCGTGGAAAAGCTACCCACCACAGCCCGAAGGCCAACTTTGTTCTCGCTGCTGGGAAGCTGCCATCCTATCCTCTAAAATGAGGAATGAGACAAGGAAGCGCTCCTAATCCATACAGTGCGTGAGTTTCACTATAACAGAGAAAGTCAGGAGGAGGAAAAGGTGAATAGAATTGGAAAAGGAAGACGTGACCTTATCCCTACGCGAGGATGATTCCGTCCCGTATTTCACAGACCATAGAGCTTCCACCTGGAAATGCCTAGACCTCATGAGCTGTTTGATCAAAAAGTCAACACACAAAGCCAAAAGAATTCTGCTTTTTATATACCCATAATGAATGTGCCCAGGAAGGTATCAGGAACAAGTCCCATTACAATAGTCTAAAAGAAAATACATACATACAAACACACATAATACATATATACATATACGTAAATGCATACACATATATACATACATATACATACATATATAGATACATATAAAATATACATACATAAATATATATACAGATACATACATAAACACATACATATATACATATACATACACACATACACAATACATACATACATATATGCATATTAAATGAAATAAATCACCCAGTAATAATCATTTCTGTTTCTTTTGTTGACTTTTCCTTATCAGAGTTTTTGTTAGTTAGAAGAAATTTATGTATATTTTGATCATATCCTTTTCTTCCCCCAAGTCCCTCCAGACCCTCTCTCCCTCCCTACCCACCAAACGTCACGTTCTTTCTCCAAAAATAAAACTGACCAAGCAAATATAATCACAGTAGAGCAACAGATCACTCAAAAACATGAATCTCATCTGAAAAGAACGAAACAAAACACCAAAGTATAACCAAACAAAAGCCCACAAAACTCGGCAGAGTCCACTACATGTGAGTCAACTAAGTTCTCCTGAGGAGGTGGCCTGCCCCGGCGTGGTTCATAAACCTAGAGGCTCTCCATTGGGGAAAGCAGATTATTCTGTCCCCCAGCGGGTATAATTGACAGTTCATCTGTTAACCCATACCATAGGCACAAGGTTGTCATAGCCATTCTTTCAATCATTCATTCAGTTTTCAAAGATATGACAAAATAAAATGTAATAAAACGAAACAAAGTCTATCACATTAAAGCTGGACAAGAAAAACCAACAGAAGGAAAAAAGCACAAGAGAAGGGACTAGAATCAGTTACCCACCCTTGCACACACGCGAGCGCGTGTGTGCATGTGCGTGCACGCAGGGGACCTGAAGTTGACCTATGCAAGTTCAGCATATGATGCTTTGGTCCCTATGAACACATATGAGCTGTGCTCGTGTTGATTTGAGGGCCTCGTTTTCCTGATGTCGTCCCTGCTCCCCAGCTCTTACACTCTTTCTTCCCCCCTCTGTAGTGGGGTTCCACAGGGAGGGACAGCTAACATTAGGGTGCTTTTGATGTTTAGTATAGAAAGCTAATACAACAGAAATCTCCTAAAGTATAACCTTATATGATGTTTATTTAAAGGAAATCGCCTGATGGTGGCAGAGGCGGAGCCCCAACAGGACATCTATTGTCACCAAATGCAGCCTCCAGTATTGGGATTATGTTACAGCTAAGCGGGTTCTTGGCCAAGGGGGCCCCTGGGAACCCCCAAACCACTCAGGCTGGTTGCCAAGACTGTAGGTTGCGCTGCACAAGCTCACATCGAGGCATGACCTTAACCAAGGAAAAGACCTCACTTTGAAAAATAATAGAGCCTTGTCTGAAGACAAAGAGCTGCATTCCTGGGACTGTTGAGGCCATGAGAAGATGGTCCCCAGTTCAAGGCAGGTTTTGAAATGTAGTTACACTCAATGAGTCAAAAAAAAAAGGGGGGGAAAGGAAAATGCAATACTAGGAATATACCTCAGTGGTCAAGATCTCACCGATCTCGTGTAAGGTACACATACACACACACACACACACACACACAGAGAGAGAGAGAGAGAGAGAGAGAGAGACAGAGAGAGAGAGAGAGAGAGAGACAGAGAGACAGAGAGAGAGAGAGAGAGAGACAGAGAGAGAGACAGAGAGTTATTGGACATGACCGAAGGAGTGAAGACCTTCCATGTTATGGGTTGGCAGGTTTCATATGGTAATAATGGCTGAGTTACAAAAGTTAACATACATTAAGTATAATTCTCTTCACATTCTTAGTGGCATTATTAATTGTGGAAGTCAAAAAAGGAAAAAATTGACGGCAGGTCTAGGATCCATGTGTAGGTTCTAAGGCCACCATAGACCATGCATTCCTGAATAGAACAGTCCTGAAGGAATCACTAAAGCTGACATCAGTATTACACCCCAGAGCCTTAGTGACGAAACCAGGATGGATAGTAGAAAGCAACAACAACAACCACAACGACAACCCAGGGCATGTATTGGAATGGAACAGGATAGGTGTCCAGATGCAGCTACAGCCAGGCGATTCTGACAGAGGCAGAAACCACAAACACTGGAGGAACTACAGAGTTCTCAACAAGTGGTGCTGTCCAAAGTGGATTGCCACAGGGAGAAGAAGGGACATGGATCCCCCTCTCTCACCCTGCACAAGACAGTTCAAACTAATCAAAGACCTTAATGTAGGACCCAAACTCTGAGATGCCAAGACAAATATTTCAAGGTCTCAGCATAGACGAAAATTCCTGAGAAGCTCTCCACATTTCCAGGAAATGATAGCAAGTGTGGATAAATTGGATTGCATGAAATCCTGCAGCTCCTTCTCAGGACAGTGGCTCGTTTAAGATGAGGACAACACAGACTCCAAGAAGGGAAGAAAACCCTTGCTAGCTATGCATCTGAGAGGAGTTTGCATTTAGGATCAGAACTCAAAGAATTAAGCTCCCTAAGCCCCCAATAATCTAAACAATAAATGCACAAATCCGAAGAACCAACAATTGTCCAAAAGTTAAGTACAGATGGCCAAGGTGTACACGAAAAATATTGAACATGTGTAGCCATCAGGAATACATAGCTCAAAACCACATTGTGAGTGCATCTCACCCTGGCCACAAGGGCACAATCATTAACAACAGCAGGCATCCTGGGAAAAGAATGCTTACGGGCTACTCTTGGGAATTTCAACCACTCCAGCCCCTCTGAACTTTAGTATTGGATTTCCACTAAGATTAAGAGTATCATAGCTGGGCAGTGGTGGCACACGCCTTCAATCCCAGCACTTGGGAGGCAGAAGCAGGCGGATTTCTGAGTTCGAGTCCCCTGCGTGCACGCACATGGTCTACCGAGTGAGTTCCAGAGCTACACAGAAAAACCCTGTCTCAAAAAAATTAAAAAATAAAAAAAAGAGAGAGTATCAAAAACTCCAGCTGCAGCACTCCCAAGAACATACCACAAAGACTCTGAACGTGAGCACCACAGGCAGACAGGGTCATCCATAGTTACAGCAGGGTTATTTACAGTTAGGCATCGAATCAGCCTAGTTTCCCATCTAAGGAAGAATGGGTGACAAAATGTGATATCGTTATGAGGTGGAAATATATTCTTCCATAAAGGAACGAATTTGTGATTTCCAGGAAAAAGATAGGACTGTCAGTTATCATGTCAAGCAAAACAAACCAGACTCAGGAAAACAAGAATCACATATTTTTTTCGCTCATATACAATCTCTCGTTCTTTCTTTGGCCCTCTGGCTCTCTGGCTCTTGGTCTCTGGGAAGTGTGTTTGACATGGAAGTCTGTCAGGGTTTATTTGGAAGTGGAAACGTTAGGAAGGAAAGGGAGTGGAGTCTTGTTAATGGGACTGAACTGGTGGAAAACACTTGACATGTTTAATGAAACTCATCACTCTGCTTGATGACTCTAAGACAGTCCCTTCAGAAGGACTCCAAAGGCATGTTTCCCTTCCCATCATTGGGCTACACAGACCAGTGGAGCCACAAGCTCAGCACTAACTTTCCTCAACATTTTTAGTTCATGACGTCTATGAGTGCAGAGATAATTTTATCTAGTGTTGGTGACTTGTACCTTTCTACCTTATTTGATATACAGTGTAGATGAAAGTACTCTCTAGTATTTCTTAGGCATGTTTTCAAATAAACTAACACTAACGAAAAGCAGAAAATCAAACTCCAAAGCCTGGTACGAGAGATCGGATGGCTTGGGTTTATCCAGCTTCTGCTACTTTTCTGGTATTAAATGGATTGCCCTGGACTGCTTTCTCAAGGAAATTATTTGTCTTGATGTTTTTGAGAATTTTGTCTGTACTGTGTGTACAGTTCCCTCCACATTTCCCACTGTAGCAACTCCTAAGCCTTCCAACCTCCTTCCTGTGCAGAGTTATGGTCACTTTTCTAATTACATAGAGAAATGAGGGAGAGAAAAAACATACACGCAGAGAGAGACAGAGGCAGAAATACACAGAGACACACAGAGACAGAGATACACACAGAGACACACATACAGAGACAGAGAGACACACATAGACACACAGAGACACACACAGAGAGACAGAGGGACAGAAAGACACACATAGATACACACAGAGAGACAGAGGGATGGAGATATACATACAGACACACACATACAGAGAAAGAGAGAGACAGAGATACATACAGACACAGAGAGACACAGATACACAGAGACACACAGACTGAGAGACAGAGAGACACACATAGACACACACAGAGAGACAGCGAGGCAGAGAGACACACACAGAGACAGAGAGACACACATAGACACACAGAGAGAGACAGAGAGACACACATAGACACACACAGCGAGACAGAGGGATGGAGATATTAAGCCAGACACAGGGAGACAGAGACAGAGAGACACACACAGAGAGACAGAGAGACAGAGAGACACACACAGACACACACAGCGAAACAGAGGGATGGAGATATAAACACAGACACAGAGAGACAGAGACAGAGAGACACACAGAGACAGAGAGACAGAGAAACACACATAGACACACACACAGCAAGACAGAGGGATGAGATATAAACACAGAGAGACAGAGACACACAGAGACATAGAGACACACAGAGAGACAGATACACACATAGACACAAAGAAAGACAGGGAGATGAGATATACAAACGGACACACAGAGAGGGAAACACACAGAGACACAGTGAAGGACAGAGACAGAGAGACAGATGTCTCTCTGGCTGGGATGATGATTCTCCTCTAATAGGCCAGAAATTACCCTGAGATCTTCTTCTAGAGGTGGCCTTATGAGGTTTCCCCCGGTCCTGGTGGGTTCAACTGGTGTTAACAATGCACAGTTCATGTTTAGGCAACCATAGCATAAACATTTCACGGCTGCCACTCTGGTCAGATACCGAAGACACAATCTCAATGTCGTCATGGTCGTCTGGGTCTTCTAATGATTCTCCCAAATACTCCGCTCTTTTGTGGGACAAAACTTTCATCGGGGAGCCTCCCCACTCCACCTCAGCCCCATGCATGCACGCACGTACATACACGTGCACGCACACACTCACACACACATACTCAAGTCTCTATTTGGCTCCTATAGAAAGCCCATGACTTTGCAGATTACAGCTTCCTCCAAAGTCCAGCATGTTGAACCAATGAGCTTTATGGCGGTTTCTTACAGGAATATGGGTGAGGGGTTGCTTACAGGAGCAGAAATGACTCAAAGACAGCTGCATGACCAAGGGCCACCACCAAGGGTCTGAGTGACAGCACACAGACCTGGGAACCTGCGTCACAAGGCACAGCCTGCAGACAGCTCAGCAGTCTGCAGAATGGCCCTTCCAACTGACTCACTTGGTCTAAATCTCTTCAAGGAAGTCCATCTGCTTTCTGCGTCTTCCAGGCAGTTGGCCTGGTCTGTCTTCTTTGCAGCCTGGCTGTCTGAGAGCAACTCTCAGGCCTTCCTGCTTACCAAGCAGAGAAGAGCTTAGTGAATGTGGTGGAGTCCTGAAACGACTTTGGGAGACCCCAAACCCATTGCCCCCCCATGAACACCCTAAAAACAGCCCCAAGTTTCCTGAGTCCTAGTTTGGGGTTCTGTTGTAGATGGATCCATTCGGGGAGGGGGGAACTCCACAGGGTCAGTTGATCTCTGCCTTTTGAGTATCTCAGCATCCTGTCAGGATCTGAGGGCTGCAGGAAGGAGTTCATTGAGGGCGACATTTGCCTTGAGTGGAAGCTTAAGAGGGATTTGGAAGTCTGTTGTGTTGGATGCTGTGCCTGATGGAACTTGTCGCTGAAGCAGACACGGGCGAAAGACTAAGGCAGCCTCATGAGGGGACGTTTGGCCACAGCAGACACAGGAGAAAGCATGTTCTGCTAAAGCAAGCACGTGAAAGGGCACGGGATGAGGGATTCCTCGTCGCGGACACACATGTATCGGCCTGCCTTACACTGCACAGTTGAGCTCCATCCCTTGAGACTCCACAGAGAGAAACAAAGCAAAGCATTACTGGTGGCGTGCTGCAGCTGCGTGCTGCGTCAGCAGACACGGGCTGGCTGACAGAGTGATGTCAGCCGAGAGACTCACAAGCTGAGGCCAGCCGAGCGGTGATGCAAGACCCTTGGAGGACCAGGGAGATGGCTAGGTGTGTGGCACCAGACATGAATCTTCATCTATTGAGGGACCCGAAGTCCAATAGGAGGCTCTTGGTTACTCCAAATATAAATGAGCAAGTCTTTCTCCTCAGATATATATCTCCACATGGTCATTATTACAGCACAGGTGCTGAACCACAGCCTGGGAGATTGACTTCCATTCCCCCTTAGTACATTCCTGGGCTATGAGTTAGTCTTTGGAGAGGAGATTAAAGGTCAGTTCCAGCACAATCCCTTCAAATCCTGTGAAGTGTGTGGTGGCGTCAGCCATGTGGACTTGCCTTTGAGTTTTGGGGGTTGCAGTGCTCTGAATAGGAAAAGACCCCTGCAGACTTATCAGTGTGGACAGTTAGCCCATAGGGCATGGCTCTATAAGGAGGTGTGGTCTTGATGGAGTGGGTGTGGCCTTGTTGGAGGAAGTGAGTCACTTTTAACAGGAGCACTGATGTCATCTATGCTCAAGTGGTGTCTGGCGTGGCAGTCTCCTGCTTCTACCTGTGGATCCAGATGTAGATCTCTCAGCTCCGTCCCCAGCACCATGTCTACCTACACGCAGCCACGCCATCTTCAGGACAGTAATGGACTAAGTCCCTGAAACTACAAGCCAGTCTACAGTAAATGTTTTCCTTTACAACCGTAACCATCTTCAAGGTGTCTCTTCTTAGCAATAGAAACCCAAAATAAGACAGAAATTGGTATCAAGGACTTAGGTACTAATGGGAATGCCCTGGCCATGTTTTGATTGGGAGAACTGTGGACTCTGAGAGTTTGGATTAGGAAAGCAGGTGAATGCTTTAAGCAGAATTTAAAGTATCATAATAGCACTAGTGTGAAAAACAATGGCACAAGGGTGATATGAACTGTGGAGGTCTGGCTCTAGACTTTTCAGAGAAGAATATCAGTAATTGGTCTTCTGGAGAATGTGGTGGTGCTATTTTGACAAAGAATGTGGCTGCTTTTGACCCTGGTTTGAAAAGATTGCCTGAGGCTAAACCAGAGAGTTTTTTTAATTAATTCCTTTGGCAGAGGAACCCCTGCCAAGCAGCCTAGTATTGACTCTAGTGTGTATGGTCATCAGTGCTCACCCTTAGGGAGATAGAAAGGAAGAGGAACAAGCTGAGAAACGAAAGATTCAAAACGGACATCTGAAGGAAAAGGGAGCACCAGGAAATGGAATGGAACTAGGTCATTCGTCCAAGGAGATGAAAAGATTAAACAAAAGCAGGATGTTTATGAAATAAAGGGAACAATGCCCTCAGGATAAGTCCACACCCAGCTGAGCTCCAGGCTTGTGAAACGGAATTAAAGGAAAAGGAAACATTTTTAAAAAGTTAAAAAGAACTTATGAAAAGCTTAGGGCCAGGTATGGTGGGGTGCAGCCTTAATCCCAGCACTCAGAAGGCAGAGGCTGGCAGATCTCTGACCTCCAGGCCAGCCTGGTCTACAGAGGGAGTTCCAGTACAGTCAAGCTTAGCTAGTGAAGGGAACCTTCTAAATCAGACAGCTGTAAGGATGTAAGGAATAGTGGGCAGGTACCAGCCTCGGCAAACAGCAAAACATGCAATCAGCCTCCTTGTGGTTCTGGTTTCAGAGACAGGAAGAGAAGATGGAGGCTATAGAATCTCCCTCAATGACTGAGGGAAGCCCTGAGGCTCCGTGTGTGCCAGGGCTGTCCCTGTGTGGAGGCATGGACAGGCAGCCATTGTGGGAAACTGTGAAAGATAAACCTCGATTACCTGGGTCACCTCAAGATGTTGGAGAAGCCAGAGGCCTGGGATACCTGCTGAGGAGAGCTGAGGAGAGCTGAGGAGAGCTGAGGAGAGCTGAGGAGAGCTGAGGAGAGCTGAGGAGGGATGCTGAGCTGGAGAGGAACAGGCCCAAGGGAAAGAAGGATTCTGCAGTCCACACAGCACCAAGGAGATCTGAAGAGCACGTTGACTTCAGACATGGAAATAACGTTAACCCAGGTAATTTTTGGTCTCAGTTTGGTTCAGTATTTCTTCTCCATGCTCCCTTTCCTACCTTTGGAATGATAATGTATATCCTGTGCCATTGCCTGTTGGGAGGATGTAATATGCTTTTTCCATTTTGATGTCAGATTTTGATTGCATTTTGATTACAGTTAAGGATGGCATCAGTCTCATGAGAGTCTTTGAACTTTGGACATTTAAAAGGTGTGAGACTGTTCTAGAGTATGGGGGCTTTCCAAGTTAGACCGAATCCATTTCTCAATGATGGCCTGGCCACAGGCCTATGGTGGCCAGAGAGAGGGATGTGGCAGTTTGCACAGGAATGGCCCCCATAGTCTCACCTATGTGACTGCTGGAATCATAAGATTAAGGAGCTAAGGCCTTGTTGGGGTATGTGTGACCTTGTCATTTGGAGGTGGGCTCTGAGGTCTCATGTGCCTTGAGCCTGGTTTGGCAGTCATTCTCAGCTGCCCGCCATTCTCCATGTAGAATTCTCCTCTGCCTCCCCACCGCTGTCTGCCTGCCTGCTGCCGGGCTTCCTGCCATGACAAGTATGGTCTAAACCTCATTGGTCCAGCCAGCGCCAATGAAGTATTTCCCTATATAAGACTTGTTGTGAGTATATTTTCAGAGCAATTAAAAATACTAACACAGGAGGCAAGCAAGGAAATAGCCTATGCAGTTTGTGGAGTCTCTTGGGGACCCCTACTAACACCCAGTGGCAGATTTCGCATTGGCAGCATAGGGGCTTCTATTACAGTTGACTTAGGAGTTGTCTCCCAGAAGGCAGGACTGCATTTAAATTATTTACATATGCACACACATACACTTGCATGTAATATAGATGTACTTTAAGGAGAGGTAAAATGGTGCTTTCTATGTCCTCTTCAATAATCCCTGGAGTTCTCTATCTCTCCTCCTCCCCCCTCCCCCAGCCTCTCCTCCTTCCCCTGAATAAGCACATCCCATTTACCATTTCACTATTCCTAGGTCGTTTTCTACAGCTCCTCCTTTTCTACTGTGCTTTATTCCCAGGTCCTTCCCCCAGTTCCCTACCGTGGCCCCATTTTAATTCCCTGGCATCTGCACTTTGCCAGGTTATAGACTCACACCTGAAGGTTGGAGTGAGGCCCCACATAGGAGTGGCACTCTGTGGCTTTGGACGTCTAAGTCTTACCTAATTCAACATACCATGTTCTCCTTCCATTCTTGTAACTGAAGGTTTCCATTTCTTTACGGCTGAATAGAATTCCGCATTTTCCCTACCCATGCATGAGTCGAGGGGCATTGGTGGATGCAGTTTCCTGGCTGCTGTGAACAGCATGAAGAGGACAGGGCTGAGTGGGTGTCTATAGAGCCGCGTGGGGAGTCCTGGGGCATCTGTCAATGATTGATGCAGCTGGGTCACAGGACAGATTTATTTTAGCTCTTGGGGCACCTCCGAACCGTGTCCTTGTGTCTGTCCTTCGTTTGCAGACACTTTCTGTTATGATCTTGTGGAAGAGCTGGTCTAGGCCAGCGAGCAGGCAGGCATTCATTCTCCACCTTCAGCTGCGCCTGCAATCTGCACGTCTGCCCTTTGCACGGGTTCCCACACTTTCTGTATGTTGCCTTTGTGTGTGCTTCTTTTCCCTTTCATTTTCATGTTCTTCGGTCTTGTGGTCCAAATCCTTCACCTCGTCTCTGTGTCCTTGGGACGGACCCTATTCGTGATCCATGCTGCTTGGGCGGCTTTCTCCTGAGTTCTCCACTTGTGTAATTTGGTTCTGCATTCAATGTTTATCTCAGCTTGCACTAATTTGAGTATGTCTGTATCTTTATGGGATCGGGTCTTCAGTCCGGAATAGTTCTCCTCATTTCACTCAGCTGAATACGATGGCTTCTGGGGCCACCCCTGGGGCATTTTGACATTTTCTTTCAGTATGTCAATCTCTTTAAAAGATTGTGAAATTTGTGAAAACTCCTTGAACACTTTGTTAAAGTTTATGATTGTTCTTCTCATTTCCCTGCCCTGGGGTTCATGTAGGTGGTTCTCATTGGCTCTGGGAGACTTATCAGAGTAAACAAGCAGGCCACCACAAAAAAAAAATTTGTCAAACAGGTTAAGCTGATACGTGGTATACGATGTGAGCATACTTAGAGTCAGGCCGACTAAGCAGTCAGATCACCTGATGCACAGGGCGTGCAGCTGGGCAAAGCCTTGTAGATTGAGAAAGGTGCATGTAGGACTCCTCTCATATGGCTGGTTCTCGGGACATGCAACTTGGGTTAGAGCTGCAGATTAGGATGGACGAGATGTCCGGGATATGCTAGTTTGGTGTACAAAATGTCAGATCAGAGGCAAGCTGGAGTTTGGCAAGGGCATAAAGAGGGTTCACCATCTTAGGCCGTGTTCTTGTATGTGGGACCCCAGCTATGACTGCGATCTGGAGTGGCCGGGTGAAGAGAGTCCAGCCTTAGGCACACGTACCCTGTTGGCCCAGAGCTCAGGTTATATGGCCTAAAATGAGCAGAATGGTGGACATGGCCTGGCCAGGTAGGATCAGGGAGACTTAGTGGTATCTTCCTGCAGAAAGGGGGAGTAAGTCATGCAGATGAGGCTACCCATAAGAAGTTTTCCCAAGCCGGGCGTGGTGGCACACGCATGTAGTCCCAGCACTTGGAAGGCAGAGGCAGGCGGATTTCTGAGTTCGAGGCCAGCCTGGTCTACAGAGTGAGCTCCAGGACAGCCAGGGCTACACAGAGAAACCCTGTCTCAAAAAAACAAAAACAAAAACAAAAACAAAAAAAACAAAAACAAAAACAAAACAAAAAAAAAAAGAAGGAAAGAAAGAAAAAAAAGAAAAAAAAGAAGTTGTCCCAGCTCCTGTCACATTTTAACCATGTTGTCTTTTTCTTTCACAGTCCTTAACCCCAGATGTAAGTCGGGGACATTTCTCTTTAGGTTTCATCCTAGCTATCTTCAGCATCTTCATGTATGGTGTTTGAGAGTTGAACAGGCATATGCCTTGATATCGTGGCATACCTATTGTGAGCTTTACTTTAATTGGCATTACTACTATGATCATTGTGTAAGCCGTTACTAACAACTTAATATAAACACCAAAACCCAAGGCGCTGTAAAGCTAATCTAGGAACACATGTTCATTTTGCAGGTCTAAAATACTCTTTTGTGGTTCTTTGACTCAAGGTACACACGTGGATACTCTTCATTGCAGGAAGAAATAAACAACCTAGAACTTGTGCACTCATTGGGCCATGCCCCAAGCAAGGTGGAGATCACACCCACCAGGTCCACATGTTTTCTTCCTTGTCCCTGTGTTCCTTCCTATTCTTATCTCCAGGCAAACACGCTCTATTTCCTCTCACTTTAGTTTTGTCTCCTCCTTCCAGAACAGTAAATCAATGGGAACACACACGGTACACTCCTGCGTTTTCAAAAGCAGAATCCCTCTTTGCAGGTTCAGCTGTGTTCTTTCTACCAATAGAACACCAACTTTTCCTAGTGCACTACCCTTTATTTCATAGGTATTTGGGTGGCTTCAGAGTTATGAGCAACAGTGCTATGAACATTCACATACATGGCTTTGTGTGGACCTATGTTATTACATGATATGAGACATATATATCTCCAATGCTAGTTATGCCACTATATCAAGGCATTCCCTGTTTAACTCTCTAGACACTGTAACATAAAGATGCTGAAGACTGAAGACAGCAAGGATGAAAAGAAACAAGAAATGTTTGTTTCTCTTACACCAAAACCCAGACTCGGTAGCATGGACATGTAGAGTCATTTTTTATAAACATTAAGAGATTGTCACTACATCCGGACAACAACAGCCTGCCCATTCTCCCTCAAGGCTTCCCTCCCTCCACTGTTCCAATTTTCCCCACACCTCCCTTCCTCTCCAGTCACAATGTTCCTTCATTTCACTTCAGAAAAGAACAGGCCTCCCAGGAATAGCAACTGAACACAGATACAATAAGACTACGAGCAAACCAGCATATCAAGTGTTGATTAGGAGGAAGAGGGACCCAAGAGCAGGCAAAAGTCACAGAACCCTGACCCTCCTCCCATTGTTAGGAGTCCCACAACAACATCAAGCTAATAATCATGACATATATTCAGAGGACCCAGTGCAGACAATGTAGGCTCTATGAGTGTCACTTCAGCCTATTTGAGTCCATGGGAGCCCTGATTAGTTGATTCTCCTGGCCTGGACCCCTCCTAAAATTCTTCCTCTCCCTCTCCTGAGGGGGTTCCAGAGCTCCAGTGTAAGTAACCCTGATGGAGATCTTGAATTCTCTCTCTCTCTCTCTCTCTCTCTCTCTCTCTCTCTCTCTCTCTCTCTGTGTGTGTGTGTGTGTGTGTGTGTGTGTGTCTAATGTAGGTCTGTGGATCTCTGCATCTGCTCCCATCACCTGCTGGATGAAGCCTCTTGGATGACAGTAGAGTGAGGTATCGTTCTATGAATATAGCAGAATAGCCTTAGAAATCTTTTTAAACTTTCCTAGGGCTCTGGGCTATGCATCTTCCGGCTCCTGGTCATCCAGGGAGTATCAGACATGGACTCCTTCCTAGAGTGTGGGCCTCAACTTAGAAACGTTATTGGTTGGGCACTCCCACAAGTTCTGTGCTTCCTTTGCCCCAATACATCCTGCAGGCAGGATAGATTGTTGGTCAAAGGTTTTGTGGCTTGGTCCCATCACTCAAAGTTACCTGGATACAGGAGATGACCAGTTCAGGATCTTAGTGTTTTAGGACTACTTCTTGCTTTGGCGACCCTCCTTGAATTCTGGGAAATTCCAGTGCACTAGGTTTCCTCAACAGCCCCACCCCCAAATGCTCTCCCGTTCTCCTAATGTCTGCCTGTATTCTCTCCCTCCTTACAACCAACATGATCCCTCATGTTCCTATTCAAACCTACCTTCAGTCTGCCTGCAAAATATATTTTATTTCTCAGTCCATGAGGTCGTTCTTGATACTTAGCCTTTTTGTCTCTGTTGATTGTAGCATTATTTTCACGTATTTACTATCAAATATTCACTTATGAACGAGTACAGACCATGTTTGTTTTTCTGGTTCTCAGATGATTTACTGCGCTGGAGATGATGTTTTTCTAGATTCTTCCATTAGCCTGAAAACTTCATGATGTCCTTGGTATAAATAGCTGAGTAATACCCCATTGTGTCAATGGACCACATTTTCACTATCCATTCTTCTGTTGGAGGACATCTGGGTTGATTCTAGTTTCTGGCTATCATAAAAATAAATGTCCAATAAACACTGCTAAGAGAATATCTTGAAGTAGGATGGGGTGTCCTTTGCATATATGCCCAAGAGTGATATAGCTGGGTCTTGAGCTAGGCCAGTTCCAATTTTCTGAGAAATCTCCATATGGATTACCAGGTTTGTTTTGCAAGTTTGCTCTCCCACCAGCAATGGAGGAGGCTCCACTTATTCCACATCCTCACTAGCATGACCTGTCACCTGAGTTATCAATCCTAGCCATTCTGACTGGGGTAAGATAGAACCTCAAAGTAGATTTCATTTGAATTTCCCTGATGGGTAAGGATGCTAAACACTAAAGTGCTTCTCAGCCATTTGAGATCCTTCTATTGAGAATTCTGTTTAGATATGGGCCCCATTTTAATGACATTATAGTTATGTCATGTCGTGAGTTCTTTGTACATATTTTGGATAGTAGTCCTTTATTAGAGGTGGAGTTGGTAAAAATCTTTTCCCATTCTTTAGGTCGGCAATTCATGTGCTTCACCGTGTTCCTTGCCTTACAGGAGCTTTTCAGTTCCACGAGCCCCAGTTATTAATTGTTGATCTCAGTCCCGCCCTGACTGTGATCTCCCCAGAAGGACTCCTGGGCCTAGGCCTTCAAGGATATTCCCTACTTTCTCCTCCACCAGGGTTGGTGCATCGGGTTTTATTTGAGGTATTTGATCCACTGGGATTTGAGGTTTTTGCAGGATGGTAAATACCAATCTATTTGCACTCCTCTGCATGACGGCATCCAGTGTGTCCAGCACCATTTGTTGAAGACGCTCACTCTTCTGGTGGGTTTCTGACTAGTTTATGGAAAACCAGATGTCCATAGTTGTGTGGATTCGTGTCTTGCTGTTCAGTTTTATTCTACTGATGAATGTGTCTATTTTAAGCCAATGCTGTATTGGTTTTATTACTATAGCTCTGTGGAACAGCATGAAATCAGGAATGGTGCTATGTCTTGTAGATCTTTTGTTCTTCAGCATTATTTTAGCTATCCTTTTTTGTTTTTTTTTTTAGTATAAAGTTGAGTATTAAGCTTTCAAGATCTGCAATCAACTGTGTTGGAGTATTGGTGGGGATTCTGTTGAATTGCTTTTAGCATGATGACCATTTTCACTATGCTTATCCCACAGGACCATGAGCATGAGAGGTTTTTCCTTCTTCTGACATCTTCTTCCATCTCTTTCCTCAGAGACAATGTTTTGTCCATCACAAAGTTCTCGTTGCTTAGTTAATAGTCCCCTAAGATATTTTGTGTTGTTTATGACTGTTGTGAAAGGTGTCCTTTCCAGGATTTCTCCCTCCATCCCTTTGCCTTTTGTTCATAGGAGGCCTAATGGGTTTCCTTTGTTGCCCTTGCTTGCTTGCTTTCGTTTAATCTTGTGTCCAGGCAACTTGCTGAAGGTGTGTATCAGCCGGAGGCGTTCCCTGGGAGAGTTTCCGTTGTAGCTCATATATACTATCATATCCTATGAAAAGAAGAAATAATTTCACTTCTTTCTTTCCTATTTGTTTCCTCTTGGCCTCCATTACTTCTTTTACTTCACTAGAGATAGAATTTCAAGTAGTACATTCTATAGAAGCATAGAGAACAGGCAGAATTTCCTTGTTCCTGAGTTTAAGAAAAGAATTGCTTTGAGTTTCTCTCCCTTTGATAAGATCTTCGGTAGAAGCTTGCTGCAAATTACCTTTATTATGTTGAGGTAGTTTCCTTGTATCTCTGATGTTTTAGGACTTTCATCGTGAAGGAGCATTGGATATTATCAAAGGCCTCTTTGGCATCCTATGAGATGATCACAGTGGATTTTTCCTTTCAGTTTGTTTATATGGTGGATTACATGGATTGACTTTTGTATGTTGAAACATCCCTGAATCTCTGAGATGGAGCCTGTTGCTTATGGTGAATGATCTTTTTCATCAGGTTCTAAATGTAGTCTCCATATATGAGTGCATGCACATAAGCCATAAGCACAAATCTCTCTCTCTCTCTCTCTCTCTCTCTCTCTCTCTCTCTCTCTCTCACGCACTACAGGGAAAGCCTGTGGGTAAGACTCTTGAGTCTGCCTTGTGAGACAGTGCCAGGCAGAGTAGGAAGGGAAGCAGAGAGATCGCACTTGGCCCTTCCATTCTGCTTTTGACTTTTGGGTCAGAGAGGGAATGTTGGGTCCTGTGCATCAGTGCAGCTCTTAATGTTCCTTAATGTTCCCTGGGATCTAGCAACCTCGCCCAGCTGAGACTTGCTGCCCACCTGCAATGCAGGACGTCAGCACTAGTGTGATGGTGAAAGGCAGAGAGGAGCTTTGCTCCCTGTGCCCATAACTGGGAAGATGAGAAGTGCAGGGTTGCAGGGACCACCAGCCCAGCTTGGAGTCAGAGGCAGTGAGCTTGGGATTTGCAGAGAGGAGAACTGGGGGCTGGCCTAGGAGGCTTGCAGAATGAGGCAATGCTAGGAAGGAGTGGTCCTGCACACCACTGCAGCATTTCCTGCCTTTCAGGGGCTCTGCAGTCCTGATCCCTCACAGCTGGAGGAGATCAACCTGGCTCCTGGGGGAGGATTCCTGACCTGGGGTGTGTGGCCTCCTTTTCCTGCTTGACTGCCTTCTTCTGGGGGCAGCCATCTTCCTGAGTGGTCCTGCTGCCCCTGCTACACAAGGTGACTCAGAAGAAAGGTTAAGGCATCTCTGTTCCTTCAGCCAAAGTAGAGAAGGAGGAGAGAGGAGACCTACACTCTGCTTTTACTTCTCTTCTAGGCCCATGTGAGGACTCAATACATTTAGAAAACAAAGAAACAAACAACGACAAAAGAGCTTCTAAGGTGCTGTTTATGAAATACCATGTGGGAATTAGTGGCAAACTAGTGACAGTATTCGCTCAATAGGAACTGGCATCTGGAGAAGTGACCCAAGTCCTCCAGTGCTGGGGAAGTCCTCTGTGTGAGAGCATGCACTCAGAGGGGGAGAGAGAGCAGGGGAGGGGGATAGAGGGAGAGGGGGAGAGGAGGGCAGAGGCACAGGAGGAAAGGGGAGAGGAGGGGAGGAGAACGGAGGGAGAGGGTGAGAAGGGAGAGGAGGGGGAGGAGGAGAGGGGAAGGGGAGAAGGGAGATGAGAGAAGAAGAGGGGAGGGAAAAGGGGAGGGAAGAGGGGAGATGGGAGGGGGAAGAGGAGAGAGAAGAGGAGAGGGGAGAGAGGGAAGGGGGAAGGGGAGAGAGAAGATGGGAGGGAGAGGGGAGAGAGAAGAGGAGAGGGGGAGAGGGCAGCAGAATTGGAGAGAGAAGATGGGAGGGGAGGGGAGGGAGAAGAGGAGGGGGTAGAGGAGAGGGAAGATAGGAGAGGGGAGGGAAAAGGGAAGGGCAGGGGAAGAGAGGAGGGGAGGGGAGGGAATAGAGGAGATGGGGTGGGGGAGAGGAGAGGGGCACCTGGTGAGGCTAACCACCCTACCTCCTCTTCCCACCAAATGCGCCACACCTTGGAGACAGAGAAGTAAGTCACTGACTTTCCTCATGGAGGGAGTGAGCCGCCATCCTGCTTTCTCTCCCTTCCCTAGATTTGCTGCCTTCCCTCAGCCTTCTGGGCTGGCACTCCTGCTGCTGCCCCTGGAAGGTTTCCTCACAATTCCCCTCTCTGGCAACCTAGGCAAGCACAGCCAAGTAGCGTGATGCTGCCCTCTTGTGGTCAGCCGATTTGACTTGCTCACCCTCAAATCTTTGAACTCTGGAGTGCTGAGGAGGAACTAGAAACTAGGCTAGTCAGTATGGCAGTCAACTGGCAAAAGAATCCTGGCCAACCAGAGATGCCAAGGCCTGGGGTTAGGAATGGCTCTGGGTCAGACGGAGTAGTGATGCCCACTGCTTTGCTGCTGGCCTGTGATTGCTTTTTATCCTATTCCCTCTGTTCTGCACTGGCATGGCAGAGGAGTAGCATCAAGTGCTGTGTGAACAGGTATCTTTAGAGCTGACATGGGGGACAGAGGCACTGAGCTTCCTAGTGGAGGAGATGAGCGGCCCAGCTGGATCCTCAGTTGTATGGGTGTCAGGCTTTGAGCGATGTGTGCACCTGAGGGTAAGGGGGAGAGGCACAGGACGTGCCTAGAGAGCAAGGAACAGACCCCCTTCAGTACAAGGCCCACGTGTATTTATGGCAAAAGCCCACTGTACCTGGCAGGGATGAAATTCGGGAGCCGCTGGGAGGTGATTTTTCCCTTTTCCAGAATATACTAGGCAAGAGTTTCACTCAAGAAGAGACACAGAAGAAGAAGTCTCATCTCCTACATCATGGTGGGGGACAGAGCTCTGTAAGTACCCCGTGCATGTGGACTCTCCTTTTCGTTTCTCAAACGTCCTTATGCTGTGACTTCTTCGAAAGGGCATCCATAACTGACACAGTGTTCACTCAGCCAAGGAGCAAATCACCTGTCTAGAGAGGGCAGATACTCAAGCCAGACTTGGTACGAGGCTGGTAAGGTTCCTGGGGCAGTGGGACATCCATTTGGAACTCAGGAAAGAGACCTGATCCAGCAACACACAGGCTATAAGAGGTTTGTCCTGCTCACTTCCTGGGTGAACATGAAGCTGCAGCGTCTGACAGCAAGGACTGGGCCCTCCCCAGGCCCCTCCAGGCCATTTGTTCTTCCTGACTCTGGGCTCCATGCACCTGGACCTTCTCCACCCGGATCTGAGCAATGGGCACCGGACGACAGGTAACAGGTTGCTACTTTGGATCTCCACCAGCGTTTCTTACCGTGAAATAAGCTTCCAGAAGGCTTGGGATAAAACGGACAGATTCATGCCTACTTGTGGAGCTATGGTTCCAGTAGCTCCCAGTCTCGGGCCCAATATACTCAGTACCCAGAAGCCAGGTCCTGGCGATGTATTTCTCAAAAGGAAAGACTACCTGGGCAGAGCCCACTGTTCCCTTAACCAAGGTTTCCATTGTGCCTGGGGCAGGTGAAGAGATGAGCATAAATTTACATTGGCAGTGAAAGCCGGTTCATTACAATGAGCACGGTATCCAGAGGATTGAGTTTAGCCTGGCCCTCTTTGGGGGTCAGTACCTCCTGGGGAAGAGCTGCCTACCATGTCAGCCAGGGCTGATGGCTGACTGCTACCCCATCCCCCAACGCAAACATGCTCTTCTTCAAGGACAGGCTAGGCAGAGCATTTTCACTCCAAACAAGTAATGTTTTGCTTAAGTTTATTTACCACTGGTGTCAGCACACGCCTGAAGGGAGATGGTGCAGTTTATTCGCGCAGAAGAGCGCAAAGGGCCCACCTTGCCACGGTGCAAGCAGACAAGTGTATCCTTAGCAACACTTTTGCGCATGGGTTATATTTCCTGCCAACTGCCTGTCAGTGGCCATTGCGGTGTCTACTCAGTCAGGTCAGTGTCAACATGAACATCTGGCAAACAGAAGGCTGAGACATTTAGGAGGAGCACATGTGGTTGGCTGGTGGGAAATCGGCCCATTTGCCTGTGCCCTGCTCACCCCCGTGCAACACAACTGAGCTTACTGCAAGGTTAGGACCATGGCGTGTGGGAAACTACACCAAAGCCAAGGAACTAGCCAATGCACATGAGCCTCTGGAAGGATGCTCAGTAGGGACTATTACTAGGAGGTCCTGCAGGGGCCTGATGGGGGTAGTGACACCTACATAGACGCACTTTTGGCATAGTCTTGAAGGCAACACCCTCTGCTAATGCTATTGAAGAGGGAACAACATACTTAGAATTAAACACCAACCGTGTATATTAGTGTTTTTCTTGCATGTGTGTCTGTGAGCCTTGATCATGCTCATTGCTGTTGGAAGCCAGAACAGGGTACCAGCTGCCTGTGTGTCCTGGAGTACAAACCTGGTCACTCTTTACATTTTTGGGCTGTTGTTGTTGTTGTTGTTTTACTTTTATTCAGATGAATATGTGGGTGTGCCTGTGTGAGTGCGTGTCCTGTGTGGACCTTCTGGAGAAGGAAAGAGAGAATGGCTTGCCCTGGAGTGACAGCCACTGATAGCTGTCTGAGGTGCGTGCTGGGAGCCAGCGCCCTCCTCTAGAAGAGCAGTCCCAGTCGGGCGGTGGTGGCACACGCCTGTAATCCCAGCACTAAGGCAGCAGAGGCAGGCAGATTTCTGAGTTCGAGGCCAGGCTAGTCTACAAAGGGAGTTCCAGGACAGCCAGGGCTACACAAAGAAAACGTGTCTCAAAAAACAAAACAAAAAAAACCCAAAAACAAACAAACAAACAAAGCAGTCCCTGCTCCTTACCCCTGAGCCATATCTCCAGTCCCATAAAATTCCTTTTAACACTTTTGCACTGCCAGGGTTAACAAGTCAGATTCAGGCTCCCTTTGTGTGCAAAGAAGGTGCAACCCAGGCAGTGCAGCACAGCTCTGCCTGGTGTTCGCTGGCGAGTTTATGGATCTTCCATCTTGGATACCCTGGAAAGATATCGTGTGATTCAAGAATTAAGACCATTTGGAAAATCTGAAAGACAGTAAGAACTCAGCTAGCAACAATTCATATTCATTTTCATATTTGGTCCACCTTAGCACAACACAAATATATCACTATGTGTTCAATTACAGCCAACAAGCCACTGAGAGGAATAGTGCAGGTTCTGCTGATGAACATGCTGACACCAATCACTACACACTTACAGTTTTTGTTAGCACGGGAGCCCAGACCCTGATCCCTCCACAAAGGAATCATCTCCAGTACTTTGACTGCTTATCTCTGTTCAATAGAGAATCCTATAGGCCAGGCACTTTCTGCTTCTCCTTCTACCTCAGAGAGAACCCAGAGCCTAGCCTCTTCTTCCCAATTTCATAAGCACTGCTGAATCTGCCGCATTCTCTCCTCAGTCTGCTAACCAACCAGCATAACCCAAGCTCAGGACTCAACACTCAGTGGGGAGAGACACAGCCCCGTTTTCTGCCCATGTACTTACCTCTGCAAATGGCACCATGGGGCAGATTTTGGCCTTATCTGGACACCTAGAAACTAGAAACAGCTGCCCCTGGACCCAATAACACTCTGCAGATGACATCCAAGAGGCAAGCAGGTCCTATACTTCTGGACACAGAAGAACTCCAGCTTTTAAAGCAATGCACTCTTGCTGTTCCCTTTCTGTACAGGAGAATTTCCCATCTTTGCAAAGACAGCTACACGTCATTAGCCTGACCCTAGTGATCAGTACTCTAATTTCTGGTGATTGGTACCATGTAAGCCTCCTGTATGTATGGACACACACCCAAGGGAGACAGAAGTCATCGAGAACAAGAGAGATCATCCCCTGGGCCTTCAGAGCTACGGACACATGCAGAGACATAACCACCATGTACAGAACTCCTGTTGACGAGAAACCAATGGCCGTCCGCCTGAGCGGCGTTCTACAGTGAGGCCATGGTTCCTAGGTATCCTTCCCAACACTGTGCAGCCGCCTTTGCCTTAACCACACTACACCCATTTCCATCAATTCCTACCATTAACTGGGCGGGTTGGGGGTCTCTCTGGGACAGCTGAAGGGACTCTGGCAGTTGGAGCACGGAGATCATGGCTCTGACAGAACTCCCCCCTCCCCCCAGTCCCTCTGCACTGCTAGAAACAGATTGCATTCCCTTTTCTTTTGGTTAGCCTTTTGGAGCCAGGGTTTCTCTGTGTAGTGCTGGCTGGAACTAGCTTTGTAGGCTAGGGTGGCCTTGAACTCAGAGATCTCTCTGCCTCCATCTTCCAAGTGCTAGGATTTCAGGTGGGTACCACCAAGCCTGGCCAAAATTAGATTCCACTGTTAAAGCTCGGCCCCAAGGTCTGTTCCCATATGTGGCCATGCCCTCCTCCTGAGGCTGACTACCAAGGTCCAGCTGTCAAAATATTGAAGTCCAGCAACGAAAATCCCCTTTCAGCTCACCTAATTAACCTGCCCAATCAAATTAAACACCTCATCCTGACTCTGGGTTTCCCCGTTTTCCTATGCAGCACATCTGGCCCCTCTCTTCCAGAGGCGGTCCCTTTCCCCTCAGGGACAACAACCCCTGCCTTCTTCCCAGTGTTCCCACCCCTTCTCCCTCATCCCCACTCTCCTCTGAGGCAAATACATCTCGTTTGTGCTGAGACCTTGGCTGAGCTTGGTCTTGGGAGTCCTGATCCGATTCTTTCCTTTCAGTGGCTTCACTACTCTGTATCAAATGGTAGAAACTGCTGTCACAGTTGCATTCCAGAGTAAACGCTCTGCACTGCGCCATGCTGCCACCTGGTGGTCATGTCTTTTCCTGGCCGAGGCTTGAACTCCAGGAAATCACTCTCCTTACTTATTGGAAAAATTTGCCAGAGGCCAAGACTGTGAAGAAGAAAAACAAAAACAAAACAAGAACAGCAAGCAGGGTTCTGAGGGGATGGTGCGTTCTGCTGGTCTACATTCAGCAGAACAACTTTTGCCGTCAAACACCTTCTGAGTAACGTTTGCCAGAACAACATTGTCACTATCTCAATGGGCACCCCTCCCTTCTCGCGTGGAATCTGAGGGTGGTGGTGACAGGAAGCAACTAAGACGAGCAGGAACCATGACAACCCCGAGTCTCACATCCTCCGTGAACATCCAGAAAGCCAAGGCACGCTACTGTGTGTGTGTTTGTAAGCAGGAAACCTGCAAACTCTTGCCTGTTTCCGGAAAGAAATGGCCTCAGTATGGGGGTCCAGAGTCTTTGGTCCCAGGCTGTCACAGGTGTGTTTGCCTCATATTTCTGGCCAGTTCAAACCTGGCATAAGCATACTTTGCACACTGGCACCTTCCTGCTGCCTCTGTCACCGGTTCCCAGTGGCAGCCACTTGCTGTCCCTTCTCTGTATACGCCCTAATGCTTGGCTCTCTTTCCTTCCTTACTTCAGCTGCTTCAAAGGTTAGAGGTGGTGAGTGGGGGAAGCGAAGTCTGTCTGTCCCCAGCAGAAAGTAAGCTTATTAACCTCAGGGAGCGGGGATTCAAATATTTCCAGCTCTTTTGAGAGTGTCTCAACACAATCTCTAGATGTTGCCTGTTATAGTTTGATAACTATAGGTACAGTTTGTTGCATTTGATCAGATGACTACCACACGCAGCTTCCTGAGGCTGGTCTTTTGCCCCTTTGTGGGTGCTGCTTCTTCTACCCGTGGCCACCCCTTTTCTTCTACCCTTTCAATCTCTTCACACTAGATAAGAGAGGGAAAATGATGGAGGGGAAAGGGAAGAGATCCCTAAATAGAGCCAGGGGTGGAAAACTCTACTGCGTCCTGCCGAGTCTGGGCATCAAGCTCCTTGGGGCACATTTGATCTTCACCACCGGGATACCTAACTTCTTCTTGTTTCTCCTGTGTGCTTGACGAGGTAACAAACCTTGACCAACAACCAACAATCAAACAGCAATTCACCAATGCTCCACCTATAGGGTACTAGAACTTACAAAGCCTCTGAAAAATCCCCAGAATTCCCAAGGTCGCACAATTGCAGAAACTCTCTCCAGTTGGCAGAATCAGTGCCCCGGCATGAGGCAAGCCATAGCCAGCTGCTGGGGCAGCCGGAAGGAGCCACATAGCCTATACTTGGCATTCAAATGAAACAGTCTTATAATATTTCCGTGTTTTTCAAAGAAACCAGAACTCCAAAATTGACACTGCACCGTTTAGTGCCTTTCACCTAACCTATGTCACGCATTGGGCATCCCAGAAAAATCTGTCTTCTGTCAATGATGCATCTCTCCAGGGGGTGGGGCCTGCAAAGGTGGCCTAGTAATGGTAGAGCTCTCTGATGGTCTTCCACTAGGTGTACCATATATGGGCATCTACTATTATCAAACAGGAACCATGGTGACTTTATGGAAGCATCTAGAAAATGTCTCTGATGTGGTTCCCTTCCCACGCTCTGGCCCACAAGGCTTTAGCCGTTGTGTATGGTTCTGCAGTAAACACGGGCACGTCGGTGCTGGTGCATCATCTTCGTCCCCTTAGGATGTCCATGGGAAAGGATGAGGGCATCAATGGCTGTGTCATTTGGTAGATCTTTTAGTTCCCTAAGGGCCCATACTGTTCTCCTCAATGGCTGACTAAGTCACAGTCTCACCAAGAGTGTATATGCGTTTCTTTTTCTCCACGGGCTAACTAGTGATTTCCTTTATAATCCCTGGTGACTCTAATTGGAGTGGGACATTGTAATTTCAGTTCTCTTCAAACCATATTTCATTTATTGCTTGAGTAGCTCATGAGTGTATACAATGTGCTGTGATCATATCTGCCCTCTGCTCCCTTCTGACTCCTCTCCAGACTCCCCCACCACGTTCCACTCCCACCTTCACGGATATTTTCAAAACCCAGTGAAGGCATGGAAATGGGTGGAGTTTCGTCCACCGGGGCATGGACAGGGATCAGGGGCCACATCCCTACAGAAACCCGAGTTCTCCTTCACCAGGGTACATCAATGGCCAAGGGCTCCTCCAGTGTAGACAGACTTCATGACCCCAGCCCTCCCCTCCATGCTGGAATATTGAAGGTCCTCCCTTTTGAAAGGCAAACACAGCCACTGTGAATATACGAGTGCACACAAAGAGCCTGTCACATCAACAGGCAGCACTTCCCAGCACTTGAACCTGGCCTGTGCTTCTTACGGTCCCCCCCCCCGCATTGCTTCCTGAGCCTTGGGGTGTGGGGTGTGACATGGGTCCCATTTGGAGTGAGAACTCCACAGGTATGTCTTTTCTGTATTTGGCCAGCTGTGCATCTCTGTCCTAAGTGCCACCCTCTGCAAGCAATAGGCTTCTCCAATGAGGGTGAATCGTTGGACTCGTCTGTGGGTAGAAAGACAATCAGTTAGAAGGCAGTTTCACATATGATATCCAATTGGCAGATTAATAACCATAGGTTCTCTCCTAGGCCGGCGCCCTCCCTAGACATGGGGTCTTGGCCTGGTTTACAGGAACAGACACGACTTCTTTCCTGTGCAGTGGCCCTTAACCGTTATTGTCGCTGCCATATAATTCATGCCACTCTTGCACTAATATGTGTACCCTCTCTGGGCAGTCTACACGCAGCTCATTCGATCAAGAAAAACCCGCATGTTGTGCAGTGTGATTTTGTGCTATTCCTTGGCCCCTCCTCCCAGGACGTCTTTCCCCGGGGCTGTAACATTTTAGGGACACCTTCCCCAGCCTGAGCAGAGCAGTAACTCTTAGGGAGGCCTTTCTCCCTCATTCTTGCAACATTACATTGTTTCCGGGCCTCCCACAGACTCTCCTGGGCCTGCACAGCACCCCGGGGTCTAACCAGCACTGGGACCCCATTCTCCTTCCTGCTCTCTGATCTCATCGGCCAGTGGCCTTTAGGTGTGTTTCCCCTTGGTCGCTGTACCTCTTTCCCCAAGACTGAGGAGGTGACCGCTGAGGTCCGGAACCCTCTGGTAGTCCTGGAGATGGAGGCACCCGCCCTCCCCGGCCATGTCTTTAAGACTGCGGCAGGACCTCTCCCTCTGACCCCATGCCCCCGCCCTTGGAGCATCGGCCCTCCAGTTTCCTTAGGCACAACTGGGTCATCGTACCCCTCCTGGCCGCCCTCTCCTCCCATTTCCCCTTCTGAGCCGCCTCGAATCCCACAGCTCCTCTAGGCCCTCATGGCTTCTGTGACTCGGTTTGCCAATCCTTTCCTGTGGAAGAGACCTCCCTCCCAGAGCTTGGGTTTTGTCCTCAACTTCTGGCCTCTAGGAAAGCCCTGGGACCAAATGTCAAGTCTCCCCTTGGGCTTAGCTGGGCTCAGCCTCTGCCCCCCATGGAGTGTGGTAACAACCTACTGAATAGCTCTTATCTTCCTCTGGTCCTCCCCGAGTCCCTGGGATGTCTGCACCTATGGGTTGCCATGACACTTTTCCTCCCTCCCCTCATCCACCAGAATGGTTCCACCCATATCCTCTCGTTCCCCCTGGGAGGCCTTTCAGAAAACCTACAGCCGCTCTGCACCCGGCACCCAAGCTGACAGTCCCCAAACTTATTCAGTTTTGGAATTGAAATTGGCCTCCCTATCCTTTAGATAACCAACCCAAAGGACCACCCACCAGCACCCTAGAACCCAATTATGAGGATTCCGTCAAAGCTCCACCCCACAGTTACCTGGCAACGGCCAGGTAGGCCCCGCCTCGCCTTACAGTTACCTGGCAAGAGCCAGGTAGGCGTGGCCCACTATAAAGGGGCTGCTCAGCCCCTCCCCTCTCTCTTGCCTCTCTTATTCTCTCACTCTCTTGCTCTCTTGGGCTCTCCTCTCTCCTCCTCCCAGCCCCCCTCTATTCATGAGCTCAAGGCCAGCCTCTTCTCTACTCTCTCCCTCTCTGCCTTTCTCTGCCTCTACTATTAGTACTCTGTCCAAGCTCCACCCCACAATTCCCTGGCAACATCCAGGTATGCCCCGCCCCATAGACCTGGTCCAGTATAAAGGGGGCTGCTTGCCCCTCCTCTCTCTCTCTCTGTCTCTGTCTCTGTCTCTCTCTTTCTCTTTCTCTTTCTCTCTGCCTCCACTACATCATTACCTCCCACCCTCTTCCCTGAATAAACTCTATTCTATACCATGTCTGTGTGTATGTGGTCCCTCAGGGGGAAGAGATGCCTGTGCATGGGCCCGCCTAGGCACCCCTCTCCCACACCGCTGTGCCACACTCTCTAATCCCCTTTCTCTCTCCTTTATAAACCCATCATCTACTACCCCCTTAACGCCCCTCCCCATGCCCTGAATTAACTCTACACTATGGTATACAGTTGTGTGTCTGCTCCCTCAGGGGGAAGGGATGCCTCTGCAGGGGCCCATTGCGGTGCCCCCTCCCCCACAGCAGAGACCTATACCAGATTCTCTCCCTCTCCCTCTCCCTCTCCCTCTCTCCCTCTCCCTCTCTCCCTCTCCCTCTCCCTCTCTCCCTCTCCCTCTCTCCCTCTCCCTCTCCCTCTCTCCCTCTCCCTCTCCCTCTCCCTCTCTCCCTCTCCCTCTCTCCCTCTCCCTCTTTCCCTCTCCATCTCTCCCTCTCCATCTCTCTCTCTCTCCATCTCTCTCTCTCTCTCTCTCTCTCTCTCTCTCTCTCTCTCTCTCTCTCTCTCTCTCTTTGGTTTTTCGAGACAGGGTTTCTCTGTGTAGTCCTGGCTGTCCTGGAACTCACTCTGTAGACCAGGCTGGCCTCGAACTCAGAAATCCACCTGCCTCTGCCTCCCAAGTGTTGGCATTAAAGGCGTGTGCCACCACGCCCGGGTTAACTCTTTCTCTTTTTTATGATCACAACACCAATGTTATTTAAGACCTTTACCTAATACTGGAAATGGAGATTCCCCAGTCCCAGTTCCTCTTATCTCTGCCCCAAGCCCTGTTTGTTTTTGTCTGGTTTTCCTCCTCCCACAGGTGCACACAGTGTAAATGTTCTCTTTTACGTTAGAGTTGAGGGATCTGTAAGTTTGTTGCCAAGTAGGAGCCAAGAGCCGAGGGTAACAGGAGGAGGAGAAAGCCAGTGGATAATAGGCCAGCTGCAGAGTGGGCCCACCCCACCCGACCCCACCCACACCGACCCCACCCACACCCACACCCACACCCACTCTCGTGGCACGCTGGGGCATCTCTCAGCTCTCCTGCAGCCTGTCTATAGCCAGGACTCAAACATTTGCTACATCTATTGTCGTCTGGGTTCTCAGCTTACTGGATTCAGGGGTACAAGGATCCGGGTTTCTTTTAGGTTCCTGTTATGCTGTCCCACTTCAACAAAACGATGGCCCCGTCCTGTAAACCCAAGTGTTCCTCCAAATTCTCTGTTTCATATCAGGCCATATCTTCGACAGAGAAAGGAGAGCAGAGCCACATACAGGGACAGTCTGTCCCCAATGGGGATACTGCTTCTCATCTCTGTTGACCTGGGTTTACCTCTCCAAAACTTTTGCTAAGGTACAAATCCCACCTCCAGATTTGTCAGAATACTGATTGGGTATGATTGGACATCAGCAACATCTGTAAGCAAAGGGTTATCTTAAAGCTTGTAACACCGGGGTTGATAGTTAAAATCTACCCAGAGGGATTCATAAAGGAAACTGTGGCTGCTGTCACATGAGCTGCTGTCCCTCACTCCCACCCAGTCGGGATGGAGGCAGCCACAGAGCTGACAGCCATCTTTGTAGGGTTGAAAGGGATGGACTTGCCATGTGACTCACCCCCGTCTTGATGAAAAGTGATCACATCGCCTAAGCCAAGCACAGAAAGCAGCTCCTGCCTGTGAAGCCCCATCCCGACCACCCCTCTGCTCTTTTCTCTCCCAATCCTCCCCTTTCCAGCCTCAGCTCATATCCCCTTGTCCTCTCCAGCCCCTGTGGTCGCCCCTTCTTCCTCCTCAGCAATAAGAAACAGAGCTCCCCAACCCAACCCTCTCAGGGGCCACCCTCAGCCCTCAGTTCTCCCACTGCTCTCTTCCCCGCCCCCACCAGGCCTCAGCCAGCCACAGGTCTCCCTGTGCGGGAGGTTGCTGGGGTTTTCTGGAGTTGTAAGTATGCTTTGCAGAAGATATGTGTGCCTTGATGGCTTGGTCAGGGAACAGGTATCCTTCCCATTAACTGAACTCTTTCAAATAGAAAAGAGATTGGACTCCTACTCGGGTAATTCCGCCAACTTTATTAAAGATTCCAGTCTATTACCTGATGGTACAATCCCACTTTCATGATGTTGATAGGATTTCTTCTCATCAGCAATCTTCTCCCCAAGGAGTGCAGGTGGGTCTGGGACCAGACTAGGCTTCATGCAGATGAAATCCACCCATCCCGTGGGCCATTCCGTGACTGGAACCCTGAACGGAATTATACCCCAGGGGGCATTATTGCCAGGGATCAATTTATTACTTGCCTTCTGGCCAGTCTCTGAAAGGCCTCCCTTAAAGTAGTAAATGATGGAAAAAAACTCCAGGCAGTCATCCAGGAAAGACAGGCGAACCTAGCTCAATTCCTAGACTGACTCACAAAGCCCCTCTTGCAATATACCAATCTGGAGCCCATGTCTCCAGAAGGAAAACAATTCCTTATGGTATATTATCTATCCCAGAGTTTCCATGATATTAAAGCCAGCCTTAATTATCTATAGAAAGGACCCAGGACTCCACAGGCACAAGTCTCAGCCTTCAAGTGTACCACGGGTGAGACGAAAAGGCCCCCAAACATAAGGGCTGCTGGCTAAGTCCTTTTGGCTGGCCTTTCAGCTACCCAGGCTCCCCAGGCCAGAGAACCTCGGAAGCCTGGTTCAAATGCAGTCAGGAGGGTCATTGGGCCTGGGCCTGTACAAACCCTCACAAACCATTTCAACTACATCCACAGTGCCCTTAAGAGAAACACCGGGCTGCTGACTCTCTTCATGGCCTTTGCGGTGTGAGGACATCAAGCCCAGCTCACCAGCTGACTCTTAAGTCTGGCCTGGTTGATTGATGGCGCCCAGACTCTCTTGGTATGACCACTACCACTACCATGCCCCAACAGTGAGTCTCGGGTGGTCCCCACAGTGTCAGGTTGATCCATATCCTTCCTTCTGGACACCAGAGACACTTTTCTTGTCCTCATGGGGTTTTGAGGATCCACTTTCTTCAAATGAAACATAATCTATAATATTTCTGTGTTTTTCAAAGAAACCAAAATTCCAAAATTGACACTACACCATTTTGTGCCTTTCACCTAACCTATGTCACGCATTGGGCATCCCAGAAAAATCTGTCTTCTGCCAATGATGCATCTCTCCAGGGGGTGGGGCCTTCAAAAGTGGCCTAGTAATGGTAGAGCTCTCTGATGGACTTCCACTAGTTGTACCATATATGGGCATCTGGCGAAGGCTCTTGCAGGCCCTGTGCATTCTGCTTCTATGCCCTAGGTAGGATTTCTAATGCTGCGACTAGACACCATGACCAAAATGCAAGTTAGGAAGGAAATGGTTTATTTGGCTTACAGTTCAGTATTACTGTTCATCATCCTAGGAAGTCAGGACAGGAACTCAAATAGGGCAGTTATCATTTGAGATGTAAACAAATGGAATGATGAATAAAGGAGAGAGGGAGAGAGGGAGAGGGAGGGAGAGGAAGGAAGAGGGAGGGAGAGGGAGAGTGTCTCCATAAGATCAGGCTATAGGCAGCCCAATCAGCATTTTCTTAATTAGTGATCAATGAGAGAGGGTTCAGTGCATTGTGGGTGGTGCCATCCCTGGGCTGGCGGCCCTGGGTTCTATAAGAAAGCAGGCTGAGCAAGCCAGGGGAAGGAGCGCCTCTCCACTTATCAGTGAGTACACGCCATGTTTGTCTTTCTGGGTCTGGGTTACCTCACTCAGCATTGTTTTTTTCTAATTCCATCCATAAATTTCATGTTATTTTTTTAACAGCTGAGTAATACTCCATTGTGCAACTGTACAATGTTTTCTTTTTCCATTTCTGGCTATTAGGGATAAAGCTAATGTGAACATAGTTGAATAAGTGTCCTTGTGGTATGATAGAGCATAGTTTGGGTATATGCCCAGGAGTGGTATCATGAGGCAGGCCGATTTCCAATTATCTGAGAAATCAACATAGTGATTTCCAGAATGGTTGTACAAGTCCCACCAGCAATAGAGGAGTGTTCCCCTTGTTTAATATTCACTCTCATCAGCGTGAGCGATCATCTGTGGGTTTTTTTTATTTTATTTTAACCATTCTGACTGGTGTGAGGAGGTTGTTTTGATTTGCATTTCCCTGATGGCTAATGATGTTGAACATCTCTTAAGGTGCTTCTTGGCTATTAGAGATTCCTCTGTCAAGAATTTTTTTGTTTAGATCTCTACCCCATTTTAATTGATTTATTTGGATTGTTGATATTTCTTGAGTTCTTTATATATATATATATATATATATATATATATATATATATACACACATACATATATATGTGGGTATATATATAATATATATATTGGATATTAACCCTCTGTTGGATATGTCATTGGTGATGATCTTTTCTGATTCTCTAAGCTGCTGTTTGTCTATTGACAGTGTCATTTGTCTTCCAGAAGCTTTGCAGTTTCATGAGGTTAATTTTAGTGCTTGAGCTATTGGTGTTCTGTTCAGGAAGTTTTCTCCTGTGCCAATGAGCTCAAGGCTATTCCCCACTTTCTCTTCTATGTAGTTCAGGTATCTGGTTTTACATTGACGTCTTTAATCCACTTGGGCTTGAATTTTGTACCAGGTGACAAGACAAATATGGATCTATTTGCATTCTTCTACATGCAGACACCCAGTTAAACCAGAACCATTTGTTGAAGATGCTGTCTTTTTTCCATTGTATATTTCTGGCTTCTTTATCAAAAATAGGGCATTGATAGATGTGTGGATTCATATCTGAGTCATTTTATTCAAGTCAATTGACCAACCTGTCTTTTCATGCTAAAACAGTATAGTTTTTATTCCTATAGCTCTGTTGTAGCACTTGAAATCAGGGATGGTGATACCTCCAAAAGTTCCTTTACTTTACAGAATTGTTTTATTTATTTATTTTTTTATTTTATTTTATTTTTATTTTCTATACTCTTTGTTTACATTCCAAAGGCTTTCCCCTTTTCCCAGTTCTCCCCTCACCATATGTTCCATAAGTCCTCTCCCCCCCCATTTCCCAATCACCCCCCCTACCATTTCCTGTTCTGGTACTCTCCTACAAAACTGGATCCAATCTTTTCAGACCCAGGGTCCTCTCCTTTCTTCTTCTTGGGAATCATTTGATTTGCTAATTGTGCCTTGAGTATGTAGGGCTTCTGGGCTCATTAATATCCACTTATCAGTGATTGCATTTCATGTGTATTCTTTTGTGATTGGGTTAACTTGCTTAGGATGATATTTTCCA
Organism: Apodemus agrarius; assembly: GCA_964023405.1. NCBI lineage: Eukaryota > Metazoa > Chordata > Mammalia > Rodentia > Muridae > Apodemus > Apodemus agrarius. The sequence goes on along the minus strand of OZ030010.1, from coordinate 57,355,105 downwards.
GATCCAACCATTTGCCTACAAATTGCATGAGTTCATTATTTTTAATTGCTGAATAGTACTCCATTGTATAAATATACCACATTTTCTGTATCCATTCCTCCTTTGAGGGATATTTGGGCTCCTTCCAATTTCTGGCTATTATAAACAAGGCTGCTATAAACATAGTGGAGCATGTGTCCTTATTGCATGCAGGGGAATCCTCTGGGTATATGCCCAGGAGTGGTATGACAGGGTTCACTGGAAGTGTCATGCCCAATTTTCTGAGGAACTGCCAGACTGATTTCCAGAGTGGTTTTTATGCTAAAATAATATAGTTTTTATTCCTATAGCTCTGTAGTAGCACTTGAAATCAGGGATGGTGATACCTCCAAAAGTTCCTTTACTTTACAGAATTGTTTTTACCTATCCTGTTTTTGTTTGTTTTTGTTTTTCCATATGAAGTTGAGAATTGCTCATTCAAAGTCTGTAAAGAATTGCATTGGAGTTTTGATGAGGATTGCATTGAATCTGTAGATTGCTTTTGGTGAGTTCACTATGTTAGTTCTAGAGATCCATGAGCTTGGGAGATCTTTCTGTCTTCTTATATCTCCTTCAATTTCTTTCTTCAAAGACTTTAAGTAGTTTTATCAGAAAGCCTTTCATTTGTTTGGTTAGAGTTACTCCAAGATATTTTATATTATTTTTTACTATTGTGTTGTATAGGAATAATCTTTTGTGCACTATGTGGAAGCATCACCTATGGCCTATAAGAAAGGGTAGAAGAGCCGGGCGGTGGCAGCGCAAACCTTTAGTCCCAGCACTTGGGAGACAGAGGCAGGCGGACTTCTGAGTTCAAGGCCAGCCTGATTTACAGAGTGAGTTCCCGGACAGCCAGGGCTACACAGAGAAACCCTGTCTAGAAAAACAAAACAAAACAAAACAAAACAAAAAATGAAAGAAAGAAAGAAAGAAAGAAAGAAAGAAAGAAAAAGAAAAAAGAAAGGGTAGAACAGAAGATAGAAGGTAGGATATCTGGTAGAGAAGAAATCTGAGAAAGACTCAGATGCAGGAAGATTCTCCACGCAAACCTTAAGGAAGTCAAATGTGTGAAACTGAGGAGAGGTAACTAGCCATGTGGCTGTCAGAGACTAGTAAAAACATGTTAATATAACTTACGAGGTAGTTGAGGAAACCAAAGCTCATAGCCTAGGCATTTAGTAAATAACAAACCTCTGAATTGTTATTTGGTGCAAAGAAAGACTGACTGGAAGGGGATGGAGCCAGGACACAGCCGAGCAGCACATGCTAGCTGATAGCAGAGGGGCTTGGTGGATGCCAGCTACAGACATGTGGTAACGGCAGGAAAAGCTGAAAAATCAAGAGACTTAGTAAAATACTTGTGAAGTCCTTAAGGAGAGAGAGAGGGAAATTAAAAAGAAAATTGTTTTTCTATGTTAACAAATGGGAAACAATGACACAATGCATCTGGATCCCATCTGGTTGTTTCACTTATCAGCATACAGATAATTGTTTTCAGTAACGATTACAGTTTTATATATATACTGTTTAAGAGAGATCAGAAGAAAGAAGACTTACATACTGAAAGGACTGAAAAAAATCTTTACTAAGTTGCAAACAATAGAACAAAATTTAATCCTTTGAATCATAAAGAATTTTCAGAGGAATCCAATCTAAAGCCTACAGCGCCACCTTGTGACAAGATCTTAGAATGACAGTCATTAAATTCCTAGATTAAAAAAACACTGAGTGCCGGGCAGTGGTGGTACACGCCTGTAATCCCAGCACTCTGGGAATCAGAGGCAGGCGGATTTCTGAGTTCCAGGCCAGCCTGGTCTACAGAGTGAGTACCAGAACAGCCAGGGCTATACAGAGAAACCCTGTCTCAAAAAACCAAAAAAAAAAAAAAAAGACACTGAGTTAAGAACACAGATTCTGTTTAATGAAACCACCTTAGAGCAATGTCATACAGTAGCTTATATATTTTATTTTATAGTTTGAAATATTAAATACGTACACATGTTAATACATCATACTATTGATACATATTCAGAATTTCAATGGGCTTCTGTCTTAAATTCTAAAAAGGATAGTTCTAAGATTGCACGTTTATTAGAGATGGTAGCTATCTTGGAGATGCCTTTACAGATTGAAGCTGATATACTACAGCACATGCATCCAGTAGAATACAACAATTTTTTAGATAGTATGGCAAAAAAAAACCTACAAGTCAGGCAATTGTAAAAAAAAAATAATTAAGATCTAACTATAAAGAAAATGCTCATAGAACAGAAAGGGGTGGCATGGGATCTCCCAAAGGGAGATTAACTAATGATTTATTGACTCTAAAACGTTTAAATGTCAACAAGACAGGTAACACAGCTGCTGAAATACTTTGGATTTTAGAAGGGATTGGTGAATTAGTTCAGCCTATATATATGATTACCTCAGAATGGAAGGCAAGAAATGTGCTACGTTCAGGAAGATGTTTCATCTCTGTTTCGACAGGAGAAGGAAAGCTATATATGCCGTCAACATTAATAAAGATCAAATTTGGCTGGTGGAGACCTCCTGTCGCTCTAGACTACAGACACGAAGGACGAAACCAAGAAGAAGAACAAAACAGGTAAAGTCTGCGCTGATCCGTCTGTACAGCAACAGCTCTGAGACTGACTAAATCATCATCAGATGCAAAAAAAAGCCTTTGGGAAAAATCCAACACCCCTTTCATGATAAAAACTTGGAGAGATCAGGGACACAAGAGGCATACCTAAGGACAATAAAAGCAATATACAGCAAGCCTATAGTCAACATCAAATTAAATGAAATATTATTCGGATATTAAAAACAGAACATCATGAAATTTGCAGGATGGGACTAGAAAATATCGTTCTGAGTGAGTTAACCCATACTGAGAGAGACATGCATGGTACATATTCACTTATAAGTGGATATTGGCCATAAAGCACAGGATACCCATGCACTAATTCATAGACCCAAGGAAGTTAAGTAACAAGACAAGCCCAAGGGAGAATATTTGATTCTCACTCAGAAGGGGAGATGAAATAGACATCTAAAGTAGATAGATAGAGGGAGGAGAACTGGGTGGTTGGGAGGGGAAACTCAGAGCTACAAAATATGGCATTTAAAGATGTCTTATTAATAAAAGGCTTTTTATGACAATGACAAGTCAGCTCCCCACTCTACTTCCAAGAAGATGATGATCATTGAAGAATCTCCGAATGGAGTTTGCGTCATATGTGAAAGCTAGCCACTGGGCAATAAACTTCCCTTGGGCAATAAATAAACTAGCCACTGGGCAATAAACTCCAGACAGTATGCTGTCCAAACAGGATGCAGGGAAGGAAATTGATAGCCAAGCTTTGCCAAGGCAAGATAAGCAATCCTTCATAAGTTCTGCTTCACGGAAGTCTCTCAGGTACTCTGGGCCAGAAGGCTGCAGATGATACTCCAGTGTTCTAGAAGGACCTTTGGTGACTGTCCAGGGAGCCAGCAACCTCTGTCATTTCTGAAGCTGCTTGCTCTACACTTCCTGTTTCTTCACATAATATTTATCCTTCTCGGGTCTCCGATGGGATTGAAAACTAAATATAGTCTTACAATTTAAGCTTACGTTGTTTAGAATTTAAGAAAATGTTTTAAGCTCTAATTATGTATAGAACTTCTGAACTCACCAAGATTGGATAGATAGTACAATACTTTTTCCAAGGTTGGCAAAGACCTATGTTCTGGACATTGTGACTATAATTTTTACCTGATGGTTTTTTATAATTGTTCTTATTTTATAAAGTTTATTGGTATGAAAGAAAGAGCCTTTATTGGACTGAAAAGGGGAGAAGTACGATAATATTTTGTGTACTGTGTGGAAACATCACCTTTCATAAAAACCTTATGGCCTATAGAAAACTGTAGAATGGAAGTTAGGACACCTGGCAGAGAGAGAGATGGGGAGAGAGAGAGAGAGAGAGAGAGAGAGAGAGAGAGAGAGAGAGAGAGACAGAGACAGAGACAGAGACACACACATATGGAAAAAGAGAGGGAGATGGAGGGCGAGATAGAGAAAGATACAGAGAGAGACAGAGACAGACACACACATATGGAGAAAGAGAAAGAAAGAGGGAGGAGAGAGAAAGAAAGATATAGGGAGAAAGAGAGAGAGACAGAGACACACACATACAGAGAGACAAAAAGAGAGGGAGAGAGAGATACAGAGAGAGAAAGAGACAGAGACACACATAGGGAGACAGAGAGGGAGAAGAGAGAAAGAGAGAAAGATACAAAGAGAAAGAGAGAGACAGAGACACACAGAGAAACAGAGACAGAGAAACACAGATATGGAGAAAGAGAGGGAGAGGGAAAGAAAGAAAGATACAGAGAGAGAAAGAGAGAGAGACAGACACACACATACGGAGAGAGAGAAAGAAAGACAGAGACACACATATGGAGAGAAAGAGAGAAGGAGAGGGAGAGATACAGAGAGAGAAAGAGAGACACAGAGACAGACACACACAGAGAGAAACAGAGACAGAGACAGAAACACACACATACAGAAAGAAAGAGGGAGAGGAAGAGAGAGAAAGAGAAAGATACAGAGAGAGAAAGAAACAGAGACACACACATACGGAGAGAGAGAAAGAGCGGGAGAGGGAGAGATGCAGAGAGAGAAAGAGAGACACAGAGACAGACACACAGAGAGACAGAGAAACAGAGAGAGACAGAGACACACACATACAGAGAGAAAGAAAGAGAGGAGAGGGAGAGATACAGAGAGAGAAAGAGAGACACAGAGACAGAGACACACAGAGAGAAACAGACAAAGACAGAAACATACACATACGGAGAGAGAGAGAGGGAGAGGAAGAGAGAAAGAGAGAAAGATTCAGAGAGAGAAAGAGACAGAGACACACATACAGAGAGAGAGAAAGAGAGCAGGAGAGGGAGAGATACAGAGAGAGAAAGAGAGAGACAGAGACACAGAGAGACAGGGACACACACATATGGAAAGAGGGGGGAGAGGAGAGAAAGAAAGATACAGAGAAAGAGAGAGACAGACACACACATATGGAGAGAGAGAAAAACAGAGACAGAGACACACACATACGGAGAGAAAGAAAGACAGAGACACAGGGACACCCACATATGGAGAGAGAGAAAGAAAGGGAGAGGGATACAGAGAGAAAGAGAAAGAGAGACAGAGACACACACAGAGAGAGACAGAGACAGAGACACACACATAAGGGGAGAGAGAGGGAGAGAGAGAAAGATACAGAGAAAAACAGAGAGACAGAGACAGTGACACAGAGGGAGAAACAGAGAGACACACACACATACGGAGAGAGAGGGAGAGGGAGAGAGAAAGATACAGAAAGAGAGAAAGAGACAGAGACAGAGACACACACATACAGAGAGAGAGAAAGAAAGACAGAGAGACAGACACAGAGGCACACACATATGGAGAGAGAAAGAGAGGGAGAGGGAGAGGGATACAGAGAGAAAGAGAAAGAGAGACAGAGACACACCTAGAGAAACAGAGACAGAAACAGAGACACACACATATGGGGGGAGAGAGAGAGGGAGAGGGAGAGAGAGAAAGATACAGAGAGAGAAAGAGAGAAAGGGAGAGACAGAGACACACATTCTGAGAGAGGAGAGAGAAAGATACAGAGAGACAGACGCATATATATATATATGCATATATATATATATATATAGATAGAGAGAGAGAGAGAGAGAAAGAGATGAAGAGAGAGAGACACACATACAGAGAAACAGAGACAGAGAAAGAGAAACACATGGAGAGAGAGAGGGAGAAGGAGAGAGAGAGAGAGAGAGAGAGAGAGAGAGAGAGAGAGAGAGAGGAGGGAGAGGGAGAGGGAGAGAGAGAGAGAGAGACTCTGGGAAAGTGTCAGGTGCACAGAGAAGATGCCCCATCTGGACTCAGAGGCAGCCAGCCCTATGACAGAGAAGGAACTAACCGTGTAGCAGACATAAAATAGTATCAAACGGTGAATATAAGTTATGAGTTAGTCAGGGAACAAGCCAAAGATTATGGCCTAGGGCTTTGTTAAATAATAAGCTTCTGAGTTGTTATTCCAGAATTTGTATAAAGGAGCACTTTGCTGAAGTTGTTTGTCAGGTTTTAGGAAATCTCTGGTGGAGTTTTTTGGGTCGCTTAAGTAGACTATCATGTCATTGCAAATAATGATAGTTTGACTTCTTCCTTTCCAATTTGTATCCCTGTGACTTCCTTATGTTGTCTAATTGCTCTCACTAGAACTTCAAGTACTGTATTGAAAAGATATGGAGAGAGAGGGCAGCCTTGTCTAGTCCCTGATTTTAGTGGGATTGCTTCAAGTTTCTCTCCATTTACCTTGATGTTGGCTACTGGTTTGCTGTATATTGCTTTTACTATGTTTAGGTATGGGCCTTGAATTCCTGTTCTTTCTAAGACTTTTAGCATGAAAGGATGCTGAATTTTGTCAAATGCATTTTCAGCATCCAATGAGATGACCATGTGGCATTTTTCTTTCAGTTTGTTTATGCAGTAGATCACATTGACAGATTTCCATATATATGTTAAACCGTCCCTGCATCTCTGGGTTGAAGCCTACTTGGTCATGATAGGTAGTTTTTTTGATGTGTTCTTGGATTCAGTTTACATATTTTATTGTGAGTTTTTGCATTAGTGTTCATAATGGAAATTGGTTCATAATTCTCTTTCTTCATTGAGTTTTTGTGCTGTTTAGTTATCAGGGTGACTGTAGCTTGATAAAATTAATTTGACAATGTTCCATCTAATTCTATTTTGTGGAATAACTTGAGGAATATTGGTATTAACTCTTCTTTGAAAGCATAGTAAAATTTTGTGCTAAAACCATCTGGCCCTGGGCCTTTTTTTTTTTTTTTTTTTTTTTTTTTTTTTTGGTTAGGAGACTTTTGATGACTGCTTCTGTTTCCTTAGGGGTTAGAGATCTATTTAAATTGTTTATCTAATCTCTGTTTAACTCTGATAAGTGGTTCTATCAAGAAAAATGCCCATTTCTTTTAGATTTTCCAACTTTGTGGAGATTTTTACAATTTTAAAGTAGGACCTAATGATTGGATTTCCTCGGTGTCTGCTATTATGTGTCCCTTTTCATTTCTGATGTTGTTAATTTGGATATTGTCCCTGTCTTTTCCTTAGCTTGGAAAAGGGTTTGTCCATCTTGCTGATTTTCTTAAAGAACCAAATTTTCCTCTCATTGATACTTTGTATTGTTCTCCTTTTTCCTACTTTGTTGATTTCAGTCCTCAGTATAATTATTTACTGCTGTCTACTTCTGTGATTGCTTCTTTGTTTTTCTAGCGCTTTCAGGTGTGCTGTTAAGATAGTTGCTAGTATAGGATCTCTCTAATTTCCTTATGAAGGCACTTAGCGCTGTGAACTTTCCTCTTGACGCTGCTTTCATTATAGGTTTGGGTATGGTATGCCTTCATTTTCTTTGAATTCTAAAAAGTTCTTAATTTCTTTATTTCTGTTGTAAGTCATTTTTCATTGAGTAGAGAGTTGTGCAGTTTCATGAGTGTGTGGGCTTTCTCTTGTTTCTGTTGTTATTAAAATTCAGCTTTAATCCTATTTCAGATGCTGTCTGATGCCATTCATAGCTTTAGGGTTGTTGAAAACTAGTGGGCTGTTGAGACTACAAAGGTTTTTAATAGTCACGAGGATGCCAGGCCAGACAGTGGTGGGCAGCAAATGGCTATCAAAGAAACTAGAAACAGCCCAAGGCAATTCGGCTCCAATCTGCAACATTTTGTTTCCATAGTCACACAGTTTCAGTCCTTTGGCCTTGGAAATCAGTAATGCAGATATGGCTTTCCTTTTTCTTTTTCTTTTTGTTCTCCCACCCCCCCCCCCAGGAACTTCTGTTTCTAGCTCTGCCAGTTAGCGAAGCATCACACTGTCAGAGGCCAAGGACTGTTTTATGCCCCACTTCTAGCAAAGCTCATTCCTAGAGTCTGATGAAAATGAGTCTGTGTGGACAGGAAAAAAAAAGATCTTTAAAAGAGATAGTTGATATAGACATTAAGGAATAAATCCCCAGATCACACCAAATTTATTAGGCATTATGGGCTGTGTGTCATTTCTGTTTTATTTAACTCTCTATATGTGCTTTATCATTTGCATGTCACATAAGAGGACTATTGTGTCTAAAGTTTTATCAACCAAGAACAGAAGAAGTTGAGGGAAATAGACTTATTGTCTAACCAAATGATCATATTCTTTAGCTAAGTGGACCATATGTGATCCTCTGTGCTGTAGTTATTCATACTTTATGAGATATTATTTGCAATGTTTGGAGTGCTTGAAATCAAATTTTATCTTTTAATTTTAGTCTTCTTTCTGGCTAATTTGATTCCATGCTACAGCTTTATGTAAAGGTCTGATTTGAAAATATTTGTCTTTAATGTCTCAATTATTATAACTTTTATTTATAATACATAATTTCATTTGTCACAATACTGTGATAGTACATCAGGTTCCAATCTATAATATAAATGAACAGTCACATTGTAGGAAGTGATCGACTATGATCGCTCTGAATTTCTTTGTAACCAAATTAACTTTTTGACCACTTACCACTTTGTAATATATGTCCTTTAGTTTTCATTGTCAAAATATGAGTATAGTTTTAATTAAATTGAATCCCTTCCAACTCTTCTGTGGGTGGCATCAAAGACCTTCACTCACCTGAGCTCTTAAAGTGTTATATACCGTGAGTGCTACTGTCATTGAAGACTACTTGTTTTTGTATTATTTGGATAAAATAAGTCAACCAAAATTACTGGCCATCTTTAACAAGAGGCAACACAGCCAAAGTTATTCTAAGGCGGCCAGACACCCGAGCACAACACGGGGCTTCCCAAAGAGTTCCACTTGGCTGTCTGCTTTTCTGCCACGGTGTCTATTTACTTTTCTGTCTCATTATGTGCTGTTCTCAGCTCCTCTCTGTTCATTTACTCCAGACAGTATTATCCGGAAAGTATAAAGACATGCATCTAGTAATACTCCCCCCAAGTAATAAAGGGGGAATACTCTCTTGAGTATTACTAGAGAACAAACCCCACATATTCATGCCATTAGCCTGAGTTGGGATGAAAGCAGAAAAAGCCACCATAGAAGCAGCCATCTTCTTTGAGCCTAGTATTTTATTTTGTTTGTGCTTCTTAATAAAGAGGGCTTGGATACTTCAGAGGTTTTCATAGCAGGTAATAACACACCTTTTTATGATTTAATCCAGGGAAAGAGAGACTGCATATGGCATGTAGGCAAAACTCTGATTGGGGTAACGGTAAGACCTAAGCATCTGGAATCTGTACAAAGCAGTGTTTCTGATCCTTTTGTGGATGCACTCAGACACCCCAAGGAAACTTGGATGGAGCGTGTTAGGAGAAGATTGTGCTTTAACCACGTGTTTTCTCTAGGGATGATGACAATGGATGACAGAGATGTTAATCTCCACTCTAGAGTACCTATGCTTGTGCTTCCATGGAGTCTTCCTCGAAGTAAGTGCATCCTCGAGTACTAAAATAAGGTAGATATTGAGAATTCAAAGACAGATTAATATTTTATATCATCTTGCCCTAATACAAGCTTGCTGTGGATGAAATTTGGCCAAAAGATGGAAATTTAAAGGTTTTAATACCATTCTATAGCTGGGCCCACTTTATAAGATCCAAGGGAAATGATGTAAAAAGCCTTAATCTGTGGGCTTCTGTGGGTTCTTACCAGCATACGAACCCACACAAGGGAAATGACAAATGAGTAGAAGTAAGCCCATCAGGGCACACTAGAATAAAACTTCTGGTCACCTATGCACTCCTAAACCTATAGCACTCCCTCCTCCTGAAGGAAAATATTTACACCCTCTGGAATAATTAGAATCCACATTCCTTTTGGTCATAGACCATCAACAATACAAGAAAGGCTTCTTGGGGGAATGCTCCAAAACATTGCTGGATAACTAGTACATGCTGGAAAAATGTAAGCCTGTCACCAATCTTGGTTCTATATTATCATGTAATTACAGGCCTTCTTGCTTCCTTCCAAACTGTGTAAAACTACTTCTTGAAGCCAGGTTCACTACTCTGTTATATATATTTTTTACTGCCCCCATATACTACCTATAATTAAAATTGATATTGACATAGAAAATCTTCCTGAACTTGGTAACTCAAATAAGTATATTAGCCTAAGAGCTCTCAACAATAGAAGAGGCTCAGAGCACACAGACTCTACTGTTGCTGATCACTGCCTTCTTCAGGTCAAAAGACACTGACGAGCCCACTCTACATGAGCACCTTTGAGGATTAACAAAGACAAACTAACAAAGACAGCCTTACACATCCCTTAAGAGTTAACGTTGTTAACATTATTCTTTCCTAAGACAGATACAACTAACTTTGTCAATGTAACACACACACACACACACACACACACACACACACACTACTGAAGTTAGTTACTTATTTCTGATCTTGTGTTTGGGCTGAGCACTTGGGATTGGATAAGCTTCAGCTCATCCCCGAAGAAAACGGACTCTTCTTTTCTTTGTAGCCATTGATTGCCTGTAGTTCTTTATTTAAGGCAAAGGTTGGGCTTATGAAACTTTTCCCACTCCTTAAGGTGTGTAGACTATTTTTGCATTCTGTGGAGGTCTGGTTTAGAGAATCAAAGTGTTGTGAATTCATCACTGAAGCGTCCCTCTCATATCTAGATGGCAACACGCCCCAGCCGCGGGTATCCTGGTCTGCTGGGTTCTACATTTTTTTCACCAGCCCTTCTATGATTTTGCCTGAGCCTTAGGTATTGGGGTCGCACTGTACATGTCTCGCTTTCATCTAGGAGCCCCATGGTCAGATTTTGCCAGCATTTTCACTGGCTTTGGATCTCTGTAATAATTTTTATCTACTGTGAAATGAAGCTTCTTCTATTAAGGATGAATGGTACACTTATCTGTGAGTGTTTACGAGTAAATATTTAAAATAAAGTTAGAATGTTTTGGGGTTGTGGAAAATGACAGTAGTAGGTTCTCTTCTAGAGCCTATGATCTCTCCAGCCACAGATAGTTGCACAAGTTTATAGTAGCAGTCATGAGTCCCTCCCACTAAGTAGCAGTAAATCCAATGAGAGCTGCTCATTCCCCCAAAAGAAAAGCACCACCGTTTTCTCCATTCAGTATGATGGTGGCTTGTCACATACAGTGTTTCTTATCTTGAGACATATTGCTTCTGCTCTGAGTTTTTTTCAGGACTCCAGCATGAAGGTATAATGGACTTTGTCAAACATGTTTATGTGTCGATTGACATGTTGAGTCAATTGCTGTAATTTATAACACATATTATGCGTTTACATGTATGAACCATTCCTCTATCACTGAAATCAATTCAAAACTTGATCCGGCGGCCCTTTCTGGTGCGTCCTTGAGTTCTGTCTGCAAGTGTTTTGTTGAGAAACATTGCGCCTATGTGTGTCATGGAGATTGGTGTGTGATTTTTTTTTTTTGTTGTTGTTGCACTTTTATTGTTGCCACCCTGCCTGAGGAGGGGGAAAAACATACTCCAAATCTAAGAGCACTCTGACCCTTGGCACACTAAGAACAGAAGGGAACAGTCCGTACGACAGGCTTTCCGGCTCAAGGAATCGGGGATGTCTTCTTAAGTCATGTGGCCTTGTTATGCAGACCATCTGAGAAAGAAACACATTGTGCGTCCTGAAGCCTCTGGCCTTGGCACACTAAAGACGGGGGAAATGATCAGGGAGATGGGAACGCGCTGTGTCTTGAGAGTGTGGGCTCGCTGCGCTCCCGCGCGTTTATCTGTCTGTTCTTGCTTGTCTCTGTTCTTTTGTAAGAACTTCACTAATCTGCTCCCATTTTTCTCTTCCAACAAAGTTTCCTTTTGTAAACCATGGCTGTGCCTGCATTACCCACTGTAACCATTCTCGTAAAGCCAAAGAACTGACTACATGCCATACTTGTTTAAGTAGATGATGAAAATGAGCAAAATAACAAAGTGAAAATTAAGCCGGGCAGTGGTGCCGCATGCATTTAACCCCAGTACTTTGGAGGCAGAGGCAGGCGGATTTCTGAGTTCGAGGCCAGCCTGGTCTATGAGTCAGTCCCAGGACACTAAGAAACCCTGTCTCAGAAATAAATAAATACAATAAAATAATGTGAAGATTAATTCTACCCCATTGGTACTCGGCCTTCAAAACTTCCCAGTCTAGCAGTAATTGGGTGAACTGAGTTACTCACCAGTGTTGTGTGGGTTCTACTTACTGTGAATAGCAGAGCTCAGACCATGAGACAAGACTTGGAGTCAGCAATGGGAATTTTCACTAGAGGAGGCTAGGGGTCCAAAGAGCATTTGAGTTACTTTAAGGACACGGTATCCCCGGTATTGAGATTTTATTAGAAGAAATTACATGTAAAGAGAGTATATGGCCATTAAAACATATTTATGAAAAATAGAATATCTTTCTTAATATATACCCAGGGAGAACAAAGACAAGGAAGTACCAATACAAAATATATAGCAACATAGCAGTCCCATACATCTTAAGAAATAGCACATTCCTGTATTCTTGAGGTAAAACATCTATTGCACAGACTATTTCCCTTGTCTTTAGTGTGCCAAGCCCTAGACACAGAGTGTATTTCTTTCTTAGATGCCCTTGCATAAGAAGCCCATACATCCTAAAAATTAGCACATCCATGCCTAGACCTGCTAGCTCTAGATGCCCCAGGGTGGGGAGGTACCCAAGAGGAGCTCTCCTTCTCTGACGAGAAGGGGTGGTGGTAATGGGGGGAGGGATTTGTAAAGGTGGAACTGGACAGAGAACAGGGAGGGGGCTGTGATGGAGAGGTAAAGTGAATTAAAACAATAAAGAAATACCACATCCCAGCCTCCTTGAGCTGGAAAGCCTACTATATGGACTATTTCCTCTGTCCTTTGTGTGCCAAGGGTCAGAGTGCTCTTAGACATGGAATGCATTTTTTTTTCCTCAGATGAGGGCCTTGGCAACTCTTCCCCATTTTGTGACTGCAATAAAGTTAGCATGACTAATTTTGGACTGAAGTATTTAATTTGCTTTTTTTTTATTTTACAAGGAATCATAATGAAGAGATCGCCTAGAGTCTCAGAAGAAACTTTGGACTTTCAAACAGTGTTCTGTAGATGTGTTAAGTCCATTTGATCTACGCTGTCACTTAGCTCCACACTTTCTCTCTCTTTTCCCTGAATGTTTATTTGATGAGGGTGGGTATTGGAGTCACCAACTATTACTGTATTGAGGTTAATCGGTGACTTTAAAAATAGTGTTAGTTTTAAGAAATTGGGTACACTGCTATATTCAATGCATATATCTTCTAATCATAATACCATCTTAATAAGCTCCCTTCTTTATCTTTTCTAACTTGTGTTGGCTTGAAGTCGCCTTCACCCCATGTTTTGACAGTGGCTTCTGCTTGCTCCTTAGTTCGCTTTGATCACAGTACCTTATGCCATGCTTTCCTGCTAAAGCGCCGTCTACCTTTAGTAATGAGTTATGTTTCTTAGAGGCAGCGAAAGGAGGACTCCTGTTTTCTGATCAGATCTTTTAGTCTGTGCCTTTTATTGGGGAGTTGCAATTGTTGATATGCAGAGTTAAGGAAAACGTGTTAATTCCTGTCATTTTGTTGACGGAGTACTGTTTGATGTCTTAGTTATCATTTGCTTACTAATGCGTTAGCATCTTTTTTTATTTTCTGTAGTTTCATTGATTTTTTTTTTCTTTTATCATCCTCTTCTGTTTCCTCCAGTATCCTCTCTGGTGCTAACGGTGTTTTAGAATGATCCTGTCATGGAAAAAGTTTCTTTCTCCTCTCATTAGGGTGGGGAGTTTAGTTGGTATAGGAGTCTCCTGTTGGCATCTGTGGTCTTTTAGGGCCCGAAGAACATTGCTCTAAGTGTTTTTATCTTTTAAAGTTTCCATGGAGAAATCAGCTTTGATTCTGATCAAATCTGCCTCTGGACCTTTTCTCTCCCAGCTTTCAATAGCCTTTCCATTTAAAAACATAATAATACTGAGAGGCAGAAAAAGATGCAGTGTGGCAAACTTGTGAATAGGGACAAAGACACGCAGTGACTCTCACAAATCTGTCTTCTTGGACCATGACATGAGGGTAGAATTTAAATCAAAAGCAAAATATGTGCATGACCAAGGAGTCTGGCAGGCTGAGATGCCCTGCCCGCCACTCCAAGCCTCTCTTGCAAAGTCAGTTGCCCTGCTGCAACCGATGTTGTGTCCGAGGGACAAGCTCCTCCTCCGGATGTCCCAGGGCTTCATCCATTTCCTCTCCGAGCAAGAGGAATCTTCTGGGGAAGATTTTAATTTGGGGGCTCCAGTCTTTCAATAGTCTGGTAGCCAACTATGAGAGCACAAATATCTCTTTAGAATATTCCTCCTAGGCGGTCTAGATACATTACTCTGCTTTAACACCCCAATTTTGAGGCGGAACAAACATCCCTGTGTTTGAAACATGTTCATAAGCAGAATACAAGTAGGGACCATGATTCCTACTTCCAGATAGTGCCTGGTTACCATGCATAAGAACCACTGCTATACAACCTGCTGGCGTTTAGTTACGTGTGGAAGTGCTCCACAAGGAACTCTATCTTGTTTGTTCAAATCAGGGTCTGTCTATGATACCTAGGCTAGCCTCAGATCTATGATACTCCTGCTTCAGCTGCCCAAGTGCTGGGATTACAGGCAAGTACTATCATGTCCAATGTGACTGTATTTCAATTCTGACCACTTACCGGCTTCTCTCTAGACAACAGCTCTGAAGATGTCATCATTAGTGGTTTGGTGGTTTGCTCTCCACTGTCAATAGTAGCCAGATCAGATTTGGTCTCGGCGGTCCAATTCAATCCCGTGTTGAGGAGCTTAAGTAACTGTTGCCAAGGAGTTAGTGAAAAGAAGTGAAGATACAATTGAACCACCGAACTACACACTCAGAGCCACAAAAAGAAAGGTTTATTAGGGAATTCAAACTGCTGGGACTGTCTCTCAGGAGACAGACAGAACAATAAAAGGCAGGCAACCCTGGCCTGTTTTAAGGTTGTGGCAGAGGGAAGCATGTGAGCCAGAACAGCTTAGAAACTAGCATGATTCCTTGGCTATGTTCTGGGCCAGTTTACGTTTGTTAGGAACTAGATGACCTTGCCAAAAGCTGCTGGCTGTGGGGAGCATATAAGGGAAGTAATGGCTTTTCTTGACAACAGAAACCTGCTTTACATGATTTCTGAGAAACCCTGAGTTTAGGTAGCAATCCTTCTGTTTTCCAGGCAGAGCCTAGCCTGAGCTGGGTCAAGACTATCATTTAGAACACCGTCAGTAGCACTGTCATTTTTTGGGGGGGGAGGGGAGGGGTGGTGGCTCACTTTGGACCGAACAGTTAGTTTTCATGCTGGCTAGTTTTATGTCAGAAACATAGGAGTATTTCTGTTTCAGCCGTCATTAAGAGACCAGAACCACTGAAGTGAAACTTTTGCTTTGCTGCAACAATGGATGTTGGTTAGCTGGGGAGAGGAATTGCTGTTGTTAAGAGACAAAGTGGGTGGGAGAGGGAAGGGGGGTGGGAATCAGGTAGGGCAGGATCAGACGTTTCTGAGAGACCCAGAAGGCCAGGAGAAGGAATGGAAATCTGCAGCTGCTGCGGCTGGGGGGATGGGGCTTGGTGGACCTGAGATGGGGGAGGCTCCCAGGAGGATAATGCAGGTGACATTATCGGAGATGCCTAACAGTGGGCACAGGGAACCTGAAGTGGTCACCTCCTGTAGCCAGGCTGGACCCCCCAGTGCAGGGACAAGGGTGCCAACCCACCCACAAAACTTTTGACCTAAAATTTCTCCTGTCTAAAAAAATACAGAGACAAAACTGGAGCGGAGACTGAAGGAAAGGTCAACCAACAACTGGCCCAACTTGAAGCCCATCCCACGGTGAGCATCGAGCTCTGACGTTATCAACGATACGCCGTCATGCTTGCAGACGGGAGCCTAGCATAACTGTCCTCTGAGAGGCTCCACCCAGCAGATGACTGAAACAGATGCAGAGATCCACAGTCAAACACTGAACAGAGGTTGGGAACTCTTACTGAAGAGTTTGGGGGAAGGATTGAAGGCCCTGGGGGGGGGTGTTGGGGAACTCCACAGGAGGGCCAGCAGAGTCAACTAACCTGGACCCCTGGGAGCTCTCAGAGTCTGAGAACACACATAACCAAAGAACACACACAGGCTGGACTGAGGCTCTTGGCCCAAGTTGTAGCAGCTCAGTCTCCATGTGGGACCTCCAACAACTGGAGTTGAGGCTCTCCATAAGGCTGTATCCTGACTGTGGAGTCCTTTGCCCAACGCGACTGCCTTGTCTGACTGCAGTAGGAGAAGATGCAGCTACTCTGCAGGAACTTGATGTGCTAGGGTGGGGAATACAGAGGGGCACCTTCCCAGAGGGTAAGGGGAGGGAGATGGCGGGAAGGTCTCTGTGAGGAGGGAACAGGAGGGGCAGCACTTGGGATGTCCTTACTGGCTTGCTTCCCCTGGCTTGCTCAGCCTGCTCTCTTATAGAACCCATGAATACCAGCCCAGGGATGGTACCACCCATAAGGGGCCCTACCCCCTTGATCACCAATTGAGAAAATGCCCCACAGCTGGATCTCATGGAGGCACTTCCCCAACTGTAGCTCCTTTCTCTGTGATAACTCCTGCCTGTGTCAAGTTGACACACAAAACTAGCCAGTGTGTGTGTGTGTGTGTGTGTGTGTGTGTGTGTGTGTGTGTGTGTGTGAATAGAGAGAAAGAGAGAAACACCACTGAGATGAAATCTTCTGGGAAGCGTTTCCTCAGGATCAGCACATGAACTGTGCTCCAGGGTAGCTAGGGCTATATATCATGCTAATAGCCAAATTTGGTAATGCCTAAGAATCTCCTACATGGTACTGGTTTTGAAGGTATGAATAAGTCATAGACAGTGGCTAAGGCTTGGCACCATGAGATACCATGAGATAAAGGTGATTGCAATGGAAAACCTAGGACCAAATAGGTCATGGAAAGAGGCACCATGTGACAAGGTTGGAGTCCCCAAACAGAACCTAGGAGAGGCTATTGGTGAAGGTGCAGCCTTATTCACAGTATAGAACCCAACATGTTGAAGATGCCAGAACTATAGGATTACCATTGCAGACAGCAGCAACTCTGAAGTGGGGCTGCCCTGAGCCTGTGAGACAAGCTGTAAGTGTCATAGGTAGCAGAGCCAGTGAAGTGGAATTGCATGAGCCCTTTGGACTCAGAAGATCTTGGATGAATCCCAGACATTGCAAATTGGGTCATTTAGAAGATTTGATATGATTTTTTTATTTGATTGTGACTATACACTGTTTTTTCCCATTTCAAGAAAGAATTTAACTCTTTTCCCAGATACACAGCTGAGACACTTTGGACTTTTAAGATACATTGGATTTTTTAAAGAAAACTTCAAATTTTGAACTATTGAATTCCTTTTCAGTTAATATTTTTGTTTATTTTTATTTTATATGTATGGTCTGCATGTGTCTGTGCACTGTGTGCATACAGTACCTGTAGAGACCAGAACAGGGCACTGAATCTCCCAGGACTGGAGTTGCAGATGGTTGTGAGCACCCATGTGGGTGCTGGAACTTGAACCTAGATCCTTTGGAAGAGCATCCTTAGCTGCTGAGCTGTTTCTCCAGTCCCTAAAATAGTTTTAATATATTCCCCATATCTTCAAAGCTAGAAGAAAAATATCATGTTAGGTTTTTAAAGGGAGAAAAGCCTTAAAACCAAAATTAAGAAATTGTAGAAACCTGAAAAGCACTGCCGTCAAAAAATAATGTGCTTCTAACTTTAGTAAATTAGTGTATTGCTTTTCAAATACTGTTTCTAAACTTAAAAATAAAAACTTTAATTGCACCAAAGGAAATCCTGGCTCCTGTGAGTGCCTTCGACTTCCTACTACAATGACTTACAATAAAATATTTAGTTTATAAAAGAAAATATGAGGGCTATCCTAATGGCACAAATATGTCAAAATGCTGTGTATAACTTCAAATTTATTCTTCGACTTCTTCAGATAAAATATTAAGGTGGTATTTCTGATATGACTTTACATCTAGGAAAGCTAAATGTGATGTTGGCACCTCTGGGAGCAAAGTGTTAGGATGGTTAAGGCCCCTGGGTCTTTTAAAGTCGTACTGTGTTTTACATTGTGACATTAGCATTAGATCTTGGGGATAAACAAGAAAGAAAAAGGAAGGATTTTTAGTCTAATAGTGAAGTGTTTGTGTGTCAGATTGACAACGGGTCAATTGTGCTGGGTTTTTGGTGGTGGTGATGTTGTTGTTGCTGCTGCTGGTGGTGGTGGTAGTGGTGGTAGTGTTGTTGTTATTGGTGTTGTTGTTGCTGCTGCTGCTGCTGCTGCTGCTGGTGGTGGTGGTGATGGTTTGTTTTTGTCAACTTGACACAAGCTTGGATGACTTGAGAAGAAGGAACTGCGAGTATAATTTTATTCTTATTTTCTTTCCACTAAGATATAAACTCCACAGAGACAATTTTTTTGTCTTTTTGTTTTTTCTATTTTATCTATAGCATTCAAAATACTGCCATCACCTGGTACATTAAACAATTAATGTACCATAAATGTGTGCCCTACTAATGTATGATTACAGCACATTTCAGAGAATGTAATGTCAGACTTAAGGGCAATTGCAATAATATACTTTATAAGAAAACAATAATCTATGATATTAATGCACTTTAATGCTCATTCAGTGCTCATTATATATTTAATAAACACTCTCTGTTCTAAGCCCCTCTGCTAGCAACTGTGATTATAAAGTCAAGTTTAGGACATAATTTTTCTTAGTACTAAATATCTGGTAGGAGGACTACAATTATGAGTTTTACTTTATGTTTCTATGCTTCAATAACAAAACAAACAAAAATTTAAAAGCAGTTACAGAAGCCAGTGATTCTTAACCTTTGCAAATCCACAGAATTATTTGGGAAGTTTAAGAAAAAACAAGGTCACTAGTAACCAAGTGGTAAATTCATATAAAGGTGCATTCGGAAGTGCCTAGCCTGTGCTTCCTAGACGATGATCTTCCTAGTCATTTGCTCAAGCCTCAGAGCCAAAGAAATGATGGGAAAATGTGAATATGATGTTTATTTCAGCAATACATATCACATCAAAAATTAGAACGATTAAATATCTGTGGATCGAAGGCTTACAAAATAAGATAATTTAATTATATGCAGTTTTGAAAAATAAGAACTATTTCTATGTATTTACTGGGAACACTGTGTTGATAAATGAAAAAAATCAAGTTGGAGAAAATTGTATGAATACATATATAGAAGGGATCAAATCATACCAAACCAGTAAAGGAAAGAAGCAAAGAAACAAACCTATGGGAGAGAAGAAGGAACAAATTAAAAGGAACAAATGATGAAGGAGATCACTGTTTTGTTTTTTATTTATATATTTCTCAGTTTGGCACAATATAAACATTCTATATATATTTGGTTTTTTAAAGGGTAAAAAAATAATGCTTATGGATGAATACCAAAATGAATTTTACCATATTTTATTGTGCATTTGACTAGTGACGTTATCAGAGAGAAACTATCTTAAATTATTTTAAAATACAGATCTTTCTTCTATATTTTCCTAGTGGGATACAACTTGAGCATAAAGAACCATGCAAGAGTTTAAACTATTTTCAAAATTGACATTCGAGGTGTGGGGAATTTGGGACAAGGTTGTGTTAAGTAGCACAAGATTTAAACTTGGGATCATTCTACTCGCCCTTCCAAGTTCTGAGCCTGTAGGTACATACCATCGCATTCCGTCAAAATTGGCATATTTATTAATACTGTCCTTATACTGGGCTTATTTTGATAATTTGGAGTATAAATTGTGGGATAATTCTAATGAGCATATATATGGAAGATGCTGGATGAATCCAAAGGCTTGTGCAAACTAGACAAATTCCCTACCTGAGCTACATCCCTAGTTATTAATAAGTTATTTTGTCAGTATCTTAGAAATAAGGACTTGAAGGTTAAGAAAAGGCTTATACTGAATTTACATCCAATGACCTAAAGTATGTATCCTAGAGTCCTGAATTTGAATAAAAATTATCAGTATGAAATCATGGTGTATTCTTTAAAGTTGTACACATAGTTATTAGCTTGGTCTTCTATGAAGTATCAGAAAATATGATGCATCCAAGTAGTATGCAGCCAAGCACTATGATTTTACTAAGAAGCATTTTACATTAAAAGTCTACATGATTTATATGATGTGGTGATTTATTCTATAAAATGTATAAAGCGAAGCCTAAGATGGGACAATTTAAGCATCTATAATAATATCGAGCACACAACCTAGAGTTTATATTTATAATTTAATTTTTTTGCCTTTCATAATGTTATATTTACTTTTTAGGCACCCACATATTTTACAGATATACAATAAAGTAGTTTTCAATTTAGTGTTTAGAATTATTTTAAAATAACTTGTGGGCAAATGTGAGTGTTGGAGAATCAGAAGTGGTCAAGTATATTAATTTAATTAGTTGATAAAGTTCTATGAAATTGAATGTTGTCTTTATAACTTTATATCTTATCATATCATTTTACAGTATCTACAATTAGTTTTTCTCTTCAATTTCCCCAAAGCCGCAATACACTCTTATGAAGACAGAATTTCAGGATTTAGCTTTACTACCTTATTTTATTGTTTGATTGATTGGCTGATTGATTGATTCTGATAGTGGGATTTAACCTAGATCCTGCACATGCTAGACAAGCACTGTCCCACTGAGTTAAGCCACAGCCCTCTTTTTTCTTATTTTCAAACAGGGGTCTTCGTTATCTAGTTTGGCTTTGAACTCACTCTATAGCCCAGGAGGCCTTTAACTTGTGATTTTTCTACCCCAGCCTCCCATGTAGGTGGGACACAGTGCTGAGCTACTAGGCTTGACCACAGTGGCATTTTCAAGGTCAACTTCAAATAAATGAGTTGACTATGTAGAAAATATTTAGAGCCAATAAGTAAACAGAGCATTGAGGGTTCTTTTCTCCCTCTTGGTAAGAAGTTGGGATGTGCATTTGCATTGATGCACCTGTTCAAAAGTCCCTCAAGATACTATATTCCTGCCAGACCATTTTCCAACATATTTTTTGACTTTTTGGGAATTTCACATCATACACCCCAATCACAATCACTTCCCAGTTCTATAACTACTCTCCTGTCCTTGTGACCTCTCCCCCAACCCAAAGAAGAAGACGAAGAAGAAAAGCATAAAACAAATCCAATTTGTGTTGCCCATATACTCAGTGGAGCATGGTCAAACTCAGAGTGGCCAGCCCCTTAAAGAAAACTCAGTCCTTTCCCACGCCCAGAAGCCATCAATTGTTCAGAGCTACACTACTGCATCTTCACTACAATTTTTCAGAGTTCTCTTTGATAGATTCCTAGGCTGTTACTTTTGGAGAGGGGGAGTAGGGGTTGTCACAAAGGTCTTCTATGTCCCTCTTTCTCAAGTGTGAATCCGCAGTCATCGATATTGCTGCCGAAGTTCCCCCTTGCCCTTTACAGTCAGCAGGAGCATGGCTCATGGGTTCCTAAATGATTTCTGGTGAAAGCAGGGACTATGAACATCCACATGGTCTCCAGCATCAGCACAGACCAAAAAGCTCCTCTTGCTCTCTGGTGGCAGTCCAGACCACAAACGTCAACACAGCCCTCTGCTGAAGCCTGGGCCATAGACGCCAGCATAGCCTTGGCTGCAGCAGGCTACCAAACCATTTATTAACAAATTTACTCTATAACCTCATACTTACCTCTGCATTGCTGCAACAGCTTTCATCTTCTACTGTAATCTACTAGCCCTTTCACTTATATGTGCTTTTTAAAGAAATTGCCTCTTTTACACAACCTCCAACATATTACACGTGCATGGTGATCAGGGGTGGACTTGCCACATGTCCACCCCTCACCCTATAACAAAGAACTCTTTGTGCCTGAGTCTTATTCAGTCCTAAGAAGTGTCCTACAAAGCAGATGACTTACGTTATCTCCATGTTACAAATGAGGAACAAGAAGTTCACAGTGTAGGTCCTTTATTCAAGGTTTGATAAGCAGTCCCCTAAGGCCTTTCCCCCTGTGCCAAGATCACCATGGGAAACATCAGCAAAGAAAGAGAAAGAAGTCGTTGCTTACTCTATATGGAACAAGTATATCATGTCATGAAGAGAGCGCATGCGAACTCTAATCACTCTTCTGATAGTAGAAGCTGCCGGCAGTTCCTGGGGCCTTGGGCTAGTGTCGAGCAGAACTTGCCTTTCATAGTAATGGCTACAAGCCTGCATGCTCTAGTTGTACATAGTATCTTGTGGTCCACTAAGTCAAATATCGCAGATAGTGTGGGATTTCACATTTATCCTTTAGAATTTGGAAGGCTTGCAAATCTCACTGTTGTCAGAGCTAGCTTGATGTTGCCTGTGCTCCCCACGGCTTTCGCTTCTGTCTTACAGAAATAACGCCGATGGGCATTCATCTCTAGCCACCTTGGGGCACAGCTCATATTCTGCTGGGAAACTCCTATTCTATTTTGGTTCTGAACTTAGATTTCACTCTAGGTGTGTTACCACTCAGATGGGAAAGGTATCCTGGCAGGCCAAGCCAAGAAATACCACAGAGTCACACTGCGCAACAAACCTCACACAAGAGATTGCTTGGGAGGCAAACACCTAGGAGGGTGATTGCCGGTGCTCAGGTAAAAAGCAGCAGAGAACTGAGCAGAAGAGAGGATTTACAGAGGGTTTCTTGGGGGTGGTGGGGGGAGGGACAGAGCTTTACAGGGTGGCCTGATTTGGGGGCAAGATCTGGGATTGGTGGTTTTTATTTTTTCTGTAGGGTGGAGCCTGGCCACGCTCCTGCCTGAGGGTGGGCCCTGGAAATGGCAGTTAGAGCAGTCCCGGGGCGGGGCCTGGCTGTTGGAACCACTTGAAGGCAGGACCTAGCCATTGGAGCTACTCAAGTTGAGGGACTGGCCACTGGACACCTAAAGGGTCAAGCCTCAGTGGTCTGGGTGGTGGCACCTGGCCGCTGGAGATCCCCAGGGGTAGCGTAGGGCATACAAGGAGAATCTGTGCTTAGAAGGGGAAACCAGCAATGTTGGCTAGGCGCGGCAACTCAAGTAGCCGGGAAGGCTTTCCCTGTTGTGGACTCCGTTTTATTTATTTACATTCCAAAAGTGTTGCTCCACTTCCCGGTCCCCCCCCCAAGACCTCTTCACCCCCTCCCCCTCCCCTTTGCCTCTGAGAGGGTGCTCCGCCCACCCCCCTCACCCAGCCATCCACAACCCCCCCATCCCCCCTTCCCTAGGGTATTAACTCTCTACAGGATTGGGCACTTCCTCTCCCACTGAGGCCAGATAAGACAGGCCTCTGCTACATATGTGCTGGGAGCCATGGGCCAGCCCATGTATGCTCTTTGGGTGGGTGGCTTCATCTCTGGGAGCTCCCCAGGGATCCAGGTTAGTTGAGACTGTTGCTCCTCCTATGGGGTTGCCGTCCCCTTCAGCTCCTCCAATCCTTCCCCTAACTCTTCCATAGGGGTCCCCGGGCTCAGCCCTATAACTGGCTGTAGGAATCTGCATCTGTCTCAGTCAGCTGCTGGTGGAGCCTCTCAGGACAGCCATGCTAAACCTCAAGCCACTCAAGTGACCAGGTACTCTCCTGAGGGGCTCCTGCTGCCAGGCCCAGACTTCCCTAAAGGCCCTAAAGGCTAAAACAACTGTAGCTGCCATTCCTACCCCTCAAAGTGGGAAAGTGAGCGGACCCCACATCCTAGGCTTACCTCAGTCATTGTCTAACAGTTGTAATGGCACTTCCCAGACCTAAGGCAGGAGAGTGGCCAGGCAACCACCCTACAAGAAAAAAAAAATCTCACCAATCCCTGAACTTGCCCCCAAAGATCAGGCCACATAATCCCTCCAATCCCAGGCCACCCCGGAAAGCCAAGAAACCCACCCCATCCCCATCTCCACCGCCACCAAGAAACGCTATATGAACCGTGTGTTCCGCTCAGTTGTCTGCTGCTTCTTGCACAAGCAGAGGCAGCCACCCTCCTGGGTCTTTCCAATAAATCTCGAGAGTGAACACTTCCCTTCAGGGAACACGCACAAACACTAGATTTAATTTCAAAGGATTATTGAATTAATAACTGTTAGCCCTTGCTCGTCACATTATTTTACTCCCTACCGTGATATTATGAAGCCACATCTTACCTACATTCAATCACTGTGCTACAAGGGACTCTTGAATATATCTCTTGCTGTATTTTCTTCTTGAATGTGAGATTATTCAATTTTAGGGCTAGGGAGATGGCTCAACTGTTAAAAGAGCTTGTAGTGTAAACCAACGGCCTGAGTTTGATCCATAGGACATATGTCAAAAGTCAGATATGGTAACATATATCTGTAATCCTAACACTTGTGTGGCAATATGGGATTCAGAGACCTGCGAATTTAGAACTCCCGGGGCACCTATCCTGGAGTATGCTGTATAGAAGAAACCAAAGAAACTCTGCTTTAACAATGTCGAATGTGAGAACAGATTCCCAAAAGTTGCTCTCTGGCTTCCTTTCTTCACACACAAC
The DNA here is from genome assembly GCA_964023405.1 of Apodemus agrarius. Classification (NCBI taxonomy): domain Eukaryota; kingdom Metazoa; phylum Chordata; class Mammalia; order Rodentia; family Muridae; genus Apodemus; species Apodemus agrarius. Next base: position 57,330,321 of record OZ030010.1, on the reverse strand, counting down.
ACATATGGGCACACACACAACGAAGACGTAACCTTGAAAAAGAAATATATGTTTGCAATTCATCTGCCCTTTTCAAACAGGGCTTGTTTGCTTGTTTGCTGTTAGCATGCCTTGAACACAAGGGATGAAGATAAAACATTCGTTCATTAACGCTACTCAGGATATAAGTACTTGGAAATTTAAAAAATACATTTCACCTACTCCCTTATATGCTACTTTAAAAAAACTGTTTAAAAAGCAGTTTAGAAAACTAACATATCAAAAGACCATCAGTTAGGGAAAGTACAAGAATAAATGTAAGAATTGAATTCAAAACATTAAAATTGAATTCAGGAATTGCCAATCAAGCTGGCAGAAACCTTTGGGGGGTAATTATTGGTCACTTACCATGTAAATTTATTGATGTGGAAAAAGTTTGGTTAGACTACAGCACAGCAAGTCAAAATAGTCTAAGTCTCCACTAGAGGATGAGTGACAAGTGAGAAAATATCTGTAACTGGGCCTGGATTGTGTATGTTATATCAGGTGAGAGATGCGGTGCCATGACAGGACATAACAGTCTGACTGCAATCTTCTTTTTGTGATCTCCTCATACAGAAAGTAGAGCAAGACTTCAATACTGACTGCCTAAACTTTTGAAGACGTTCAGCCATAGAGAAAAAAAAATGTATCCTTGTTGGAGACTGAGAACTATGTGTAAAACTAGGTAGCTTAGTGGATGAAGTATTCGCCAAGCAAGCATGTAAACCAGAGTTGGGATTCCCACAACCTGGGGAAAACCTGGGCAGTCATTTGGTTGCCTAGAACCCTCGAACTTGAGAGGCAGGGAGGGGATTCCTGGGCCAAGATGACAGCCAGAATCAGTAAGCTCTGTGTTCAGTGAGACGATGCTTCATTAAAGTGAAGAGCGAGCGACTTTGCAACGCTCTACAGCAGCTTTGGGCCATCCGGTACACATGCGTTTCTACACACCCCTCACACATTGCGCACCCCATACACATTATACCTGCATATATGCACATATACATATGCAAAAAGAGGTACATGTGAAATGACGTGCATTTGCAAATTCTACTCAATATTAATTTGAGAATACAAGGATGTTGCTGAAACCTAATTTAACGTATGAACTTTATTATATAAACATTGCCTCTAAAATTAAATCATACGAGTTTAAAGGTAAGTGTGAAGAAAGAAAAATCTCTTTAGAAGTTAAGATAGATTTCTTATAAAAACAATCTTCCATAGTAGAGAGTGTGGGACAGAACTGTGTGGGAAGTGAATATCAGATATTCTCCATGCTGCTCTACAAGATTGTTAGCTGCTCTCTCTGGGTTCAAGTGAAGCTCCCCTCCCCTTCTCTATCTCATTCAGAAGGTTTTTAATTCTTTGTTCATTTCTCTGATTTTGATGGTGTTGGAATATTACCAAACACTAAATGTTTGATAAAGCATCTTCTGAATTCTAAGACAAGTTCACTTTTTTGTTTGTTTGTTTGTTTTTGTTTTCTTCGAGGCAGGGTTTCTCTGTATAGCCCTGGCTGTCCTGGAATTCACTCTGTGGACCAGGCTGGCCTCCAACTCAGAAATCTGCCTGTCTCTGCCTCCCAGTCTCTGCTGGGATTAAAGGCGTGCACCACCACCATCCGGCTCACAAGTTCACTTTTTTTAAGGAGTAGCCTTGGGTCAAATTTTGCTTCGTGTCAATGGCCAATTATAAGTAGTTAATTAATGTTAAAAAAATCATAAATTATTTTGAATCTATAATAAACTATATGTATCTGTACTTAGTGTTCATAATAAACTAAACACCTGACATAAAACTTCTAAGTGAAATTATGATTTTAAAATTTGTTGGCATTTTGTTGTGTCTCTGCAGTGTATGTGAGCACATCCCTGTTCCCAGGACCTCCTCTCACCCCTGCTCACGCCATTCTTCTCTGCTGGACATGCCTGCACAGGGAGTGGCAGCAGAGTGGATTTTTTTTTTTGTAATTGTTTTATTTGTTTACATTTCAAATATTATCCCCTTCCCAGTCAGTCTCCCCTCTGCAAACCCCACGCCCCATCCACCTCCCCTTTGCTCCCCCACCCACCCACTCACTCCCACCTCACCCCTCAAGCATCCCCCTTCTCTGGGGAAGCAAGCCTCCACAAGACCAAGTGAATCCCCTCTCATTGATGCCAGATGAGGCCATCCTCTGTTACATGTATAGCAGAAACCATGGACCAGGTCATGTGTATTCTTTGGTTGGTGGTGTTTTAGTCCCCGAGAGCTCTGAGGAATCTAGTTAGTTGATGTTGTTCTTCCTGTGAGGTTACCATCCCCTCAGCTCCTTCAGTCCTTCCTCTAACTCTTCCACTGGGGTCCCCAGGCTCAGTCCAATGGGTGGCTGTGGGCATCTCCCTCGGTATTGGTCATGTGCTGGCAGAACCTCTCAGAGGACAGCTACACTAGACTTCTGTCTGCAAGCACTTCTTGGCATCAGTAATAGTGTTGGGGTTTGGTGTTTGCAGATGGAATGGATCACATGGTGGGGTGGTCTCTGGATGGCCTTTCCTTCTGTCTCTGCTCCATTTTTGTCCCTGTGTTTCCTTTAGACAGGAACAATTCTGGGTTAAAAATGTTGAGATGGGTAAGTGGCCCCATCCCTCCACTGGGAGCTGTGCCTATCTACTGGAGGTGGTTTCTTCAGGTTCTATCTCTATGGTGTTGGGTATTTTGGTTAATTCCAATTGGGTCCTAGGAGCCTCTCCTATCCCTGGCATCTGGACTTAAATAAAACATTTTTTATAGTGAAACCAACATTTTAATTCTATTTTTCATTTGTTAAAGCCCTTTTAAAATTTATTTACATTCCAGCTGTTGCCCCCACCTCAGTCCCCCATCCCACAGTTCCTCATCCCATTCCTCCTCCTCCTTGCCTCCAAGAGGACACTCTCTCTCACCCCACCAGTTCTCCCCACTCCCTGGAGCCTCAAGTCTCTTGAGGGTTAGGTGCATCTTCTCTCACTGAGACCAGACCCAGCCGTCCTCTGCTGTATGTGTCAGGGGCCTCATTTCAGCTGGTGTATGCTGCCTGGTTGGTGGCTCAGTCTCTGGAAGCTCCCAGAGGTCCGGGTTAGTTGAAACTGCTGCTCTTCCTATGCCCTTCCCTTCAGCTTCTTCAATCCTTCCCCTAATTCAACCATAGGGGTCCCTGACTTCAGTTCAGTGGTTGGGTGTAAGTATCTGCATCTATCTCAGTTGGCTGCTATTGAGTCTGTGATTGTTGGTTTCTTTTTCATGGGTATGACATGAAAACTAATCATCCCCATTATTTTACAGTTCAATTGAAATAAAATACGTGTTATTTGTACTGTTGAGTGTTGATATGTAAACTTTAATGAAAAAAGATTGTTGTAGCTGGACTTTGGCTACTTTGTGGGTCCTTTCTTTCACCATTTCAACCCCCAACACTAGATAAAAGACGAAAAAGGATACAGAGGGAAGGAAAGAGATCCCTGAATAAAGAGGGCAGCATTGTTGTCAGACTACTTCCTGCTGATCAGGAGCATCAAGTTTCTTGGGGTAAGTTTGATCTTTACCATCAGCATATCTAACTTCTTATTGTTTCTTCTTTGTGCCCAACTACTTAACAAACTACAACCAACAATAACCAACACCAACCAAACAACAACCCCCCCAAACAACCTATCTATTGGGGCTCTAGAAGTTTTATACCTGCTGAAAAGCCCAAATGTGACACCGTTGCAGAAACTACGCAGCTGGGAAAATCACTCCCCTGCCAGAGCACGAGGCAAATCATAGTCAGCTGCTGTGGACAGTCTGAAGCAGCCACATATGCTACACCTGAGATTAAGACAAAAAAACCCATATTCTTATAATATTTCTGTGTCTAAAGAACCCAAAATTCCAGTATTCTCACTACAGAGTATTACACTGTAGTGAGGCATAATTGGGATACTTTGAAAAGAGGGTTTACTTTGAGAGACGTATCTTTTGAGGATAGGAACAGTGACCTTGACAGTTAAAGAAAACACTGGGAAAACTGTTCTAGGTATCAAAGGAAACTGCCTCTGTGAGAAATGCAGTGTGATATAGGTGTCCTCTGCTTTCCTTCATGGGTCTTTGCTGCAGTGGAATGTAGGTTTATCTCTTTCTTCATGTAATATTTCCTCAGAGCTGTCCCATAAAATCCAGAGAAGCAGAGGAGGATTCTTAGGTTAAAAGTTGCTAGAAGAATTTGGGAGGGAGAAGGGGAGGAGGGCATTAGGGGATTTGGAAGGAGGTGGTGTTGGATAAATATGATCAAAATACATTCTACATACTTATGAAATTTTCAGAGAATAAATAAAAATAGTTTATAAAGTTGCCAATGGGTAGTTACTAACAAATCCTGAAGTGCAGAATGTGTTGTGTATTTAGCATGCAATGAATCGTGGGAAAATTATAATCTTAATTGATAGAATATTGAGATAAAGCTCTTAAAGAATATATCAGTTACTTATATGTTACAGTAATAAAAATATGACAAACATAACTTACAGAAAAAAATGAGTTTATTTTGTCTAAGGGTTCCAGAGGGATAAAAGTACATCATGATAGGCAAGCAGGGCAACTGGATCCAGAAACTGAGAGCTCATATTCTCTACTACAAGTATGAAGCAGAGAGAGCACACTGGACATAAGATGATACTATAAACATCCAAAAAAACCTGCTCCCAGCGCATACTTCCTCCAAGAAGGCCATACCTCCTAATCATCCCTAAACAGCATCTCCAAGTGGAGATCAAGTGTTCAAATACATGAGCCTATAGGAGTAATTTATTATTCAAGCCATCACATTCCACTCCATGGCCTCCACATGTTCATGGTCATATCATAATTCGAACTGCATCCAGTCAAGCTTAAAAAATGTCCCCAGCACTGCTTAAAAGTCCAACATCCAAAGTCTCTTATGAGACTCAAGTCAATCTCTTAATTGTAGCTCCCTGTAAACTAAAAAAAAAAAAAAAAAAAAAGCAAATTACATATTTCCAACATACAATGGCAAAAAACAAAATTCCAAAAGGGAGGAAATGGAACATAGACAGGAAAAAATGGACCAAAGGAAGACAATGCAGAATGGCAAACACTAAATGCTGTAGCTCTATGTCCCATGTTAAAGGACTTAGATGGCTCTGTCCTTTCAGACTGGGTTCACTTCATTTATGCAGCTCTCATAGGCAGATACATAACAGCTCTGACAGAACTAACAACATGGGGGTCAGGCTTCATTTCCACAACTTGATACGATGTCCTCTCAGGACCTTCATGCAGGGACTACCCTGACACACACTGCTTAGCCTCACTGGCTCTCTGTAAACAGAGAAGAATCTAGAACTCCTTCATTCTTTCATCTTTCATACCTCTGAAGACACCACTACATGAATGACACTGCCAAGTTAGGCTGCAAATTTGGGATGGATCCACACTCCCCTGAACACCCACCCCCCATTAGCAGCAGCTTATGTCTGCTGTTGCATTTCAGAAATTGAAACCAGCCGAGAGGCTCTTTCCCAAGTCATAAGCTTAGCTGGGTGGAATCTTGTCCTGAAGGGATCCCTTCATTTATTCAAGTACAGAGCAGGTCTCTCCTTAATGGTGTTAACCTCCTTAACAATCGCAGTCCCTCTTCTAGCCAATCTTTCTCTCTCCAAATTGTACATTTTGTATTTCCTTTTTTCCTATTTTCTTTTATCATAGCCCTGCAAAAGTGTTATCAATGATCATGCCACAAACACAGCATTATGCAGCACTGAAATGTCCTCTGCCAAAGAAATTACTCCCCAGTTCTCATAAACTAGAAAATTTATTTTTTAAAATACCCATATTATACAAAATAATTTATAGATTAAAGGCAATTCCTGTCAAAATACTACTGGCATTGTCCATGGAACTAGAAAGATAATGCTAAAATTTATATGGAAATTCAAATGTCCCAGAATAGCCAAGTAACCTTGAGGGAAAAAAAAATAGTTTGGAAGTGTCATGCTATTGCATATTCAAAATGGAAGGAACTCTAAAGCATGGTACTGACATATAAAAACACAGGGCAGTGTAATCGAGAAATAACTGTATGCATTTATAATCAACTAACTTTTTAAAAATGGCCAAAAAAAAAAAAAACATGGTATCAACTCACATGATGTAGAATGAAACACGAAGCCTTCTCTCTGAAGTAGAATCAACACAAACGGATCCAGGGCCTTAATGGGAGATCTGGAACAGCTCAAGGAAAACATGTCAGAAGGGGGTCAATGTCTAGACACGTGCAACAGTTTCCTGGCTAAAACTCCCGCTCTACTTTTTCAATTTTAGCCTTATGTGAGTTCTTAGGAAAAGGGCAGAAGACACCCAGTTTCTTGGCCAAAATAGCACAGACATGGGCACACAGATTGCTAAGATTGTTCCCTTCTGAGACCTTGTGAGCCACACAACTGCATTCTGCACTTCCCTCTGCACTAGTCTGCCAGGCTCCTACTAATGTCTGCCTAAAGCATCCAACCATTTTTCTAATACAGAGTTTTAGCATTCCATATTCCTCTTAAAGAAATATGGTCATGGGCTACCCAGCCATCGGTTACTTTTCTGTTGCTGTGATAACATACCATGACCAGAAGCAACTTACAGAATGAAGGGTTTGTTTAGGCTCACAGTTAGAGAGAGAGAACCCATCGGCGTGGCAGGGAAGGCAGGCAGCAAACAGCAGGCATGGCGACTGGAGCAGGAAGCCGAGAGCTCACATCCACAACTGCAAGCAGGAAGCAGAGAGAGCACCTGGAGGTGGGGTGAGACTGTAAACACTCAAAGCCCACCCCTCATGGCATACCAGCAAGGCCACACCTCTCAAACCTCCCCCCAAACCACAGCAGCAACTGAGAGCCAAGGGTTCAAATCGATGAGCCTATGAGGGGTTTTCTTATTGAAACCATCAGAGAGTTAAAAGTTAATTTAACATGAATTGGAGACAGCAGAAACTCTGTCAAAGGGTTGTTATGGCCTTACAAATAGTTCACCACACTAGGCAAACTAGTGCTGTAGTGGTAAATGGTCCTCATGTGAAATATTGAAAAATATTAAATGCTAATAACTGTAAAGTGCCTAGAAGTTATAAAGAAATGTTACCGCATGTTTAGATCTACTGGTGGTTCTCCGTGACAGCTGTCACTATGCAGCCGAGGCTGCTCTCAAACTCATGGCGTAGGCAAGGGTGGCCTTGAACACATCATCTTCTTGACTCAGCTTTCCAAATACTTAGATTGCCATCCAGTGTGTCACAATGTCAGGCTCATATCTACTACCTTAAGACAGCTGGACTCTGCTGTCCCCAGCTTCCGGCATGATATGATTCTCACTGAATTGCAAAGAAGTAATTTCTAAAATAACTTCTAAAGATTATGACATTTTCTCTGAAATTTATGTGTCTCTCCCACACAAACATTTAGAAATCAGCTTCTGAAAATTACCCAGATTGAATGGAAACAGTTCTGTCCTGGCTTTTCTTTTAGTCGACTGATAGGGGTGTGTGTGTGTGTGTGTGTGTGTGTGTGTGTGTGTGTTGTACATGTGATACACGTACATAATACACACATATATAATTTTTGGTAAATTAAAAAATTACTGTGACATTAATGTAGCATTAAAAAAATTTTTAGTGACTGCCAAGAGTTCAGTGTAGTGGCTTACATCTATAATTTCAACTCTCAGGATCCTGAAGCAGGGCAGTCACAAGCTCAAAGCTAACCTAGGGTACACAGTGGAGCCAACACGGGCTACAGGGAGATAAATCCTCAATAAGTGACCGCTAAGGCATAACTTTTAAAAGAGTTCTAGACTGGCCCGCTTGCTGTACAAAGTTTAACACACAACCAAAAGGAGGAACTCTTTATGACGAAAGATTAAACAAAACTCGTGCCATCCACATTCATGATTAAATGACTGTGTGAGGGTCCTTCTAGATTAAGTTAGCTGATGCATGACCAGCTAAAATCTTTTTCTCAGGTGGGTGCTCTGATGACCTGCGGTACATGATGCACAAAAGAGCCATCCCGTTGGTACTCTTACAAGATCAGTCAGTCACGACCTGACGCATCAAGTCAAGAGTTCCATGAGCACACAAAGGAAAAGGACCATGGAGAAGGGCACACTGCCTTTACACAAAGGAGACCATGGAGAAGACACTGCCATTACCTGAGCACAGGTCCAGGTATGTGGCCGGCAGTGGCTCCATCTACTGGATTGTTCATGGTGCTTAGGAAAGAAGTTTCTTACTCCAAGTACAGAGCTATGCCTAAGAGAAACCAGTTCTACACAATACCCGGGCAACCATTTACACTAAATCACTACCCACTTACCAAGACAGAAAAGTCTCCAGCTGTTGATAGTTCTGAAGGCCATAAAGTCATTCTTCCAGCAATAAATCTACATACCTCAGAATCGACTCCCCAGATTTCAGCGGAAAAACAGCAAAGCATGTTAAACACGACATGAGTCAGATGAAGAGTCTATTTAACATATATAGTCTGAAACCTTAAGTATATATGTGATTTGGCTGTGCTTAGTATTATGGGACCTAATGGAAGACAAATAGGATAATCATTTTCAAATAACTGGGTGACTAGAAAAACTCCTTTACTAACTGAACTTAGACACAGAAAACACAGTTACCTAGGAAGGGCACTAAGATAGGTTCCACGCTGCCCCCCACTCTCCCATACCCCTATACCCCTCCCCCATCCCCCCATCTCTCCTCCCCCCACCCCCCAGCCCCCCACCCCCCGCCCAGTAGTTTCCCTTTAGTGCAAACCTGTGTGGTTTTGACAAATTCCTCATTTCAAACTGTGAATGGACCTTTTTCTAAGCCCAAGTAATAAATGTATTTAATTACTTGAGAAAATGATCTACTGAAATAGTACTCCTTCCCAATTTAAGCATTATCCAAACACATTTCAAATGCTGAAGTTTCAAACGGAACGTTTTATTTACACATTAGTTATCTTCATCAACATATACACACATTGACACTGATTGTTCTGCACAGAACAAAGGATGTCTAGATATCCCAGAGGGAAATGAAAAATTTAAAATATATTATTTTTAGTATTGTAGGCAATTACATACACATCACTTACAAAGCTATTACTGATTTGTCCAGGGAAGCTGAGTGCTATAGAGGGAGGAGACTGGAGTATGCATTCAGGAGTGACACGACTGAGATCTCAACATGAGAAAGCTGACAACACGTGGATTTTCGCTGTGAAATTTCTCTGCAAAATATGGGCACGGGTCTGTCAATGGGCAGTAGGTTGCGCTCAATCTTTCGCACATTATGGTGTGGAGGCATCAAATGGGACTGTTTAGTCCTTCTCCGGGACCAGCTTCAGAACTTTTCCAATGGCGATTGTCTTGCCCTCATCTCTTAAAGTAAAACGACCCATCTGAGGAAAATCTTTAAATGTCTCCAGGCAGATAGTTCCTGCTGTCCTTAACCGGGCAATGCACACTTGATCTTGCTTCACAAAGCGGGGCCGCGTCTTGCTTTTCTCTCCTGACTTTTTGTCTACCAAGGAGATCAAGGCCGTTATCTCAACCTCCTCTATACAAGTGTGAATGTGAAGCACCGCGTTATAGCCTGGGCAGATGATAGACTTGTGCTCAATGATCACTATCTGAACATCGAATGTGCGGCCAGAATGGCAAAGGTTACTGGGTTCACACAGTATGAAGCCCGGAAGAATCTCCTCCTCTTCAATTCCTTTCAGTCTGATTTTGAGGTTTTCACCTGGGGCTACAAAATCAGTCTCGGCATCGTCAGAAACTATTCCTAGAACTTCCACACTGTGCTTGTTCGGCATCATCACAAGCTGCTGGCCTTTAAAAATGGCGCCGGACTCCAGCTTGCCCAGGACCACGGTGCCCATATCCTTGTACTTATCCACAATTGGCAACCTAATTGGCCCATCAATTGATCTGTTGAAGTTTGGCAAACTATCCAAATACGGAATAAATGGTAAGCCGGTGTACCAAGGGCAGAAATCAGATTGCTCTTTAATATTTGCTCCAGTCAGTCCTGAGCAGGGCATAAAGTGAATGTCCTTTTTTGGACTGAAACCGACTTTTTTCAGAAAGGGCACCAGTTTTTCTTTACATTCTTCGTACCGCTCACTGCTCCAATCCACTGTGGGATCATCCATCTTATTAATAAGCACTATCAGGTATTTCACCCCTGCTGTTTTGGCCAACATCGCATGCTCCCTTGTCTGTCCACCTTTCTCAAATCCAGTTTCAAATTCTCCTTTCCTGGCAGAGATCACCAGCACAGCTAGATCAGCCTGAGAAGCACCACCAATCATATTTGGAACAAAACTCTTGTGGCCAGGGGCATCTAAGATTGTGAAATGCTTCTTTTCCGTTTCAAAATACGCACGGCCCACTTCCACTGTTTTACCCTTGTCTCGTTCTTCCTGGTTTGTATCTAAGGCCCAGGACAAGTACCAGGTCTCTCTATTCTTCTCCTTAGCTTCTCGTTCGTATTTCTCAAGTGTCCTTCGGTCAACCATTCCCGTCAGAAACATGATCTGTCCTCCAATGGTTGACTTGCCGGCATCTACATGCCCAATGAACACCACATTTACGTGTTCTTTCTTAGGAGCACCTGAGGGTATGACCACGGCTTTGGATTTCCTTATTTCCTCTTTCTCCTCCATCACTTCCTTGGCACTTTCTTCTGGGGGCCCTGCGTCTCCCAAAGAACCCGCTGGCTTTGCTGCACTCACTTCTTTAAGCTCCCAAGATTCTTCCAGGGCCATCTCCACCTCTCCATTTTCTACAACAGGTTCTGAAAGTTCCATGGTAACCGCTGAACTGGAACCCTCCCACGACACTAAAGGGCCATCTTTGGAAGGCTCCACAGGTGCTCCCCATTCCATCCTTTTACCTTCAGGCTCCCCGGCGCCGCCAATGCAGGGTTCGTCGCAGCTGGAGGCTGTGGGGGCGGGCGGCTGGGCCGATCCGGGCAGGAAGGACGGCACGAACTCCGCTGCGCTGACGCTAGGCACGAAAGGTTTGGCGTGGATGTTGAGCTGGCTGCTGAAGGCCAAGCTGAGATGCTTGCGCTGGGCCTCGGCTTCCGCGGCCTCGGCCGCTGCCGTGGCTGCGGGGGCGATTCCATCCCCGCTCGGAGCCGAACCCGGGGCTTCCATGTCCACCTGATCCCAGCAGTCGGGAGCCGAGTCGCTGCTGCTGCCGAGATCCATGGCGTGAGCAGCAGCCGGGGTGCGGCGGAGAAGGAGCGAGGCAGGCAGGTCAAACGGAGAGGGCTCTACCGGTGGTAGTAAGGCAGGACCGGCCACGGGCCACGGGCGAGCGATGCGAACCTCAGCGGCACGGAGGCAGCAAGCGCAGATGCTGCATTCACAGCTGCGGCGGCGGCAGATATGGCCGCTCAAGGCTCTGGCTCCAGTGTGTGAGCGAATCTCCTCCCCCAAATCCCAATCACTTCCGACTCCTCCACCCCTGACCCAACGCCTGTGGTGAATTGACCCCTCGCTGCCATCCGTAGGTTTGTCCCCGTTAGTTCTCAGTCAGAGGATGAGTCTCCAAGTACAATTAAAAAAAAAAAAACCGAGATTTTTCTATTTATTTTGGCTCACACAGTCTGACAGACTAATTTGACCATGTCCCAATGATTAAGCCTTAGATACACCTGACTTAAAATTCTATAATCTTCACATAAAACAAAAACTATTGAACAAATGGGAAGCGGAAATGAGTAACAAGGTGGGGGGGGGTCATTACACCTTAGACGGGGATTTATAAAATATATCAAGATAGTAATTGCAACTTAAAATCACTTATCACTTATAAAATCGAAATCAAGAGGCTTTTTGTTCCCATTGGTGCCCCCCCATCAGCTTCCATTTTAAGGATGGGGTTAATGATCTTTTGAAATTACAAAGGAAAGCAATTTTTCAACAATCATTTTATATGCAAGTACCCGGACCGTAGCAGGCAGGCCATTCTCTGGACTAAGGCCACTTGTACCTTTCCAACCATCTGTATTCTGAGTGTACCCGCCCTATATACCAGGACTTCTACTAGAATCACAGGCCTTGACCTTCCAGCTTCCTTCTGAGAACCTGAAACCAGAACTGGGTTTGCAGTGCAGTAGTAGTAGTAGTAGTAAAAAGAAACTGTCAACTCAATTAAAGCCACTATGACCTCTAAGGTGGAGAAACGCCTTTACAGTTCTAATCAATAGACTATCACCCTTAGAAAAGGTTGATATTTTATCTAAATCCTGGATGACCTTGTTTGTAAATTATCTTATAGCAATCAGAGGGGGAAGCTGGGGATAATCCAATTTACTTTTCCCAGGTGGAGTTGTAGACATTTGCTTTAAATCAACCCAATAACAAAGTAAGAAGCTATAACACCAGGTGAATGGCTGGCAATTTGATGACTATGTTCTCCATACTTTCTGAGAATATCAGGGCCCTTGATATTGTTCAACTTGGAGCTGCCACGGTTGTATGCTATTTCCATAGCCCTTTGTTCTTTTTCATTGGTAATGGTTTGTTTCTTTTATTGCAGAAAAAAAGAAATAATAGGAAAAACTGAGAGGTAAAATGTAAAGATAGACTCTGGGCAGTACCACCCCCCCCATACATGTACTGGAACATTTTGTGAGCAGCTTTCTTTAAACGGATTTAGGAGACTCTGTCAAGGTTTAAAGGGCTGTTGTTACATAAAGTAATCTATTCAAATAAACAGGACACATTTATAATTTTCCTTCTTCTAAGTCAACTGAATTAGTCATAAAAATATTAGCAAGTTTGCTGCCTGGGGTATCTCTTTTAGAGAACAGGGTTTTCTTCATTAACAGCTTTAACGGGGGAAAAGAAACGGTGGATTGGTGTCCTCACAGTCTGTCCTTCATAGGATTCAGAAAACAGCAAGAGGCAGGACAGAGAAAGAGACAGACAGAAACATACATTTGCTTCACTCTACTGGGAAAATTGACTTTAGACATAACTCTTGGTTTATGAAGAAACACTTGTCTCCATTTTCTCAAAGATTTTCCCCACTATGTTTTAAGCATATATGATATTTATTCATTTCCCCTTTTAAATGTTTTATTGTAAAACATAGCACAAAGATAATTGCATAAACCCAGGCAGTGGTGTCGACTACCTTTAATCCCAGCACTTAAGAGAGGCAGAGGCAGGTAGATCTCTGAGTTCGAGGCCAGTCTGACTTATAGAGCTAGTTCCAGGACAGCCAGGGCTACCTACACAGGGAAACTCTGTCTCAAAAATGCATAAAACAGAATTGTGTTTATTTTCTTATAGAAAGAGATAAACACCACTGGGATTGGGCACCTCCAAATTTTGATCAAAGGTTCAGAGAACATCCAGAAGAAGGGACAGAAAGACTAAGTGACACAGTGTCTGCCTCAGGATAGTGTCTTCTACATATGACAGAGAAAGTGCATCCTTGAAATCTCAACATTATGGTTGCCTAAAGAAGATATACACAATGACAACACTAATTGACACAGCAATGTGGATGGGAAAACTAGAACATGAATTCGCAACCCGTGGGCCTCCATCCCTTTGCTAAACCTCTGTCTCTAAAAGTATTTACATTACAATTCAGGACAGTAACAAAATTACAGTCAGGAAGTAGCGATGGAAACAATTTTATGATTGGGGAATCACCACAAAAATGAAGAACTGGATTAAAAGGTTTCAGCATTAGGAAGGTTGAGAACCACTGACCTGGAAGAGCTACAGGCAGTTACTGGCTGCTGAGAGAGGTCAAGTCTTTCCCAAGGATGAGACCCAGATAGGTTATCCTGTCTGAAGTGGTCAATTCTAAACACATATACACATGAGAAACACTAAATGGATTCAGTATGTTGTATTTGTATATACATATTATATTTGTATAACAATGATAATCAGAGACTATGTCATAGGTTTGAGAGTGAGTGGAAAGGACATAGGATGAGTTGTGGGAAGTCAAGGAGGGGAAATAATGAAAACAATACTCGTGAAAGGCAAATAAAAACTATGACCTGGTTATAAATATTTTGAAAAGAGGAAGCACATTTACAGTCAACATATAAATCAATAAATGAACATTTGTATCAGATGGTGTGATGTGCATATGTTATTTTAGAATTTGGGAAGTGGGGACAGGAGAATCAGAAGTTCAGCATCAGTTAGGTGCCTAGTAAGGGACTGGGAAGTGAAGGGGTTCTTCTAAGAAGGGGCAACAGAATAGTGTTATAGAGAGATAAATGTGAAACATTAAAGTATTTTTTCTTTTCTACTATATTCAAATACTATCCATTTCCTCATAGATACTTCTTTAATAGTATCCCAAAGGCTTAGCTGTTTTTTATTTTTATTTAGGAAAAATGTAATTTCCCTATTAATCTATCTTATGATCTATAAGTTATAGGATTTTTATTTAGTGTCCAAATCTTTAGGGATTTTCTATAATCATTCTAGTATGGACTTCTAATTGAAATCCATTGTTGTCTGAGAAAATTTGCATTGATTTCAATCCTTGAAATTTAGGGGGGATTATTTTCACTCCCTGTAATATGGTTTACATCAGTAAATATTCCATGTGTATCTGAGAAAATATATAACATTATTGTTTGGTAATATGCTTTATATGTCTTTTAGGTCTAGATGGCTAATTATATTTTTCAAATCTTTATATCTCTGATGATTTTCTATTTATATTGACAGAGGGTCATTGAAATTCCTGAATACAATTTTTGATTTTAACATTTTCCTCTTTAGTTCTACCAGGTTCACTCCAAGGATTTTGAAACTCTTTTACCAAGTATGTAAACATTTATGATTGATTTTTCTATCTTATTTATTTGGGCAAGGTATTAGAATATATTCCAGACTAACAGAACTATCCAGATTATCCAGATAGAACCACAGGTTACCCTTAGGCATCATATATTCTTATTAAATTCTTATTAAATTCTTATTATATTCTTATTAAATTGATTGTTTTATCACTATTAAGCATTCTTTTTACCATAATATTTCTGTTTTTTTTTTACTAGAGGGTTAAAATGGACTATCCTTTTCAAAAATTTTATTTTTTATGCTATTTGCATCTTTAGAAATAGGTATCTTTATTTTCTTATGGGCTTTGAGATAGAGCTCTAACCAGCACAGATTAGACCTACATATGAATCCTAGTAACACAAACACAAAACAATGTCAACAAAAACACGTTTAACAAATGCAGTTCTTGTAAATAACACATTTGCCTTTATATCTGCTTTATTTTGCCTTAGTATGAAAGATATTCTTTCCAGATAAAGATTTTTTCCTGTACTGTTTTTAGAATATCAGTGGTATCTAATATTTTCTTACTCAAACAGTTCCCATTGAGAAATGCAATGTCATTAGCATTGTTTCTGTGTACCTAATGCACTTTTTTATCTCTTAGTGCTTTTAACATTTTTTCTTTTTCATTAGCATTAAGTAATGATTAACTATAATGTGAATTGGTGTACCTTTTCCAGTTTTTCATTAGTGTCCTCTTTCTCCCTTTTAGACAATATTTTTCTGATATATATATGAAATGCATACACATACATACACACATGCACACACACAGGACGATCTCAATTTGCATCTGTTTTCTATGGACTAGGGATACAGCTCAGTAGTAGAATGCTTGCTTAGTATGTATGAAACTAGTTCAGTATCCAACCCTGCAAAATGGCCCTTGCAGTTAAATTGTTTATAACTTAGTTGCATTCAAAATACACATAATTTTTCTGTCTGACATTTTTTTGTCTTAGCACTTAAAATGTACCATCTCACTGTTTTGTGGTATTCATTATTTCAATAAGAATCCAGTTGACAAAGTTACTAGGATCCTTCTAAAACACAGGTCTCTTCTTGCTTTCAATATTTTCTTTGTCTCTCAATATTGTTCTTGCATTTATCTTGCTTGGAGCTCATTGAGCTTGGTATACATTCCTCGATGCAAAATTGGAATTTCCTTGAATACTTTTTCCTCTTTTCCTGACTGTGTGCACCATTATACATATGGGATTAATGGGGATCTCAGCTTTCTCTGGGTCTATTCTTTTCTCAACAATCCTGTCTCTTTCTATTATTGGAGAATGACATTTGATCTATCTTAAAATTGGTTGATTCCAACTCTGACTGTTCAATTCAAGATTACTATTGAGTTCCTTTCGTGAAATTTTCACTTGACTTACTCTAATTTTCAACTCTACGTTTCCTACTTTGTTTTATCACTTCCACACTTTATTTATATTCTCTAGCTGATTAAATATTAACAACACACCTTCATTAGGTCTTGAGGTTTCTCATGGTTTATTGATTTATATTTTATTTATATTGATGTTAAAATTTTATCCACTGAATCTGGTAACTGATACCAAACACATCCAATTGAGAAAAGACAACAAATTCAACAGTGAGTGGTTAAAAAAACAAAGATGTCAGCATGTGGAATAATGAAACTAGACCCACGTTAATATGAAAGGGGAAAATCTCATGAGGCCCCGTTTATATGCACAGAACTATCAGCAACTAAGGAATGCTGAGATCACTAGAGCAGGCTTCCCCAGAGAAGAGCCCCCAATTGGTTACCCAAAACCAAGTGATAAGCCCCGAAATCATATATATATATATATATATATATATATATATATATATATATATGTATATATATGTATATGTATGTATATGTATATATACACATATATACATATACATATATATACACATACAAGTAACATTATGTGGACTGAGTAGGTTGTGTCAATATATTATTGTATTCATATATATATCTTTTATATCATATATATATAGCTTGTGTGTGTGTGTTTAAATCAACAATTAGAGGTCATGAATTTGAGAGAGAGTAAATGGGAGATACATGAGAGCTTGGAGGGAGGAAATGTACTCATAAGTTCATATTATCTTTTAAAGAATAATCATGCTACAATTCACAGACCCAGAAAGGCTAAGTAACAAGGGGCGGGGGTTCATGGACCTCCCTGGGAAGGGGAAGTAGAATAAATTTTGCAGGTTGACTGGGGACAAGGGGGTAGGAGAACAGGAGGAATCAGGTGGGACCAGGGTGGGGTGGGGTGGGGTGAAGGGAGAGAGTACTGGGAGAGGTGAGTGGAAATGGGCAGGGCACATTTGGGATGTGGAAGTCTAGTGCAGTGTAAACACCCTGGAATCTACAAGGATGACCCTAGTAACCCTAGTGAAGACTCCTAGTAATGGGAGATATGGGGCCTTCTCTTAACCAGAAAAGGCTTCCTGCGGTGGGACATCAACCCAACCACAAAACCTTTGACTTATAATTTTCCTGCCTGTAAGATGTGCTGGGTAATGGTGGCACAAAATTTGTGCCAACACAGAACAGCCAACCAATGACTGGTCCAATTTGAGGCCCACAGCACAGAGAGAGAGAGAGAGAGAGCCCATGTCTGACACTGTTTGAATGGCCAAGAACCAGAGGCTGGGTAGTCCAGAGACCTAGAATAGAACCAAACATGGCAAAAAGAAGTCCATGAAATGATTTCTAATGATATTCTGCTGTACTCACAGATCCCAGTCATTGTCAGAGACTCTTCCTTAGGCAACTGATCAGAGCAGATACAGAGACCCACAGCCAAGTGGTCAGCAGAGCCTGGGAAACTGCAGAAGAGGAGAAGGATTGTAGAAGCCAAAGGGGTCAGACAACATGAGAACAGCCTGCAGAATCAACTAACCTGGGCTCTTAGGGGCTCACAGAGACTGAACTAACAATCACTGGACCTTTATATGTATGTCTGCAGTAGGTCCTGTGCATATATATTATGGTTGTGTAGCTTGGTGTTCTTGTGGGACTCCTTACAGTGGGAGCAGGTGGTATCTTAAACTCTTTTGCCTTCTCTTGGAACCCTTTTCCTCCTACTGGGTTGCCTCCTCCAGTAGGAGGAGGTTTATGAAGGTTTATGCCTAGTCTTATTGTAACTTGTTATGCCATGTTCAGTTGATATCTCTGGGAGGCCTGCTCTTTTTTGAAGGGAAATGGAGGAGATCTGGGGGGGGAGAGGGGAAAGGGTGGGAACTAGGAGAAATGGAGGGAGAGGAACCTCTGATTGGGAGGTAATGTATGAGAGAAAAATAAATAAAAAATATTTTAATTAAAAATGAAAACATAATCTAATATATAAACCATTGCATTGGCAATTTCTGTTACGCCCTTTTAATTTTGTTTAATTTCTGTTAGATCCTGTGCCTGAGTAACATGTTCCTGTTTTATGGTATGTCCAATAATTTTGAATAATGTATTCTTTTGTGATAATTCTCATTTATGATATCTGACTTTGTTGATATCATTCACTGCTCTTTGGATCCACTAACTGCTGGCAGATTTGCAAAGCCATCATGTCTTAGGTTGAGGCCAAAACAATGAATATTCATTTGAAATGGGAACTTTACTTAAAAATTTGAAGGTTAGTTTCTCTCTGGGTTAGCAATATATAATAAAAGGATAAATAGTTATATTACCAATGTAGTCAGAAAATTATGAGAGAGGAAGAAATATCAGAGGGGGTAAATGAATAGATTTCTATTATCAAGTATAAAATAGGGAATATTATATAGCTCATGATATAAAACAGGTAATAAGGGACATTCTGAACCTCTTTGTGTGTGTGTGTGTGTGTGTGTGTGTGTGTGTGTGTAGTCAGCAATTTTTAAAAAAATAATTTCTTAAAAGCATTAAACAACAAAGCTTACTCATGATGAAATAGATAACACAAACTGTGCTATAAGTATTATAATGATAGTTGTTTCACTGCTAAAGTCATTTGGAAACAGAAGTCCCTATGCCCAAATGCTTTTACTGGTGAATTTGACTGTATATTTAATGGAGAACTTCAAGCCTGTATAATTACTTTCAAAAAACAGAAAAGGAAGAAACATTCCTAACTTATATTATGAAATTATGTTTTTTAAAAGATCAATAACCTCTATGAGTTGAGACACAAAATTCCTGAATAAGTTATTAGCAAAAATAACATAACATATGGAAAGTATTGATGCAAACACCCAACTAACACAACAAAGGACATAAGAGATAGTTTATTCTGGGGCCAAATGCGAGTGACCATGTCCTGGAAATACACATACTCAGGTTTCCACAAATATCATTGTGATGGCTTAAATGAGAATAGCCCCATAGGCTCATATGTTTGAATGCCTGGTTGGTCCCCAATTGGGTTTGAGCAAGATTAGGACATGTGGCCTTGGAGAAGGTGTGTATTCAGGATAGGCTTTGAGGTTTCAAAAGACGTGTGCTATGACCAAAGCAACTAGTAAAAAGAGTTTGTGTGATCAGAGGCTTGGAATTCATAATGACAGAGTAAACGGTTATTTAGCATCAGGAACAGCTTAGAGCCCACATCTTAAGCCACAGGTATGAGCAAACAGAAAGGGATTGGGAATGGCATGGTCTTTTTAAAGCTCAAAGCTCATCCACAGTGATAGACCTCCCCCAACTAGGCCACACCTCCTAATCCCTCCAAAACAGTTGTACCAACCACATTATAAGCATTCATATACATGAGCCCCTGAGGGCCATTTTATTCAATAATTCTCATTCATATTCAGTATAGAAGAAGTTACATAAGATTTTATCAGATACAGAAGTTTTAAAAATCATAAAAGTATTTGCCAAATACATTAGAGGAGACCACAAGTAACAGGTTACATCAAACCAGGGAAAATGCTGATATAGGTTTCATATACTAACTGGTAACTTCCTTAGCTTTCAGATTGATGGAAGCTAATGCTTTGCTTTTTTTAACATTTAAAAAGTAAAAAAAAAAAAAATGTTAGGTTAGATACATCACTTGAGTGTCAGTGAGTGGATTTTATGGGGAATAAAAATAGCTCAAGATAAGTTGACACTCACCTATATTTTAAGCCTCCATAATCTTTTGGTTCAGTTATTTGTCCTTCAGAAATTTCAGTTTGCAAAATATAACATATTATGACCATATTGGGTCTATCTTTGTTTAAAAAAATGTTAAACAGTTAAAATGTCAGTCTATGCTACCCCTATTAACAATCCACTGGGGGCAAAAATAAGATCATTGTCTCAGAAGGTTTAGAAAAGTCATCACTCTACACATTAGACCAATTAGGAATCTTCCCTCCAGCTAGTAATAAGAGCTTCGACTGCAGACCCACAGCTCACATCATCCTTAATGGTAGAAAATTGGATGTTTTCTCTCTAATCTACAGCAAAGCAAAGAAGTTTTTCTCATCCCCTCTGCTTAACATCATTTTAGAAGTAGTAAACAATGCTGTATCATGGGATTAGAAAAAACTGTGTAACACCTGTGGGCACTTGAATTAATTTCTTAGCACCAAATAAACAAACAAACACCACCAATTTGTTAAAGTGACAAACTGATTTTGCATGAAAAAGAAATAAAATTCATACTTTCTAGAAGAGAATTACCAAGAAATATACAAATACAAAATATACAAAAATACTATAAGCCCTAGCTATATTTAGTGAGTTTAATAGAAAAAGAATAAGTCAACACATACAATCAAACATATATACTATACACTAGTAATAAAATTTTCAAATTTTATAATGGCAGCAACAATTATATTGGAATGATAGTTTATGATAGCTCAAAAATAATTTGATATGAATTTGCAAAGAAAAGATATGGATCCTACATTTGAAAAGTACTAAACACTAATGATAGAAAATTTGAAAAATATATAAACCGTGCTGGAGTGCGTATTTACAATCCCAGCGACTGAAGATGTAGAAACGGGGAGCTCATGTGAAACCCAGGACTTGACAGCCAGCCTGGGCAGCAAAGAAAGCCTAATGCCAAGAAACAAAAATTACTTGTAAAAGTGTAGTGTTGTTGATTTGTAGTATACAGTAAATGTGACAGCCACCTTCAAATTATCTATAAATTTAACACCATTGCAAAAATTTTCACAATGGGATTTTTAAAAAATGGTTGTACAAATGTTGGTCTTATCATTTACAGGGCAAAGCAGAAGAATTAAAAGGCTCAATTATTTTTTTACTTTAAAAAAAACCATTTAGAAAAATCATACTAATTGTAATTGCAGAATAATGTATTCTTTTTAAAAATGACATGTTTGGCCAGAACATAGAGAAGTAGGTTTAGCTGTGGTGTTTTCATACATGTGGGTCACTATATTTTCTTCCTATTCTCCCCATTGCCCTTTTCCACCCCCGTTCATCTAGGTGCTGATATTTTCTTAGTTTCCTGTGCCTAGGCAGTTGATTAATTCCTTAGCTAAAAAGCACAATGGATCTTTTCTTGTTTTACTTTTCGGGGACTAGTTCTCGCACTCCCAGTCCTCCTGCCTCTGCTGCCCAAGTGTTGGAATTATGAGCCCATCTCTGATGACTATTTTTATCTGAATATTTTTCAACATAAATGTATAGACAGAGCATGGAAGAACAGCAGTTGTTAACCTCTGCTGTATCAGTTTGTTTCTCTCTCCCTCCATTTTCTGATCCACTTTGGATAAACCACTTGAAGCTTACAGACATCATTTTTAAGCAAACATAAATGCTTGCAGGAAAGTGTCATATGTTCTAAGTGTATGGCTCAAACAATTTTTTTTTCAGAGTGAACACACCTACGTAATTATGATCAGCATCGGCAAGACCATAAATATATCAACTTCCTGTTACACCTTAATTCCAAATGAATTCCAGACCTGGCTTCTATCCCTGAAGAATAATTTTACTGCTTTTGAACTTTATTAAAAATGCAATAATTTGGATTTTACAATTTGTGTGTGTGTGTGGATTCTTTGCTTTAGGAATGGCTACCTTGGCTCCTGGTAGCCTTGCGCGCTGCCACTGACAGGAAGAGCATCGCCACCTCCCTGCTTGCTGTTCCTGCATACTTTTGGGGCCTCTGGTGGCCGCTGGAGTCTGCAGCTGCGTCTGAGAGCTGTGCTCACTGCCTGGGCCCCACCCCTTGTGTTTCAGGCAGTGCTTGCAGAGGCTTCCGCAGCTTCCTTCTGCGATGACGATGACGCGGGTTTTAATGCGTACTAAGTCTTGTGATGTCCCCCCCACCCCCCGCAATCATCAGGTTGTTTTTTTTTTTAAGCGGGGGGGGTGTTTTTATTTTTGAATGATATGTTTTGGGTTGTTTGTATTTTCCTTGACAAAGAAATTGAGACCTAAGACGTCATTTGCTGACTGCCACACACTTTGTCAGTGGCAAGTGGTAATCCAGGCTATGGGCTTGGTGTTGTCATAAGGTCTGCTTTTCTCCAACATTATACTTCCCCGAAGCACCTGAACTGGATTGTAGCGGTAGTTTTTGTTATTCCTATGAGATTGCGTATTTGGAATAAAAACCATGAAATATCTAAAGTAGGACATTTCAAAAGACCTGGAATGGCATCAGGGAAAGGCGGAAGGGACTGTGGAGGGCAGAGCTGTACAGGATTCACCATCTGAAGAACTTGTGGGAAACAGTTTCTCAGAAACACCAGCACTGGAATCTTCAGACAGTTGAAATTGGTTCAAATTAAGTAAAAATCAATAGTGAATAAAAATTCAATTCTGACATACTAAACACACCATTTAACACCCTAATGTAAATTTAGGAAAACAAATGAAAGGACAGATTTTTATTTTAAACTCTGGTAAAACATTTTGCACACTTTCTAGACTTTTATGTAAGAACTGACAGGCTCCTGAAACTTGGTAAGATGCCAAAAAAATGAAAACATTTCACTGAAAACTAACATTCAGTAACATATATCGAGAATGCTCAAGGAAGAACATCTGTGAATGGAAAAGTACTGTGAAAAACTATTTCCATATTTACAGATTATTTGGGGGAACTTAGTGTCACTCAAAGCTCCCTTCTATATTGATTGAAATAAAATTTAGATTACATTCAGGTGTACAACCTACTAACTTTTCTTCACTTAACAATTTTGCACAACTGGCTCCAAGCTGTTGCTATCCAGATGTTCAGTGTCAGGGTTCTTGAAGCTTGTAGTCTCAATAAATATTTGAACTTGCCCAGCGGATGCCGTAGTCAGAGCAACATGAATACCATTTTCTGTCCTCCCAGTGAGGTAAAATCAGGTTCTTTAGAGTGGGAGCAGCCACGCTGCGCCTCTGCTCCACACACTCACTCTATCGTTATCTTTGAAACTTTCAGACTTTTTCCAGCATCGCTTTTGATGGGCATCCCATCCAGATCTGGTCTTGTAGGAACGTCTCTGAGTTGCTTCCTGCTTTACTTTGTTTCTTCCCCTGCACAGTTAGGGAAAACAGGCGGGCATCCCTGTCAGTCCTGACTGAGAGAATAAGCAGAAACCTGTGGCGACTGGCATCCTCTGCCCTGCAGGAGCAGGAACCAGACAATGTGCTGTCGCGGACAGACAATAGCAGCTTTGAGCAAACCCTTACCTCGCTAACCCTGCACTCCAGTCAAGAGCCTTCAGCCTTTGTACTTCGTTACTTTCTACCACAAAAGCTTGTGGCCTCCAAAGGTCTTTAGTGGGGGTCGAGGAGGGAAGTTGTTTAAAAAAAAATCAAAACTTTTCTCCCAGTTTACTACGAGGAGGGAAGTTGTTTAAAAAAAATCAAAACTTTTCTCCCAGTTTACTACGGGTTTCTTTATTGGTTGTCTTAAGTCAAATTTAGAATGAACATGAGAGGGAAATCTATTACCTGAATTTGGAGAAGAAAATGAAAGTCCTAAGTAGAATGGAAGCTGGGCAGTCTCTTGGAAGGGTTACGGATGAATTTGGTTCTCTGTACCATCTGTATTGGATCAACATTTACTGGTGGAACTGCAAACTTTGGATATATCACTTTGTATAATCACTTTGGAAATCAATCTGGCAGTTTCTCAAAAAATTGGAAATAATTCTAACTGCGGACCCAGCTATACCACTCCTGGGCATATACCCAGTAGATGCTCCAGCATGCAATAAGGACACATGCTCCACTATGTCCATAGCAGCCTTATTTATAATAGCCAGAAGCTGGAAAGAACCCAGATGTCCCTCAACAGAGGAATGGATACAGAAAATGTGGTTCATTTACACAATGGAATACTACTCAGCAATTAAGAATAAGGACATCATGAATTTTGCAGGCAAATGGATAGAACTAAAAAATATCATCCCGAGTGAGGTAACCTAGACCCAAAAGGACCCATGGTATGTACTCACTGATAAGTGGATACTAGTCATAAAGTACAGAATAGCCATAATATTCCACACAGACCCACAGAAGTTAAATAAGAAGGAAGACCCAAGCAAGGATACTTGAACCACACTTAGAAGGGAAAACAAAATAGTCATAGGAGGTAGAGGGAGGAAGGGGGTGGGATGAGGAGGGGAATGGGAAGGCAGGATCAGGTGCAGGGAGAGGCCAGAGGGCCAGAAGAATGAGTGGAAATCGGAAGCTCCCTGGGGCGGGGGTGGGGGTGGGGGTGGGGGTGGGTGTTGGGGAAGAGAATCTCTACGAGGTCCCAGAGACCTGAGGTGGGGGAGGCTCCCAGGACTCAATGTGAATGGCCTTAGCTGAGATACCCAACAGTGGGAACATGGAGCCTGTAGGCAGGCAGGACCCCAGTGGAAGGAGAGGGACACCAACCCACCCACTAAATTTTCAACCCAGAATTTGTCCCAGAAATGCAGGGATGGAGCAGAGACTGAAGGAAAGGCCAACAAATAACCAGCCCAACTCGAGACCCGTCTCATGGGCAAACACCCATCCCTGGCACTATTAAGAATACTCTGTTCTGCTTCTGGAAGGAGCCTAGCATAACTGTCCAGAACTGGACAGAAACAGATGCAGAGACCCACAGCCGACCATTAGATGGAGGTCAGGGACACCTGTGGAGGAGTTGGGGAAAGGATCAATGGCTCAGAAATGGATGGGAACTCCACAGGAGGACCAACAGACTCAACTAACATGGACCCTCGGGGACTCTCAGACTCTGAGTCAGCAAACAAAGAGCATACACAGGCTGGAACAAGGCCCCCAGGCACACATGTAGCAGATGTGCAGCTTGATCTTCATGGCTGCCTGTCTGGCCTCAGCGGGAGAGGATGTGTCTAATCTTGATGTGCTAGAGAGGTGGGATACCCAGAGGGGTCCCACTCTCTCAGAGACAGGGAGGATAGACGGGAGGAAGAGGCTAGGTGAGGAAGGGACAGGGAGGGGGAACAACATTTGGGGAAAAAAAAACCAACAGCAACAAAGAATGGACCGACTTTTCTGCTGAAACAGGATATCCCATTAGAAGGGGCTGCAAAGAGAAAGGGGCCTGGCAGGAACCAAATAGGATAATGTAGATGCAGCAGTTTCCATGTACTGCCGACAGAAATGCTCATCTGGCGTCCTCGTTAAAGGCATGGGGCTTCGGGCTGCTGCAGAAAGCTTTTCACGGTGTTTTGGCTGAACAAATTTTAAGGGCAGTACTGATTGACTTTTTATATTTTGAAATAGGCATGCAATTTTGGAAACCCAAAACAGGTAGAGAACATGTTTGAGGTTCAGTTTCAGAATACATTGAGCCATTTGTGTGTGTGTGGGGGGGGGAAGGCGTCTATGATAATTAAAGAGGAAAAACTACATTTAGCCCAAATGTGCAGTGGGGATGAGCCTGAAAATCAATGCCAGAGAACATTCAAACAAGTAGAAAAGATACCTGCCTCCCAGGGAGGAAAATAAACAAAGAATGGTTGTCTGCCATGAAGTGTGCAAATGCAAACAGAACTCACAAATTGACATCAGTCATTGGAAAAACGAAAGTACCCAAAAGTGTGAAAGAGGACACACACGCTCATTATCTAGAATACATTAACCTACCTAGGAAAGATGTTTAGTTCACAAGAGAATGGTTTTCAGAATGTTTCTTTCAAAATTTTGTTCCTGGGGACCATTGTTTTCAACTTAATGATCTAAGATTTCCTGAAGGGGAAGGACATTATGGCAGCATTAATTCTGGATAATTCTCCAGTTCACCCTTCTGCTGAAGCCTTAACCGGCAAGGATTGTCCAACAAGGTGCATATGCTTTACCCCTAATACTTTAGTGTTGACTCAGCCAATGAATCAAGGTGTGACCGTGAGCAGCAAACAACTTAAGGGATGGAAACCAACTTGAGTTTTGTGATTTGGGGAGAAAGTGAGGATGAACAGGATAAAAGATAAAAGGCAAGTTCCATAATTACAATCTACAATGTGAAAAGTGGAATTTTGAACAGCCCAAAAGGAACCTGTCGGTGATCTTTCAGGATTAGAAGGTGGGAGTTATAGAGAAATTCTCGAGAAAGGTGCAGAGTTAGAAACCAAGCTGGGTAGTGACAAGGTTCGGCTAATTGATGTAATAAAGTAAAAGGTTATTCCAAACAAACAAAAGATGAGATAACAAAGGAAGCTGTCCTAAGCAGGTGGCTGAAAAGGCAAACTGCTGAATGTAAATGACCTACTGTGAAAGAGAGGCTCTCCTAGAGCCTGACAAATGCAGAGGGGGCACTCTCAGCCAGCCATTGGACTGAGCACAGGGTCCCCAATGGAGGAGCTAGAGAAAGGACCCAAGGAGCTGAAGGGGGTTGCAGCACCATAGGAGGAACACAGGAGCCACCCAGTACTCCCAGAGCTCCCAGGGACAAAACCACCAATCAGAGAGTGCACATGGAGGGACCCATGGCTCCAGAAACATTGGCAGCAGAGGATGACCTTGTTGGACACCAAAGGGAGGAGAGGCCCTTGGTCCTGGGAAGACTTGATGCCTTAGTGTAGAGGAATACCAGGACAGGGAAGCAGAGGAGGGTTGATTGGGGAAGGGGAGATGGCTTGTGGGATTTTTGAGGAAGAGGGGAACCAGGAAAGGGGACAAAATTTGAAATGTAAATAAAGAATATATCTAATAAAAAAGATAGTTTGAACTAACTTCATAACTTTGTTGATCCCACACCTAGTTTCAAAGATTCCATATCACACTAAAAGAGAGGCAACAAAATATAGCCAAGAAAGTGTTTGAACATAAAATCCAGTCTGAATTGGTAGGTTATTTTATTTGTTTTTTCAAAATGATCCCCATAATATTAAAGATACTTCCAATATTCTAGTAATACACTATGTAAAGATAATTGTAATTATATAATGCAAACTTACTGTTGTCATTGTTTTTAATCAAACACATTATTTTTCAAATCAATGTCCACTTAAAAATAGTTTGAAAATAAATTGACACTTCTTTAAAAAAAATAAAAGAATGGCTAGTTTAAAAAGAGCTGAAGAGCCGGGCGGTGGTGGCGCACGCCTTTAATCCCAGCACTTGGGAGGCAGAGGCAGGTGGATTTCTGAGTTCGAGGCCAGCCTGGTCTACAGAGTGAGTTCCAGGACAGCCAGGACTACACAGAGAAACCCTGTCTCGAAAAAAAAACCAGAAAGAAGAAGAAGAAGAAGAAGAAGAAGAAGAAGAAGAAGAAGAAGAAGAAGAAGAAGAAGAAGAAGAGCTGAAGAAAGCCAACAGAAATGAACATGCTAACATGGGAGAGCCGACCCTAGACAAATAACTCTGGGAAACTAAAGACTGCTGAGAGAGTCAGCTGGATGCCTCCAATCAGTTATTCAATACCAAGTGGTCAATGCAGAAATCAGATACAGAAACAGCAACCCCACACGGACTCAGCAGGTTCTGCTTATATATTTATGCACATATATATATGTAATAATACTAAAAAGGAAGGAGACCATGAGTTTGAGAGCAAATCAACAAGGAACAAGTGAGGGGTTAGAGATGGGCGGAGGGGGAAATGACATAATATACTTTAATTTTATATTTTTCAAAAAAATAAAAATAATTTGGGCAAGAAAAAAGAATTCCTTTTGCAATTCCTATGTTATTGAGTGCAATAGCAGGTCCTTTGTTTTTATTGTTGTGGAGAATTTCATTATATGAAGAGACTACAATAGAATTAGATCATTGGGACAGTATTTAATCTCCATATTGGAAGTGCAAATTGTACTATGAAGATTCTATCTAGTACAAACCTTTTGGTGCTGTATGTACAAATTTCTTTATGACACACATGTAAAAATAGAATTGTTGAACCATAGCTTATATATCTGATTGTTTATTAGATACTACAACCATATACAATGAGCTAAAGTCTAATAAATTTCAAAATTTTTTTATTAAAATATAATTATATATTTCTCATTTCCCTTTCTCTAACCTGTTTCATGTTTCTCCCAACTCCTCACATTTATCGCCCCCTTTTCTCTATTATTGTTATGTTATTATTATATTCATATATACATAAAACCTCTTTCAGTGATGAACACCTAATTTGTTATCCAACACAGTCAATAACAATACAAAATCATGTACACGCAAACAACAAAAATGGACTCCTGAAAATATTTTTAAGAGTTCAAACTGTTTTAGAATATTGTTATCAGATATCATGCTTTAATAAAAAGAATGGCCATTCTAGTGGTTGTGAGTGCTGGCTCACTGTGTTTGCTTTAGATTGTTCTGGTAATAAATATGTACCGCTCTGTGGGCTTTTTAATTGTTTGCATATATAGTCTCTTTAAAGACATTGTCTACTTTTTTCTCCTGAATTTGTTTCTACTACTTGGGGGAGCTTTTCCTGTATAAACTCCATCCTCTGGAAATCGTAGTGACTTGCATTTATAAACTCTTATGAGGTTTTATGAACAGAATTTTTCAATTTTAATACTTGAACAATTATTAATTATTATTAATAATTTAATAATTTTAATTCTTTTTTCTCTCTTTATGTTCATACTTCTTTGGATTGATTAAGAAATCTTTATTTTACCATGACCATAAAAATATTTTCCTAATGTCATATTGTTGTCTTATCTCATGTATATTTGTACCCTATCTAGAACCAATTTTTATGTATGTTATCTGTACCGGTGTGGGTAAAAGGTCTAGGTTTGCTTGTTTTTAAACATACATCTAATCAACCCCAAAGTGTTTACTATAAATATAATTTTCCTTTTTGTGGTATGATCTTTGTGATAAATCAAATTATTGATACATGTGTTGGTCCTACATTTTGCTATTTGTTTTGTCTGTTCTTATATGAACATAGTTCCCTTAATTATATAGCTTTGTAATATACCTTATGTATGGTCATGAAAGTCATGCAGTTTTGTTATTTTTCTTCAGTAATGCTCTGATTACTCTTGGGATTTTGAATTTCCACATATACTTTAGAATCTGCTTCTTTTTTCTTTTTCATTAATTGTCTCACACACATTCAAACAACACACACACACACACTTGTACATTTGTGTTTCAGAGTTGATCACTGGGTATTAGATAACTAACTGGTGTGGTGTTCCTAGGGAAGACTATGCCCCACTCTCAGTTTTCCTTACTTGTCTTTAGTCCTTTCTGCAGGGTTGCAACCTCATGGGCTTTGTCTGTCCACATTATCATATCTACTGTTATTGTCCCTGAAAACACACATGAAAGCAACATCATGAATATTGAACAGGTTATACTTCTAAATTTGTGTGTGTGTGTGTGTAACAATTAATAATAAAACACAGGCCACAGATTAGAAAAAGAACAAAAAGAAATATATGGGAATGTTTGGAGGGAGGAAAGGAAAGGGAGAAATTTGTGATTATATTATACTCTCACAAATTAAAATAACTGTAAACAAGATGATTCAGAACATTTTCTTATGTCATCTAACAGTCTATACTCATAATCCCATGACTGTCTTTAAGATGTCTTTTTATAGTAACTTTATTTATTCAGCATACAGACAAAAAATATTGCCACGGGTTCTTTTTCCTCAAGATTCTTTTCTTAAAAAAAAAAATCCTTTTCTCATGTTAAGTCATACTTTTTCCTGGGTCCACATTAGCATTTGTATCGCTGTCATCCTTGTTCAGGTCATGTTTAACCAGCTATATTAGTAAAATTTTATGGGTACAATCTGACATTTCTAAGCAAACTCTGTGTTCCTCTGGCTCTTACAATCTTTATAGGTAACTAAAGAATACTGATAGAGATGGAAATAGCATTCCCTGGAAAGACCACACCAAATGGTTGTCCAATACCAAATGGTCAGCCTTGAAAGCATATATACATACAAGTAACATTACAGAGGCAAAGCAGGTTCCCAAATATGTATTTGGGAATGATTTTGAAAGAGAGCAAGATGGATGGTTACATAGGAGGGTTTATAGGGAAGAAATGGAAGGGGGAAATGATCTAATTATAATCTCCCCTAAAAAAAACAACTAAGAAGAGTACAACAATACAAACAACAGCAACAACAAACTTGAAATGACTATTTGTTTCCTAGACATATCAACTCATGAGTACTATAGAATGTCTCCTCTCCAACTCTGTGTGTGTTTGTGGGTGGTGTCTGTGTGCCTGTGACTGCTGTCCCTGTCCCTGGGTCTGTGTCTGTGCCCGTGTCTGTGCCTGCAGTCCCTGTCCCTGTGCCTGCTGTTGGTATCCCTGTGTCTGTGCCTATACCTTTCCCTGTGCCTGCTGTCCCTGTGCCTGTCCCTGCACCTGTGCCTGTGCCAGCTGTCCCTGTGCCTGTGTCTGTCCCTGTCCCTAAGCCTGTGCCTGTGCCTGTTGTCCCTGTGCCTGTGCTTGTGCCTGCTGTCCCTGTCCCTGTATCAGTGCCTGCTGTCCCTGTCCCTGTGCCTGTGCCTGCTATCCCTGTGCCTGTGACTGCTGTCCCAGTGCCTGTCCATGTCCCTGTCCCTGTGCCTATGCCTGCTGTCCCCTTGCCTATGTCTTTTCCCGTCCCTGCTGTTCCTATGCCTGTGTCTGTCCCTGTCTTTTTGCCTGTCCCTATGCCTGTGCCTGAGTCTGTGCCTGCTGTCCCTGTGCCAGTACTTTTGCCTACTGTTCCTATCCCTGTGCTTGAGCCTGCTGTCCCTGTGCCTGCGTCTGTCTCTGTCCCTCTGTCTGTGCTTGTGCCTGCTGTCCCTGTGCCTGTATCTGTGCCTGCTGTTCCTGTGCCTGTGTATGTGCCTGTGCCTTTTGTCCCTGTCCCTGTGTCTGTCCCTGTGCCTGCTCTCCCTGTGCCTGTGTCTGTGCCTGCTGTCCCTGTGACTGTCCCTGTGCCTGTGCTTGCTGTCCCTGTGCCTGCTGTCCCAGTGCCTGTGCCTGCTGTCCCTGTGCCTATGCCTGCTGTCCCTGACCCCGTTGCTGTGTCTGTACCTATGCCTGCTGTCCCTGTGCCTGTACCTGTGCCTGTGCTTGTGCCTTCTGTCCCTGTCCCTGTGCCTGTGCCTGCTGTTTCTGTGTCTGTCCCTGTCCCTGTGCCTGGGCCAGTGTCTGCTGTCCCTGTGCCTGTCACTGTGCCTGCTGTCCCTGTGCCTGTCACTGTGCCTGCTGTCACTCTGCCTGTGCTTGTGCCTGCTGTCCTGTGCCTGTGCCTGTGCTTGTACCTGCTGTTCCTGTGCCTGTGTCTGTCCCTGTCCCTGTACCTGCTGTCCATGTGCTTGTGACTGTGCCTGCTGTCCCTGTCCCTGGGCCTGGGCCTGCTGTCACAGAGCCTGTGTCTGTCGCTGTGCCTATGCCTGTGCCTGCTGTCCCTGTGCCTGTGCCTGCTGTCACTGTCCCTGTCCCTGTCCCTTTCTCTGCGACTGTGCTGGTGCCTGAGCCTGCTGTCCCTGTGTCTGTGCCTGTGCCTTCTGTCCCTGTCCCAGTGCCTGTGCCTGCTGTCCCTCAGCCTATGTCTGTCCCTGTGCCTGTGTCTGTATCTACTGTCCCTCCCTGTGCCTGTGCCTGTGCTTGTACCTGCTGTTTCTGTACCTGTGTCTGTCCCTGTCCCTGTGCCTATGTCTGTGCCTGCTGTCCCTGTCCCTGTGCCTGTGCCTGCTGTCCCTGTGCCTGTTCCTGTCCCTGTGCCTGTGCCTGCTGTCCCTGTGCCTGTTCCTGTCCCTGTGCCTGTGCCTGCTGTCCCTGTCCCTGTCCCTGTGCCTGCTGTCCCAGTGCCTGTTTCTGTCCCTGGGCCTGCTGTCCCTGATCCTGTGTCTGTGTCGGTACCTGTGCCTATGCTTGGGCCTGCTATCCCTGTACCTATGTCTGTGCCTGCTGTCCCCATCCCTGTACCTGTGCCTGCTGTCCCTGTGCCTGTCCCTGTGTGCCTGTGCCTGCTGTCCCTGTGCCTGTCCCTGTGTGCCTGTGCCTGTGCCTGCTGTCCCTGTGACTGTGCCTGTGCCTGCTGTCTCTGTCCCTGTGCCTGTGTCTGTGCCTGTGCCTGTCCCTGCTGTCCTTGACCCTGTGCCTGCTGTCCCTGTGCCTGTGCCTGCTGTCCCTGTCCCTGTCCTTTTCTCTGTGTCTGTGTCTGTGCCTGCTATCGCTGTGTCTGTGCCTCTGTCTGCTGTCTCTATGCCTTTGCCCAGTGTCCCTGTGTCTGTGCCTGTTCCTGCTGTTCCTGTACCAGTGCCTGTGCCTGTGCCTGCTGTCTGTGCCTGTGCCTGCTGTCCCTGTCCCTGTGCCTGTGCCTGCTGTCTGTGTCTGTGCCTTTTCCTCTGCCTGTGTCTGTGCCTATTCCTTCTGTCCCTATGTCTGTGCTTGTCCCTGTGCCTGTGCCAGCTGCCCCTGCCCCTTGTGCCTATGTCTGCTGTCCCTGTCCCTGTGCCTATGCCTGCTGTCCCAGTGCCTGTTACTGTCCCTGTGCCTGTACCTGCTATCCCTGTGCCTGTGCCTGCTGTCGCTGTCTGTGCCTGCTGTCCCTGTCCCTGTTTCTGTCCCTGTGCCTGTGCCTCTGACTGTCCCTGTCCTTGTGCCTGCTGTCCCTGTGCCTGTTACTATGCCTGTTGTCCCTGCCCCTGTGCCTATGTCTGCTGTCCCTGTACCTGTGGCTATGCCTGCTGTCCCAGTGCCTGTTACTGTCCCTGTGCCTGTGTCTGTACCTGCTGTCCCTGTCCCTGTGCCGGCTGTCTCTGTGCCTGTAACTGTCCTTGTCCTTGTGCCTGCTGTCCATGTGCCTGTGACTATGTCTGCTGTCCCTGTGCCTGTACCTGCTGTTCCTGTCCCTGTTTCTGTCCCTGTGCTTGTGCCTGTGACTGTCCCTGTCCTTGTGCCTGCTGTTCCTGTCCCTGTGCCTATGCCTGCTGTCCCAGTGCCTGTTACTGTCCCTGTGCCTGTACCTGCTATCCCTGTGCCTGTGCCTGCTGTCGCTGTCTGTGCCTGCTGTCCCTGTCCCTGTTTCTGTCCCTGTGCCTGTGCCTCTGACTGTCCCTGTCCTTGTGCCTGCTGTCCCTGTGCCTGTTACTATGCCTGTTGTCCCTGCCCCTGTGCCTATGTCTGCTGTCCCTGTACCTGTGGCTATGCCTGCTGTCCCAGTGCCTGTTACTGTCCCTGTGCCTGTGTCTGTACCTGCTGTCCCTGTCCCTGTGCCGGCTGTCTCTGTGCCTGTAACTGTCCTTGTCCTTGTGCCTGCTGTCCATGTGCCTGTGACTATGTCTGCTGTCCCTGTGCCTGTACCTGCTGTTCCTGTCCCTGTTTCTGTCCCTGTGCTTGTGCCTGTGACTGTCCCTGTCCTTGTGCCTGCTGTTCCTGTCCCTGTGCCTATGCCTGCTGTCCCAGTGCCTGTTACTGTCCCTGTGCCTGTACCTGCTATCCCTGTGCCTGTGCCTGCTGTCGCTGTCTGTGCCTGCTGTCCCTGTCCCTGTTTCTGTCCCTGTGCCTGTGCCTCTGACTGTCCCTGTCCTTGTGCCTGCTGTCCCTGTGCCTGTTACTATGCCTGTTGTCCCTGCCCCTGTGCCTATGTCTGCTGTCCCTGTACCTGTGGCTATGCCTGCTGTCCCAGTGCCTGTTACTGTCCCTGTGCCTGTGTCTGTACCTGCTGTCCCTGTCCCTGTGCCGGCTGTCTCTGTGCCTGTAACTGTCCTTGTCCTTGTGCCTGCTGTCCATGTGCCTGTGACTATGTCTGCTGTCCCTGTGCCTGTACCTGCTGTTCCTGTCCCTGTTTCTGTCCCTGTGCTTGTGCCTGTGACTGTCCCTGTCCTTGTGCCTGCTGTCCCTGTGCCTGTGCCTGCTGTCCCTGTCCCTGTTTCTGTCCCTATGCCTGTGCCTGCTGTTCCTGTCCCTGACCCTGTGCCTGCTGTCCCTCTCCCTGTGCCTGCTCTCCCTGTGCCTGTGCCTGCTGTCCCTGTCCCTGTGTCTGTGCCTGTGCCTGCTGTACCTGTCTCTGTGTCTGTGTCTGTGTCTGTGTCTGTGCCTGAGCCTGTGCCTGCTGTTCTTCTGTCTGTGCCTGTCCCTGGGGTCCCTGACCCTGTGCCTGTGTCCCTGTCCATGAGCCTGTGCCCATGCCTGCTGTCCCTGTTGCTGAGACTGTGCCTGTGCCTGCTGTCCCTGTCCCTGAGCCTGTGCCTGTGCCTGCTGTCTCTGTCCCTATGTCTCTGTCTGTGCCTGTCCTTGCTGTCCCTGACCCTGTGCCTGCTGTCCCTGTCCCTTTCTCTGTGTCTCTGCCTGTGCCTCCTGTGCCTGTGTCTGTGCTTGCTGTCCCTGTGTCTGTGCCTGTGCCTGCTGTCCTTATGCCTGTGCCTGCTGTTTCTGTGCATGTGCCTGTGCCTGTGCCTGCTGTCCCTTTGCCTGTGTCTGTCCCTGTCCCTGTACCTGCTGTCCATGTGCCTATGACTGTGGCTGATGTCCCTGTTCCTGTGCCTGTGACTGGGCTTGTGCCTACTGTTCCTGTCCCTGTGCCTGTGCCTAATGTCCCTGTTCCTGTGCCTGTGCCTGTGCCAGCTGTCCCAGTGCCTGTGTCTGTGCCTGTGCCTGTGACTGCTGTCCCTGTACCTGTGTCTGTCCCTGTCCCTACTGTCTATGTGCCTGTAACTGTGCCTGCGTCCCTGTGCCTGTGCCTGCTGTCCCTGTGTCTGTGCCTATGCCTACTGTCCTTGTCCCTGTGTCTGTGCCTGCTGTCCCAGTGCCTGTGTCTGTCCCTTGCCTATGCCTGTGCCTGCTGTCGCTGTGTCTGTGCCTGTGCCTGCTGTCCCTGTCCTTGTGCTTGAGCCTGATGTCCCTGTGCCTGTACCTGCTGTCCCTGTCCCTGTGCCTGTGTATACTGTCCCTGTCCCTGTGCCTATGCCTGCTGTCCATGTGCCTGTGTCTGTGCCTGTGACTGCTATCCCTGTTCCTGTGCCTGTGTCTGCTGTCCCCATGTCTGTGCCTGTGCCTACTGTCCCTGTCCCTGGGTGTGGGCCTGCTGTCCCTGTGCCTGTGTCTGTCCCTGTCCCTGTCCCTGCTGTCCATGTGCCTGTGACTGTGCCTGCTGTCCCTGTCCCTGTGCCTGTGTCTGCTGTCCTGGTGTCTGTGCCTGTGCCTACTGTCCCTGTCCCTGGGTGTGGGCCTGCTCTCCCAGTACCTGTGTCTGTCCCTGTGCCTATGCCTGTGCTTGCTGTCACTGTGTCTGTGCCTGTGCCTGCTGTATCCGTCCTTGTGCCTGTGCCTGATGTCCCTGTGCCTATGCCTGATGTACCTGTTCTAGTGCCTGATGTTCCTGTCCCAGTGCCTGTGGCTGCTGTCCCTGTCCCTTTCTCTGTGTCTGTCCCTGTGTCTGTGCCTGCTGTCCCTCTGCCTGTGCCTGCTGTCCCTGTCCCTGTCCCTGTGCCTGTGTCTGTGCTTGTGCCTGCTGTCCCTGTGGCTGTGTATGTGCCTGTGCCTTCTGTCCCTGTCCCTGTGCCTGTGTCTCTCCCTGTGCCTCCTCCCCCTGTGCCTGTGTCTGTGCCTGCTGTCCCCGTCCCTTTACCTGTGCCTGCTGTCCCTGTGCCTGTCCCTGGGCTTATGCCTGCTGTCCCTGAGTCTGTGTCTGCTGTCCCTGTGCCTGCTGTTTCTGTGCCTGTGTCTGTCCCTGTCCCTGTGCATGTGCCTGTTCCTTCTGTCCTTGTCCCTGTGCCTGTGCCTGCTGTCCTAGTGCCTGTGTCTGTCCCTGTGTCTGTGCCTATGCCTTCTGTCCCGGTGCCTGTGCCTGCTGTTCCTGTCTGTGTGCTGTACCTGCTGTTCCTGTTCCTGACCCTGTGCCTGTGCCTTCTGTGCCTGTGCTTGTGCCTGCTGTCCCTGTGCCTGTCCCTGTGCCTGTGCCTGCTGTTTCTGTGTCTGTGTCTATCCTTATCCCTGTGGATGTGCCTGTGCCTGCTGTACTAGTACCTGTGTCTGTCCCTGTCCCTGGGCCTCTGCCTGTGCCTGCTGTCCATGTGCCTGTCACTGTGCCTGCTGTCCCTCTGCCTGTGCTTGTGCCTGCTGTCCCTGTAAGAGTACCTGTGCCTGCTGTGCCAGTGCCTGTGTCTGTGCCTACTGTCCCTGTCCCTGGGCCTGGGCCTGCTCTCCCAGTGCCTGTGACTATGCCTGTACCTGCTGTCGCTGTGTCTGTGCCTGTCCCTGCTGTCCCTGTTCTTGTGCCTGTGCCTGATGTCCCTGTGCCTGTGCCTGATGTACTTGTCCCAGTGCCTGTGCCTGCTGTCGCTGTGTCTGTGCCAGTGCCTGCTGTCCCTGTACCTGTGGCTGTGCCTGATGTAACTGTCCCAGTGCCTGATGTTCCTGTCCCAGTGCCTGTGGCTGCTCTCCCTGTTCCTGTCCCTTTCTCTACGTCTATGCTGGTGCCTGGGCCTACTGTCACTGTCCCTGTGCCTGTGTCTTCTGTCCCTGTCATGGTGACTGTGCCTGCTGTCCCTCTGCCTATGTCTGTCCCTGTGCCTGTGTCTGTATCTGCTGTCCCTGTGCCTGTGCTTGTGCCTGCTATCCCTGTGCCTGCTGTTTCTGTGCCTGTGTCTGTCCCTGTGCCTATGCCTGTGCCTGCTGTCCCTGTGCCTGTGCCTGTGCTTGTGCCTGCTGTCCCTGTGCCTGTCCCTGTGCCTGCTGTTTCTGTGCCTGTGTCTGTCCCTGTCCCTGTGCCTATGCCTATGCCTGCTGTCCCTGTGCCTGTGCCTGCTATACCTGTCCCTGTGCCTGTGCCTGCTATCCCTGTCCCTGTGACTGCTGTCCCTGTGTCTGTGTCTGTCCCTGTCACTGCTGTCCATGTGCCTGTGACTGTGCCTGCTGTCCCTGTCCCTGTGCCTCTGTCTGCTGACACAGTGCCTGTTTCTGTCCCTGTGCCTGTGCCTGTGCCTGCTGTCCTTCTCCCTGTGTCTGTGCCTGTGCCTGTGCCTGCTGTCCCTGTCCCTGTGCCTGTGCCTGATTTCCCTGTGCCTGTGCCTGATGTACCTGTCTCAGTGCCTGATGTACCTGTCCCGGTGCCTGTGCCTGCTTTCCCTGTCCATGTCCCAGTGCCTGTTTCTGTCCCTTTGCCTGCTGTCCCTATCCCTGTGCCCATTCCTGTGCTTGTTGACCCTGTGCCTGTGCCTGCTGTCCCTGTCCCTGTGTCTGTCCCTCTCCCTGTGCCTGCTGTCCCTGTGCCTATGCCTGCTGTCCCTGTCCCTGTCCCCTTCTCTGTGTCTGGGCCTATGCCTGTGCCTCCTGTCCCTGTGCCTGTGTCAGATGTCCCTGTGTCTGTGTCTGTGCCTACTGTCCCTGTGCCTGTGTCTGTCTCTGTACCTCTGCCTGTGCCCATGCCTGTTCCTGCTGTCCCTGTGCTTCTGCCTGTGCCTGCTGTCCCTGTGCCTGTACATTCTGTTCCTGTGCCTGTGCCTGTACCTGTTCCTGCTGCCCCTGTACCTGTGCCTGCTGTCTCTGTGCTTCCGCCTGTGCCTGCTGTCCTTGTGCCTGTGCCTGTGCATGTGCATGTGCCTGCTGTCCCTATGCATGAGCCTGCTGTCCCTGTCACTGTGCCTGTGCCTGATGTCTCTGTGCTTCTGCCTGTGCCTCCTGTCCCTGTGCCTCCTGTCCCTGTTCCTGTGCCTGTGCCTGCTGTCTGTCTGTGCGTATTCCTGTGCCTGTGTCTGTGCCTACTCCTACTGTCCCTATGCCTGTGCTTGCTGTCCCTGGGCTTGTGCCTGTGCCTGCTGCCCCTGCCCCTATGCCTGTGCCTGCTGTCTGTGTCTGTGCCTTTTCCTGTGCCTGTGTCTGTGCCTATTCTGGCTGTCCCTGTGCCTGTGCCTGCTGTCCCTGTGCCTGTGCATGTGCCTGGGCCTGCTGTCCCTATGCCTGTGACTGCAGCCCCGTGCCTGCTGTCTCTGTGCCTCTGCCTGTGTCTCGTGTCCCTGTACCTGTGCCTGCTGTCTGTGTCTGTGCCTATTCCTGCTGCCCCTGTGTCTGTGCTTCTCCCTCTGCCTGTGCCTGCTGCCCCTGCCCCTGTGGCTATGTCAGCTGTTCCTGTCCCTGTGCCTATGCCTGCTGTCACAAGACCTGTTACTGTCCCTGTGCCTGCGACTGTACCTGCTGTCCCTGTGCCTACTGTCCCTGTGACTGTGACTGTCCCTGTCCTTGTGCCTACTGTCCATGTGCCTGTGCCTGTGCCTGCTGTCCCTGTGCCTGTGCCTGCTGTCACTGTCCCTGTACCTGCTATCCCTGTCCCTGAGCTTGTGCCTGTGCCTGCTGTCCCTGTGCCTGTGTCTGCTGTCCCTCTGCCTCTTCCTGTCCCTGTGCCTGAGCCCACTGTCCTTGTATCTGTGCCTGTGCCTGCTGTCCATGTCCCTGAGCCTGTGCCAGTGCCTGCTGTCCCTGTGTCTGTGTCTGTGCCTGTGCCTGTTGTACCAGTCTCTGTGTCTGTGTCTGTCCCTGTGCCTGCCGACTCTGTGCCTCTGCCTGTGCCTCCCGTCCCTGTGCTTGACCCTGTGCTTGCTGCCCCTGCCCCTGTGGCTATGTCAGCTGTTCCTGTCCCTGTGCCTATGCCTGCTGTCACAAGACCTGTTACTGTCCCTGTGCCTGTGCCTGTACCTGCTGTCCCTGTCCCTGTGCCTGCTATCCTTGTGACTGTGACTGTCCCTGTCCTTGTGCCTGTTGTCCATGAGCCTGTGCCTGTGTCTGCTGTCCCTGTGCCTGTGCCTGCTGTCTCTGTGACTCTGCCTGTGCCTCTTGTCCCTGTGCCTGTGCCTGCTTTCCCTGTTTCAGTCCCTGTGCCTGTGACTGTCCCTGTCCTTGTGCCTACTGTCCATGTGCCTGTCTGTGACTGTGCCTGTGCCTGCTGACCCTGTCCCTGAGCCTATGCCAGTGCCTGTGCCTACTCTCCCTGTCCCTGTGCCTGGGTCTGTGCCTGTGCCTGCTGTACCTGTCTCTGTGTCTATCCCTGTGCCTGCTGTCACTGGGACTCTGCCTGTGCCACCTGTCCCTGTGCCTGTGCCTGCTGTCCCTGTTTCTGTCCCTGTGCCTGTGACTGTCCCTGTCCTTGTGCCTGCTGTCCATATGCCTGTGACTGTGCCTGTTGCCCCTGCCTCTGTGCCTAAGTCTGCTGTCCCTGTCCCTGTGCCTATGCCTGCTGTCCCAGTGCCTATTACTGTCCCTGTGCCTGTGACTGTCCCTGTCCTTGTGCCTGCTGTCCCTGTGCCTGTGCCTGCTGTCACTAGCCCTGAGACTGTGCCTGTGCCTGCTGTCCCTCTCCATGTGCCAGCTGTCCCTGTGCCTGTGCCTGCTGTCTATCTGCCTCTTCCTGTCCCTGTGGCCACTGTCCTTGTGTCTGTGCCTGTGCCTGCTGTCCCTGTCCCTGAGCCTATGCCAGTGCATGTGCCTGCTGTCCATGTGTCTGTGTCTGTGCCTGCTGTACCAGTCTCTGTGTCTGTGTCTGTCCCTGTGCCTGTGCCTGCCATCTCTGTGCCTCTGCCTGTGCTTCCTGTCCCTGTTTCTGTGCTTTATCCTGTGTCTGTGCCCATGCCCCTGTGCCTATGACTGCTGACCCTGTGCCTATACCTGCTGTCCCAGTGCCTATTACTGTCCCCGTGCCTGTGACTGTCCCTGTCCTTGTGCCTGCTGTCTCTGTGCCTGTGCCTGCCGTCCATGTGTCTGTGCCTGCTGTCCCTGGCCCTGAGCCTGTGCCTGTACCTGTGCCTGCTGTCTCTCTCCCTGGGCCTGCTGTCCCTCTGCCTGTGCCTGTCTCCCTCTGCCTGTGCCTGCTGTCCCTCTGCCGCTTCCTGTCCCTGTGCCCACTGTCCTTGTGCCTGTGCCTCTGCCTGTGCCTGTGCCAGCTGTCCCTGTCCCTGAGCCTGTGTCAGTGCCTGTGTCTGCGGTCCTTGTGTCTGTGTCTGTGCCTGTTGTACCAGTCTCTGTGTCTGTCCCTGTGGCTGTGCCTGCCATCTCTGTGCCTCTGCCTGTGCTTCCTGTCCCTGTCCCTGTGTTTTACCCAGTGCTTGTTGCACATGCCCCTGTGCCTATGACTGCTGTCACTGTCCCTGAGCCTATACCTGTTGTCCCAGTGCCTATTATTGTCCCTGTGCCTGTGACTGTACCTGTCCTTGTGCCTGCTGTCCCTGTGCCTGTGTCTGTTGTCCCTGTGCCTGTGCCTGCAGTCCCTGTGCCTGTGCCTGTGCCTGCTGTCCCTGTCCCTGAGCCCGTGCCTGTGCCTGCTGTCCCTCTCCCTGTGCCTGTGTCCCTCTGCCTCTTCCTGTCCCTGTGCCCACTGTCCTTGTGTCTGTGCCTGTCCCTGAGCCTGTGCCTGAGCCTACTGTCCCTGTGCCTGTGCCTGCTCTCCCAGTGCCTGTGCCTGCTGTCCCCCTGCCTCTTTCTGTCCCTGTGCCCACTGTCCTTGTGTCTGTGCTTGTGCCTGTCCCTGTGCGTGCTGTCCCAGTCCCTGTGTCTGTGCCTGCTGTCCCAGTCCCTGTGTCTGTGCCTGCTGTACCAGTCTCTGTGTCTGTGTTTGTCCCTGTGCCTGTGCCTGTGCCTGCCATCTCTGTGCCTCTGCCTGTGCTTCCTGTCCCTGTATCTGTGCTTTACCCTGTGTCTGTTGCCCCTGCCCCTGTGCCTATGACTGCTGTCACTGTCCCTGTGCCTATACCTGCTGTTCCAGTGCCTATTATTGTCCCTGTGCCTGTGACTGTACCTGTCCTTGTGCCCGCTGTCCCTGTGCCTGTGTCTGTTGTCCCTGTGCCTGTGCCTGCAGTCCCTGTGACTGTGCCCGCTGTCCCTGTCCCTGAGCCCGTGCCTGTGCCTGCTGTCCCTCTCCCTGTGCC
Organism: Apodemus agrarius; assembly: GCA_964023405.1. NCBI lineage: Eukaryota > Metazoa > Chordata > Mammalia > Rodentia > Muridae > Apodemus > Apodemus agrarius. The sequence continues at coordinate 57,289,123 of OZ030010.1, read as the reverse complement.
TGCTGTCCCTGTGCCTGTGTCCCTCTGCCTCTTCCTGTCCCCGTGCCCACTGTCCTTATGTCTGTGCCTGTCCCTGAGCCTGTGCCTGAGGCTACTGTCCCTGTGCCTGTGCCTGCTCTCCCAGTGCCTGTGCCTGCTGTCCCTCTGCCTCTTTCTGTCCCTGTGCCCACTGTCCTTGTGTCTGTGCTTGTGCCTGTCCCTGTGTGTGCTGTCCCAGTCCCTGTGTCTGTGCCTGCTGTCCCAGTCCCTGTGTCTGTGCCTGCTGTACCAGTCTCTGTGTCTGTGTCTGTGTCTGTCCCTGTGCCTGTGCCTGCCATCTCTGTGCCTCTGCCTGTGCTTCCTGTCTCTGTGCCTGTGCTTTACCCTGTGCCTGTTGCCCCTGCCCCTGTGCCTATGACTGCTGTCCCTGTCCCTGTGCCTATACCTGTTGTCCCAGTGCCTATTACTGTCCCTGTGCCTGTGGCTGTCCCTGTCCTTTTGTCTGCTGTCCTTGTGCCTGTGCCTGTTGTCCCTGTCCCTGTGCCTGCTGTCCCTGGCCCTGAGCCTGTGCCTGTGCGTGCTATCCCTCTCCCTGTGCCAGCTGTCCCTCTGCCTGTGCCTGCTGTCCCTCTGCCTCTTCCTGTCCCTTTGCCCACTGTCCTTGTGTCTGTGCCTGTGCCTGCTGTCCCTGTCCCTGAACCTGCTGTCCCTGTGCCTGTGCCTGCTGTCCCTCTGCCTCTTCCTGTCCCTGTGACCAATGTCCTTGTGTCTGTGCCTGTGGCTGTGGCTGCTGTCCCTGTGCCTGTGCCTCGTGTCCCTCTGCCTATTCCTGTCCCTGTGCCTGTGCCTGCTGTCCCTGTTTCTGTCCCTGTGCCTGTGCTTGTTACTGTCCCTGTCCGTGTGCCTGCTGTCCATATGCATTTGAATGTGCCTGTTGCCCCTGCCTCTGTGCCTATGTCTGCTGTCCCTGTTCCTGTGCCTATGCCTGCTGTCCCAGTGCCTATTACTGTCCCTGTCCCTGTTCCTATGCCTGCTGTCCCAGTGCCTATTACTGTCCCTGTGCCTGTGCCTGCCATCTCTGTGCCTCTGCCTGTGCTTCCTGTCCCTGTGCCTGTTGAACCTGCCCCTGTGCCTATGACTGCTGTCCCTGTCCCTGTGCCTATGCCTGCTGTCAGAAGACCTGTTACTATCCCTGTGCCTGTGCCTGTACCTGTTGTCCCTGTGCCTGCTGTACCTGTGCCTGTGACTGTCCCTGTCCTTGTGCCTGCTGTGCCAGTGCCTGTGCCTGCTATCCCTGTGCCTATGCCTGCTGTCCCTGTGCCTGTGCCTGCTGTCCCTGTCCCTGAGCCTGGGCCTGTGCCTGCTGTCCCTCTCCCTGTGCCTGCTCTCCCTGTGCCTGTGCCTGCTGTCCCTCTGCCTCTTCCTGTCCCTGTGCCTGTGCCTGCTGCACCTGTTTCTGTCCCTGTGCCTGTGACTGTCCCTGTGCCTGTGCCTGCTGTCCATATGCCTGTGACTGTGACGGTTGCCCCTGCCTCTGTGCCTAAGTCAGCTGTCCCTGTCCCTGTGCCTATGCCTGCAATCCCAGGGCCTATTACTGTCCTTGTGCCTGTTACTGTCCCTGTCCTTGTGCCTGCTGTCCCTGTGCCTGTGCCTGCTGTCCCTGTGTCTATTCCTGTCCCTTTGCCCACTGTCCTTGTGTCTGTGCCTGTGCCTGTGCCTGCTGTACCTGTCCCTGAACCTGTGCCAGTGCCTGGGCCTGCTGTCCCTGTTTCTTTGTCTGTGCCTGCTGTACAGGTCTCTGTCTGTGTCTGTCCCTGTGCCTGTGCTTTACCCTGTGCTTGTTGCCCCTGCCCCTGTGCCTATGACTGCTGTCCCTGTCCCTGTGCCTATGCCTGCTGTCACAAGACCTGTTACTATCCCTGTGCCTGTGCCTGTACCTGCTGTCCCTGTGCCTGTTGTACCTATGCCTGTGACTGTCCCTGTCCTTGTGCCTGCTGTCCATGTGACAGTGCCTGTGCCTGCTGTCCCTGTTTCTGTCCCTGTGCCTGTGACTGTCCCTGTCCTTGTGCCTGTTGTCCATATGCCTGTGACTGTGCCTGTTGCCCCTGCCTCTGTGACTATGTCTGCTGTCACTGTCCCTGTGCCTATGCCTGCTGTCCCAGTGCATATTACTGTCCCTGTGCCTGTGACTGTCCCTGTGCCTGTGCCTGCTGTCCCTGTGCCTGTGCCTGCTGTCCCTGTGCCTGTGCCTGCTATCCCTGTGCCTGTGCCTGCTGTCCCTGTGCCTGTGCCTGCTGTCCCTCTGCCTTTTCCTGTCGATGGGCCCACTGTCCTTGTGCCTGTGCCTGCTGTCCATGTGCATGTACCTGCTGTCCCTGTCCCTGTGCCTGTTCCACTGCCTATACCTGCTCTCTCTGTTTCTGTGTCTGTGCCTGCTGTACCAGTCTCTGTGTCTGTGTCTGTCCCTGTGCCTGTGCCTGCCATCTCTGTGCCTCTGCCTGTGCTTCCTGTACCTGTGCCTGTGCTTTACCCTGTGACTATTGACCCTGCCCCTGTGCCTATGACTGCTGTCCCTGTCCCTGTGTCTATACCTGCTGTCCCAGTGCCTATTACTGTTCCTGTGACTGTGACTGTCCCTGTCCTTGTGCCTGCTGTCCCTGTGCCTGTGATTGCTGTCCCTGTGCCAGTGCCTGCTGTCCATGTGCCTGTGCCTGCTGTCCCTGGCCCTGAGCCTGTGCCTGTGCCTGCTGTCCCTCTGCCTCTTTCTGTCCCTGTGCCCACTGTTATTGTGTCTGTGCTTGTGCCTGTCCCTGTGCGTGCTGTCCCAGTCCCTGTGTCTGTGCCTGCTGTCCCAGTCCCTGTGTCTGTGCCTGCTGTACCAGTCTCTGTGTCTGTGTCTGTCCCTGTGCCTGTGCCTGCCATCTCTGTGCCTCTGCCTGTGCTTCCTGTCCCTGTCCCTGTGCTTTACCCTGTGCCTGTTGCCCCTGCCCCTGTGCCTATGACTGCTGTCCCTGTCCCTGTGCCTATACCGGCTATCCCAGTGCCTATTACTCTCCCTGTGCCTGTGACTGTCCCTGTCCTTGTGCCTGCTGTCTCTCTGCCTCTTTCTGTCCCTTTGCCACTGTCCTTGTGTCTGTGCCTGGGCCTGGGCCTGTCCCTGTGCCTGCTGTCACTGTCCCTGAGCCTGTGCCTGTGCATGTGCCTGCTGTCTCTGTCCCTGTATCTGTGCCTGCTTTACCAGTCTCTGTGTCTGTGTTTGTCCATGTGCCTGTGCTTTAACCTGTGCCTATTACCCCTGCGCCTATGACTGCTCTCCCTGACCCTGTGCCTATACCTGTTGTTCCAGTGCCATTTACTGTCCTTGTGCCTGTGACAGTCCCTGTCCTTGTGCCTGCTGTCCCTGTGCCTGCACCTGCTGTCCCTGTACATGTGTCTGCTGTCACTGGCCCTGACCTGTGCCTGTGCCTGCTGTCCCTCTCCCTGTGCCAGCTGTCCCTCTGCATGTGCCTGCTGTCCCTCTGCCTCTTCCTGTCCCTGTGCCCACTGTCCTTGTGTCTGTGTCTGTGCCTGTGCGTGCTGTCCCTGTCCTTGAGCCTGTGCCAGTGCCTGTGCCTGCTATCCCTGTGCCTGTGCCTGCTGTCCCTGTCCCTGTGTCTGTGTCTGTGCCTGCTGTACCAGTCTCTGTGTCTGTGTCTGTCCCTGTACCTGTGCCTGTGCCTGTCATCTCTGTGCCTCTGCCTGTGCTTCCTGTCCCTGTGTCTGTGCTTTACCCTGTGTCTGTACCCATGCCCCTGTGCCTATGACTGTTGTCCCTGTGCCTATACCCGCTGTCCCAGGGCCTATTACTGTCCCCGTGCCTGTGACTGTCCCTGTCCTTGTGCCTGCTGTCCCTGTGCCTGTGCCTGCTGTCCCTGTGCCTGTGCCTGCTGTACCTGGCCCTGAGCCTGTGCCTGTGCCTGTGCCTGCTGTCCCTCTCCCTGTGCCTGCTGTCCCTCTGCCTGTGCCTGCTGTCCCTCTGCCTCTTTCTGTCCCTGTGCCCACTGTCCTTGTGTCTGTGCCTGTGCCAGTGCCTGTGCCTGCTGTCCCTGTCCCTGTCCCTGTGCCTGTGCCTGCTGTCCCTCTCCCTGTGCCTGCTGTCCCTCTGCCTGTGCCTGCTGTCCCTGTGCCTGTGCCTGTTGTCCCTCAGCCTCTTCCTGTCCCTGTGCCCACTGTCCTTAGTCTGTGTCTGTGCCTGTCCCTGTGTCTGTGCCTGTGCCAGTACCTGCTGTCCCTGGCCCTGAGCCTGTGCCTGTGCCTGCTTTCCCTCTCCCTGTGCCTGCTGTCCCTGTGCCTCTTCTTGTCCCTGTGCCCACCGTCCTTGTGTTTGTGCCTACTGTACCAGTCTCTGTGTCTGTGTCTGTCCTTGTGCCTGTGCCTGCCATCTCTGTGCCTCTGCCTGTGCTTCCTGTCCCTGTGCCTGTTGCCCCTGCCCCTGTGCCTATGACTGCTGTCCCTGTCGCTGTGCCTATACCTGCTGTCCCAAGCCTATTACTGTCCCTGTGCCTGTGACTGTCCCTGTCCTTGTGCCTGCTGTCCATAGGCCTGTGACTGTGCCTGTAGCCCCTGCCTCTGTGCCTAAGTCTGCTGTCCCTGTCCCTGTGCCTATACTTGTTGTCCCAGTGCCTATTACTGTCCCATTGCCTGTGACTGTCCCTGTCCTTGTGCCTGAGGTCCCTGTGCCTGTGCCTGCTGTCCCTGTACATGTGCCTGCTGTCACTGGCCCTGAGCCTGTGCCAGTGCCTGTGCCTGCTGTCCCTGTGTCTGTTTCTCTGCCTGTTTACCAGGCACTGTGTCTGTGTCTGTCCCTGTGCCTGCCATCTCTGTGCCTCTGCCTGTGCTTCCTGTCCCTGTGTCTGTGCTTTACCCTGTGTCTGTGCCCATGCCCCTGTGCCTATGACAACTGTCCCTGTGCCTACACCTGCTGTCCCAGTGCCTATTACTGTCCCATTGCCTGTTACTGTCCCTGTCCTTGTGCCTGCTGTCTTTGTGACAGTGCTTGTGCCTGCTGACCCTGTTTCTGTCCCTGTGCCTGTGCCTGTGACTGTCCCTGTCCTTGTGCCTGCTGTCCATATGCCTGTGCCTATGCGTGTTGCCCCTGCCTCTGTGACTATATCTGCTGTCACTGTCCCTGTGCCTATGCCTGCTGTTCCAGTGCATATTACTGTCCCTGTGCCTGTGACTGTCCCTGTCCTTGTGCCTGCTGTTTCTGTGCCTATGCCTGCTGTCCCTGTCACTGAACCTGTGCCAGTGCCTGTGCCTGCTGTACCTGTTTCTTTGTCTGTGCCTGCAGTACCAGTCTCTGTCTGTGCCTGTGCCTGTGATTGCTGTCCCTGTGCCAGTGCCTGCTGTCCCTGTGGCTGTTCTTGCTGTCCTTGGCCCTGAGCCTGTGCCTGTGCCTGCTGTCTCTCTCCCTGTGCGTGCAGTCCCTGTGCCTGTGCCTACTGTCCCTAGCCCTCAGACTGTTCCTGTGCCTGCTGTCCTTATGCCTGTGCCTGCTGTCCCTGTCCCTGTCCCTGTGCCTGCTGTCCCTCTCCCTGTGCCTGCTGTCCCTGTGCCTGTGCCTGCTGTCCCTCAGCCTCTTCCTGTCCCTGTGCCCACTGTCCTTAGTCTGTGCCTGTGCCTGTGCCTGTACCTGCTGTCCCTCTCCCTGTGCCTGCTGTCCCTCTGCCTGTGCCAGCTGTTCCTCTGCCTCTTCTTGTCCCTGAGCCCACCGTCCTTGGGTTTGTGCCTGCTGTACCAGTCTCTGTTTCTGTGTCTGTCCCTGTACCTGTGCCTGCCGTCTCTGTGCCTCTGCCTGTGCTTCCTGTCCCTGTGCCTGTGCTTTACCCTGTGCCTGTTGCCCCTGCCTCTGGGCCTATGACTGCTGTCCCTGTCGCTGTGCATATACCTGCTGTCCCAGTGCCTATTACTGTCCCCGAGCCTGTGACTTTCCCTGTCCTTGTGCCTGCTGTCCCTGTGCCTGTGCCTGCTGTCCCTGTGCCTGCTGTCCCTGGCCCTGAGCCTGTGCCTGTGCCTGCTCTCCCTCTGCCTGTGCCTGCTGTCCCTATGCCTCTTCCTGTCCCTCAGCCCACTGTCTTTTTGTCTGTGCCTCTGCCTGTGCCTGTGCCTGTTGTCCCTGTCCCTGAGCCTGTGTCAGTGCCTGTGTCTGCTGTCCCTGTGTCTGTGTCTGTGCCTGCTGTACCAGTCTCTGTGTCTGTGTCTGTCCCTGTGACTGTGCCTGCCGTCTCTATGCCTCTGCCTGTGCTTCCTGTCCCTGTCCCTGTGCTTTACCCTGTGCTTGTTGCCCCTGCCCCTGTGCCTATGACTGCTGTCCCTCTCCCTGTGCCTATGACTGCTGTCTCTGTCCCTGTGCCTATACCTGCTGTCCCAGTGCCTATTGCTGTCCTTGTGCCTGTGACTGTCCCTGTCCTTGTGCCTGCTGTCCCTGTCCCTGTGCCTGCTGTCCCTGTGCCTGGGCCTGCTGTCCCTGTGCCTGGGCCTGCTGTCCCTGTGCCTGGGCCTGCTGTCCCTGTTCCTGTGCCTGTGCCTGCTGTCCCTCTCTCTGTGCCTGTTCTCCCTGTGCCTGTGCCTGCTGTCCCTCTGCCTCTTTCTGTCCATATGTCCCTGTCCCTGTGCCTATGCCTGCAATCCGAGGGCCTATTACTGTCCTTGTGCCTGCTACTGTCCCTGTCCTTGTGCCTGCTGTCACTGTGCCTGTGCCTGCTGTCCCTCTGTCTATTCCTGTCCCTTTGCCCACTGTCCTTGTGTCTGTTCCTGTGCCTGTGCCTGCTGTCCCTGTCCCTGAGCCTGTGCCAGTGCCTGTGCCTGCTTTCCCTGTTTCTTTGTCTGTGCCTGCTGTACCAGTCGCTGTCTGTGTCTGTCCCTGTTTTTGTGCCTGCCGTCTGTGCCTCTGCCTGTGCTTCCTGTCCCTGTGCCTGTGCTTTTTCCTGTGCTTGTTGCCCCTGCCCCTGTGCCTATGACTGCTGTCCCTGTCCCTGTGCCTATGCCTGATGTCACAAGACCTGTTACTATCCCTGTCGCTGTGCCTATACCTGCTGTCCCAGTGCCTATTACTGTCCCTGTGCCTGTGCCTGCCCCTGTCCTTGTGCCTGCTGTCCATATGCCTGTGACTGTGACTGTTGTCCCTGCCTCTGTGACTATGTCTGCTGTCACTGTCCCTGTGCCTATGCCTGCTGTCCCAGTGCATATTACTGTCCCTGTGCCTGTGACTGTCCCTGTGCCTGTGCCTGCAGTCCCTGTACCTGTGCCCACTGTCCTTTTGTCTGTGTCTCTGCCTGTGCCTGTTCCCGCTGTCCATGTGCCTGTACCTGCACCTGCAGTCCCAGTGCCTATTACTGTCCCTGTGTGTGTGACTGTCCCTGTCCTTGTGCCTTCTGTCCCTCAGCCTCCATCTTTCCCTGTGCCCACTGTCTTTGTCCCTGTGCCTTTGCCTGGGCCTGTGCCCGCTGTCCCTGTCCCTGAGCATGTTCCAGTGCCTGTGCCTGCTGTCCCTGTCCCTGTGTCTTCCTGCTGTACCAGTCTCTGTGTCTGTGTCTGTCCTTGTGCCTGTGCCTGTTGTCCCTGTCCCTTAGCCTGTGCCTGAGCCTGTGCCTGTGCCTGCTGTGCCTCTCCCTGTACCAGCTGTCCCTCTGCCTGTGCCTGCTGTCCCTCTGCCTCTTCCTGTCCCTGTGCACACTGTCGTTGTGTCTGTGTTTCTGCCTGTGCCTGTGACTGTCCCTGTCCCTGTGCCTGTGCCTGTGCCAGTGCCTGTGCCTGCTGTCCCTCTGCCTCTTCCTGTCCTTGTGCCCACTGTCCTTGTTTCTGTGTCTGTGCCTGCTGTCCCTGTCCCTGAGCCTGTGCCAGTTCCTGTGCCTGCTGTCCCTGTTTCTGTGTCTGTGCCTGCTGTACCAGTCTCTGTGTCTGTGTCTGTCCCTGTGCCTGCTGTCTCTGTGCCTCTGCCTGTGCTTCCTGTCCCTGTGCCTGTGTTTTACCCTGTGCCTGTTGCCCCTGCCCCTGTGCCTATGACTGCTGTCCCTGTCCCTGTGCCTATACCTGTTGCCCCAGTCCTATTACTGTCCCTGTGCCTGTGCCTGTTGTTCCTGTCACTGTGCCTGCTGTCCCTGGCCCTGAGCCTGTGCCTGTTCCTCTGGGTGCTATCCATCTCCCTTTGCCAGCTGTGCCTGAGCCTGTGCCTGCTGTTCCTGTGCCTCTTCCTGTCCCTGTGCCCACTGTCCTTGTGCCTGAGCCTGTGCCTGTGCCTGCTGTCCCTCTGCCTCTTCTTGTCCCTGTGCCTACTCTCCTTGTGTTTGTGCCTGCTGTACCAGTCTCTGTGTCTGTGTCTCTCCCTGTACCTGTGCCTGTGCTTTACCCTGTGCCTGTCTCTCCTGCCCCTGTGCCTGTGACTGCTGTCCCTGTCCCTGTGCATATGCCTGCTGTCACAAGACCTGTTACTATCCCTGTGCCTGTGCCTGTGCCTGTACCTGCTGTCCCTGTGCCCGCTGTACCTATGCCTGTGACTGTCCCTGTCCTTGTGCCTGCTGTCCATGTGACAGGGCCCGTGCCTGCTGTCCATATGCCTGTGACTGTGCGTGTTGCCCCTGCCTCTGTGACTATGTATGCTTTCACTGTCCCTGTGCCTATGCCTGCTGTCCCAGTGCATATTACTGTCCCTGGGCCTGTGACTGTCCCCGTCCGTGTGCCTGCTGTCCCTGTGCCTGTGCCTGCTGTCCCTGTGCCTGTGCCTGTTGTCCCTCTGCCTCTTCCTGTCCCTGGGCCCACTGTCCTTTTGCCTGTCCCTGCTGTCCGTGTGCATGTACCTGCTGAACCTGTCCCTGAGCCTGTGCCAGGGCCTGTACCTGCTGTCCCTGTATCTGTGCCTGTTGTGCCAGTCTCTGTGTTTGTGTCTGTCCCTGTGCCTGTTCCTGCCATCTCTGTGCCTCTGCCTGTGCTTCCTGTCCCTGTGCCTGTGCTTTACCCTGTGCCTGTTGCCCCTGCTCCTGTGCCTATGACTGCTGTCCCTGTCCCTGTGCCTATACCTGCTGTCCCAGTGCCTATTACTGTCCCCGAGCCTGTGACTTTCCCTGTCCTTGTGCCTGCTGTCCCTGTGCCTGTGCCTGCTATCCCTGTGCCTGTGCCTGCTGTCCCTGTCCCTGTGTCTGTGTCTGTGCCTGCTGTACCAGTCTCTGTGTCTGTCCCTGTACCTGTGCCTGCCATCTCTGTGCCTCTGCCTGTGCTTCCTGTCCCTGTGTCTGTGCTTTACCCTGTGTCTGTGCCCATGCCCCTGTGCCTATGACTGCTGTCCCTGTGCCTATACCTGCTGTCCCAGGGCCTATTACTGTCCCCGTGCCTGTGACTGTCCCTGTCCTTGTGCCTGCTGTCCCTGTGCCTGTGCCTGCTGTACCTGGACCTGAGCCTGTGCCTGTGCCTGTGCCTGCTGTCCCTCTCCCTGTGCCTGCTGTCCCTCTGCCTGTGCCTGCTGTCCCTCTGCCTCTTTCTGTCCCTGTGCCCACTGTCCTTGTGTCTGTGCCTGTGCCTGTCCCTGTGCCTGCAGTCCCTGTCCCTTAGCCTGTGCCAGTGCCTGTGCCTGCTGTCCCTGTCCCTGTGTCTGTGCCTGCTGTCCCTCTGCCTCTTCCTGTCCCTGTGCCCACTGTCCTTGTGTCTGTGCCTGTGCCTGTGACTGTCCCTGTGCCTGCTGTCCCTGTCCCTGAGACTGTTCCAGTGCCTGTGCCTGCTGTCACTTTCCCTGTGTCTGTGCCTGCTGTGCCAGTCTCTGTGTCTGTGTCTGTCTCTGTCTGTGCCTGCCGTCTCTGTGCTTCTGCCTGGGCTTCCCGTCCCTGTGCCTGTGCTTTACCCTGTGCCTGTTGCCACTGCTCCTGTGCCTATGACTGCTGTCCCTGTCCCTGTGACTATACCTCTGTCCCAGTGCCTATTACTGTTCCGGTGACTGTGACTGTCCCTGTCCTTGTGCCTGCTGTTCTTGTGCCTGTGCCTGTTGTCCCTGTGCCTGTGTCTGCTGTCACTGGCCCTGAGCCTGAGCCTGTGCCTGTTCCTTCAATCCCTCTCCCTGTTCCAGCTGTTCCTCTGCCTGTGCCTGCTGTCTCTCTGCCTCTTCATGTCCCTGTACCCACTGTCCTAGTGTCTGTACCTGTGCCTGAGCCCGCTGTCCCTGTTCCTGAACCTGCAGTCCCTGTGTCTGTGCCTGCTGTCCCTCTGCCTCTTCCTGTCCCTGTGCCCACTGTCCTTGTGTCTGTGCCTGTGCCTGCTGTCCCTGAACCTGTGCCAGTGCCTGTGCCTGCTGTCCCTCTCCCTGTGACTGCTGTCACTGTGCCTGTGCCTGCTGTCCCTCTATCTATTCCTGTCCATGTGCCTGTGCCCATGGTCCTTGTGTCTGTGCCTGTGCCGGTGCCTGCTGTACCTGTCCCTGAACCTGTGCCAGTGCCTGTGCCTGCTGTCCATGTGTCTGTGTCTGTGCCTGTGCCTGCTGTACCAGTCTCTGCTGTCTCTGTCTCTGTCTGTGCCTGTGCCTGCCGTCTCTGTGCCTCTGCCTGTGCTTCCCGTCCCTGTGCCTGTGCTTTACCCTGTGCCTGTTGCCCCTGCCCCTGTGCCTATAACTGCTGTCCCTGTCCCTGTGCCTATACTTGTTGTTCCTCTGCTTATTACTGTCCCTGTGCCTGTGACTGTCCCTGTCCTTCTGCCTGCTGTCCTTGTGCCTGTGCCTGTTGTCCCTGTCCCTGTGCCTGCTGTCCCTGGCCCTGAGCCTGTGTCTGTGCCTGCAATCCCTCTCCCTGTGGCAGCTGTTCCTCTGCCTGTGCCTGCTGTCTCTCTGCCTCTTCCTGTCCCTGTACCCACTGTCCTGGTGTCTGTGCCTGTGCCTGTGCCTGCTGTCCCTGTCCCTGAACCTGCTGTACCTGTGCCAGTGCCTGCTATCCCTCTGCCTCTTTCTGCACCATATGATGGGATATATAAAAGAGAGAAAGGGTATTAGTGAGTATGGCATGTGCCTGTGCCTGCTGTCCCTGTCCCTGAACCTGCTGTCCCTGTGCCTGTGCCTACTATCCCTCTGCCTCTTCCTGTCCCTGTGCCCACTGTCCTTGTGTCTGTGCCTGTGCCTGCTGTCCCTCTTCCTGTGCCTGCTGTCCCTGTGCCTGTGCCTGCTGTCCCTCTGCCACTTCCTGTCCCTGTGCCCACTGTCCTTGTGTCTGTGCCTGTCCCTGTGCCTGCAGTCCCTGTCCCTGAGACTGTGCCAGTGCCTGTGCCTGCTGTCACTTTCCCTGTGTCTGTACCTGCTGTGCCAGTCTCTGTGTCTGTGTCTGTCTCTGTGTCTGTGCCTGCCGTCTCTGTGCCTCTGCCTGTGCTTCCTGTCCCTGTGTCTGTGCTTTACCCTGTGCCTGTTGCCCCTGCCCCTGTGCCTATGACTGCTGTCTCTGTCCCTGTGCCTATACCTGTTGTTCCTCTGCCTATTACTGTCCCTGTGCCTGTGACTGTCCCTGTCCTTGTGCCTGCTGTCCTTGTGCCTGTGCCTGTTGTCCCTGTCCCTGTGCCTGCTGTCCCTGGCCCTGAGCCTGTGCCTGTGCCTGCAATCCCTCTCCCTGTGCCAGCTGTCCCTCTGCCTGTGCCTGCTGTCTCTCTGCCTCTTCATGTCCCTGAATCCACTGTCCTAGTGTCTGTGCCTGTGCCTGTGCCTGCTGTCCCTGTTCCTGAACCTGCTGTCCCTGTGCATGTGCCTACTATCCCTCTGCCTCTTCCTGTCCCTGTGCCCACTGTCCTTGTGTCTGTGCCTGTGCCTGCTGTCCCTCTTCCTGTGCCTGCTGTCCCTGTGCCTGTGCCTGCTGTCCCTCTGCCACTTCCTGTCCCTGTGCCCATTGTCCTTGTGTCTGTGCCTGTTCTTGTGCCTGCTGTCCCAGTCCCTGAGCCTGTGCGAGTGCCTGTGTCTGCTGTCCCTGTGTCTGCGTCTGTGTCTGTGCCTGTGCCAGCTGTACCTGTCTGTGTCTGTGTCTGTGTCTGTCCCTGTGCCTGTGCCTGCCATCTCTGTGCCTCTGCCTGTGCTTCCTGTCCCTGTGCCTGTGCTTTACCCTGTGCCTGTTGCCCCTGCTCCTGTGCCTATGACTGCTGTCCCTGTCCCTGTGCCTATGCCTGCTGCCCAGTGCATATTACTGTCCCTGTGCATGTGACTGTCCCTGTGTTTGTGCCTGCTGTCCCTGTGCCTGTGCCTGCTGTCCCTCTCTCTGTGCCTGCTGTCCCTGTGCCTGTGCCTGCTGTCCCTCTGGCTCTTTCTGTTGCTGTGCCCACTGTCCTTGTATCTGTGTCGGTGCATCTGCCTGTGCCTGCTGTCCCTGTCCCTGTCCCTGAGCTTGTGCCAGTGCCTGTGCTTGCTGTCCCTGTGTCTGTTTCTCTGCCTGTTTACCAGGCACTGTGTCTGTGTCTGTCCCTGTGCCTGCCATCTCTGTGCCTCTGCCTGTGCTTCCTGTCCCTGTGCCTGTGCTTTACCATGTGCCTGTTGCCCCTGCCCCTGTGCCTATGACTGCTGTCCCTCTCCCTGTGCCTATACCTGCTGTCCCAGAGCCAATTACTGTCCCACTGCCTGTGACTGTCCCTGTCCTTGTGCCTGCTGTCCCTGTGCCTGTGATTGCTGTCCCTGTGCCTGTGCCTGCTATCCCTGTGCCTGTGCCTGCTGTCCTTGGCCCTGAGCCTGTGCCTATGCCTGCTGTCCCTGTCCCTGTGCCTGCTGTCCCTGTGCCTGTGCCTGCTATCCCTCTGCCTATTCCTGTCCCTGTTCCCACTGTCCATGTGTCTGTGCCTATGCTTGTGCTTCTGTCCCTGTGCCTATGCCTGTGCCTGTTGTCCCTGTACCTGAGACTGTGCCTGTGCCTGCTGTCTCTCTCTCTTTGCCTGCTCTCCCTGTGCCTGTGCCTGTTGTCCCTCTGCCTCTTCCTGTCCCTATGCCTGTGCCTGCTGTCCCTGTTTCTGTCCGTGTGACTTTTCCTGTGACTGTCCCTGTCATTGTGCCTGCTGTCCATATGCCTGTGACTGTGAATGTTGCCCCTGCCTCTGTGCCTATATCTGCTGTCCCTGTCCCTGTGCCTATGCCTTCTGTCCCAGTGCCTATTACAGTCCCTGTGCCTGTTACTGTCCCAGTCCTTTTGACTGCTGTCCCTGTGCCTGTGTCTGCTGTCCCTCTGTCTATTCCTGTTCCTTTGCCCACTGTCCTTGTGTCTGTGCCTGTGCCTGCTGTCCCTGGCCCTGAGCCTGTGCCTGTGCCTGCTGTCCCTCTGCCTCTTCTTGTCCCTGTGCCCACTCTCCTTGTGTTTGTGCCTACTGTACCAGTCTCTGTGTCTGTGTCTCTCCCTGTACCTGTGCCTGTGCCTGTGCTTTACCCTGTGCCTGTCTCTCCTGCCCCTGTGCCTGTGACTGCTGTCCCTGTCCCTGTGCCTATGCCTGCTGTCACAGTGCCTGTTACTATCCCTGTGCCTGTGCCTGTGCCTGTACCTGCTGTCCCTGTGCCTGCTGTCCCTGTGCCTGTGACTGTCCCTGTCCTTGTGCCTGCTGTCCATGTGACAGGGCCCGTGCCTGCTGTCCATATGCCTGTGACTGTGCGTGTTGCCCCTGCCTCTGTGACTATGTATGCTTTCACTGTCCCTGTGCCTATGCCTGCTGTCCCAGTGCTTACTGTCCCTGTGCCTGTGACTGTCCCTGTCCGTGTGCCTGCTGTCCCTGTGCCTGTGCCTGCTGTCCCTGTGCCTGTGCCTGCTGTCCCTCTGCCTCTTCCTGTCCCTGTGCTGTGCCCACTCTCCTTGTGCCATGTCTGTCCCTGAACCTGTGCCTCCTGAGCCTGTGCCTGCCTGCCTGCTGTCCCTGTATCTGTGCCTATGCCAGTCTCTGTGTTTGTGTCTGTCCCTGTGCCTGTTCCTGCCATCTCTGTGCCTCTGCCTGTGCTTCCTGTCCCTGTGCCTGTGCCTGCCTGCCCCTGCTCCTGTGCCTATGCCTGCTGTCCCTGTCCCTGTGCCTATACCTGCTGTCCCAGTGCCTATTACTGTCCCCGAGCCTGTACTTTCCCTGTCCTTGTGCCTGCTGTCCCTGTGCCTGTGCCTGCTGTCCCTGTGCCTGTGCCTGCTGTCCCTGTCCCTGTGTCTGTGTCTGTGCCTGCTGTACCAGTCTGTGTCTGTGTCTGTCCCTGTGCCTGTGCCTGCCATCTCTGTGCCTCTGCCTGTGCTTCCTGTCCCTGTGTCTGTGCTTTACCCTGTGTCTGTGCCCATGCCCCTGTGCCTATGACTGCTGTCCCTGTGCCTATACCTGCTGTCCCAGTGCCTATTACTGTCCCTGTGCCTGTGACTGTCCCTGTCCTTGTGCCTGCTGTCCCTGTGCCTGTGCCTGCTGTCCCTGTCCCTGAGCCTGTGCCTGTGCCTGCTGTCCCTCTCCCTGTGCCTGCTGTCCCTCTGCCTGTGCCTGCTGTCCCTCTGCCTCTTTCTGTCCCTGTGCCCACTGTCCTTGTGTCTGTGCCTGTGCCTGTCCCTGTGCCTGCTGTCCCTGTCCCTGAGCCTGTGCCTGTGCCTGTGCCTGCTGTCCCTGTCCCTGTGTCTGTGCCTGATGTCCCTCTGCCTCTTCCTGTCCCTGTGTCTGCTGTCCATGTGTCTGTGTCTGTGCCTGCTGTCCCTGTCCCTGAGCCTGTGCCAGTGCCTGTGCCTGCTGTCACTGTCCCTGTGTCTGTGCCTGCTGTGCCTGTGCCTGTGTCTGTCCCTGTCCCTGCTGTCCCTGTCCCTTTCTCTGTCTCTGCCTGTGCCTCCTGTCCCTGTGCCTGTGCCTGCTGTCCTTATGCCTGTGCCTGCTGTTTCTGTGCATGTGCCTATGTCTGTGTCCTGCTGTCCCTTTGCCTGTGTCTGTCCCTGTGCCTATTACTGTCCCTGTGCCTGTGACTGTCCCTGTCCTTGTGCCTGCTGTTCTTGTGCCTGTGCCTGTTGTCCCTGTGCCTGTGTCCTGTCACTGGTGAGCCTGAGCCTGTGCCTGTATCCCTCTCCCTGTTCCAGCTGTTCCTGTGCCTGTGCCTGCTGTCTCTCTGTCATGTCCCTGTACCCACTGTCCTAGTGTCTGTACCTGTGCCTGTGCCTGCTGCCTGTTCCTGAACCTGCAGTCCCTGTGTCCCTGCTGTCCCTCTGCCTCTTCCTGTCCCTGTGCCCACTGTCCTTGTGTCTGTGCCTGTGCCTGCTGTCCCTGAACCTGTGCCAGTGCCTGTGCCTGCTGTCCCTCTCCCTGTGACTGCTGTCACTGTGCCTGTGCCTGCTGTCCCTCTATCTATTCCTGTCTCTTTGCCCACTGTCCTTCTTTCTGTGCCGGTGCCTGCTGTACCTGTCCCTGAACCTGTGCCAGTGCCTGTGCCTGCTGTCCCTGTTTCTTTGTCTGTGCCTGCTGTACCAGTCTCTGTCTGTGCCTGTGCCTGCCGTCTCTGTGCCTCTGCCTGTGCTTCCCGTCCCTGTGCCTGTGCTTTACCCTGTGCCTGTTGCCCCTGCCCCTGTGCCTATAACTGCTGTCCCTGTCCCTGTGCCTATACTTGTTGTTCCTCTGCTTATTACTGTCCCTGTGCCTGTGACTGTCCCTGTCCTTCTGCCTGCTGTCCTTGTGCCTGTGCCTGTTGTCCCTGTCCCTGTGCCTGCTGTCCCTGGCCCTGAGCCTGTGTCTGTGCCTGCAATCCCTCTCCCTGTGGCAGCTGTTCCTCTGCCTGTGCCTGCTGTCTCTCTGCCTCTTCCTGTCCCTGTACCCACTGTCCTGGTGTCTGTGCCTGTGCCTGTGCCTGCTGTCCCTGTCCCTGAACCTGCTGTACCTGTGCCAGTGCCTGCTATCCCTCTGCCTCTTTCTGTCCCTGTATCCACTGTTCTAGTGTCTGTGCCTGTGCCTGTGCCTGCTGTCCCTGTCCCTGAACCTGCTGTCCCTGTGCCTGTGCCTACTATCCCTCTGCCTCTTCCTGTCCCTGTGCCCACTGTCCTTGTGTCTGTGCCTGTGCCTGCTGTCCCTCTCCCTGTGCCTGTGCCTGCTGTCCCTCTGCCTCTTCCTGTCCCTCTCCCTGTGCCCACTGTCCTTGTGTCTGTGCATATGCCTGTGCCTGTGCCTGCTGTCCCTGTCCCTGAGCCTATGCCAGCGCCTGTGCCTGCTATCCCTGTGTCCGTGTCTGTGCCTGTGCCTGCTGTACCTGTCTCTGTGTCTGTGTCTGTCCCTGTGCCGGTGCCTGCTGTCACTGTGACTCTGCCTGTGCCTCCTGTCCCTGTGTCTGTGCTTTACCCTGTGCCTGTTGCCCCTGCCCCTGTGCCTATGACTGCTGTCTCTGTCCCTGTGCCTATACCTGTTGTTCCTCTGCCTATTACTGTCCCTGTGCCTGTGACTGTCCCTGTCCTTGTGCCTGCTGTCCATGTGCCTGTGCCTGCTGCCCCTGTGACTGTGCCTGCTGTCCCTGTCCCTGAGCCTGTGCCTGTGCCTGCAATCCCTCTCCCTGTGCCAGCTGTCCCTCTGCCTGTGCCTGCTGTCTCTCTGCCTCTTCATGTCCCTGAATCCACTGTCCTAGTGTCTGTGCCTGTGCCTGTGCCTGCTGTCCCTGTTCCTGAACCTGCTGTCCCTGTGCATGTGCCTACTATCCCTCTGCCTCTTCCTGTCCCTGTGCCCACTGTCCTTGTGTCTGTGCCTGTGCCTGCTGTCCCTCTTCCTGTGCCTGCTGTCCCTGTGCCTGTGCCTGCTGTCCCTGTGCCTCTTCCTGTCCCTGTGCCTGTGCCCACTGTCCTTGTGTCTGTACCTGTGCCTGTGCCTGCTGTCCCTGAGCTTGTCCCTGAGCCTGTGCCTGTGCCTGCTGTCTCTGTCCCTGTGTCAGTGTCTGTGTCTGTGCCTGTGCCTGTAACTGTTCCTGCTATCCCTGTGCCTGTGCCTGCTGTCTCTGTGCCTGTGCCTGCTGCCCCTGCCTCTGTGCCTATGTCTGCTGTCCCTGTCCCTGTGCCTATGCCTGCCTTCCCAGTGCCTGTTACTGTCCCTGTCCCTGTGCCTGTGCCTGCTGTCCCTGTGCCTTCTGTCCCTGTGCCTGTGCCTGCTGTCCCTCTCCCTGTGCCTGCTGTCCCTGTGCCTGTGCCTGCTGTCCCTCTGCCTCTTTCTGTTGCTGTGCCCACTGTCCTTGTATCTGTGTCGGTGCATCTGCCTGTGCCTGCTGTCCCTGTCCCTGTCCCTGAGCTGTGCCAGTGCCTGTGCCTGCTGTCCCTGTGTCTGTTTCTCTGCCTGTGTCAGGCACTGTGTCTGTGTCTGTCCCTGTGCCTGCCATCTCTGTGCCTCTGCCTGTGCTTCCTGTCCCTGTGCCTGTGCTTTACTGTGACTGTTGCCCCTGCCTCTGTGCCTATATCTGCTGTCCCTGTCCCTGTGCCTATGCCTGCTGTCCCAGTGCCTGTTACTGTCCCTGTGCCTATGACTGTCCCTGTCCTTGTGCCTGCTGTCCCTGTGCCTGTGCCTGTGCCTGCTGTTCCTGTCCCTGAATCTGTGCCTGTACCTGCTATCCATCTCCCTGTGCCTGCTCTCCCTTTGCCTGTGCCTGCTGTCCCTGAGCCTGTGCCTGTGCCTACTGTCTCTGTCCCTGTGTCTGTGTTTGTGTCTGTGCCTGTGCCTGTAACTATTCCTGCTATCCCTGTGCCTGTGCCTGCTGTCTCTGTGCCTGTGCCTGCTGACCCTGAACCTGTGGCTATGTCAGCTGTCCCTGTCCCTGTGCCTATGCCTGCTGTCCCAATGCCTGTTACTGTCCCTGTGCCTGTGCCTGTACCTGCTGTCCCTGTGCCTGCTATCCCTGTGCCTGTGACTGTCCCTCTCCTTGTACCTGCTGTCCATGTGCGTGTGCCTATGCCTGCTGTCCCTGTGCTTGCTGTGCCTGTGTCCCTGTCCCTGACCCTGTTGTCTGTGCCTGCTGTCCCTCTCCCTGTGCCTGCTCTCCCTGTGCCTGCTGTCCCTCTGCCTCTTCCTGTCCCTGTGCCTGTGCCCACTGTCCTTGTGTCTGTGTCTGTCCCTGACCCTGTGCCTCCTGTCCCTGAGCCTGTGCCTGCTGTCCTTTTGCCTGTGCCTGCTGTTTCTTTGCATGTGCCTGTGTCTGTGCCTGCTGGCCCTTTGCCTGTGTCTGTCCCTGTCCCTCTGCCTGTGCCTGTGCCCACTGTCCTTGTGTCTCTACCTGTGCCTGCTGTCCCTGAGTCTGTGTGTGTGTGCCTGTGCCTGCTGTACCTGTCCCTGTATCTCCTGTCCCTGTACCTGTGCCTGCTATCCCTGTGCTTGTGCCTGTGCCTGCTGTCCCTGAGCATGTCCCTGAGCCTGTGCCTGTGCCTGCTGTCTCTGTCCCTGTGTCTGTACCTGTGCCTGTACCTGTGCCTGTACCTGTTCCTGCTGTCCCTGTGCCTGTGCCTGCTGTCTCTGTGCCTGTACCTGCTGTCCTTGTCCCTGTCCCTGTGCCTGTGCCTGTCCCTCTGCCTGTGCCTGTTCCTGCTGTCCCTGTGCTTGTGCCTGTGCCTGCTGTCCCTGTGCCTGTGCCTGCTCTCTCTGTCCCTGGACCTGTACCTCCTGTCCCTGTGCCTGTGCCTGCTGTCCCTGTTCCTGTGCCTATGCCTGTGTCCATGCCTGGTGTTCCAGTGCCTGTTTCTGTCCCTGTGCCTGTGCCTGCTGTCACTGTCCCTGTGCCTGCTGTTTCTGTGCATGTGCCTGTGTCTGCTGTCCCTCTGCCTGTGTATGTCCCTGTCCCTCTGCCTGTGCCTGTTCCTGCTGTCCCTGTGCTTGTGCCTGTGCCTGCTGTCCCTGTGCCTGTGCCTGCTCTCTCTGTCCCTGCCTGTGCCTGTGCCTGCTGTCCCTGTTCCTGTGCCTATGCCTGTGTCCATGCCTGGTGTTCCAGTGCCTGTTTCTGTCCCTGTGCCTGTACCTGCTGTCACTGTCCCTGTGCCTGCTGTCTCTGTCCTTGTGCCTGTGCCTGCTGTCCCTGTGCCTGTTGTCCCTGTCCCTGTACCTGTTGTACCTGTCCCTGAGCCTGTACCTGTACCTGCTGTCCCTGTCCCTGTGTCTGTGCCTGTGCCTGTGCCTATACCTGCTGTCCCTGACCCTGTGCCTGCGGTCCCTGTCCCTGTGCCTGTGCCTGCTGTCCCCCTCCCTGTGCCTGTGCCTGATGTCCCTGAGCCTGTCCATGAGCCTGTGCCTGTGCTTGCTGTCTCTGTCCCTGTCCCTGTGCCTGTGCCTGTGCCTGCTGACTGTGTCTGTGCCTTTTCCTGTGCCTGTGTCTGTGCCTTATCCTGCTGTCCCTGTGCCTGTGCTTGTCCCTGTGTCTGTGCCTGCCGCCCCTGCCCCTGTGCCTATGTCTGCTGTCCCTGTCCCTGTGCCTATGCCCGCTGTCCCAGCGCCTGTTACTGTACCTGTGCCTGTGCCTGTACCTGCTGTCCCTGTGCCTTCTGTCCCTGTGCCTGTGACTGTCCCTGTCCTTGTGCCTGCTGTCCATGTGCCTGTGCCTGCTGTCCCTGTGCCTGTGCCTGCTGTCCCTCTCCCAGTGCCTACTTTCCTTGTGCCTGCTGTCCCTGTTCCTTAGCCTGTGCCAGTGCATGTGCCTGCTGTCCCTGTGCCTATGCCTGCTGTCACTCTGACTCTGCCTGTGCCTCCTGTCCCTGTTCCTGTACCTGCTGTCGCTTTCTGTCCCGGTGCCTGTGCCTGTGCCTGTGATTGTCCCTGTCCTTGTGCCTGCTGTCCATGTGCCTATGACTGTGCCTGTTGCCCCTGCCCCTGTGCCTATGTCTGCTGTCCCTGTCCCTGTGCCTATGTCTGCTGTCCCACTGCCTGTTACTGTCCCTGTGTCTGTACCTGCTGTTCCTGTCCCTGTGCCTGCTGTCTCTGTGCCTGTGACTGTCCCTGTCCTTGTGCCTGCTGTCCATGTGCCTGTAACTGTGCCTGCTCTCCCTGTGCCTGTGCCTGCTGTCCCTGTCCCTGAGCCTGTGCCTGCTGTCCTTCTCCCTCTGCCTGTGCCTGCTGTCCTTCTGCCTATTCCTGTCCCTGTGCCTGTGCCCACTGTTCTTGTGTCTGTGTCTGTGCCTGCTGTCCCTGTCCCTGAGCCTGTGCCAGTGCCTGTGCTTGCAGTCCCTGTGTCTGTGTCTGTACCTGTGTATATTAGTCTGGGTTTTCTAGAGTCACAGAACGTATGGGCAGTCTCTATGTAGTTAGGGAATTTGTCGCTGACTTACAGTCTGTAGTCCAACTCCCCAACAGTAGTCAGCAGCAGCTGTGGATGGAAGTCCAAGGATCTTGCAGTTGCTCAGTCCCACGAGGCAAGCCGGCAAGGAAGAATCATTCTTCCTTCTTTCAATGTACTTATATATGTCTCCAGTAGAGGGTGTAGCCCAGATTAAAGGTGTGTGTCTCCACGCCTTTAATCCCAGATGATCTTGAACTGGAATCCATAGCCATAATCTGGGATTAAAGGTGTGTGTCTCCATGCCTTTAATCCCAGATGATCTTGAACTGGAATCCATAGCCACTATGCTTCAAGATCTCCTTGCTAGGTCCAGGTCAGAAACTTATATCTCTGAGCCTCCATATTAGGATCATAGGTGAGCCTTCCAATTCTAGATTGTAGTTGATTCCAGATATAGTCAAGTTGACAACCAGGAATAGTCACTACAATCCACCCCTTGTCAACTTGACACAGATAATATCTCATGTCCACATGAAACAATAACAAGGTCATGAATACGCCTAACATGATATAACTATCCCTCGTACAATCGCAAACGCATTTGTAAATTTACAACGGGGCAATGTCCCTTGGGAACATTCTTTTAGTGTCTCAATACCAATTGATGTTAAAGGAATTGGAAGAAAGTCAAATGTATCCTTAACAAAATAACATAGAAGCATTCATATTACTTATAATCCTCATTTCTGCAACTGGTTACGTGGCCTTAGCTGGTATTTATAACTACCATCCTCTGCTACCCATTCTGTATTTCCTTCACCTTCAGCAAGCACCTCAGCAGGTCTTGGCTCTTTTCCTGGAGGATTGACCCATACCTTCATTCCTGATGGGTCATCCTTCCTCATCCTGCTTGGATTAGGCTGTTGTAGTTTCCCATTGACTTTAATCACAGGACATGGTAGTAGTAACAGACGCCCTAGGGGATCTCCTGCACTCCAGACATAATCCTGCTTACCTCCATTATGGAGAGGCAATCCAATTTCCCCACTGTAATCTGGATCTATCACCCCTCCTAAAACTGTTATTCCTTTCTTAGCCTGATGGTTTAAGGGCATTAGAAGCCCAAAATGGCCAGGGGGACATCTGAGCTTCCAGTTCAATGGAATGTTTGTTGTGGCTCCTGGTAGGAGCACTCCCCCCTCTGGAACCAAAACTTCTAGGCCAGCAGAACCTAAAGTTGTGGGGACAGGAAGCAAAAATTTTCCTAGCGGGTCACTAGGAGTGATAGTGAGTGGAACTATACCCTTTTCCAACCCTTGATTCCTGGACCCATGAATCCTGGCTATGGGAGAAACTGTACCATATATTGAACGCTGATTCAAAGCATATACTGCCTTCTGAAGAACTCTGCCCCAGCCCTCCATGCTGTTGCCACCTAATTGGCGTTGTAACTGTGTCTTCAAAAGGCCATTCCATCTTTCTATCAGACCAGCTGCTTCAGGATGATGGGGAACATGGTAAGACCAGTAAATTCCATGATCGTGGGCCCACTGTCGCACTTCTCTGGCTGTGAAATGAGTTCCTTAGTCAGAAGCAATACTGTGTGGAATACCATGACGATAGATAAGGCATTCTGTGAGTCCACGGATGGTGGTTTTGGCAAAAGCATTATGTGCAGGAAAGGCAAATCCATAGCCAGAATAAGTATCTACTCCAGTAAGAACAAAACGTTGTCCTTTCCACGGGGGAAGTGGTCCAATGTAGTCAACCTGCCACCAGGTTGCTGGCTGGTCACCTCGAGGAATGGTGCCGTATCTGGGGCTCAGTGTTGGTTTCTGCTGTTGGCAGATCTGGCATTCAGCAGCAGCTGTAGCCAGGTCAGCCTTGGTGAGTGGAAGTCCGTGTTGCTGAGCCCAAGCATAACCTCCGTCTCGGCCACTATGGCCACTTTGTTCATGTGCCCACTGAGCAATAACTGGGATGGCTGGGGAAAGAGGCTGACTATCCACAGAACACGTCATCTTATCCACTTGATTGTTGAACTCTTCCTCAGCTGAAGTCACCTTTTGGTGAGCATTTACATGGGACACAAATATCTTCACATCCTTTGCCCACTTGGAAAGATCTATCCACATACTTCTTCCCCAAATGTCTTTCTCACCAATTTTCCAATCGTGATCTTTCCACGTCCCTGACCATCCAGCCAATCCATTGGCTACAGCCCATGAGTCAGTGAACAATCGTACATCTGGCCATTTCTTCTTCCAAACAAACTGTAACACCATGTATACTGCCCGAAGTTCTGCCCACTGTGAAGATTTTCCTTCACCTGTATCTTTCAGGGTTGTCCCAGAAAGGGGTTGTAATGCTGCAGCTGTCCACTTCTGGGTGGTGCCTGCATAACGTGCAGAGCCATCAGTAAACCAGGCCCTAGTCTTCTCTTCTTCAGTCAGCCGGTCATAGGAAACACCCCATGAGACTATAGGTGCATGCTTGGCAGCAGATGGCATTGTAACAGGAGTAGAAACCATAGGCATCTGAGCAACTTCTTCATGTAACTTGCTTGTGCCTTCAGGACCTGCTCTGGCCCGATCACGTATATACCACTTGATAATAGACTGCTGTTGTGCACGCCCTACTTTATGACTTGGAGGGTCTGATAACACCCAACTCATGATGGGCAGTTCAGGTTGCATAGTAACTTGGTGTCCTATTGTCAAACGTTCAGTTTCCACTAAGGCCCAATAGCAGGCCAAGAGTTGTTTTTCAAAGGGAGAGTAGTTGTAAAGCTTTGCTCCAAAATCCCAAAGGTCTCTTCTATGATTCACCTACAGGGGCCTGCCAGAGGCTCCAAACAGCATCTCTATCTGCCACCGACACCTCAAGTACCATTGGGTCTGCTGGATCATATGGTCCAAGTGGTAATGCAGCCTGCACAGCAGCCTGGACCTGTTGAAGAGCCTTCTCCTGTTCTGGGCCCCCCACAAAGCTAGCAGCTTTCCTTGTCACTTGGTAAATAGCAACACACCCAAGTGAGGAATGTGCTGTCTCCAGAATCCAAATAGACCCACTAAATGTTGTGCTTCTTTCTTGGTGGTGGGAGGGGCCAGGTGCAATAACTTATCTTTCACCTCAGAAGGAATATCTCTGCATGCCCCACACCATTGTACTCCTAAGAATTTCACTGCGGTAGATGGTCCTTGAATTTTGGTTGGATTTATTTCCCATCCTCTGATACGCATATGTGTTACCAATGAATCCAAAGTGGTTGCTACTTCCTGCTCACTTGTTCCAATCAGCATAATGTCATCAATGTAGTGCACCAATGTGATATTTTGTGGAAGAGACAAACGATCAAGATCCCTTCTAACTAAGTTATGACACAGGGCAGGAGAGTTAATATATCCTTGAGGCAAAACTGTAAAGGTATACTGCTAGCCTTTCCAACTGAAAGCAAATTGCTTCTGGTGGTCCTTATGGACAGGTACTGAGAAGAAGGCATTTGCCAGGTCAATAGCTGCATACCAGGTTCCAGGAGATGTGTTAATTTGCTCAAGTAACAAAACTACATCTGGTACAGCAGCTGCAATTGGAGTTACTACCTGATTTAATTTTCTATAGTCAACTGTCATCCTCCATGATCCATCTGTCTTCTGAACTGGCCAGATGGGAGAGTTAAAGGGAGATGTGGTGAGAACCACCACCTCTGCATCTTTAAAGTCCTTGATCATGGCAGTAATTTCTGCAATTCCTCCAGGAATACGATACTGTTTTTGATTCACTATTTTCTTTGGCAAAGGCAACTCTAAAGGCTTCCATTTTGCCTTTCCAACCATAATAGCCCTCACTCTACAGGTCAGGAAACCAATGTGAGAATTCTGCCAATTTCTGAGTATATCTATCCCAATTATACATTCTGGAACTGGGGAAATGACCACAGGATGTGTTCGGGGACCCACTGGACCTACTGTGAGTCGGACATCAGTCAAAACTCCATTAATCACCTGTCCTCCATAAGCCCCTACTCTAACTGGAGGGCCACAATGTTTCTTGGGATCTCCTGGGATCAGTGTCAATTCAGAACCAGTATCCAATAGACCCTTGAAAGTCTGATTATTTCCTTTCCCCCAGTGTACAGTTACCCTTGTAAAAGGCCGTAGGTCCCTCTGGGGAAGAATTGGAGAAAGAGTAACAGCAAAACTTCTAGGTGTCTTATCAAAATCCTTCCTCAGGGGAACCTGGCCACCCCTTCATTCAAGGGGTTCTGGATCTGCAAACTGGCTCAAGTCTGGAAATTGATTCACTGGCCGAGATTGCCTTTTGCCATGATTCAATGCAGCCTTTCTATCATTTGTTTGAGGATTTTTCTGCTTATACAGATCAAACAGATATGCAGTAGGTTTCCTATGCATTTCATCCCTGGAAACACCATGATTGATTAGCCAGTACCAAAGGTCCAAACGAGTCATACCATTATAAATTCCACCTCTCTGCCCATTACCGGGTACATCATTATAAACATTGTTTGGTCTATGCTGTCCATTATCAAAACTACGATCACCTTGTCTCTGGCGATTCAGTGCTGCCACCTGGCCCTTGTTAACTCGGGGCCCCATTAAACCCATTGAATTTAATTCATCTAATTGAGCAGCAGCATCTCCAACCCTAAGATCTGGCACAAGGAAACGGGCAAGAACAAAACTCTTTAAATGTGCCGGTGCCCCTCTCACTAGTTTGCCGTCTTATAGGACTGGTGAAAGGCATGTCTTCTGGACCTTCCCATTGTGGGGGATTAGGTTTTACACAACGTATCCACTCTAGCATTGCAATTTCCCTAAGCCTTAAAATCCCTTCATCAACACTAAGCCAAGGGATATCAGGTATCTCCAATCCTTTTCAGTAGGCCATCTTTTAATAAATACTTCAGCCAACCAATCAAACAAACTTTTGACACCTTTTTTAACTGTGCGAGCTTCCATATTAAACCTAGAATCTCCACTCAGAGGACCCATGCCGACAAACTCAGTCTGCTCTAGTTTTATGTTCCTTCCACCATTATCCCACACCCTTAAAATCCATTCCCATGCATATTCCCCAGACTTCTGCTTGAATGAATTAGCAAATTCATTAAGTTCCTTAGTAGTATAGTGTATTTCCTCATGGACTATACTTTCTACCTCCCCTTTAGGGGGCTGCTTTTCCTTGAGTCTGGTTATAGGTCTAGAAGAAATTTGGTGGGCCCTGAGAAACATCAGTATTGTCAGTAAAAGTCACTGTTGGTTTATCAGGCTCTAAGGGATTAATTTCCTCAAGAGGAGACGACATTATTTCAAGGGGTGGGGCTGAGGGTACTACTTCTTCAGGTGGAGCAAATCCTTGAAACTCTGAAGATCAAAGTTCTCAATTTCAACAGGGTCTTCCCACAATCCCCATCCCAAGTTACAGGATCCCATTCTTTGCCAATTAATGCCCTTACTTTAACTGCTGACACCCTCTGAGCTTGAGACTTGAATTTTTGCTGTATTTCAGCCAACCTTATAATGCATGCTTCAGTTTGATTTTCTGCTACTTGAGCTCTATGGCTGCTGGAAAGAAGATTCTCTTCAAGGGCACACTTGGAAACTTTTAGATTGTTTACTTGAGTCTGGAGCTGTTCGATTTTATCACACAACTCCTTCATTGCTTTTTCCCGAGATGCTAAGAGTAACCAGCCAGCAAAATCATTTTCCGATTTTTCCCCCAACTTGTAGAACATATTGTATACCACCGAATCACCTAATTCATCAAGATAATCAAAGGCCTTAGCTTCTTTAAGCTTGAAATATAGTTTCATCCATGGGTTTTCAATATCCTCCAAGCTCCCAGGAGGGAGAGAATCTGGAGAGGTTTCAATAATTGAGAGTGCTGGTGGGTCAACCAACCAACTCCAAAATTTTGAAACATTCATCCTTATACTTCTGCTCCTCTAGAACCACTCCTGGTACCACTTCTGTATTAGTCTGGGTTCTCTAGAGTCACAGAACATACAGGCAGTCTCTATGTAGTTAGGGAATTTGTCTGTAGTCCAACTTCCCAACAGTAGTCAGCAGCAGCTGTGGATGGAAGTCCAAGGATCTTGCAGTTGCTCAGTCCCACGAGGCAAGCCGGCAAGGAAGAATCATTCTTCCTTCTTTCAATGTACTTATATATGTCTCCAGTAGAGGGTGTAGCCCAGATTAAAGGTGTGTGTCTCCATGCCTTTAATCCCAGATGATCTTGAACTGGAATCCATAGCCACTATGCTTCAAGATCTCCTTGCTAAGTCCAGGCCAGAAACTTATATCTCTGAGCCTCCATATTAGGATCATAGGTGAGCCTTCCAATTCTAGATTGTAGTTCATTCCAGATATAGTCAAGTTGACAACCAGGAATAGCCACTACACTGTGCCTGCTGTACCTGTCTCTGTGTCTGTGTCTGTGCCTGTGCCTGTGCCTGCTGTTCCTTTCTCTGTGCCTATCCCTGCGGTCCTTGACCCTGTGCCTGTGCCTGCTGTCCCTGTGCCTGAGACTCTGCCTGTGCCTGCGCATGCTGTCCCTATCCCTATGCCTATTCCTGCTGTCCCAGTGCCTGTTACTGTCCCTGTGCCTGTGCCCACTGTCCTTGTGCCTGTCTCTGTCCCTGACCCTGTGCCTCCTGTCCCTGTGCCTGTGCCTGCTGTCCTTTTCCCTGTGCCTGCTATCCTTATGCCTATGCCTGCTGTCCTTATGCCTATGCCTGCTGTTTCTGTGCATGTGCCTGTGTCTGAGCCTGCTGTCCCTTTGCCTGTGTCTGTCCCTGTCCCTCTGCCTGTGCCTGTTCCTGCTGTCCCTGTGCTTGTGCCTGTGCCTGCTGTCCCTGTGCCTGTACCTTCTGTTCCTGTGCCTGTGCCAATACCTGTTCCTGCTGTCCCTGTGCCTGTGCCGGCTGTCTCTGACCCTGTGCCTATACCTCCTGTCCCTGTGCCTGTGCCTCCTGTCCCTGTCCCTGAGCCTGTGCCTGTGCTTGCTGTCTTCGTCCCTGTGTCTGTGTCTGTGTCTGTGCCTGTACCTGTTCCTGCTCTCCCTGTGCCTGTGCCTGCTGTCTCTGTGCCTGTGCCTGCTGTCCTTGTCCCTGTCCCTGTGCCTGTGCCTGCTGTCCCTGTCCCTGTACCTGTACCTGTGCCTGCTGTCCCTCTCCCTGTGCCTGCTCTTCCTGTGCCTGTGGCTGCTGTCTCTCTGCCTCTTCCTGTCCCTGTGCCTGTGTCCACAGTCCTTGCGTCTGTGCCTGTGCTTGCGCCTGTGCCTGCTGTCCCTGTCCCTGAGTCTGTGCCTGCTGTCCCAGAGTCTGTGTCTGTGCCTGTTCCTGCTGTACCTGTTCCTGTACCTGTACCTAGTGTCCCTGTCCCTTTCTCTGTGTCTCTGCCTGTGCCTCCTGTCCCTGTGCCTGTGCCTGCTGTCCTTATGCCTGTGCCTGCTGTTTCTGTGCTGTTTCTGCCTGTGTCTGTGCCTTCTGTCCCTTTGCCTGTGTCTGTCCCTGCCCCTCTGCCTGTGCCTGTTTCTGCTGTCCCTGTGATTGTGCCTGTGCCTGCTGTCCCTGTGCCTATACCTTCTGTTTGTGCCTGTGCCTGTAACTGTTCCTGCTGTCCCTGTGCCTGTGCCTGCTCTTTCTGTCCCTGTGCCTGTACCTCCAGTCCCTGTGCCTGTGCCTACTGTCCCTGTCCCTGTGCCGGTGCCTGTACCCATGCCTGCTGTCCCAGTGCTTGTTTCTGTCCCTGTCCCTGTGCCTGTGCCTGCTGTCCCAGTTCCTATTTCTGTCCCTGTACCTGATGTACCTGTCCCTGAGCCTGTGCCCATACCTGCTGTCCCTGGTCCCTGTCCCTGTGTCTATGCCTGTGCCTGTCCCTGTGCTTGTGCCTGTACCTGCTGTCCCTCTCCCTGTGCCTGCTGTCCCTGCTGTCCCTCTGCCTCTTCCTGTCCCTGTGCCTGTGCTTGTGCCCACTGTCCTTGAGTCTGTGCCTGTGCCTGTACCTGCTTTCCCTGTTCCTGTCCCTGAGCCTGTCCCTGCACCTCTTCCTGCTGTCCCTGTGCCTGTGCCTATGCCTGCTATTTCTGTGCCTGTGTCTGTCCCTGTTTTTGTGCCTATGCCTGTGCCTGGTGTCCTTGTCCCTGTACCTGTGCCTGCTGTTCCAGTGCCTGTTCATGTCCCTGTGCCTGCTGTCCCTGTCCCTGTGCCTGCTGTCCTTGTCCCTGTGCCTGTGCTTCCTGTCCTAGTGCCTGTTTCTGTCCCTGTGCCTGCTGTCCCTGTCCCTATACCCATGCCTGTGCTTGTTGACCCTGTGCCTATGCCTGCTGTCTCTGTCCCTGTGTCTGTCCCTGTGTTTGTGCCTGCTGCCCCTCTCCCTGTGCCTGCTGTCCCTGTGCCTATGCCTGCTGTCCCTGTCCCCTTCTCTGTGTCTGTGCCTGTACCTGTGCCTCCTGTCCCTGTACCTGTGCCTGATGTCCCTGTGTCTGTGTCTGTGCCTACTGTCCCTGTGCCTGTGTCTGTCTCTATCCCTCTGCCTGTGCCCATGCCTGTTTTTGCTGTCCCTGTGCTTCTGCCTGTGCCTGTTTTCCCTGTGCCTGTACCTTCTGTTCCTGTGCCTGTGCCTGTGCCTGTACCTTTTCCTGCTCTCCCTGTACCTGTGCCTGCTGTCTCTGTGCCTCTGCCTGTGCCTGCTGGGCCTGTGCCTGTGCCTGTGCCTGTGCATGTGCCTGTGCCTGTGTCTGCTGTGCATGTGCATGTGCCTGCTGTTCCTGTGCCTCTGCCTCTGCCTCCTGTTCCTGTGGCTACTGTCCCTGTGCCTGTGCCTGTGCCTGCTGTCTGTCTGTGCCTATTCCTGTGCCTGTGTCTGTGCCTACACCTGCTGTCCCTATGCCTGTGCTTGTCCCTGTGCTTGTGCCTGTGCCTGCTGCACCTGCCCCTGTGCCTGTGCCTGCTCTCTGTGTCTGTGCCTTTACCTGTGTCTGTGCCTATTCCTGCTGTCCCTGTGCCTGTGCCTGCTGTCCCTGTGCCTGTGCCTGCTTCCCTGTGCACGTGCATGTGCCTGCTGTCCCTATGCCTGTGCCAGCTTCCCTGTGCCTGCTGTCTCTGTGCCTCTGCCTGTGCCTCCTATCCCTGTGCCTGCTGTTCTAGTCCCTGTGCCTGTGCCTGTGCCTGCTGTCTGTGTCTGTGCCTTTTCCTGTGCCTGTGTTTGTGCCTATTCCTGCTGTCCCTGTGCCTGTGCTTGTCCCTGTGCCTGTGCCTGCTGCCCCTGCCCCTGTGCCTATGTCTGCTGTCCCAGTCCCTGTGCCTATGCCTGCTGTCCCAGTGCCTGTTACTGTCCCTGTGCCTATACCTGCTGTCCCTGTCCATGTGACTACTGTCCCTGTGCCTGTGACTGTCCCTGGACTTGTGCCTGCTGTCCATGTGCCTGTGCTTGCTATCCCTGTCCCTGCTTCTGTCCCTGTGCCTGTGCCTGTGACTGTCCCTGTCCTTGTGCCTGCTGTCCCTGTGCCTGTGCCTGTGCCTGCTGTCCCTGCCCTGTGCCTATGTCTGCTGTCCCTATGCCTATGCCTGCTGTCCCAGTGCCTGTTACAGTCCCTGTGCCTGTGCCTGTGCCTGTACCTGCTGTCCCTGTGCCTGCTGTCCCTTTGCCTGTGACTGTCCCTGTCCTTGTGCCTGCTGTCCCTGTGCCTGTGACTGTGCATGTGCCTGTGCCTACTGTCCCTGTGCCTGTGCCTGCTATCTCATTGCCTCTGCCTGTGCCTCCTGTCCCTGTGCCTGTGCCTGCTGTCTCTGTCCCTGTCCCTGTGCGGTACCTGTGTCTGTGACTTTTCCTGTGCCTGTGTCTGTGCCTATTCCTACTGTCCCTGTGCCTGTGTTTGTCCCTGTGCCTGTGCCTGCTGACCCTGGCCCTGTGCCTATGTCTGCTGTCCCTATCCCTGTGCCTATGCCTGCTGTCCCAGTGCCTGTTACTGTCCCTGTGCCTGTGCCTGTACCTGCTGTCCCTGTCTCTGTGCCTGTGACTGTTCCTGTCCTTGTGCCTGCTGTCCCTGTCCCTGTGCCTGCTGTCCCTGTGCCTGTGCCTGCTGTCCCTGTCCCTGTGCCTGCTGTCCCTGTCCCTGACCCTTTGTCTGTGCCTGCTGTCCCTGTGCATGTGTCTTCTCTCCCTGTGTCTGTGCCTGCTGTCCCTCTGCCTCTTCCTGTCCCTGTGTCTGTGGCCACTGTCCTTGGGTCTGTGTCTGTGCCTGCTGTCCCTGTCTCTGAGCCTGTGCCAGTGCCTGTGCCTGCTGTCCGTGTCCCTGTCTGTGCCTGTGCCTACTGTACATGTCTCTGTGTCTGTGTCTGTCCCTGTGCCTGTGCCTGCTGTCTCTGTGACTCTGCCTGTGCCTCCTGTCCCTGTCCCTGTGCCTGCTGTCCCTGCTTCTGTCTCTCTGCCTGTGCTTCCTGTCCCTGTGCCTATGCCTCCTGTCCCAGGGCCTGTTACTGCCCCTGTGCCTATACCTGCTGTCCCTGTCCCTGTGCCTGCTGTCCCTGTGCCTGTGACTGCTGTCCCTGTACCTGACCCTGTGCCTGTGCCTGCTGTCCCTGTCACTGAGCCTGTGCCAGTGTCTGTACCTGCTGTCCCTGTCCCTGTTTCTCTGTCTGTGCCTGTGCTTGCTGTACCTGTCTCTGTGTCTGTGTCTGTGCCGGAGCCTGTGCCTGCTGTTCCTCTGTCTGTGCCTGTCCCTGGGGTCCCTGACCCTGTGCCTGTGCCTGCGGTCCTTGTCCATGAGCCTGTGCCCGTGCCTGCTGTCCCTGTCCCTGTGATTGTGCCTGTGCCTGCTGTCCCTGTGCCTGTGCCTGCTGTCCCTGTCCCTGAGCCTGTGCCTATGCCTGCTGTCTCTGTCCCTATGTCTCTGTCTGTGCATGTCCCTGCTGTCCCTGACCCTGTGCCTGCTGTCCCTGTGCCTGTGCCTGCTGTCCCTGTCCCTTTCTCTGTGTCTCTGCCTGTGCCTCATGTCCCTGTGCCTGTGCCTGCTGTCCTTATGCCTGTGCCTGCTGTCCCTCTGCCTGTGTCTGTCCCTGTCCCTGTGCCTGTGCCTGTTCCTGCAGTCCCTGTGCTTGTGCCTGTGCCTGCTGTCCCTGTCCCTGTGCCTGCTGTCCCAGTGCCTGTTTCAGTCCCTGTACCTGATGTACCTCTCTGTGAGCCTGTGCCCATACCTGCTGTTCCTGTCCCTGTGTCTGTGCCTGTGCCTTCTGTCCCAGTCCCTGTCCCTGTGCCTGTGCCTGCTGTCCCAGTGCCCATTTCTGTCCCTGTGCCTGTGCCTATACCTGCTGTCCCTGACCCTGTGCCTGCTGTCCCTCTCCCTGTGTCTGTGCCTGCTGTCCCTCTCCCTGTGCCTGTGCTTACTGTCCCTGTGCCTCTTCCTGTCCCTGTGCCTGTGCCCACTGTCCTTGTGTCTGTGCCTGTGCCTGCTGTCCCTGAGCCTGTCTCTGAGCCTGTGACTATGCCTGCTGTCTCTGTCCCTGTATCTGTGTCTGTGCTTGTGCCTGTGCCTGTACCTGTTCCTGCTGCCCTGTGCCTGTGCCTGCTGTCTCTGTGCCTGTGCCTGCTGTCCCTGTCCCTGTCCCTGTCCCTGTGCCTGTGCCTGCTGTCTGTGTCTGTGCCTTTTCCTGTGCCTGTGTCTGTGCCTATTCCTGCTGTCCCTGTGCCTGTGCTTGTCCCTGTGCCTGTGCCTGCTGCCCCTGCCCCTGTGCCTATGTCTGCTGTTCCTGTCCCTGTGCCTATGCCTGCTGTCCCAGTGCCTGTTACTGTCCCTGTACCTGTGCCTGTACCTGCTGTCGCTGTCCCTGTGCCTGTACCTGCTGTCACTGTCCCTGTGCCTGCTGTCCCTGTGCCTGTGACTGTCCCTGTCCTTGTGCCTGCTGTCCATGTGCCTGTGACTGTGCCTGCTGTCCCTGTGACTGTTCCTGCTGTCCCTGAGCCTGTGCCTGTGCCTGCTGTCTCTGTCCCTGTGTCTCTGTCTGTGCATGTCCCTGCTGTCCCTGACCCTGTGCCTGCTGTCCCTCTGCCTGTGCCTTCTGTCCCTGTCCCTTTCTCTGTGTCTCTGCCTGTGCCTCCTGTCCCTGTGCCTATGCCTGCTGTCCTTGTGTCTGTGCCTGCTGTCCTTATGCCTGTGCCTGCTGTTTCTGTGCATGTGACTGTGTCTGTGCCTGCTGGCCCTATGCATGTGTCTGTCCCTGTCCCTCTGCCTGTGCCTGTTCCTGCTGTCCCTGTGCTTGTGCCTGTGCCTGCTGTCCCTGTGCCTGCTGTCCCAGTGCCTGTTTCTGTCCCTGTACCTGATGTAACTCTCCGTGAGCCTGTGCCCGTACCTGCTGTCCCTATCCCTGTGTCTGTGCCTGTGCCTGCTGTCCCTGTCCCTGTGCATGTGCCTGCTGTCCCAGTGCCCATTTCTGTCCCTGTGCCTGTGCCTATACCTGCTGTCCCTGACCCTATGCCTATGCCTGCTGTCCCCCTCCATGTGCCTGTGCCTGCTGTTCCTGAGCCTGTCCCTGAAACTGTGCCTGTGCCTGCTGTCTCTGTCCCTGTATCTGTGTCTGTGCCTGTGCCTGTACCTGTTCCTGCTGTCCCTGTGCCTGTGCCTGCTGTCCCTGTCCCTGCCCCTGTGCCTGTGCCTGCTGTCTGTGTCTGTGCCTTTTCCTGTGCCTGTGTCTGTGCCTATTGCTGCTGTCCCTGTGCCTGTGCTTGTCCCTGTGCCTGTGCCTGCTGCCCCTGGCCCTGTACCTATGTCTGCTGTCCCTGTCCCTGTGCCTATGCCTGCTGTGCCAGTGCCTGTTACTGTCCCTGTGCTTGTGCCTGTACCTGCTGTCACTGTGCCTGCTGTCCCTGTGCCTGTGCCTGCTGTTCCTGTGCCTGTGCCTGTGCCTGCTGTCCTTGTGCCTGTGCCTGCTGTTCCTGTGCCTGTGCCTGCTGTTCCTGTCCCTGACCCTATGCCTGTACCTGCTGCCCCTCTCCCTGTGCCTGCTCTCCCTGTGCCTGCTGTCCCTCTGCCTCTTCCTGTCCCTGTGCCTATGACCACTGTCCTTATGTCTGTGCCTGTGCCTGTGCCTGTGCCTGCTGTCCCTGTCCCTGAGCCTGTGTCAGTGCCTGGGCCTGCTGTCCCTGTCTCTGTGTGTGCCTGTGCCTGCTGTACCTGTCTCTGCATCTGTGTCTGTGCCTGTGCCTGTGCCTGCTGTTCCTCTGCCTGGGTCTGTTCTTGGGGTCACAGACCCTATGCCTGTACCTGCTGTACTTGTCCATGAGCCTGTGGCCTTGCCTGCTGTCCTTGTCCCCGAGACTGTGCCTGTGCCTGCGGTCCCTGTCCCTGAGCCTGTGCCTGTGCCTCCTGTCTCTGTCCCTTTGTCTCTGTCTGTGCGTGTCCCTGCTGTCCCTGACCCTGTGCCTGCTGTCCCTGACCCTGTGCCTGCTGTCCCTGTGCCTGTGCCTGCTGTCCCTGTCCCTTTCTCTGTGTCTCTGCCTGTGCCTCCTATCCTTGTGCCTGTGCCTGCTGTCCTTATGCCTGTGCCTGCTGTCTTTATGCCTGTGCCTTCTGTTTCTGTGCATGTGCCTGTGTCTGTGCCCGTTGTCCCTTTGCCTGTGTCTTTCCCAGTCCCTCTGCCTGTGCATGTTCCTGCTGTCCCTGTGCATGTGCCTGTGCCTGCTGTCCCTGTGCCTGTACCTTCTGTTCCTGTGCCTGTGCCTGTACCTGCTCCTGCTGTCCCTGTGCCTGTTGTCTCTGTCCCTGTGCCTGTACCACCTGTCCCTGTGCCTGTGCCTGCTGTCCCTGTGCCTGCTGTCCCTGTGCCTGTGCCTGTGCATGTGCCTGTGCCTGCTGTCCCTATGCCTGTGCCTACCGTCTCTGTGCCTGTGCTTGTGCCTCCTGTCCCTGTGCCTGTGCCTGCTGTCCCAGTGCCTGTTACTGTCCCTGTCCCTGTGCCTGTACCTGCTGTCCCTGTGCCTGGTGGCCCTGTGCCTGTGACTGTCCCTGTCCTTGTTCCTGCTGTCCATGTACCTGTGACTGTGACTGCTGTCCCTGTGCCTGTGCTTACTGTCCCTCTCCCTGTGCCTGCTCTCCCTGTGCCTGTGCCCGCTGTCCCTCTCCCACTTCCTGTCCTGTTTCTGTGCATGTGCCTGTGTCTGTGCCTGCTGTCTCTTTGCCTGTGTTTGTCTCTGTCCCTCTGCCTGTTCCTGTTCCTGCTGTCCCTGTGCTTGTGCCTGTGCCTGCTGTCCCTGTGCCTGTACCTTCTGTTCCTGTGCCTGTGCCTGTTCCTGTACCTGTTCCTGCTGTCCCTGTGCCTGTGCCTGCTGTCTCTGTCCCTGTGCCTGTGCCTGTGCCTGCTGTCCCTGTGCCTGTGCCTGGGCCTGCTGTTCCAGTGCCTGTTTCTGTCCCTGTGCCTGTGCCTGTACCTGCTGTTCTGTCCCTGTGCCTGTTCCTTCTGTCCCTGTCCCTTTGCCTGTGCCTGCTATCCTGTTCCTTGTGCCTGTGCCTGCTGTCCCTGTGCCCCTTCCTTTTCATGTGCCTGTGCCCACTGTCCTTGAGCCTGTCCCTGAGTCTGTGCCTGTGCATGTGCCTGTGCCTGTTGTCCCTATGCCTGTGCTTACTGTCCCTGTGCCTGTGCCTGTCCCTGTCCCTGTGCCTGTGCCTGCTGTCTGTGTCTGTGCCTTTTCCTGTGCCTGTGTCTGTGCATATTCCTGCTGTCGCTGTGCCTGTGCTTGTTTCTGTGCCTGTGCCTGCTGCCCCTGTGCCTATGTCTGCTGTCCCTGTCCCTGTCCCTGTCCCTGTGCCTATGCCTGCTCTCCCAGTGCCTGTTTCTCTCCCTGTGCCTTTACCTGTACCTGCTGTCCCTGTGCCTGCTGTCCCTGTGCCTGTAGCTGTCTTGTCCTTGTGCCTGCTGTCCATGTGCCTGTGACTGTGCCTGCTGTCCCTGTGCCTATGCCTGCTGTCCCTGTCCCTGAGCCTGTGCCAGTGCCTGCTGTCCCTTTGCCTGTGCCTGCTGTCCCCCTGCCTCTTCCCGTCCCTGTGCTTGTGCTCACTGTCCTTGTGTCTGTGCCTGTGCCTGTGCCTGCTGTCCTTGAGCCTGTCCCTGAGCCTGTACCTGTGCCTGCTGTCTCTGTCCCTGTGTCTGTGTCTGTGCCTTTGCCTGTACCTGTTCCTGCTGTCCCTGTGCCTGTGCCTGCTGTCTCTGCGCCTCTGCCTGTGCCTGCTGTCCCTATGCCTGTGCCTGCTGTCCCTGTCACTGTGCCTATGCCAGCTGTCTCTGTGCCTCTGCCTGTGCCTCCTGTCCCTGTGCCTGCTGACCCTGTCCCTGAGCCTGTGCCTGTGCCTGCTGTCCCTCTCCCTGTGCCTGCTCTCCCTGTCCCTGTGCCTGTTGTCCCTCTGCCTCTTCCTGTCCCTGTGGCTGTGCCCACTGTCCTTGTGTCTGTGCCTATGCCTGTGCCTGCTGTCCCTGTCCCTGAGCCTATGCCAGTGCCTGTGCCTGCTGTCCCTGTGTCTGTGTCTCTGCCTGTGCCTGCTGTACCTGTCTCTGTGTCTGTGTCTATCCCTGTGCCTGCTGTCTCTGTGACTCTGCCTGTGCCACCTGTCCCTGTGCCTGTGCCTGCTGTCCCTGTTTCTGTCCCTGTGCCTGTGCCTGTGACTGTCCCTGTCCTTGTGCCTGCTGTCCATGTGCCTGTGATGGTGTCTGTTACCCCTGCCTCTGTTCCTGCTGTCCCTGTGCCTATGCCTGCTGTCCCTGTGCCTGTTCCTGTACCTGCTGTCCCTGCCCCTATGCCTGCTGTCCCTGTGCCTGTGACTTTCCCTGTCCTTGTGCCTGCTGTCCCTGTGCCTGTGCCTGTGCCTGCTGTCCCTGTGCCTGTGCCTGCTGTCCCTGTCCCTGAGCCTGTGCCTGCTGTCCCTCTCCCTGTGCCTGCTCTCCCTGTGCCTGTGCCCGCTGTCCCTCTACCTCTTCCTGTCCTTGTGCCTGTGCCCACTGTCCTTGTTTCTGTGCCTGTGCCTGCTGTCCCTGTCCCTGAGCCTGTGCTAGTGCCTGTGCCTGCTGTCCCTGTGTCTGTGTCTGTGCCTGTGCCTGCTGTCCCTGTGTCTGTGCCTGTGTCTGTGTTTGTGCCCCCTGTCCCTGTGCCTGTATCTGTGCCTGTTCCTGCTGTCCCTGTCCCTGTCCCTGTGTCTGTGCCTGTGCCTGTTGTCCCTTTGCATGTGTCTGTTCCTGTGACTGCTGTCCCTGTGCTTGTGTCTGTCCCTGTCCCTGCTGTCCATGTGCTTGTGACTGTGGTTGATGTCCCTGTTCCTGTGCCTGTGACTGTGCTTGTGCCTGCTGTTCCTGTCTCTGTGCCTGTGCCTACTGTCTCTGTCCCTGTGCCTGTGCCTGCTCTTCCAGTGCCTGTTTCTGTGCCTGTGACTGCTGTCCCTGTGCCTGTGTCCATCCCTGTCCCTTCTGTTCATATGCCTATGACTGTGCCTGCTGTCCCTGTCCCTGTGCCTGTGCCTGCTGTCCCCATGTCTGTGCCTATGCCTACTGTTCCTGTCCCTGGGCCTGGGCCTGCTGTCCCAGTGCCTGTGTCTGTGCCTGCTGTTGCTGAGTCTGTGCCTGTGCCTGCTGTCCCTGTCCTTGTGCTTGTGCCTGATGTCCCTGTGCCTGTGCCTGATATACCTGTCCTAGTGCCTGATGTTCCTGTCCCAGTGCCTGTGCCTGTGCCTACTGTCCCTCTCCCTGTGCCTGTGCCTGCTGTCTCAGTGCCTGTGTCTGTGCCTTTGACTGCTGTCCCTGTGCCTGTGCCTGATGTACCTGTCCTAGTGCCTGATGTTCCTGTCCCAGTGCCTGTGGCTGCTGTCTCTGTCCCTGTCCCTTTCTCTGAGTCTGTGCTGGTGCCTGTGCCTGCTGTCCCAGTGCCTGTGCCTGCTGTTCCTGTGCCTGTGTATGTGCCTGTGCCTTCTGTCCCTGTCCCTGTGCCTGTGTCTGTCCCTGTGCCTCCTCCCCCTGTGCCTGTGTCAGTGCCTGCTGTCCTTGTCCCTTTACCTGTGCCTGTGTCTGTGCTTGTGCCTGCTGTCCCTGTGCTTGGGTCTGTCCCCGTCCCTGTACCTGCTGTCCATGTGCCTGTGACTGTGCCTGTGACTGCTGTCCCTGTCTCTGTGCCTGTGACTGTGCTCGTGCCTACTGTCCCTGTGTCTGTGCCTACTGTCTCAGTGCCTGTATCTGTGCCTGTGACTGCTGTCCCTGTGCCTATGTCTGTCCATGTCCCTGTCCCTGCTGTCCATGTGCCTGTGACTGTGTCTGCTGTCCCCGTGTCTGTGCCTGTACCTACTCTCCCTGTCCCTGGGCCTGGGCCTGCTCTCTCAGTGCCTGTGTCTGTCCCTGTGCCTATGTCTGTGCCTGCTGTCCCTGTGTCTGTGCCTGTGCCTGCTGTCCTTGTTGTTGTGCCTGTGCCTGATGTCCCTGTGCCTGTGCCTGATGTACCTGTCCTAGTGCCTGATGTACATGTCCCAGTGCCTTTGGCTGCTGTCCCTTTCCCTGTCCCTTTCTCTGCGTCTGTGCTGGTTCCTGGGCCTGCTGTCCCTGTGCCTGTGCCTGTGCCTGCTGTCTCTGTCCCTGTCCCTGTGCCTGTGTTTGTGCTTGTGCCTGCTGTCCCTGTGCCTGTGTATGTGCCTGTGTCTTCTGTCCCTGTCCCTGTGACTGTGTCTGTCCCTGTGCCTCCTCCTCCTGTGCATGTGCCTGTGCCCGCTGTACTAGTGTCTGTCCCTGTCCCTATCCCTATGCCTGGGCCTGGGCCTGCTGTCCCTGTGCCTGTGCCTGCTGTCCCTCTGCCTGTGCTTGTGCCTGCTGTCCCTGTCCCTGTGTCTGTGCCTACTGTCCCTGTCTTTGGGCCTGGGCCTGCTCTCCCAGTGCCTGTGTCTGTCCCTGTGCCTATGCCTGTACCTGCTGTCACTCTGTCTGTGCCTGTCCCTGCTGTCCCTGTCCTTGTGCCTGTGCCTCATGTCCCTGTGCCTGTGGCTGTGCCTGATGTACCTGTCCTAGTGCCTGATGTTCCTGTCTCAGTGCCTGTGGCTGCTCTCCCTGTCCCTGTCCCTCTCCCTTTCTCTGCATCTGTGCTGGTGCCTGTGCCTGCTGTTCCTGTCCTTGTGTCTGTGCCTTCTGTCCCTGTCCCGGTGCCTGTGCCTGCTGTCCCTCTGCCTATGTCTGTCCCTGTGCCTGTGTCTGTATCTGCTGTCCCTGTGCCTGTGCTTGTGCCTGCTGTCCTGTGCCTGCTGTTTCTGTGCCTGTGCCTGATGTCCCTGTGCCTGTGGCTGTGCCTGCTGTCCCTGTCCCTATACCTGTGCCTGCTGTCCCAGTGCCTGTTTCTGTCCCTGTGGCTATGCCTGCTGCCCTTGTCCCTGTGTCTGTGCCTGTGCCTGCTGTCCCTGTCCCTGTGCCTGTGCCTGATATACCTGTCTCAGTGCCTGATGCACCTGTCCCAGTGCCTGTGGCTGCTGTCCCTGTCCTTGTCACTTTCTCTGTCTCTGTGCTGGTGCCTGTGCCTGCTGTCCCTGTGCCTGTGCCTGTGCCTGCTGTCCCTCTCCCTGTGCTTGTGCCTGTACCTGCTGTCCCTCTCCCTGTACCTACTATCCATGTCCCTGTGCCTGCTGTCCCTCTGCCTCTTCCTGTCCCTGTGCCTGTGCTTGTGCCCACTGTCCTTGTGTCTGTCCCTGTGCCTGTGCCTGCTTTCCCTGTCCCTGAGCCTGTCCCTGTGCCTGTTCCTGCTGTCCCAGTGCCTGTTTCTGTCCCTGTGCCCGTGCCTATGCCTGCTGTTTCTGTGCCTGTGTCTGTCCCTGTCCCTGTGCCTATGCCTGTGCCTGCTGTCCTTGTTCCTGTGCCTGTGCCTGCTGTCCCAGTGCCTGTTTCTGTCCCTGTGCCTGCTGTCCCTGTCCCTGTGCCTGTGTCTGCTGTCCTTGTTCCTGTGCTTGTGCCTGTACCTGCTGTCCCTCTGCCTCTTCCTGTCCCTGTCCCTGTGCTTGTGCCCACTGTCTTTGTGTCTGTTCCTGCTGTCCCTGTGCTTGTGCCTGTACCTTCTGTTCCTGTGCCTGTGCCTGTACCTGTCCCTGCTGTCCCTGTGCCTGTGCCTGCTGTCTCTGTGCCTCTGCCTGTGCCTCCTGTCCCTGTGCCTGCTTATGCTGTCCCTGTGTCTGTGCCTGTGCCTGCTGTCCTTATGCCTGTGCCTGCTGTTTCTGTGCATGTGCCTGTACCTGCTGTCCCTTTGCCTGTGTCTGTCCCTGTCCCTCTGCCTGTGCCTGTTCCTGCTGTCCCTGTGTTTGTGCCTGTGCCTGCTGTTCCTGTGCCTGCTGCCTCTGTGCCTCTGCCTGTGCCTCCTGTCCCTGTACCTGTGCCTGTTGTCCCTGTCCCTGTGTCTGTGCCTGTGTCTGTGCCTGCTGTTTGTGTCTGTGCCTTTGCCTGTGCTTATTCCTGCGGTCCCTGTGCCTGAGCCTTTGCCTGTGCCTGTTGTCTCTCTCCCTGTGCCTGTGCCTGTGCCTGCTGTCCCTGTGCCCACTGTCCTTGTGTCTGTGCCTGTGCCTGCTGTCCTTGAGCCTGTCCCTGAACCTGTGCCTGTTCCTGCTGTCTCTGTCCTTGTGTCTGTGTCTGTGCCTGTTCCTGTTCCTGCTGTCCCTGTCCCTGTGCCTGTGCCAGTGCATGTGCCTGTGCCTGTGCCTGCTGTCCCTGTCACTGTGCCTGTGCCTGCTGTCTCTGTGCCTGTGCCTGTGCCTCCTGTCCTTGTGCCTGTGCCTGCTGTCCCTGTCCCTGTGCCTGTGCCTGCTGTCTGTGTCTGTGTCTGCTGTCTGTGTCTGTGCATTTGCCTGTGCCTGTGTCTGTGCCTATTCCTGCTGTCCCTGTGCCTGTGCCTGCTGTCCCTGTCCCTGTGCCTGTGCCTGTGCCTGTCCCTGTGCCTGCTGTTTGTGTCTGTGCTTTTGCCTGTGCCTATTCCTGCTGTCCCTCTGTCTGTGTCTGTGCCTGCTGTCCCTTTGCCTGTGTCTGTCCCTGTCCCTCTGCCTGTGCCTGTGCCTGCTGTCCCTGTGCTTGTGCCTGTGCCTGCTGTTCCTGTGCCTGTACCTTCTGTTCCTGTGCCTGTACCTGTTCCTGCTGTCCCTGTGTCTGCTGTCTCTGTGCTTCTGCCTATGCCTCCTGTCCCTGTGCCTGTGCCTGCTGTCCCTGTCACTATGTCTGTGTCTGTGCCTGCTGTTTGTGTCTGTGCCTTTGCCTGTGCCTATTCCTACTGTCCCTGTGCCTGTGCATGTGCCTGTGCCTGCTGTCCCTATGCCTGTGCCTGCTGTCCCTGTGCCTGTGTCTGCTGTCCCTAAGCCTGTTCCTGCTGTCCCTGTCACTGTGCCTGTGCCTGCTGTCTCTGTGCCTCTGTCTGTGCCTCCTGTCCCTGTGACTGTGCCTGCTGTTCCTGTCCCTGTGCCTGTGCCTGTGTCTGCTGTCTGTGTCTGTGCCTTTGCCTGTGCCTGTCACTGTGCCTATTCCTGCTGTCTCTGTGACTGTGTCTGTTGTCCCTGTGCCTGTGCCTGCTGTCCCTGTGCCTGTGCTTTCTGTCTGTGTCTGTGCCTGCTGTCTGTGTCTGTGCCTTTGCCTGTGCCTATTCCTGCTGTCCTTGTGCCTGTGCCTCCTGTGCCTCCTGTGCCTGTGCCTCTGCCTGAGTGGGATTTTAGGACTGACCACTCCGGTTTGGATAACCATTTAGAGGTCTCATTCCCTGGGGAAAACTAATTATCCCTCTATCAGCGGGCATTAATTACCTATAGCTTTTTGTTGAAGTGTGATTCCCCATGAGCTTTCACCTTTGCATGGTGGAATTTAAATGGGGATATCATTGTTCAAGCCTTTGTGAAGCTGCTGTATTGTTGCGATTTCATGAGAGAATATTTCCTGTCATATCTAGAAGACAAAATTTAGCAGAAGACTTCCTGTTCCTCTGCCTCCTACAGTGCACACACACACACACACACACACACACACACACTCCACAGTAGTCCCCATACTGCAGGTAGAGGACTTGGACATATGTATGCACTGGGGCTGGGCATACCATGGTCAGTCAGTTGTTCTCTGAATTTCGATCCTTTGTGTACGTGTGCATGTGTGGTGAGCTTGTGAATATGTGTTACTCTCATGTGCATGTGTGTATATGTGTGTATGTGTGGTGAGCTTGTGAATACGTGTTGCTCTTGTGTAGGTGTGTATATGTGTGCATGTGTGGTGTACTTGTGAAAACGTACTTGTGAACACTCTGAAAAGATCTTCATTTCTTACAAACCCAAGCTTTTTTTTTTTTTTTAATGTGGTGAGAGTCACACTCATGTGAGGATCTGCTGCTAAGCATTTGGAATGCAATTGGATACATTTAAGTTTAGGAAAGTAGCAGAAGTATGTTCTCATCTAAGAATGGTCAAGTCACTAGCAAAGGGTGACTGGGTTTACAGAACCAGGCATGATTTCTTTCCTGTTGAGCAGGCCTTCCTCAAATTCAAAGAGAGCTATTGGATATCACTTCGATACAACTGCCATGGTGGTGTCCTTAGTGACATTGCTGTGTTTCATAGGCATCAAGACTGAGGAGGACTATTAATTGCCTTTTGAATTGGAAACTTAAGGCTAAGTCAGACTCCTGAAGGAGTATTTCCCTGAAGCAGACACAGGAGAGAGGATGTTCTGCTAAAGCAAGCGCGTGTGAAAGAAAGGTCACGTGATGAAGGAGTCTTTGCTTATGACACACATGTATTGGTCCGCCTTACATTGTGTAGTTGAGCTGCAGTTGTCAGGACTCCTCAGACTCAGGCTGACTGGGTACAGGTGCTGAAGCAAGAGCCGTGCTGACGCAAGGCACATGAAGGATGTGTGGAGGGGATAAATAGGACTGGACAGAGTGACAGAGGCTGAGCTCGGCTTGCTGGTACAGCTAGCTGTGCAATGTGTGTGGGTCCCACATCTTCACTTCCCTGAGAGGCACAGCAGAGAACTTCTCCTGGCGTCACTTCTGGTCCCTCCTGCTGACTAGAGCTTAGGATGAGGCTGACACCTGGCTGTCTCTGCTAAGTCATGTCACTGCTGTTGCAAACCTGACTCTACCAAACTGGACTGCTGGTGTATCTGTGAGGTGTTTGTCAGTGGATCGAGCTGCCGCTGCTGCTGCTGACCTGTGAACTGAACTGCTGATTTCCAGACAACACAGACAGGAGTTGCTCCAAAGAACAATTTCTAAGCAGGTCCACTTCCCCCATATCCTTTCTTTCCCACTACCTCTGGTGGGTGGTGGGCTAGAAAGGAGGTTAAAGCATATAAGAACCATCAATAAAAGTACGGTTTTAAAAGAAATTAAAATTACAGCCTTCCTCCCTTAGCAACTTGAATAGCACCATTCTATAATCCTGAAGAAGTAGGCCTTCAGGTCAGATCCAGCTCAATTCCTTCAAGTCCTGTGTCCAAAGTCTGTGGTATCCTTGGCAACTTCTAGGAAGCAATCAAGGAAAACAGCAATAACTTATATTGATTTTAGAGTATCCTGGACTCCTATGATCAACAACTCAAAAGGAGGCTTTCCATGTCTGGCACTAGGGATTCTGTTAATAGTTTATGGTGCATATATAAATATGTGTGCGTGTGTGTGTGTGTGTGTGTGTGTGTGCGCGCGCGCACACGTGTGTGTGCATGTGTGTGTATACACTTCTATGTATGCATATTTAAATATACGCTCATGTGTGTTTATGTAATTTTAAGTATATGAAATAATATAATTCACTATTACTATTGCAAACAATGTTATTTATGTCCCCCTATTCCCTCTCCTTCTGTGTTGTCCTCCCAAATCCAAATTAAAACTGTTTTTCTCATTTCTCCCTTAATATAACCTGTTCCCTATAATTTCTCTCTCTAGAGTTCTTTCTCCACACTTTTGGTCACTTTTTACTTTCCTGATTTCTGTATTTACTTCAAATTATTTGCTCATATCTGAAGGTTTGGAGTGAAGAAACAGAGAAAATGTGCAGTGGTTTTCTTTTTGTCTCTAGGATACCTCATTCAATTTAATCATTTCTGTTAATATCCACATACCTGCAAATTTTATCATTTTGCTTTTCTTTAAAGCTGAGTAGTATTCTATAGAGCACGCAGGCCACATGTTCATTCCCCATTCACTGCTTGAAGGACACTTAGACTGTTTCCGTGCGCTAGCGATTGTGACTAGACAGCAGCTAACAGGGCTGAGCAAGTATCTGTAGATCAAGAAGTCTTAGGCATAGGCCAAGGAGTGGTATAACTGGGTCGTATAAGAGATTTATTCTAGCTTTTAGAGAATTCTCTTCACCGAATTCCAGAGTGCTAGTCGCAGTTTACACTCCCACTAGCAATGAATGAGGGTTCCCCTTCCCAACATCTTTATCAGCCTTTGTTGTAAGTTCTTTTCGTAATCTTAACATTTCTGACTGGAGTAAGATAGAATCTCAAAGCTGTTTCTCCAAGTGCATTTTCCTAATTGTTAATGATGAACACATTTGAAGTTAGTTCTTAGCCACCTTTCTTTTGAGAACTCTCTGTTCAAATCCATGCTATTTTTAATTGGGTAGCGCTATCGAAAATGCCTTCCCCTCCCAGTGGGGTTGCTCATCACTAAATCGACTGTTGCCTTACCTGTAAAGAAAACTTAAAGCTTTATAGGGTTCTGCTTGTCAATTGTTGGCCTTAATTTCCGGGCAAATGAAAGTCTTTTCAGAAAGCACGTTCCTATTGTAGTTGGACTTTTGACTACTTTATGGGTCTGTGTATCTACCACCATTTCCACTCTTATCCTTTCTAATCTCCCCAACACTAGGTGGAAGAGGAAGGAGGCTAGAGGGGAAAGGAGGAGTCAATATCATTAGACTACTTCATGCTGATTAGGGGCATCGAGTTCCTTGGGGGAAATTTTGATCTTCATCATCAGGATAGCAAACACCAAACAGCAGGAGGAGCAGCAGCAGGAAGAGCAGCAGCAGGAGGAGGAGCAGCAGCAGCAGGAGGAGGAGCAGCAGCAGAAGGAGCAGCAGCAGCAGAAGGAGCAGCAGCAGCAGAAGGAGCAGCAGCAGCAGGAGGGGGAGCAGCAGCAGGAGGAGCATCAGGACGAGGAGCAGCAGCAGCAGCAGCAGGAGGAGCAGCAGCAGGAAGAGCAGCAGTAGAAGGAGCAGCAGCAGGAGGAGCAGCAGCAGCAGGAGGAGCAGCAGCAGGAGGAGCAGGAGGAGGAGCAGCAGGAGCAGGAGGAGCAGCAGCAGCAGGAGGAGCAGGAGGAGGAGCAGCAGGAGGAGGAGCAGCAGCAGCAGCAGGAGGAGCAGCAGCAGGAGGAGCAGGAGGAGGAGCAGCAGCAGCAGGAGGAGCAGCAGCAGCAGGAGCAGCAGGAGCAGCAGCAGCAGGAGGAGGAGCAGCAGCAGCAGGAGGAGCAGCAGCAGCAGGAGCAGCAGCAGGAAGAGCAGCAGGAGCAGCAGCAGCAGCAGGAAGAGCAGCAGGAGCAGCAGCAGCAGGAGGAGCAGCAGCAGGAAAAGCAGCAGCAGCAGGAGGAGCAGCAGGAGGAGGAGCAGCAGGAAGAGCAGCAGCAGCAGGAGGAGGAGCAGTAGCAGGAAGAGCAGCAGGAGGAGGAACAGCAG
Source organism: Apodemus agrarius (assembly GCA_964023405.1). Classification (NCBI taxonomy): domain Eukaryota; kingdom Metazoa; phylum Chordata; class Mammalia; order Rodentia; family Muridae; genus Apodemus; species Apodemus agrarius. The sequence continues at coordinate 57,244,299 of OZ030010.1, read as the reverse complement.
GAAGAGCAGCAGCAGGAGGAGCAGCAGGAGGAGGAACAGCAGGAAGAGCAGCAGCAGGAGGAGGAGGAGGAGCAGCAGCAGCAAGAGGAGCAGGAAGAGGAGCACAGTGTCCTCAACTTCTCACGGCTGTTGTATTTTTTTATATCCTCTCAAGAGTTCTCAGAACTCCAATGTCATACACTTGCAGAAACTTTCTACAGCTGGCAAAATCATGCCCCTGCCAGAGCACACGGCAAATCATAATCTGATGCAGTGGACAATCTGAAGCAGCCCCATATCCCACGCCTGGGATTAAAACAAAAACATATCCCCATAACATTTCTATGTTTTTAAAGAAACCAAAATTCTCACTACATCCTACACCTGCACATTGTAGGCTGTTGCCTATATTTTCTTTTAGTGGGTTCAGCATTTTAGGATTTGCATTGATTTACTTGATCCAGATCCATTTGAAGTTGATTTGTGGTGGCAGGGGTGTGCTAATAGATAGGAGTCTAATTTCAGTTTTCTACATATGGATACCCAATTTCCCAGCTCCATTTGTTGAAGATGCTATCTTTTGTCCTGATGTATGTTGTTGAAATCTTTGTCAAATATCAAATAGCTATAATTATATATTCTCATGTGTTGGGACTTCTATTTGGTCCGTTGGTCTACATATCTATTTATGTGCCTGTACAATGCACTTTTTAAATAACTCTAGCTATGCAGTGTGTCTTGAAATCAGCTTGATAATCTTCCCATCACTTTTTAAATTTGGTTGGTTGGTTGGGTTGGGTTTGGGTTGGGGGGAGGGTTGGGCGGTTTTTCTCAGAATTTGTTTGACTATCCAGATTCCTTTGGGGTTCCATGTATATTTTAGATTTTTTTCTATTTCTGTGGAAAATGCTGTGGTTTTTAAAAATCCTTTATTTTATTAAAAATGTATTTCATACAACATATTTGAACATATTCTTTTCTCTCTCCCAACTTTTCCCAGATCCTTCCCACCTCCCTACCAATCCAACTTCATGGTTCTCTCCCTTTCTCTCAAAAAAGGGGGGGAGGACAAGAAACAAGAAAAAAATCAAAACAGATGACAAACATAAAAATAAATAAAATCAATAGACCAAGATATCAAAACAAAATAAAAAGTACACACACACACATACACACACACACACACACACATACCATTGGAGTTCATTTTCTTTTTTTTTTTTTTTTTTTTTGGTTTTTCTGAGACAGGGTTTCTCTGTGTAGCCCTGGCTGTCCTGGAACTCACTCTGTAGACCAGGCTGGCCTCGAACTCAGAAATCCACCTGCCTCTGCCTCCCAAGTGCTGGGATTAAAGGCGTGCGCCACCACCGCCCGGCTGGAGTCCATTTTCTGTTGGCCAACTCTTCATGGGCTTGAGGCCTACCCCAGAGTATAGTTGATATATCTAATGATACGCCATTGGAGTCGGCCAAAACCACAAGATGTAACCCATTTCTGGTACTAGAACTTTTACTTGTTGGCATAAGATGTCTAACTGGGACAGTTTCCTCTATTGTATGGTGACTCCATTTAAATTATTTTGATATATGTGTATATTTCTGAAACTTCTGCAATAGTAGGTTTCAACATAGCTTTCAAAAGGCCTTTAATGTTCATTGTCTTGCCTCATATTCCCTCATTACCTTGCCCTCCCCCATTTAATCACCTACTCTTTTTTCCCCTTTATGTCTTTATAGGGCTGTACTCTATTTCCCCTCCCTTGAAAGAACTCCTCCTCCCCTTGGTCCCTTACTAGCTACCTAATCTCCATGGTTATTTGGATTGACACATATCTAAAGCTTAACAAATATTCACATATAAGAGAAAACATACATTTGTATTTTTGAGTCTTGACCACCTCATTCAGGGTGACTGTTTCCAACTTCATCTATTTACTTGCAAATTTCATAATTGAATTTTTCCTAGCAGTTCAATATGAACTGGACCACATTTTCATTATTCATTCATCAGCCGATGAGCATCTAGGCCTGTTTTTGGTTTCTGGCCATTATGGATAGAGCATCAATGAATGTGGATGAGCAAGTATCTCAACAGTAAGATAAAGAGTCCTTTGGGTGTGTGTCCACGTGTGGTATAGCTAGATCATAGAATGTTCTTTTACTGTAAGTTCCTTGAGTTTCTCAATTGCTTTTTATGTAATGGCCATTGTTCCCACTATTATTTCTGCCAATCCATAAGCACATGAGGTCTTCCCAATTTTTAGCATTCTCAACCTCTTTCTTCAGAGATTTAAAATTTTTATTATAGAATTCTTTTACCTCCTTCGTTGCATTTATCCCATAATATTTTATTTTCTTTGAGGGTATTGTGAATAGGGATGTGTCCACAATCTCTCAGCGTGTTTGTTGTCTGAGCTGTATACTATTAATTTTTATAAGTTGTTTCGGTATACTGCTATTTTGCTGAACTTGATTTTCATTTCTAGCAGTTTTATGATGGAGTTATGTGGATCTCTTGTCTATTAACATCAACTCATATGCAACTGTGGATAATTTGGCTTCTTGTTCTATTTGTGTCCCATTAATTTCCTTCTCTTGGTCTTATTACTCCAGCTACTGCTTCCAGCGCTATATTGAAAAGAAGTGGGGCTGGAGAGATGGCTCAGAGGTTAAGAGCACTGACTGCTCTTGCAAAAGTCCTGATTTCAAATCCCAGCAACCACATGGTGGCTCACAACCATCCATAACAAGATCTAATGCCCTCTTCTGGAGTGTCTGAAGACAGCCTCAGTGTACCCACATATAGTAAATAAACAAATATTTTTAAAAAAGAAAAGAAGTGAAGCCAATGGACAGCCCTATATCATTTTTAATTTTATTGGAACTGCTTGGAATTTTTATCCTTTTAGGAAACTGTTAGCTGTGAGTTTGTCATATATAGTCTTTATGTTGAGATATATTTTCTCCAGTTCTATTAGTTCTAGGGCTTTTATAATGAAGGCATGCTAAATTTTATCAAAGGCTTTTCTTCATCTATTAAGATGATTGTATTTTTTCTTTCATTGAATTCATATGATTTAATATACTTATTGACTTACACATATTGAACCATCCCTGCATCTCTGAGATAAAGCCTACTAGATGATCTTTTTTAATTTATCTCTGTATGGGCTTTGCAAATATTTTTTTGAGGAACCTTGAATTTATATTCATAAGTATAAGGAATATTAGCATTATTATCCTATAGTTGGGTTTTTGTTTGTTTGTTTGTTTGTTTGTTTGTTTTGTGTGGTGCAGAGTGTGTGTGTGTGTGTGTGTGTGTGTGTGTGTGTGCTTACATGGTTTGGACTTTAGAGTTACACTGGCTTCATAGAAGAAATTTGGAACTATTTCTTCTGTTCTTATTTTTAATAAGTTAAGAAAAATTTGCCTGGCGGTGGTGGCACACACCTGTCATCCCAGCACACTGGGAGGCAGAGGCAGGAGGATTTCTGAGTTTGAGGCCAGCCTGGTCTACAGACTGAGTTCCTGGACAGTTAGGGCTATACAGAGGAACCCTGTCTCAAAAAAAAAATCCAAGAAACCAAAAAGAAAAAAATTGAAAGACTGATAGAATTCTGCTGTGAACCCATCTGTTTTTCAGTCAGAAGATTTTTGATTACTTTTTCAATCTGTTTGTTATGAGTCTGACTAACTGCTGATTTTTTTCTTTGTTGAAATTCTGTTGGGCTGGAGATATGGCTCAGTGGTTAAGATCACTGACTGCTCTTCTGAAGGTTCTGAGTTCAAATCCCAGCAACCACATCGTGGCTTGTAACCATCCGTAAAGAGATCTGACATCCTCTTCTGGTGTGCCTGAAGGCAGCTACACTGTACTTACATATAATAATAAATAAACATTTGGGCCTGAGCTATCAGGGACTGAGCGAGCAAGGTTGACCAGAGCAAGTGGGGCCGACTGGAGAGAGCAGAGGTGCTAAATTCAATCCCCAGCAACCACGTGACGGCTCACAGCCATCTGTACAGCTACAGCGTACTCATATACATAAAATAAATAAATCTTTTAAAAAAAGAAATTCTGTTATTTGGTATTTTCATTGTTATCCTGTTGTCCCTTTCCTGTGGGTTTTTCCTGGGGGTGCATTCATTGCTTGTGTGGTCTTATTCCTCACCCATATCTTCAAGTTCTGATAGTCTATCTTCTTCTTGATCCATTCTACTTATAAGGCTTTTCCTGAGTATTCTAATTGGCTTAGTGAGGTTTTCAATTCCATCTTCGTTTCAGCTTGAATACTATTAAGCATCTCTATTTTTATTTGGTTTTCAATTCCTGGATTGTCTTCATCACTTCAGTCAGGCTTATGTTTATGTTTTCTTGGACTTCGCTCAGTCATTTATTCTTTTTGAGTTGATTGTGCTATTTATGTCTTTCCTAAATTCCTCGAATCTTTGATGAAATTTATAGCTATTCTTTTAAGTTCTCTGTCCTAGGGTTCATCTAGATAATTCATACTGGAGAAAAATTGTATAGAACTTTTGAATTATTTTTGTGGGGTGCACCCTGCTTGACCTTTCTACTGGTTTTTTTTATATATAATAAGATCTGGGTATGTGGACTTTCATTGTTGGTTGTGTATCTGATACTCCACATATGAGCAGGATGTTAGTAAAGACACAGGTTAGGCTCACCACTTTGTCTGGGGCTCCTGTTTGAAGACCTGGGTTAGTTATCAGGCCTGGAGATGGTGCAGGCATAACAGGATCAGGCAGACTAACCAGGCTGGACTAAAGCACAGGATGTATAGCACGGAGATCTGGTGCGAGTAGCCATGGGTTGACTAGAACAGGGATTTTCTGAGAAGTGCAAGGAGCTTGCCTGTGTCCCTGTGCCTTGTGGGCAGAATAAAGGGTCTATGATCTCGTCAATCTTCAAGAGAGGGAGATAGGCTGGGAGGAAGTCATGATCTCTGACAAGCAGCTACAGGCTTATGCTGGAAAGCACAGGTAGATTACCTAGGTCTCTATGCCAGGTACAAAAGCTAAAAGGTCCCTGATGGGGAGGAGTCTATGATTTAAAGAATTCCAAAAGAACTGGGAGGTGCCTGAAGTGCTAGTCACAATCCCTTGCTGGCAGCTGAGGTATGACTAGAATGGAGGGCCTTCAACTATTTGTGTGTGTGTGTGTGTGTGTGTGTGTGTGTGTCTGTGTCTGTGTGTCTGTGTGTCTGTGTGTGTGTCTCTGTGTGTGTGCACGCACACATGTATGTGCCTGCATGCTGAAATATATTTCACAAAATTTAAGGATACTGCTATTTATTTTTGTTAATCAAATTTCAATAATGAGTTGCTTACTTTTTTTGGAATTTTTTTATTAATTATTTTTATACACTCCATTTTTTATTCCCCACCCCAGCAACCCCTGTCCACCCTCCGACTGTCCCACATCCCATACCTCCTCCCCTCCCCCTTTCTCCACGTGAATGTCCCAACCCCCTACACCACCACACCTCCCCACTCCCTGGGGCTCCAGTCTCTTGAGGATTAGGTGCATCTTCTCTGACTGAACACAGAGCCAGCAGTCCTCTACTGTATGTGTGTTGGGGGCCTCATATCAGCTGGTGTATGCTGCCTGGTTGGTGGTCCAGTGTTTGAGAGATCCTGGGGATCCGGATTAATTGAGACTGCTGGTCCTCCTACAGGGTTGCCCTCAGCTTCATTCAGCCTTCCCTAATTCAACAGCAGGGGTCAGCTGCTTCTGTCCATTGGTTGGTGCAAATATCTGCATCTGACTCTTTCAGCTGCTTGTTGGGTCTTCTGGAGTGCAGTCCTGCTAGGTCCCTTCTTGTGAGCACTCCATAGCCTCAGTAATAGTGTCAAGATTGGGACCTCCCCTTGAGTTGGATCCCACTTTGGGTCTATCCCTGGACCTTCTTTTCCTCAGGCTCCTCTCCATTTCCACCCCTGCAGTTCTTTCAGACAGGAACAATTATGGGTGAGAGTTGTGACTGTGAGATGGCCCCCCTCTCCCTCATTTGAAGCCCTGTCTTTCTGCTGGAGGTGGACTCTGTAAGTTCCCTCTCCCTACTGTCAGGTATTTAATATAAGGTCCCTCCCTTTGAGTCCTGAGAGTCTCTCACCTCCGAGGTCTCTGGTACATTCTGGAGGGTCCCCCAACCTCCTATCTCCCGAAGGTGCCCGTTTCCATTCTTTCTCCTGACCGTCAGGGCTTCAGTCCTTTTCCCTCCCCCAATCTCAGATCAGGTTCCCCTCTCCCCCCACAACTTCTCCACCTCATCCACTTTCCCTTCAAGATCCCTCTCTCCCAGGTCCCTCCCTTCCCCGGCTTGTGATTGCTTTCTTCTCCCTCCCAAGTGGGACTGAGCTGTTCTCACTTCGCCCTTCAGCCTGTTGAGTTTTTTCAGTTCTGTGGACTGTATCTTGGGTATCTGTATTTTTTTGGCTAATACCCACTTATTAGTGAGTACATACCGTGCATGTCCTTTTGGGTCTGAGTTACCTCACTCAGGATATTTTCTAGTTCCCTACATTTGCCTGCAAAACCCAGGATGTCCTTGTTCTTAATAGCTGAGTAGTACCTCATTGGGTAAGTGTATGCATTCATCCTGGTCTAACTGGCTGTCTGTATGTAGAAAAATGAAAATAGTCCCATATTTGTCACCTTGCACAAAGCTCAAGTCCAAGTGGATCAAGGACCTCAACATAAAACCAGATACACTGAATCTAATAGAAGAGAAAATGGGAAAGAGCCTTGAACTCATTGGCACAGGGGGAAATTTCCTAAACAGAACTCCAATGGTTCATGCTCTATGATCAAGAATTGATAAATGGGATCTGATGAAACTGGAAAGCTTCTGTGAGGTAAAAGACATTGTCAGTAAGACAAATCAGCAACCCAAAGATTGGGAAAAATCTTCACTAACCCCACATCTGATAGAGGGCTAATATCCAAAATCCATAAAGAACTCAAGAAGCTAATCACCAAAAAACCAAATAACCCAATCAAAAAATGGGGTATAGAACTAAACTAAGATTTCACAACTGTGGAATCTTGAATGGCTGTGAATCACCTAAAAAATGTTCAAAGTCCTTAGTGATCAGAGAAATGCACATCAAAACGACTCTGAGAGTCCACCTTACACCAGTCAGAATGGCTAAGATCAAAACATCAGGTGACAGCACATGTTGGCGAGGATGTGGAGAAAGAGGAACATTTCTCCATTGCTGATGGGACTGCAAACTGGTACGACCACTCTGGAAATCAGTCTGGAGGTTCCTCAGAAAATTGGGAATAGATCTATCTGAAAACCTAGCTATACCACTCTTGGGCAAGATGTCCCACCATGCCACAGGGGCATGTGTCCCACTATGTTTGTAGCAGCCTTACTTGTGATAGCCAAAAGCTGGAAACAACCTAGATGAGTTGCTTTCTTACATCTGTCATTGTTTTCTTAAAGATAAATGGAATTCTTCATCTTAAAAACTGTTAACTATGTCAATCTACTGTAGTCGATTTCTTGATGTTTTATAAATTAGGGCCTTTTGTGGCACCTCTACTCTTTCACATGATCTCATGTGTCATTGCCCTCTTTGATTTCTGGCCAAACACCTCACTTCTAAAATCATCTTTTTGTAAAAGAACTACATGTTTTCCCCCATAAATATTGGTATTTATAAACTAAAATGCACGTAGTCAGTGTAGTATTGTTAATGTTAGTCATACGACCTCACACTCTTGTGAGGGGTTTTCTCTGCACCTTTGAATATAGTTGAATGGCTCCACCCACATTCTGCTGAATGTTAGGTAAGGATTCCATTGTTTATTTATGTAGCTATTTTTTCCATCAAAATTTTAAGGAAAAATACAGTGAAGAATCCCATTGGGTAGAAGTATTTGCCACGCAAATTGAACAGCATGAATTTTGTTCTGGAACCAAACAGTAAAAGCATAGAACCTTTGACCTGCACACATGTGTTGTGACACTGAGGCACCTAAACCCTCTCTCACACACACATCATACATACGTGGGAAATAATTAATTAACTATTTTTAATTATAGGAAACATTACTGTGCGCCTTGTCTTTTGATGGGTACAGAACATGTGGAGTTAACCTGGCTTGCCCCCTGAACATGCAGAATGTCAAAATGAGTGAATGTCATGGCAATGTAAAAAATGAGTGAACGCAAATGTGGTGGCATGCTATAGGAGCACCAAACCGGCATCTGGAAATGGTTCGGCACAAGGAGGTGGTACTTGAATGGGTGGAGAAGATATGAAGGCAGAGAAGCTAGAAGAGTGGTCAAATCAGGCAAGAGGAATGGAGTTTCTAGATATATTCAAGGGAGACATGTAGGGAATTGATTATAACTAGAAGATAATTTTAAGTTTTAGAGATTCCAGAACTTTGACAAAATATCCCATTTAGCAATAGGGAAATGTGAAGCATTGTATATACAAACTATTGCTATTTTTTAGATTTATTTATTTCCAATATATGTGCAGGTGTTTGGCATGCATATCCTGTGCCCATGGAGGCCAAAAAAGGCTATTGGATACCCTGGAACTAGAATTTCAGATAGTTGTTAGCTGCCATGTGGGTATTGGGAATTGAACTCAGATCTGGAAAAATGGGCGTTCTAAATCATGGAAACATCTCTCTAGCCTCTGCTTTTCATTTTAAAAAATAATAATGAAACAAAAAACATAAACTTCAGTTAAAATTACTTCACTATATTTATGGTTATTTTACTAATATGAAAGCATACTTATGCTAGGAGCTACTATACCATGTTTGAGATCACTTCTTTTTTACTTTTACTGTTAATATTTTTACTATTTCTGTAAGTGCGAGAAGTCTAAATTTTCATATATCACATTAAAATCAGTGGCATATTTATTGTGATTCTCACTTAATGTCTTTTTTTCCTATTGATATCAACTTATTTTTAATCCTTAAATATTTTACAAGGTAAAGATCTTCCAAGAAACTTATCTTCTTTCTTGATTACAATAACCTCCTTCTTGCATCATGGTGCACTCTGCCTGTGTTGCATGATGAGCTATCCGAGGCTGCCAATCTACCAGATCCTGCCCCAACAGAATGTTGCAAACAGGTTTATAGCATAGCACTGTGTTGTGGTTTAGCAGTTAGAAATTTGGGTACTAAGGGTAAGGGAGAATCACAACTCATTTGTGGCCAAGAAATGGGGTTAGTTCATTAATTACTAAAGAATGTAGACAGGGCAGTTTTGTGGAGTTTTTGTTTTTGTTTTTGTTTGGATTTTTTTTCTATATTCTATGTTTACATTCCAAAGGCTTTCCCCTTTCCCAGTTACCCCCCACCATATGTCCCATAATTCCTCTCCCCCCCTGCTATTCCCCACTCATTCCCCCCCTCCACGATTTCTCTGTTCTGGGTCTACAATACTGGATCCAATCTTTACAGGCCCAGGGTCCTCTCCTTTCTTCTTCTTGGGAATCATTTGACTTGCTAATTGTGCCTTGAGTATTTAGGGCTTCTGGGCTCATTAATATCCACTTATCAGTGACTGCATTTCATGTGTATTCTTTTGTGATTGGGTTAACTCACTTAGGATGATATTTTCCAGATCTACAAATTTACCTACAAATTGCATGAGTTCATTATTTTTAATTGCTGAGTAGTACTCCATTGTATGAAATATACCACATTTTCTGTATCCTTTCCTCTTTTGAGGGATATCTGGGCTCCTTCCAACTTCTGGCTATTATAAACAAGGCTGCTATAAACATAGTGGAGCATGTGTCTTTATTGTATGCATGGGGAATCCTCTGGGTATATGCCCAGGAGTGGTATGCCAGTGTCCTCTGGAGGTGACATGCCCAATTTTCTGAGGAACCACCACACTGATTTCCAGAGCGGTTTTACCATTTTGCAATCCCACCAACAGTGGAGGAGTGTTCCTCTTTCTCCACATCCTCGCCAGCACTTGTTGTCTCTTGAGTTTTTAATCTTAGCCATTGTTTGGATTTTTTGAGATTGTAATTTAGTTTCAGCATTTCTTTCTTCAGTTTACACTCTAAAAGCCATTCCATACACTCATCCATGCTCTCCTTCAAATTCATGCCCTCTTTTGTCATTGATGCTGCATGCATATATGTATTTGTACATGTTATTCTAGGTGTCACAAAAGAACGATTCCACGCGGGAAGGAGAGTAGGGAACCGTAGTAGCCCTCAAATCAAACCAGCGAGTAATGGGGCTCCCACAGCCTTCATCAGCCCAGTAGGCACAATTTTCCTGTCAGGTCAATATTGCAGGGTGTGTGATACAGTTCTGAGCAAGGTCATCAATGTCTTCTCTCTCCAAGGATTCAGCGTTTCATCTTCTAGTACTACAAAAACTAGCTAGCAAGGAGTTTCCTTGTCATTTTGAGGTTGATATTTCAATGCATTGCAGTCAAGGTGCGTGATGTATTCAGCAATGGAGTCTGCAATTTTGTTACAGTAGAAAACCGAAAACAGTGGCAATAAATAGTGATGTGGGTGCCTTCAGAGCCCCTGTCGTCACTTATAACTAAGAGAGGGAGACAGTCTGTGCCTGGCACTTAGATTTTCATTTAATAACTGATGTCTTCAGGGAGCAGTCTTGTCCATCTATGCAGGATGCCTCTGATAGGTTTCCTTTTTAAACTTTTCATATATTTATATGTATCTGTGCCCGTGTATATGCCAAGTATGTACCGGTGCTCAAAGAGGCCAGAAGATGTCAGATGCTTTGGAGTTAGAGTTGGGAGTAGCTGTGAGCCTCACAACATGCATGCTGAGAACTGAACTCAGATGCTCTGGGAAAGCAGCAAGAGCTCTCAACTAGCAAGCCATCTTTCCATATGTGCAAACTCTATTTTGTTATATTTATTTTTTAATTAGCTTACATATTAGTGGTTTTCCATAAGGCTTCTTTTTTTTTCAGAGACAGGGTTTCTCTGTGTAGCTCTGGCTGTCCTGGAACTCACTCTGTAGACCAGGCTGGCCTCGAACTCAGAAATCCACCTGCCTCTGCCTCCCAAGTGCTGGGATTACAGGCGTGTGCCACCACGCCCGGCTCATAAGGCTTCTTCTTACATCATTAGTTCTCTATTTCTCCATCTCCCTAGGGTTCCTATTCCCATTCTCACTCAAATCTTAAAACCAGACTATTTCCTGCTCCCTAAGTTTTCCAGTCGCCTGGCTTCTACTACCCGTCCTGTTTTTACTCAGGTTGCAAAACTCTGTTTCCTCATATAAGAGAGAACGTGCAGTATTTGTCTTTCTGTGTCAGGGTGAACTCACAGCATATTTTTTTAATTTCCTCCGTTTAGCTGAAATGTTTCTTTCAATAAACTTTCTGTACAGTTTATTGATACTCCACTGTGATATATGCCACATCTTCCTTACCCATTCATCAGCTGGAGGATCCATTTCGGTGCTACAGTGAATAGAGCAGCAGTAAACACGAATTTCTAGGGTACAACTATGGGCCTTTGGATGTATGCTTGGGAGCAGCATAGCCAGTAGCTCTGTGTTAAGATTATCCCCCTTTTTAAAAATTAGATTTTATTTTTAATGACATGTGTGCACATGCACACCCATCTGAGTGCAGCTCCTGCAGAGATCAGAAAAGAGCACCAGACCCATAGAGCTGGCATCGCATGTGCCTGTGCGCCCAAGCATGGGTGCTGGGAACCAAACTGGAGTCTTCACCAAGAGAACACAAACACTCAACCATTGGCACATATCCCCAACACCATAATTCTAGTTGTTTCTGTTTTGTTTGTTTTGTCTTTGAGAAACTTCCAGACAGATTTCCAAAAGTGGCTGCACTAGCATACACTGCCACGGAGTATAAAGGTCCCCCTTTGATTTGTTGTCATTTGTATTCCTGAGCCTAGCCGCTGTGACTACAGTGAGATGGAATTTTAAAGTGGCTTTCATCTGCGTCTCCCTGATAGCCACGGGTAAATGAACACTGTTTTCTGTGTTCGTAAGTGCATTTGATTCGAGCACTTTCTATTCAGTTCTGTATTCCATTCTTCATCTTTATTTATCTTTAAATTTTTTAAATAATGTACACAGGTGCGTGTATGCATGAAGGTACGTGCATGTGTAAGTACAAGTGTCTGTGGGGTCCACGAGAGGGTAGCAGACGCCCTAGAGCCAGAGTTACCAGAAGACATGAGCAACTTAATGCGGATGCTCAGAATCTGACTCAGGTTTCTCTGAAGAGAGAGAGAGAGAGAGAGAGAGAGAGAGAGAGAGAGAGAGAGAGAGAGAGAGAGAGAGATGCCCTTAACCTGAGCCTCTACCCTGCCCCAGCCCAACACAAAATTAAACTGGGTTATTTGTTTTCTTCATAGACAGTTTTTTTTAAGTTCTTTATATTCTCTAGATCCTAAAGATTTCCCCCCATTATTTGTGCTGCTTTTTAATTTCGTGAAATTCCATCGATCAAGTATTAGTCTTCCTATGCTTCTTGAGTCATATTCAGAACATTTATTAATGTATCTATTAGTTAAAGCGCACCTACTATTTCCCCTAGCAGTTCCACAGGAGAAGCTTTAGGTTGAGCTATTCAATCTGTTGGGTTGAGCTGGGTGCGCGGTGAGTGATGGGGACAGTATTTCTACAAGATGAGGTCTAGCATTCTCAGCAGCATTTGTTAAAAACGCTGTCTTTTCTCCGATGTATATTGTTGATATCTTTGGAAAATATCAAGTAGCTCTATTTGCATGGAGTTATATCTGAGGCCCCTATTCTATTGCATTGATCTATGTACATTGCTTTTTTTTTTTCTGCATCACATTTCTATTCCTACAGCACTATAGTAATACTAGTTTCTTTCTCTGTGGCTGTGAGGAAATGCCACGACTAAAGAAGGAAGGAGAGTCTATCATCATCATCATCATCATCATCATCATCATCATCATCATCATCATCATCACCACAGTGGGAAAGATGGCATCCAGCAGGCATGGCAGCTGGAGCAGCGAGCTGAGAGCTCACATCTTAAACCTCAAGCAGGAAGCAGAGAGAAGCAACTCAAAACGGTGATAGTATTTAAATTGTCTTTCTGGAGGATGGGAGAGCTATAGACAGAATCTGAGAGTACCTTGTGACACAATCTCCAGCCCAGTGGCCTCTGGGGTCAGTGTAGAGCCCAAGCTTTGGCTCCTAAACTAGGACCCCAAATGGAAAGAACAGAAAATCAACCAAACAAAGCCGGTTCTTTGAAAGGGTTAATAAGATAGCTGAAACCTTAGCTAATCTAACAACAACAACAAAATAAATAGAAAGAGGGAGAGGACACAAACGGGAACAATTAGAAATGAAGGGCGGCGTTACAGCGTACTCCAGTGAAATTCAGAACAGAACTAGAAACTGCTGTGAGGGCGCGCGCGCTGGGAAGAGCTGAACGGCCCAGAAGAAACTGAAGACTGCTTCTAATGTAAGCTTCATTTTTAGAGCTGTCCTTTCACACACTCAAAGAAAATAAAACTCAACTCATCATATTCATCAAATACAAATCACTGCAGAGCATCCGTTACAGTAGTGGCCATGTCTTATTAGAGCAACTGCGTCACGGACTCCACATCACAATGTGGCTCTTCGGGGAGTTGAGTGTACTATCTATCCAATGGCTGAGGCTGCTCGGTTTTGTTTTTTTGTTGTTGTTGTTGTTGTTGTTGTTTTTAGTATTTTATTAGATCTTTTCTTTTTTTTATAAAGGGATGTAAAAACACTTTATGATAAAATTAAAGATTTATATGGAAAATATTTCAGATAAACATGCTAAAATTGACAATTTTCATAGAAAATTAAGGAGTAAACATGTAAAACATTGCTAAATTAATTGAAATATGGGATAGAAACATGAGAAAATCAAAGATTTACGTGGAAAATATTTCTGATAAAATGATAGAAAATGTAGAAAAGCATGTTAGAATTGAAAATTATCATGGAAAATGTTATAATAATGGTAGGCATAAAATTGTTCCTAAGTTGATTAAAAGTGGAATTATAGCTGGGCCGTGGCAGTACACACCTGTAATCCCAGCACTCTGGGAGGCAGAAGCAGGCGGATTTCTGAGTTCGAGGCCAGCCTGGTCTACAGAGTGAGTTCCAGGACAGAGAAACCCTGTCTCAAAAAAAACCAAATCCAAAAAACAACAAACAAGTGGAATTATAACATTTTCTGATAAACTTGAAGATTTACATGGAAACTATTTCTGATAAAATTGCAGAAATATATAGAAAAACATGTTAAAATTAAAGATTATCATGGAAATTATATAGATAACATAATAGGCATAAAGATAATTCTAAGTTGATTGAAGATGGAGTTAAAAACATTTTCAGATAACATTGAAGATTTACATGGAAAATATTTCCGGTAAAATTCAAGAAATAAATAGACAAACGTTAAAATTGACCATTTCATGGAAAAATTTACATAAAAATGGTTGATGTAAAAACTCTTTCTAAATAAATTGAACATAGTATTAGAAACATTTGTGATAAAATCAAAGATTTACATTGAAAACATTTCTGATAAAATGGAGGAAGTATATAGAAAGACATTAAAATTGAAGATTATCATGAAAAATAATGCAGATAAAATGGTAGACATAAAAGAAATTACTAAATTAATTGAAACAGGGAATTACAAACGTTTTCTGATAAAAAAAATTTAAGATTTACATGAGAAATGTTTTGTTAGTCTATGTCTTTTTATTGGGGAGTTGAATCCATTGTTGTTAAGAGATATTAAGGAATAGTGATTGTTATTTCCTGTTATTTTTGATGTTATTTTTATCTTTGTGTGGGTATCTTCTTTTGGGTTTGTTGGAAGAAGATTACTTTCTTGCTTTTTATAAGGTGTAGTTTCCCTCCTTGTGTTGGCATTTTCCACCAATTATCCTTTGTAGGGATGGATTTGTGGACAGATATTGTGCAAATTGGGTTTTATCATGGAATATCTTGGTTTCTCCACCTATGATGACTGAGAGTTTTGCTGGGTATAGTAGCCTGGGCTGGCATTTGTGTTCTCTTAGGGTCTGTGTGAGGTCTGCCCAGGATCTTCTAGCTTTTATCATCTCTGGTGAGAAGTCTGGTGTAATTCTGATAAGTCTGCCTTTGTAAGTTACTTGCCCCTTTTCCCTTACTGCTTTTAATATTCTTTCTTTGATTAGTGAATTTTGATTATTATGTGCCGGGAGGATTTTCTTTTCTTTTCTTTCTTTCTTTCTTTCTTTCTTTCTTTCTTTCTTTTTTTTTTTTTTTTTTTTTTTTGGTTTTTCGTGACAGGGTTTCTCTGTGTAGCCCTGGTTGTCCTGGAACTCACTCTGTAGACCAGGCTGGCCTCGAACTCAGAAATCCGCCTGCCTCTGCCTCCCAAGTGCTGGGATTACAGGCGTGCGCCACCAACGCCCAGCTCGACGGGAGGATTTTCTGTTCTGGTCCAGTCTGTTTGGAGTTCTGAAGGCTTCTTATATGTTCATGGAAATCTCTTTCTCTAGGTTAGGGAAGTTTTCTTTTACAATTTTGTTGAAGATATTTACTGGACCTTTAAGTTGTAAATCCTCGCTCTCATCTATACCTATATTCATAGATTTGGTCTTCTCATTGTGTCCTGGAGTTCCTGGATGTTTTGGGTTACCAGCGTTATGCATT
Organism: Apodemus agrarius; assembly: GCA_964023405.1. Classification (NCBI taxonomy): domain Eukaryota; kingdom Metazoa; phylum Chordata; class Mammalia; order Rodentia; family Muridae; genus Apodemus; species Apodemus agrarius. Next base: position 57,228,613 of record OZ030010.1, on the reverse strand, counting down.
TTTCATTTTCTTTGACTGTTGAGTCAATGTTTTCTATGGTATCTTCAGCACCTGAGGTTCTTTCTTCTAGCTCTTGTATTCTGTTGTTGATGCTTGCATCTTTGACTCCTGAATTCTTTCCAAGGTTTTCTATCTCCACTTTGTGATTTCTTTATTGTTTCTACTTCTACTTTTAGATCCTGGATAATTTTGTTCAGTTCCTTCACTTGATTGCTTGTGTTTTCCTGTAATTCTTTAAAGAATTTTTGTTTTTCTTCTTTAAGGGCTTCTGCCTGTTGACCCATGATCTCCTGTACTTCTTTAAGGGATTTTTGTGTTTCCTCTTTAAGGGCTTTTACCTGTTGACCAATGTTCTTCTGTATTTCTTTAAGGGAGTTACTTAAGTGTTTCTATCAGCATCGTGAGATACAATTTTAAATCCAACTCTTGCTTTTCCAGTGTGTTGGGGTATCTGGGAATTGCTGTGGTGGGAGAACTGGGTTCTGATGTTGCCATGTGGCCTTGGTTTCTGTTGGTAGGGTTCTTGTGCTTGCCTTTCGCCATCTGGTGCTAGTTGGTATTCTTGTCTCTGGCTGGAGTTTGTTCCTCCTGTGGGCCTGTAAACTTGTGTCCTTACTCCTCTGAGCTCAAAAGTGAAAGCACTGCTAGGAGATCTCTCTCTCTCTCTCTCTCTCTCTCTCTCTCTCTCTCTCTCTCTCTCTCTCTCTCTCTCCTGGCAGGCTATGCACAGAAGACTGGAGTCCCCCAGCTCCCTGGTGCAAATGGCTGTGGGCAGGAAGACTTCTGTCCCAGCTGCTCCACTGATCTTAGGCCCTGTGTGCTCCTAGCTGGGTCCCCTCCAGAGAGAAGGTGGAGATCTCATGTCTGTGTTCAAAAGTGAAAGCCTGCTGGGAGATCATTCCCTCCTGGAGGGCTATGCACAGAAGGCTGTGGAGTCTCCTGGCTTCTGGTGCAAATGGCGACAGGAAGACTTCCATCCCAGCTGCTCCACTGATCACAGAAGGCTGTGGAGTCTCCTGGCTCCCTGGTGCAAATTGTGGTGGAAAGACTTCCGTCCCAGCTGCTCCACTTATCTTAGGCCCTGTGTGCTACTAGCTGGTCCCCTCCAGAGAGGGGGGCTGGTCACTTTGCAGGGGAACTATCTCCTCTGTGAATGACTGTCTTAATCTCAGACTTTCCTTCTCACTGCCAGGCCATTCAAACACTGCAAAAGCTGGCATATGAAGCAATTACACAGTGCTTGTGCTAGTCTTTGGTAATCTTCATGTAGCCCCTCCTCACCCCCATACCCTACCTTTTACCCTGGATGAAAGGGACCATGTCTTCTATTTAGTTAAAGATACACAGCCCAGGAGCCCCCACAGCAATGATTGACCCTTTTTGAACTCTGAGCCAAAGACTAATGTAACATAAAAGACAAGAAAAGGCAGAGGCTTCACTCCTGAGCAACAAGTTACTCCAGGCAGGACTGAAAAGCTCACAGCGGAAAAAGGACAAGATGTCTTTCCACCCACAGTTGGTTCAGAATTAGAAAATTTGTCAGATTTTAGAAAAGCACTGGCATAAATATGTCATTAACGCCCCCAGAAATCAGCGATCTGAACATTGTGACCACAGGTGAGGAATTGATTGTTCCAGCCATAGAGACCTCAGAGGGTAAAGCATAGACCATGCATGCATAAGATTACAGTTTGTGTCCAAGATCCCACTCAAAGTCATGTTGGAGGCTGGGAACACAGAGCCTAAGAGCACTAGGTTATTTACAAGACCTTTGCTCTGTCTCCAGCAGGACTGCCTCTCAGCTCACACTCTCCTGTAACTTAAGCTACAATAGATCTGATCTCCTTTTCAGTCCAAATGTAACACTCACAGACACCCACATTTGCACAACAGTACAATTTTAAAGCCATGTTTACATCTGTGGCCCTGTTATTGTAATAATTATCATTATGATTGTTACCATTTTGAATTTTTAATTTACATTTTTATCATATCCCCCCATGTCCTTCCAGATTCTGTCCTGCTCTGTATCCACCCAACTTTAAGTTCTTTCTCAAAAAGCAAAAACCCAATACAACAACCCCCCAAAAAAGAAATAAATGCAAAATAAAACAACACACAAAAATACTTGAGAGAGAGAGAGAGAGAGAAACTGGTACCAAACCCCCAAAAATGTGGAGTCCATTTTATGTTGGGCACCATGAGGCCTACCCTGGAGTGACTGATACACCACTGATTTCCCCTCTCCCAGCAGGTATAAGTGACAATTCAGTTGTTAACCTTTACCCCATTGGCTAGATATTTATTTATTCATTCATTCATTCACTTTTTAAAGTATAACAAAATATAATATACTGAGATAAAACAAAAATTATCACATCAAAGTTAGACAAGACAAACTAATGGAAGTAAAAGAGCCCAAGAGAAGGCACAAGAATCAGAGACACAGTCATTCATGTACTCAGGAATCGCATAAAAACACTAAACCGAAAGACATAATATAAGCTTAGGGGACCTGGTCTGGACACTTGCAGGCCTTGTGCCCACTGCTATAGTCTCTTGTGAATTCATATGTTAATGTATAGGGCCTTGTTTCCTTGGTGACTTCCATCCCCTATGGCTTTCTGCTGGATTTCCTGAGCCCTGAGAGGACGGATTAAATGGAGATATCCCATTTAGGCCTCAGGGTTCCAAAGTCTCTCACTCTCTGTTTAATGTCTAGCTATGGGTCTCTGTTCCCATCTGCAGCAAGAGGAGCTTCTCTGATGCTGGATGAACAAGGCACTGATCTATGAGTGTAGCAGAATGTTGTTAGGAGCCATTTCATCACTACCCTTTCCCCCAGTAATATTTTTTTAACCCTAGATCTCTGAGCTATCTAATCTAAGGTTCTTGATCATCCGATTGGTGTTCTATCTTGTGGAGTAGACCTGAAGTCAAATTAGTTATCGTTTGGTTACTTCCACAAGCTTTCGACCACCATTGCCCTAGCATGTCTTGCAGGCAGTACACCACTATAAAGGGTTTGTGGCTGGCTTGGGGTTTATGTTTCTCTTTTGGCAGGGTACAGAGCATGTTCCTGTACCAAAAGTGCTAGGACTTGGCGGTGAAGGCTCTATGTAGGCACCAGATCAAGTTCTCCATCTTTAATGAGTTGTATAAGTGTTATCTTCAGCAATCGATCCTTGCTATCAGTTGGTGGAAAGTAGCCTATCTCTTGGCAACAGCCTGGATTATATGGCCAACAACTCAGAGTTTCAATCCTGGTATTGAAAGCTTCACTTGGTGACAAGAGATTGCCAGTTACTCCATTATTTGGTGATTTCATTTAGATAGCCTTCATTTATGTTTATATTTTAGGAAGCGTCTATTGTATTAGGTTTTCATACCCTTCAAATGACCCTTCATTTTAGCTGTTTTTCCCCATAGTCTCTCCCACAGCTCCCTCTCTGCTCCCCTTCTCTTCTTGATACTCCCATTCCAGCCCCTCCATCCACCCCATAACGATTCTAGGAGATAGAAGAATTTTTAAAACAGCATTATCAAAATTAAGCCCTGAAGATATAAATAAGTTAAACAGACCCATTATAAGCAGCGAGAGTGAAGCTGGGAGAAAAATCTTTACCACCTACACTTCAGACAGAAGGCTAATATCCAGAATTTACAAAGAATTAAAGATATAAGTACCAAGGAAATGAAATTGCCAATCAACAAATGGGCTATTAAAGTGGATAGAAAGTTTTATATATATATATATATAAAACTATCTATAGCCATCATGGAAATGCATATTAAAACTGCTTTGTGATATCACAGTATGTATGTATGTGTGTATATATATATATAATCTGACAAAAAAAACCCTAGAGAAACTATGGAGAGAAAGGAACCCTTATTCACTGTTGGTTCAGGGCTCAAATTAATACAACCATTGTAGAGATTTTGTTTGAAGATTTCTCAAAAATGGAAACGCAGCATATTGTCTAGTTAAGATATTGTCTCCACCATTATATGAAAACTCTATTTAAATTCCATTTACATATGTATAAATACAGTAGTAGGCTGCCATATGGCTTTTCAAAAGGCTTTAGTGTAAGTTACCTCTCCCCATATTTCCCCTCTACCCTGTCCTCACATCCCCTTCCCCATTTAGTCCTCCTATTCTAATTTCCCCTTTATCCATTTATAACACTATATTCTATTTCCCCTTCCTAGGAAGACTCCTCCTCCTCCCTGGCTTCTACAAGTTTCTTAACCTCTGTGGTTATTTGACTTGAAATGATCATATCTAAAGATGTATTGTGGGGGAGAGGAGCATACAATGTTTGTATTTCTGGGTCTGGATTAATTCAATACCAGGAATAGTTTTCATGTTTTTGAGTTGTGGAAAAAGGAGTCCCATAGACCCCCTCAAACATTATAGGATATTTCCGATATTAGCTCTCCTCTTTAACCTGATGATAAGATTCTAATGATGACGACATCACCATGTCATCTAACATGTTTTTCTTCATTTTCGTGATTTTTTTAAGAAAAAGTTTGTATAATGTATCATTTACCTCAAGTGCTATTTTACCAATTGTCCCACAATATGAAAAGCTAGAACAGTAGATTACTGCTCATCCTACCGTGACAGTCATTTAGTTACTGTAATATGTATGTTATAAATGTTACAATTCAGTTTCATTTGTCTAAACTGTAAAGTATCAATAAAGAGATTTAAAGAATAAGTAAGGGAGGGGGTCTCCACCATCTTGGCTCCCGGACAGACCAGACACAGAGATATCCAAGTCTAACATTGCTTGGGACATAGCCCGTCAGGCTTCTGCCTGCGCCCAGGGCCTGTGCAGCTCTGCAGGTTGTCTGTGTGCCAGCCCTGTCTGGGACATTTGCCCTTCAGACTGATTGGTACTTGTAAAAGGTCCCCGAAGCATCCACCGTCTTCACTCCTGGACGGAGCAGACAGGCAGCACCAGGTACACAGAGATAACCCAAGTATAACATTGCTTGGGACAAGGCACACCAGGGCTCCAACAGCACCCAAGAATAGAGCAGCACATGAGCAATCTGTGCCAGGGGAAACCCAGTCATCCAGTGGTACAGAAATAGCCTTACAGGAGGTTCAAGCACCAGACAGTGACAACAGGACCAATTAACACCAGAGATAAACAGATAGCAAAAGGCAAACGTAGGAACGTTACTAACAGAAATCAAGGCAATATGGCAGCATCCAAACCCAGTTCTCCAACAACAGCAAGTGTTGGATACCCCAACACACCAGAAAAACAAGATTTGGATTTAAAGTCCTGATGCTGTTAGAGGAACACAAGAAGGACATAAATAAATCTCTTAAAGAAATATAGGACAACATGAATCAAAAGGTAGAAGCCCTTATAAGGGAAATACAAAAATCATTTAAAGAAATTCAGGAGAATATGGGTCAACAGATAGAAGCCAATAAAGAGGAAATGCAAAAATCACTCAAAGAAATACAGGAGAACTTGGGTCAACAGGCAGAAGTCATGAAAGAGGAAACACAAAAATCTCTTTAAAAGAATTACAGGAAAACCCAAACAAACAAGTGAAGGAACTAAGCAAACCATCCAGGATCTAAAAACAGAAGTAGAAACAACTAAGAAATCACAAAGGGAGACAACTTTGGAGATAGATACCACTCCTGGGCATATACCCAGAAGATGTTCCTACATGTAATAAGGACACATGCTCCACTATGTTCATAGCTGCCTTATTTATAATAGCCAGAAGATGGAAAGAACCCAGATGTCCATCATCAGAGGAATAGATACAGAAACTATGGTATATATACACAATGGAGTACTATTCAGCTATTAAAAACAATGAATTCATGAAATTCTTAGGCAAATGGATGGAACTAGAAAGTGTCATTTGGAATGAGGCAACCCAATCACAAAAGAACACACATGGTATGCACTCACTAATAAGTGGATGTTAGCCCAAAAGGTCAAAATAAACAAGTTACAATTCACCCAGCTCAAGAAGAAGGAGGACTGAAGTGGTGGTGCTTCAGTTCCTCTAAGAAAGGGAACAAAATAGCCACAGGAGCAATAAGGGAGACAATGTGTGGAGCAGAGACTGAAGTAAAGGCCACCCAGAGACATCCCTACCTGGGGATTCATCCTATAAACAATCAGCAAACCCTGACACTACTATGAAAGACAAGAAGTGTACACCAAAAGGAGCATGCCATGGTTGTCTCCGGAGGGGCCCTGCTAGAGCCTTACAAATACAGAGGCAGATGCTAACAACCAACTATTGGGCTGGGCATGGGGTCCCCAAAGGAGGAGCTGGAGGGTGGTCTGGAGGAGCTGAAGGGGTTACAGCCACATGGGAAGAACAATGATTTCAGCCACCCAGACACCCCAAGACTACCAGGGACTGAACCATCAACCAAGGGGTACACATGGTTCCAGCCAAAAATGTGGCAGAGGAAGGCCTTGTTGGGCATCAGTGGGAGGAATGGTCCTTGGTTAGGTAAAGGCTCAACAGAGGTCCGAACAAAGGGAAATGGAGGGTGGGGGAGGAGGGAGTGTGTTGGGTGGAGAGACATATAAGTGGAGGCAGGGGGAAGGAGGAGGGGGAGAGGCTAGAGGTCTTAGGGGAGGGGGGATATCGGGAAAGGTTTTACCATTGGCAAGGTAAATGAAGACAATATTCAATAAAAAACTTAAAAAAAGAATTTAATTGAAAAAAAAAACAAAAAATATCAAAATGACTGTAACTAGCACACACATTTCAACAAGAGCTCTAAATATTAATAGCTTCAACTCACCAATCGAAGGCACAGGCTAGCAAATCCATTTATTTGTTGTCTGCAAGAAACACACCTTAGCTTTAGAGATGGGCACCACCTTAGAGTGAAAGGATGGGAAATGTATTCCAAGCAAATGCGATCAAGAATCGAGCAGATCTGGGACCCTTCTCCTGCTGTGTTACCAGGTCTAGCCTTGATGTGATGGGCTGTGCCTAGTCTTTTTGTAACTTCTTATGCCATGTTCAGTTGGTATCCCTGGAAGGCCTGTTCTTTTCTGAAGGGAAAGAGAGCGGATTTGGGGGAAAACAGGAGGTGTGTGTGTGGGGGGGGACAGGGTGAGAAGCAGTAGAGGCAGGGAAAACTGTGGTCGGGATGTACTGTATGAGAGAAGAATAAAAAATGAAAAGAAGCGAGCAGGCATTGCTGTCCTGTCATCCAAATAGACTCCAATAAAAACTAACCAGAAGAGGCAAAGAGTCTCCACATGCAGGTACATGCACTTGTGCCAAAGCAGCTGTGATGGCTTAGGTGGGACCTAAGGGATAATCTAGGGAAAGTGTGCCATGCGCTTATTGGTGGCTGGCAATACTCTTGGCCTAATGTAAGCAATAAAACTATTATAATTATTTCAAGTGGTTCTTTATCCTACCATAATAGTTGCTTTAAGTATATACTAGTGGGTAGTCTGTTGAGGATTCAAAGCAGGCCTTTTGTAGATATCAGGAATTCTTTTCTCTCTTTTTTTTAATTTGTTATTTTTGACAAAGTATTTTGCATTTCATAATACAGAAAATGATGGGCCTCATGATGACATTAAAGGTTTAATATATATATATATATATATATATATATATATATATATATATATATATACACACTCTGTCTTCAGACACACCAGAAGAGGGCATTGGATCTCATCACAGATGGTCATGAGCCACCATGTAGTTGCTGGGATTTGAACTCGGGACCTCTGGAAGGGCAGCCAGTGCTAATAACCGCTGAGCCATCTCTCCAGCCCCTCATAATGACATTTTAATCACACGTGTTGATATGCTCTCCCATTACCGTCACCCATCCTCCTTCCCCTCTCTAACACTCTGTCTCTTCCTAAATAGTATCCTGTTTATATGATCTCCATGTATTCATCATTCCACACACTTATCTGATCCATATATGAGAAAAATATTATGTTTTACTTACTATATATGGTTTATTTTTCTTGAAATTATGACCTCCAGTTCCATCATTTTTTCCTAAAAACAATATAACTCTGTTCTTTGTAGCTGGAAACCTTATAACTGAAAACTCATATGCATGTGTCACATTTTTTTTATCAATTCATCTGTTGGTAAACAGGCTGGGTCCATAACTTGACTGTTGAGACTAAGTGCAGGAATGTACTTTGGTATCTGTAAGAAGTGAGATCCAGGAATGGATGAGGGAGTCACCGACCCGGGAAACAGACTCTGGACACCAGTACTGAGGTTCAGATCTACTGTTTTGCCCAACAGCAAGGATTTTTAAAAGCAACCTTTGGACCAATGGGGAGTCGATATGAACTCTGAAGTAGCCAACTATCCCACTGTCACTATGGGAAGTGCCACACTGCCAGCACTTGCCAATCCTGAGGGGACTTCTGTAAAGGCAGGGAAGCAGCCACCACCTTGTGCTAGGCCCATTCTGAGGTTCTACTAGTTTGCTAGGATTCTCTATTTTGTGTCACATGGTATGCCAACTGACATGGGCAGTCATACTATTAAGGCAGTATGGAAGCCTCCGTCACCATCCACTGGGCCCCACCCAGGGGCCACAGCACCCACCGACATCCGAATATCTATGGTATGCTAATTTTTACTCCCTAGTGAAGTGGAAACTTAAGGGTTCTTTGGAGAGCCAATTGTGCTGGATGGTGTTTTGCTGGAACAAACATGTGAAGGAGTGTTTTCCTGAAGTGGACACAGGTGTTAAGACTAAGGCAGACTCACAAAAGAAAGTTTCACTAAAGTAGACACAAGAGAGATGTTCTGCTAAAACAAACACATGAAAGGACACATAATAAAAGATTCTTTGTTAACAACTCACATATATTGGTGCACCTTATATTGTATAATTGAGCTCTATTTGTCAGGACTCCTTTGGAATTGTGCTGATTGAATGTACAAGTTGAAGCAAGACACGTGTTGAGACAAGACACATGATGTTTGGAGGGGATAAATAGGACTCAACAGAGTGATGGAGAGAGAGCTGGACTTTTTTTATAGAGCTAGCCATATAAGACTAGTGGCTCTTAATTCTTTGCTGATCTTCACTTCCCTGAGAGAGACACAACAGAGAATTTCTCCTGGTGTTCCTGTTGGTCTCTCCTATTGACTCAAGCTGAGGCTGAGGCCTGGCTATCTCCATTGGATTGTGTTACCCCTGTTGTTAACCTGACTCTGCCAAACTAGACTACTGGTATATCTGTAAGGTGTTTACTAGTAAATCAGGTGTAGAAGATATGGTAGAAGAAATAGATACATTGGTCAAAACAATGTTAAATGTAAAAATTCCTGACATAAAACAGCCAGGAAATCTGGGACTCTATGAAAAGACCAAACCTAAGAATCACAAGAATGGAAGAAAAAGAATTCCAGCTCAATGACCCAGAAAATATTTTTAACAAAATCATAGAATTTTTTTTCTAAACTAAAGAAGAACATGCCTATAAAGGTACAAAACTCATTCAGAACACCAGATAGATTGGACCAGAAAAGAAAGTCCCCTCACCACATAATAATCAAAACACTAAATGTACAGAACAAAGAAATGTATTTTAAAAAACTGCAAGGGGGAAGGACAAGTAACATATAAAGGCAGACCTGTTAGAATTACACCTGGCTTCTCAGTGGAGACTCTAAAAGCAAGAAGGGCCTGAATTCATGCACTGCAGACTCTAAGAGACCAAGGCTACTGTGCCCAGCAACGGTTTCAATTATCATAGATGGAGAAAACAAGATAATAAAGTCAAATTTAAACAGTATCAATCCATAAATCAGCCCTACAGAAGGTGCTAGAAGGAAAACTCCAACTCAAGGAGGTTTAACTACACCCATGAAAACACAGGGAATAATCTCACACATACAACACTTAAAAAAATATCAATAAACTTAATTCTCTAATAAAAAGACACAGGGTACCAGAAGGGGTGTGAAAACAGGATCCACCCTTCTGCTACATACAAGAAACACACCTCAACATCCAAGATACACATTACCTCAGACTAAAGGGCTAGAAAAACATTTTTCTGAGCAAATGGACCCGAGAAGCAAGCTGATGTTATTCTAATATCTTATAAAATAGACTTCAAACCAAAATTAATTGAAAGAGATGAGGAAAGACACTTCATACTCATCAATGGAAAAATCCACCAAGATAACATTTTAATTCTTAACATCAATGCCTCAAATGCAAGGGCATTTACAATTGTAAAAGAAACATTACTAAATCTTAAATCACACATTGAACCTCATCCATTAATAATGGGAGACTTCAATTCCCCACTCTCATCAATTGACAGGTCATCCAGACAAAAAGTAAACAGAAATATTGGAGCTAATGAATGTTATGAATCAAATGAACCTAACAGACATCTGCAGAACGATTCACCCAAACACAAAAGGATGCACGTTCTTCTCAGAACCTCATGGAACTTGCTCAAAAAAAAAAAAATGGCCACACTCATTCAGAAAGCAAGTCTCAACAGATACAAGAAAATTGAAATAAGCTCCTGCATCCTATCAGACTACCATGGAATTTCAACAGCAACAGAAAGCCTACAAATTCATAGAAACTGAACAACTCTCTACTGAATGAAAACTGGGTCACGGCAGAAATAAAGAAATGAGGAACTTTCTAGAATTCAATGAAAATGAATATACAAAATGCTCAAACTTAGCCGGGTGTGGTGGCGCACGCCTTTAATCCCAGCACTTGGGAGGCAGAGGCAGGCGGATTTCTGAGTTCGAGGCCAGCCTGGTCTACAGAGTGAGTTCCAGGACAGCCAGGACTACACAGAGAAACCTGTCTCGAAAAACAAAACAAAACAAAACAAAACAAAATGCTCAAACTTATGGAACACAATGAAAGCTAGGCTAAGAGACAAGTTCATAGCACTAAGTGCCTTTATAAAAAAAATAGATCTCATACTAGCAACTTAATAGCACACCTGATAGGTCTAGAATAAAAAGAAGTAAGCACACCCTTAAGGAGTAGATGTAAAGAAACAATCAAATGAGAGTTGGAATCCTTAAAAATAGAAACAAAAAATACAAAGAATCAATGAAACAAAAAGTTGTGTTTGAGAGAATCAACAACATAGACAAACCCTTATCCAAACTAACTAAAAGGCAGAGAAAGACTATCAAAAGTAACAAAAACAGAAATGAAATGGGAGACATAAAAACAGACACGAAGAAAATCCAAAAAATCATTATGACATACTTCAAAAATTGTACTCAACAAAATTGGAAAATATAAAGAAAATGAAGAATTTTCTTGATAGATACCAGGGCCAGACAGTTTTAGTGCATCATTCTACCAGCATTTCAAAGAAGAGCTAATGCTAGTATTCCTCATATTATTCAACAAAATAGAAACAGAAGGAACAGTGCAAAATTTATTTTTCTGAGGCCATAGTCACCCTTATACCCAGACCACACAAAAATCCAACAAAGAGAAAATTGAAAGCCAATTTCCCCCATGAACATTGATGCAGAAGTAATGAAATGTGCAAACTGAATCCAAGACCACATCAAAAAGATCTTCTACCATGATCAAGTAGGCTTCATGCCAGAGATGCAGGGCTGGTTCAACATATGAAAATCTGTCAATGTAATCCACCATCTAAAAAAAACTGAAAGAAAAACTCACAGAATCATCCCATAAGATGCTGAACATCTTCGACAAAAGCCAATACTTCTTGATAAAGGTCTTAGATAAATCAGGGATACAAGGCATACCTCAACATAACAAAGACAATTTACAGGAAACCTTTATCCAACATGCGATTAAATGGAGAGAAACTCAAAACAATTCCACTAAAATCAGGAACAAGACAAGGTTGCCCACTTTTGCCATATCTATTCAATATAGTACTTGAAGTTCTAGCTAGACATTAAGACAACTGAAGGAGATCAAGGGGATACAGATTGGAAGGAAGAAGTCAAGGCCATCACTATTTGGAGATGATATGATAGTATACATAAGGGATGCCATGTTCTACCAGAGAATTCCCACAACTGATAAATACTGTTCAGTGAAGGGGCTGATACAAAAAAAAATCAGCAGAACTCCTATGTACAGATAACAAATGGACTGAGGAAGAAATCAGGAAAACAACATCCTTCACAACAGCTGCAGATAATATAAAATATCTTGGTATAACTCTAAGCAAGTGAGTGAAAGATCTGTATGACAAGAACCTCAAGTCCCTAAAGAAATAAATTGAAGAAGATCTCAGAAGATGGAGAGATCTCCCAGGATCATTGATCTGTAGGATTAACATAGTAAAAATGACCATCTTACCAAAAAAAAGTCTACAGAATCAATGCAATCCCCATCGAAATTCCAACACAGTTCTTTATAGACCTTGACAGAACAATTCTCAACTTCATATGGAAAAACAAAAACCCAGTATAGCTAAAATGATCCTGAACAATAAAAGAACTTCCATAGGTGTCAGCATCCTTGATTCTAAGCTGTACTACAGAGTAATAGTAATGAAAACCACATGGCATTGGCATAAAAACAAACAGGTTGATCAATGCAATCAAATAAAAAACCCAGATGTAAAGCCACATACCTATGGACACCTGATTTTTTATAAGAAGCCAGAAATATACAATGGAAAAAATAATCTTCAACAAATGGTACTGCTCTAACTGGACATCACCATGTAGAAGAATGCAAATCTGTCACCCTGCATAAAACTCAAGGCCAAATGGATCAAAGACTTCAACATAAAACCATATACAGTGAACCTGATAGAAAAGAAAGTATGGAATAGCCTTGAATGCATTGGCTATATTTTCAAGAAACTAAAAGGCTTTTGTAAGGTAAATGACACTGTCAATAGGACAAAACAGCAACTTACAGAATGGGGAAAGATTTTCATCAACTCCACTTCCAGCAAAGGACTAACATCCAAAATATATAAAGAACTCAAGATACCACCCATCAGAAAACCAAATGACCAAATTTAAAAATGTTGTATAGAGCTAAACAGAGATTCTCACAGAGGAATCTCAAATGGCCAAGAAACACCTAAAGAAATGTTCATAGCACTAAGTGCCTATATAAAAAATTAGAAATGTTCAACATCTCTAGCTATCAGGAAAATACAAATCAAAACAACTCTGAGATTCTACCTTACGCCAGTCAGAATGGCTAAGATCTAAAGCATAAAAAACAGCTCATGCTGGCAAGAATGTGGAGGAAGGGGAACACTCCTCCTTTGTTGGTGGGAGTGCAAACTTGTACAACTGCTTTGGAAATCAATACTCAGACTGCTCAGAAAACTAGGGATCAATCTACCTCAAGACCCAGCTATACTACTCTTGGGAATATACCCAAAGCATGCTCCATTCAACTATGTTCATAGCAGCTTTATTCAGTATAGACAGAAACTGGAAGCAAACTAAATGTCCCTCAACTGGAAAATGGATAAAGAAAATGTGATACATTTACACAACGGAGTATTGTAGCTGTTTAAAAAGTTGTCTGATGAAATTTGCAGAAAAATGGATAGATCTAGAAAAAAAAAACATCCTGAGTGAGGAAACCCAGACCCGTTAAGACACACATGGTGCGCACTCACTGATGGATAGTGGATAGTAGCTGTAAAGCAAAGGCTAACCACGCTGTAATCCACAGACCCAGAGAGGCTAAGTAACAAGGAGGGCTCAAGGGAGGACACAAGGATTCCCTGGGAAGGGGAAATAGAATAGATTCTGTGGGTGAATTGAGGGTGGGTGGGGACAGGAACATGAGGGAGCAGGTGTTGTGGGGGTTGGAGGGAGATAGCCCTGGGAGTGGCGACTGGAATTGGGGACCATTTCGGGTAGAAACTCCCTGGAATCTATGAGAGTGACCCTAGTGAAGACTCCTAGTAATGGGGGACATGGAGCCAAACTGGCCATCTTCTCTGACCAACCAATGTAGAGGGAGCACCAATCCAGCCACAAGACTTCTGGGACCTCCAATTTGCCCGACCTGCAAGGTTTGCTGAGGTTAATGTGGCACAGAAATGATGGGATTGGCCAACTAAAGACTAGTCCAAGTTGAGACGCACGCCACAAGAGGGAGTCCACCACAAGAGGGAGCCCATGCCTAACACTGCCTGAAGGGCCAGGAACCACATTGCCCAGAGACCTAGGATAGAACCAAACAAGACAGGAGGAGAGGGTGGTCAGTGAAATGATCCCTGATGATACTCTGCTATACACGTAGACCAGAGTGTAGCATAACCGTTGTTTGAGAGCCTTCAACCTGCAACTGATGGGAACAGATGCAGAGACCCACAGGCAGACATTAGGTGGACCTCAGTGTGTCCTGTGGAAGAGGGGAAGGAAGGATTGTAGGAGCCAGAAGGGTCAAAGATACCACAAGAAAGCCCACAGAATCAACTAAGCAGGGTTCATAGGGGCTCACAGAGACTGAGCCAACCATTAGGGAACCTGTATAGGTCTGACCTAGCTCCTCTGCTCTGAATAATATGCTATGTTTGTGTAGCTTGGTGTTCTTGTGGGATCCCTAACAGTGGGAGCTGGGGGGGGAGCTACCTGTGACTATTTTGTCTGCTTTGTGGACCCTTTTCCTCCTACTGCATTGACTTGTGCAGCCTTGATATGAAGGTATGTGCCTAGTCTCATTTTAACTTGCTATGCCGCAATTGGTTGGTATCTCTGGGAAGCCTGCCATTTTTTGAAAAGAAACGGGAGGAGTGGATGTGGAGGGGAAGGGAAGCTGAAGGGAGGGAGGAGAAACTATGTCAGGATATAATAATATATGAAGGAAAATATGAAAAAAGAAAAGAGAAAGAATATATGAAAAAAGAAAAATGTTATAACAAATAGAGTCACAGAAGATAATGTTTCTAAAAAAATGTCCATAGTGTGGCTTTCCTACATCACTGCTTTTCTATGAGATCGTAACTTATTTTTTATTTTTATTTTATTTTTATTCTATTTTTACCCCACAGGTCCTTTGTGTGTCCATTACGGCTTCCCCTTAAGTGTTTTTATGGGAGTTTGAGTGTGCGGATGAGTGAGTGGTCTGTCTGTATCTGTTTCCTGAGTGGGCTCTTTTCCTTGCATTTGTTTGTTTTGTACTATTCTGCTGTTTTGGTTTTTGTTTTATCTTTTTTTTTAAGCTTTATCTTTTTAATTTCCTTTTTTTATTGGATATATTCTATATTTACAATTCATTTCCCTTTTTCTGGTTCCCCACCCCCAAAGGTCCCACGTTGTTTTATCTTATTACATTTTATTTTAATTTATTTTGTTACGATCCCTTAGAAACCTCTTTGATTGCTGATGAGAGACAGAGAAGGGACGGCTCCAGGTGGGAGGGGAGGTGGGAAGGAACTGAATGTAGCAGAGGAAACTCGTCAAGCTCTATGAGGACGAGGTCTGTTTTCACACATCCTCGGCTTGCACTGCATGGTTTAGGCACTTTGTTTTGTCCTCACCCTACAGTCTGTCCTCCTCATGATCCAATCTGTTGTCGAAGCATTCTGCTGAGCTATTTATTTGACTCACAGACAGTTTCAGGTCCTGTATCATTTGTTTGGCTTTTTCCAGTATTTCTATTTCTTTCTTGAATTTTATTTTCATGATCCGGGTTGTCTTTTTTTTTTTTTTTTTTTTTTTTTACTGTGTTTGGGTGTTTTTATTTCCTTGCGTTCACTCGGATTATTTGTATACTCTTTGAATCTGTGCAGTGCTTACTTACGCCCTCTTTGAAAGAACGGAACATGCTTAGACCCGTTCTTTTAGGTTATCTGTCTGGAATTCTGTCCAAGTCATTATTGTTCCCAGTCATTACCATGAGACTGATCATTTTTGGGAGGGGTATTTTGGCTTGTCTTTTCATGTTACTTGTGGTTTTGCATTACAACTTATTCATTTAAAATGGTTTTGTTTAGTAGTTCTGTGATTCACAGATGGGAAACCTGGGCTTATTTTAGCTCGGTTAGGAGGATACAGGACCCGCTCTCATGAGTCAGGCTTTATGAACTCTAGCAAGCAGAGTTCCTCACTAGGGGTTTCATACATTCTCTGAGCTCGGAGTACAGACTGTGATGAGAATGGGTGCTTGGGCTGGGAAGTCCTAAGTCATCTAACTTGATGGGCCAGAGTAGGGAGTGTACAGCCTGCATACCAGGGGTTGGTTTGTTACACAGCCTTTGACTTCCCCAGTCACTGAGGGTCCCACACCCTTTAAACTAGCGAGTCAGGGTGCACTGGTTTGTCTGAGTTATGCACCAGGTTTTGATAGTGTAGAATTCTTTAGCCTCATGAGCTATAGTGGGGTGAGAGGGCACAAGTATCCACTGGGAATGGAGTGTAATCCAGATCCCCTGGCTTCACACACACACACACACACACACACACACACAGACACACACACACACACACACACACACACACACACACACGTGGATGCACACGGCACATCAGGAGCGTGTTCTTGTCTGGGGAATCATGAGTCCTTTGGCTTAATTAACAGTTGTGCACATGAGAAGGGAAAAGTGTGTGCCGAGGGGAGGTAGTCACAGTCTTGGTTTCTCCAGCTGGGAAACAAGGTAGGTGCTGGAAGTGGGCACCAGAGGCCAAGGCCCGGAGGCTGCCAATATCACCAGCCAAAGTCTAAACCTAGTTGGTGGAAGTGTGTGATGGGAGGAGGCTTTCTGGGTATTCTAACCTCTCCTACGAGGGTTCACGTAGGCTGGAAGGCGTGTATACCAGGGGTGAGTTTCCAGAGACTGCTAACCTCTCCAGTCAGGGTGTACCAGGATGGCAAAATTATGCTCTGTAAACAGGACTTTGGAGTCACCCAACCTCTCTCTTTTTGGGTGCACACAGCTCAGAAGTGTGTTCTCATTTGTAATTTCTAATAAAAATTTATAAAACCCACATAAACCAAAGACTTTGGGGGAACCTCAGTAATTTTTAAATCACCAGAAGTCAGAAAATTTTAGACATAATTTGAAGACTCTTAGGCTCTTAGATATCACTACAATGTTCCCTGAAAAATAACCTGCAAACTACACAAAAGGCTCTGTTGTTGTCTTAGTTGTGTTGACTTGCTTACCTAATAATAATAATGTTATATCTAACTTACATAAGTTCTCAAACATTATAATGGCTTCATTATTGCCTTCTCTGCCATATTCATGGAAGAACAAGCAGAAACGTGGACTTTGTCTGTTTTATAACATTTTAAGTCTTTGTTTATTTGGGTAAACACTGTGCTTTGTGATGAGTTAATAAGAGCTTACTAGTTGATTGGTTACATAGGCATGTTTTAGAATTAGGACCTTTATTTTCAATGGAGTGGTTTAGGAACTTTGATGTTTGGGTGCTTTGTTTCATACTAATTTATCTTCTTTGTGCAATATACTTGGTGTAACTTAAGTTTAAATTCCAAATTTATTTCTTCTTGATGTAAAATAATGTGATTGTGTTTCCTGTAAGTCTAAATATAGCCCTATACCAGATAGAGTCAGATGATCACATCTGTTCTGCTGTAGATATGTCACTGATATTATACTCCCTCTAATTCTTGCAATATTTTATTTTTTTATTTTGAATGTTTGGATTTATCAATTTGTTATTTTTTAAATATTTTTTACAGTGCTAAAAACTGAATATAAAGCTTCACAAACACAGGGAGGCAAGCAATCCACTGGTTAGCCACAACTTCAGCCCTTGAGATTCTTTGGAGACGGCAATAATATTATGTGTCCTATTAGCAATGGTACTTGCTTGAACCAGTAATTTCCCCTGCCATTATGACTTTCTTCTTAGGAGTTTCCTTTTTTCGGAGGTAGGTTTGCTGCAAATGCGTGCTCTGGGTTAAACACTTTAAGTTTTGCTCTTCTTCCCAGATATATGCCAGAGCGTGAATTCTGTCTGCCTCTTTCCCCATTCCTAAACTCTTTTTACAGAAAGTTGAATAGTGTCTTCCCCAAATTATGCATTCTAGTCTGCAGAATTTATCTATATGTTTACTTTCATGCTATAAGGAACTTTTAAACGTGAGCAAGGATTTTGATTAAGGATATCATGGATATTGGGTAAGGCTCAGTGTAACTGCGAAATGTAAGTAGAAGATTCAGAGTTTTAGAAAGATGGGAGCCTGACATGGAAGCCAGTCAGAAGAGAAAAGATTGTTTTGTTGGCTTGGAAAATAGAGCAAGCCACCATAAACAAGGAATAAAAACAAGCTTTAGATGGTAAGTCCAAGGAAACAGTTTCTCCTTCAAGCCAGAATTATAAGCCATACATTGACATTTTACTCATCAAGTTTCTGGTGATTTGCAAAACCAAATTAATATATATATTTAATACTGGAACATGAACTGCTGCTGTATGTAACAAGTACTTAAAATGTTTAGATGGCTTTGTTGTTTTGTTTTATTATTTTAAATGAATTAATTGTATTTTACATTCAGCACAAGGTTCACATGAATGTTTCATTATGCTAAAACTGTATCAAATGATAAGAAGCTTGCATTTTTATTTCTTTCTCTTCTCTCATACAGTACATTCCAACTGCAGTTTCCCTTTCCTCTTCCCATCCCGCCCACTCTCCCTCTCCCCCAGATCCTTTCCTCCTCCATTTCCCTTCAGAAAAGAACAGGTCTCTCAGGGATATCAACTGAACATGACGTAACAAGTCACAATAAAACTAGGCACAAACCCTCATATCAAGGTTGGACAAAGCAACCCATTAGGAGGAAAAGGGCCCTAAGAGCATGCAATAGTCAGAGACACCCCCTCCTGTCCCACGGTTAGGACCTCCCCCCCTCAAGAACACCAAGTTACACAATCATATATGCAGAGAACCTGGGGCAGACCCAGACGGCTTCTGGGATTGTTGCTTCAGTCTCTGTGAGCTCTGCTTAGTTGGTTCTGTGAGTCATGTTCTCCTGGTGTCCCCAGAGCCTCTAGCTCCTACAATCCTCCTCCTCTTCTTTGGGGTTCCCCGAGCTTCACCTAAAGTTTGGATGTGAGTCTCTGCATCTGTTCCCATCGCTTGCTGGATGAAGCCTCTCTGGTGATGATTATGCTGTAAACCTTGTACTTTTAAAAGCATTAGGTTTTTTTTTTTGTTTTTTTTTGTTTTTTTTTTGTTTTTTTTACAGAACACTGAGGTCACTTTCAAAAATATTCCTCAAAAATGTGATTGGGATAACACACTATGGAAAGTTTGTCATGTAACATCCTCAGGCATGGTTTCATTTGAATTATTTGCATATGTTTTCCTCTTTAGCCTAATGAGGAACTTGAAGAGATTTGATAGAGGTTAGGAATTAAGCCTTTTCGATAGCACTCTAGAATGACTTAATCATGGTTTGTGTTATTGCACAGTGAGTCCATCGGAGTATCTTAACAATAAAGCTCACAACTTTCATAGCTGCTGCATTATTCCCACATTTGTGTAATTAGTGCTGCTTCCCTGATGTGTCTTCATAAAGAGAAACTACCGACATTATCATAGCAGTTTCCTATCTCCTGTGAAAAACACTACCAGGATTCCCCATGCTATCCTCCATCCCCAAATGCCTATTTTGTCTATGAGTACCTGTCGGGTCTGTCGTGTACTGACATTATTCTTAATCACACTGCCTTGGACTTAAAGGAATGATATCCTAGCAATAGCCGATCAGGATCCCCTCTGCTCTTATACTCCTGTGTATATCTGAGTAAGGTCTAAGTACTTTGAAGAAACCTGGGAAAATAAAACACCATGTGACCTTCCATGTTTAAAGTAGATGTGTCATGAAAACAATAGCCACCGTACCGTACAGTCCTGGAAACACAGGAAAGTCTGGTGGAAAGGAGTAGCCCTGTTTTATGAACTTGACAATAATCCCCCACGTTTCTTTCCTGCTTAGATGATAGACAAGAGAGTGTTCCCTGGTGAGTAGAAATGTAGATGTTTGGTATTCTTGTGGCATTCTTGGAATGCTATTGATTCTTCTGAGTAAAGTGTCTTTTTAATTGGATAACTCATTAAGAATGGAAGAACACCGAGAAACCTGCTAGAAAAGGGCTAGATAGCTTTAGCTAGGTTGTTTGTAGAAATACAGAGGCTGAATACAAGCACTGGGGGCTTAGAATCAAGGGAGGATCACAGAAATAAAGAATTTACAGCACTATTTTTATTTCTTTGGAAACTGGATCTGTGTAGCTAGGGTTGGACTCTGTTGGTTACTGTTGTCAACTTGATAGAGTCTGTAATCACTTGGGAGATGGATGCCATGGAGGATTATGTTGATTGAATTAATTGAGGTGGGAAGATCTTCATGCTGTGGGTGGTGCCATCCCTCGGTTGGGCTCCTGGACTGTAGAAGTAGAGAAAGGGAGTTGAACAGTAGGATGCATTGCTCCTTTTCTCTGCTTCCTATGGGTTCAATATGACCCAATGCTTCAGACCACGCTGACTTCCATGCCATGATGGGCTGTACCCTTGATCTGTGATCTAGAATAAACCTTTTGTCAAGTTGTCTTTGTGGAGGTATTTTATCACAGGAAGATGAAAATAAACTAATGCAGAAGTTGGTAATGAGAGGTGGGGCTATTGTTATCTGGTCCATAGGCATTTGAAACTAGTTTCAGGAAAGATATGGGAGACTATAGAACTTTGAGATAGAAAAACCCTTGAATTCCTAAAGCACAACTCAATAATATTGAAAGATGGTGATACTTGAAGAAACACTGGCAGTAGAGGCCAGGCTCATGGGGTTTTAGAGGTTGTCCTAGTAACTTACTACATCCTAGAGTCATCTGAGAAGGTGACCTCAGTTGAGGGATAGTCCAGATTGGCCTGTGGGGATGTCTGTGACCTTACCATGATTGGGAATTTATATAGGGGGCAGCCCACTATGGGGAGCATCATTCCCTGGGGAGGTGATCCTGGGCTGTATAAGCATAATCCAGTAAGCAAGCCAGAAAACACAATTTCCTTGTGATTTTTGTTTCAAGTTCTTGTTTGAGTTCCTACCCTGACTTCCCTCAATGATGGGCTGTGATGTGGATGTGTAAGCCAAATGAATCATTTCCTGCCCTATGCTGTTTTTTTGTCTGTGTTTTATCACAGCAACAGAAAGAAAACTAGGACAGGGAAAATGATTCTTATCAGGAAATAGGCTAGGGGCCATCCATGTGATATTTTAACCATTAATAAGGCTTCTTTCTACCCAAGTCCTTAGAATCTGAGTGAAGTTGAATTCAAAGATAATGAACTAATTTATCCCATAGAGGAAATTTCAAAACAATAGAATGTTCATTTTGGTGCTGAGAAAGCAGCTGTTAAAGAGATCAATAGCCTGAAGGTAAACCTGTGTTGCACTGGGACAAAGGAAAGGTGACCTGGTGACAAAATGATTCACCAGACTCCAAAGGAGAAGAACCAATGCTTCCCAAACTATTCCATTAAAAGAAAGCAGAGAATGTTACCAAAACCTTTTTATAAAGCCAGTATTATGTTGATGTCAAAACTAAACAACAATAAGACAAAAATTGACAATTACGGACTAAGCTCCCTGAATAACATAGATGGAAACAGTTCTCAACAAAATACTTGTAAACTAAATCCAAGAACACATCAAAAGGATCATTCATTATGATCAATTTAGCACTATTTCATATATGTAGGGATGGTTGATATGCACGTCAAAAATGTCACACATGTAAATGAACGCGAGGATAAAAATCATAAGACCATCTGAGTAGACAGAAAAGGATTTTGACAAAATAAAATATTCCTTCATGATAAAATTACTGAAGAGAATGAGAATGGAAAGCATATATCCCAACATAACAAAGACAAAGTGGGACAAACTTACAGCCATTATATAAAGCATGTCTACAAAATCCAGGAACAAAAAGAATGTCCACATTCGTCACTTCTTACAGGAAGTCTTAGCAGGAACAATCATAAGAGAAACTAATAAAGAGAATACAAATAAGAAGGTGAAGTCAAAAGTATCACTATTTGAAGATGCTATGATTCTATACATAAGAGATACCAAAGTCTCCACTAGAAAATGTTTAGAGCTAATAAACCCTGTCAGCAATTAGCAGAATACAGAATTAGCAGACAAAAACCACTAGCTTCCCTTTATACTGGTAACAAAAACAAGATGAAGCAGAGAGCAGAGGAAACTACTTTCATAAACATCAAACAAAATTACTTGGGAATAAATCTATCATGCAAGTGAGAGAGATCTACAGAGAAAACATTAAAACACTCAAGAGAAGAGAGAATCTTTCATGCTCATCTATCAGAAGAATCAATAATGAAGAAACAGATGCCTTATCAAAAGCACTCTCAGATGCACTCACTCCCCAACTAATTCTAAACCCATTTATCATAGAAATATAAAAGGGCTGTGAGCCTAGCCTTTACCAGCTAAGCCACCTGGAACTGGAGAGAGCCTGTGGGGGGGTCCCAAACACCAGGGAAAAGAGAGGCTCCCAGGACCCAACGGGGATGACTTTAGTCGAAATGTAAGTGAGAAACTGTGGAGACCACCTCCGGTAGATAAACACAGCCCCGGATTGAGGGATGGGGCCACCCACCCATCTCAAAGTTTTTACAGAAACATTCCTGTCCAAAGGAAGAATGGGGACAAAAATTGAGACTAAAGGAAGGGCCACCAGGGACTGCCCCACCTGGGGATCCATCCCTGGGCAGACACCAAACCCAGTCACTGTTACCATTGCCAATAGGCGCTCGCTGACAGGTACCTGGTTGTGACTGCTCTCCTGGGAGGTTCTGCCAGCGCCTGACCAGTGCAGATGTGGATGCTTGGAGCCAACCATCAGACAGAGCTCAAGAACCCCAGTGGAGGAGCTGGTGGAGGAGCAGAGGGGGATTGAAACCCCATAGGAAGAACATCATTGGCTGGTTGGACCATCCAGTGCTCCCAGGGGCTAGACCACCAACCAAGGAGTGTACAGGGAGGGATCCATGGCTCCAAATACATATGTTGCAGAGGATAGCCTTGTCTGACATCAATGGGAGGGGAAGCCCTTGATCCTGTGGAGGTTTGATTCCCCAGCGTAGTGGGGGATGCTGGAGTGGTGGGGCAGGAGAGGGTGAGTGGGTGCGGCAGCACCCTCATAGAGGCAAAGGGGAGGGGAGAGAGAGAGGAGATGTGGGATGGGGGGTGTGTGGAAGTGGGCTATCATTTGAAATGTAAACAAATGGAATGATTAATAAAAAAGAAAAGAAAAATAAAAGTAGAAAAAAATCAATAAATATTTTAAAAAGAAATATAAAAGGGAATCTTAAAATTCATTTGGAAGATCTTGGGTAGTGCAATACTAAACAAAATTCAATGAATAAAGTAAAATGACATACTTGATTTCAAAGTATATTATAGAGCCATAGTAACAGAACAGGATGATATTGGGAAAGGAAAAAGCTGATATGTAGATCAATCGATACACACACAAAATCTATATAAAGCCACAAATCTTCAGCTCCTTCATTTTCCACACAAATACCAGGAACAATCAGTGAGAAAAGACAGTGTGCTTGAAAATGGTTCTTTTTGAATGTTTGGTAAAACTTACAGGAAAGCATCCTGGACCTGGACATTTTTAGTTAGAAAGCATTTTAATTACTGATTTAATCTCACTGTTACAGATCTGTTTTAATTATTTCATCTTGGTTTAATTTTGATAGGTCATATGCGTCTAGAAGTTTACATGTTCCTTTTAGATTTTCCTCTTTAAGAGAGTATTGTGTCTCTAATGATTTTCAGGATTTTACCAATATTTGTCATAATAACTCCTTTTTATTTCAAATTTTACTCATTTTGATCTTTTCTGCGTTTCTTTTAGTTTTGCTAATTCTTTTATCTTGTTTATCTTTTCAGAGAACTAATGCTTTGTTTCAGTGATTCTGTGCAATTTTTTATTGAAAGTTCTTTAATTTCTGTCCTGATCTTTATTTCTTTCATTCAACTTATTTGGGGTTTGATTTGTTCTTGGTTGTCCAAAGTCCTAAGGCATATCTTCAAGTTATTTATTTGAGGTCACTATGATTTTTTTTTTTAAAATGTTAGCACTTATAACATCCTTCTTGGACTGGCTTCATTGTTTCCTATAGTTTCAGGATTGTCTTTAAATTCATGCCTTATGAGAATGAATTGACCTTTATCACTGTGTGTTCATTTTTATTTGAAGTCTGGTGTGTCATATATTAGTATGGTCCCATCTGCTGTTTCCATTTCGTTGGAATATGTTTTCCCGTCGTTTTACCCTGAGGCAGTGTCTGTCTCTTATGGTAAACTCTGCTTCTGGGAGGAAGTAGGTCGTCTGATTGCATTTCTTATTCCAGTGTGAGTCTCTTAACTATGAATGTTCAATGTTATTAATAAGATTGATTAATTTCGATCATTTTGTTGATGCTGTACGTAGTTGGTCTTTTCCTTATCTTCATTTGCTTAATTGCTCTTCTAACACTATTTTTTACCTGTAGCCTTTTAGATGTGTTTCTTTTAATTTTCAGTCTGAAGAATCACTTTCCATGTCTTCTATAAGTCTAGCTTAGTGGTCATAAATTCCTTTAGTGTAATTTTGTTATGAAATGTTTTTCTTTTCCCCTCAATAATTATAGATATTTAGTACATATTTTATTAATTCTTTGATAATTTCATACATGTTTTGAATATATTATCCCTCCCTCTTCCAACCCTTTCCAGATCTATCCCCTTTCCCATCCCAATGAAATTGGCTTTGCCCCTATAAAGGCCAATTTTCACTGTTCAAATACTCCTGAGTGTGTGACCTTGCACTGGAATACTATAGATTTATCAGGGACTCCTGAAGAAAGCTGACCCTCCCCCGCCCAGCATCTAGCAAGTGGTAATATCTCCTCTGATTGAGGTGGAACTTTGGGGCCAGCTTCCCTCTGGGCTGGAATTTGGTCTGGGTTGGGCTTGCATGGGTAAGTACATGCTGTCACAAATTCTGTGAGTTCACATGCAAAGCTGCATTGCTGTATCCAGAAGCCACTGTCTCCGTGTTGTCATGCAATGCCTCTGGTCTTTATGCTCTTTCTGTCTCCTTTTCAGCAATTATCTCTGAAACTTTTGGAGGAAAAGGCTCATGTTCCATCCATGGCTAAAAATTCTACAACCTTTTATCCTCTACACATTGGCCAGTTGTGGCTTTCTGTGCTGATCACCATCTCCTGCAACATGAAGTTTCTCTGATCAGGGTTCTAAGATGCCTTAATCCAGGGATTAATTCGATAATTCCTGATACCGTTAGGAGTTAATTTAATATTATACCTATTTAATAGAGTAACAGTAGTAGGTTCTCTTCTAGGGTCTGTGTTGTATTTAGTCATACATTGTTAGCCCAGTAACAATGCCAGGTAAAGGTTCCATCTTGTGTAGTGGACCCTAAACCAAATCAGAGAGTGGTTGATGACTCCTAAGACGTTTGCACTATGATTGTACCAGTGGGCACATCTTGCACAGCCAGCCATTGCTGTAGCTCACAGGACTCACATCTAGGTAAAACTGAGGATTACTTTGCTCCTCCAGCCATGGGTATAGCAACTTCCTGCATTATGCAAGCTAGCCAGGAGGGATGAAGATTCCAGTTTTTAGATTTTTTTTTTGTTTTTTTTTTCAAGACAGGGTTTCTCTGTGTGGCCCTGGCTGTCCTGGTACTCACTTTGTAGACCAGGCTGGCCTTGAACTCAGAAATCCACCTGCCTCCGCCTCCTGAGTGCTGAGATTACAGGCGTGTGCCACCACCGCCCAGCTAAGATTCCAGTTTTTGTATCAGTTTGATTTATTCGTGTCCTATGACTCATATGTAGTGTCTGTAGCAATAGAGTCTTAATATCTATCCAGTATATACAAAGAACTCACGAAGTTAGACTCCAGAGAACCAAATAACCCTATTAAAATGGGGAACAGAGCTAAACAGAATTCTCCACTGAGGGAACTTGAATGGCTGAGAAGCACCTAAAGAAATGTTCAACACCCTCAGTCATCAGGAAAATGAAAACCATAGAGATTCTTTGAGATTCCTGAGATTCTACCTCACACCAGTCAGAATGGCTAAGATCAAAAACTCAGGTGACTGCAGATTCTGGAGAGGATGTGGAGAAAGAGGAGCACTCCTCCAATGCTGGTGGGATTGCAAGCTGGTACAACCACTCTGGAAATCAGTCTGGAGGTTCCTCAGAAAATTGAACTGAGGACCCAGCTATACCACTCCTGAGCACATACCCAGAAGATGCTCCAATGTATAACAAGAACACATGCTCCTCTATGTTCACAGCAGCCTTATTCATAATAGCCAGAAGCTGGAAAGAACCCAGATGTCCCTCAAAGGAGGAATGGATACAGAAAATGTGGTATATATACACAATGGAGTACTACTCAGCTATTAAAAACAATGAATTCATGCAATTCTTAGGTAAATGAATGGAACTAGAAAATACCATCCTGAGTGAGGTAACACAATCATAAAAGAACACACATGCTATGCACTCACTGATAAGTGAATATTAGCCCAGAAGCTCCAAGTACCCAAGATACAATTCACAGACCACATGAAGCTCAAGAAGGAAAATCAAAGTGCTTCAGTGCTTCTTAGAAGGAGGAACAAAATACTCACGGGAGCAAATATGGAGACAAAGTGTAGAGCAGAGACTGAAGGAAAGGCCATCCAGAGACTGCCCCACCTAGGGTTCCATCCCAGATACAGTCACCAAATGCAGACACTATTGTGGATGCCAACAAGAGCTGCTTACAGGAACCTGATATAACTGTCTCCTGAGAGCCTCTGCCAGTACCTGACAAATACAGAGGGGGATGCTCTCAGCCAACCATTTGGACTGGGCACAAGGTCCTTCATGAAGGAGTTAAAGTACAGAACGAGCTGAAGGAACTTGCAGCCCCATAGGAGAAACAACAATATGAACCAACTAGTACCCCCCAGATCTCCCTGGGATTAAACTACTAACCAAAGAGTACACATGGAAGGACCCATGGCTCCAGGCACATATGTAGCAGAAGATGTCCTTGTTGGACATCAAAGGGAGGAGAGGCCTTGGTCCTGTGAAGGCTAGATGCCCCACTCAACATAGGGGAATGCCAGGACAGGGAATCGGGAGTGGATGGGTTGGGGAACAGGGGGAGGAAAGGATGGGGTAGGGTGTTTTTGGAAGGGAAACCAGGGAAGGTGATAACATTTGAAATGTAAATAAAGAAAATATCTAATTAAAAAAGAAAGAGGTTTGCTAAAAGGAGCCTAATATGGCTGTCTCCTGAGAGGTTCTGCCGGTGCCTTACAAATACAGAGGCAGATGCTCACAGCCAACTGAGCGCGGGGTCCCCAATGGAGCAGTTAGAGAAAGGACTGAAGGAGCTGAAGGGGTTTGCAACTCCATAGGAAGAGAAACAATATCAACCAACCAGATCCCCCACCCAGAGCTCCCAGGGACTAAGCCACCAACCAAGCTGTACACATGGCTCCAGCTGCATATGTAGCAGAGGATGGCCTTGTCAGGCATCAAGGGGAGGAGAGGTGCTTGGTCCTGTGAAGGCTCAATAGATGCCCCAGTGTAGGGGAATCGAGGGCAGGGAGGTGGGAGTGGACGTGGGCAGAGGAACACACTCATAGAAGCAGGGGGAGCAAGGATAGGAGAGGGGGTTTCCGGGAGAGGGGGAAACTGGGTAAGGGGATAACACTTGAAATGTAAATAAATTAAAATAAAAATATAAAAAATGAATCTTAATATCAAGTGTTGAAGGGCAACGAAGAACATTGAAAATAATCTTCGGTGTTTGGGGATCTTTGGTACCATAGAGGCCAACAATTCCAAAAAGAAGCAGCATGCTGCTGGGAGTGGGCTTTTTATTTGTTAGTCTCTGGTCTCTAGCAGGGTCATTGTCAATCTGTTATAGAATAACTCCATTTTAATTCTTTTTGTGCATTCTGCAAGTATATTTTAGAAAGCTTCTACAGTAGGATTTTTACATAAGGCTTTTTAGAAAAGTCGTTAGTATTATTTATCCCTCACAATTCCCTCCTCTACTCTGCATTCGCTTCCTCCATTCCAATTTACGTCTTCCCGCTCCATCATTCCCTTTGAAACCTTTAAAGCAGTCCGTTCTAGCTCTCCTCCCTTGCAAGCCCTTCTTCACAGCCCTTGTAGTTTCCTGACCTCTATGCGAATTCCAAATAAAGCACACAGAAAGATTCAAAGCTAACATACGCAAGTAAAAGAAGACACGCGACGGGCTGCCTGCCCAGCCTGTGCTGCCTCACTCAGAATGCCTGTTTCCAGCTCCATCTATTTCCCTGCCACTTTCCTTTGTTTTTTTCTTTTGTTCTTTTGTTTTATTTGGAGACATGGTTTCACTGTTCTGCCTGGTCTGGAACTCACTACATAGACCAGGCTGTCCTCAAACTCACAGAGATCCGCTTGCCTCTGCCTCCCGAGTGCTGGGGTTGTAGGGGTGCACAGGCATTTCCAGCAATTTCATTTTTCATAATAGCTGAATAATATCCATTCTCTAAATATATCAAACTTTCATTAACCATGTCTCATTGAGTCAAGCAGAAGCGAGTATCTCTGTAGTAGGATCCGGAGTCCTTCGGATATCATCCAAGAGTGGTATAGCGGGCTCATGTAGATCTATTCCTGTCTTTGGGGAACTGCCACACTGATTTCCATCACACCACCACCAGTTTTCACCCCTACCAGCAGAGAAAAAATGCTCTTCTTCCTCTACATCCATGTCAGCCTTTAAAATGATTTGTTTTCCAGATCTTAGTCATTCTAAGGTAAGATGAAGTCCCAAAGCAGTTTTAATTTGCATTTCCCTGATGATGTTGAGTGTTCTGTTAAAGCAATGGTTCTCAACCTGCAGATTGAGACCACTTTTGGGCTTGAATAAGCCTTTTACAGGGGTTGCCTAAGACCATCAGAAAACACAGGTATTTACATTATGACTCTTAACAGTAGCAAAATTGCAGTTATGAAATTACAACAAAGATAATTTCTGGTCGTGACAACATGAGAAATTGTATTAAAGGATCACAGCATTAGGAAGGTTGAAACCCCTGTATTAAAGTCTCTTGGCCATTCGTATTTCATCATTTGAAAAAAAAAATCTCTGAATAGTTCTATGCTCTCTTTTTAATTGTTTTTTATTTATTCATGTACATTTTTTAGTTCTTTATATATTGTAGGCGTTAACCTTTTGTCGAATGTATAGCTGCTTTGGACTTTTCCCATTCTGTATACTTCCTCGTTGCTTGAGTGATGGTGTCTTTTGCTGTCCAGAAACATTAAGTTTCACGAGGTTCCATTTATTCAATGCTGGCTTTAACGGCTCACCCTCATGGTACTGTTCAGAAAGTCCTTTCCTGTGCCAATGAGAAAACAAGTTTATAGGTGATATATCTCAATATAATTAAGGCAATTACACAACCCCACTGCCAACATCCTTCTAAAAAGAGAGAAACGCAAAGCATTTCTGCTAGAATCAGGAACAGAAGGATGTCAACTGTGCTGTTCCTGTTCAACATAGCACTCGAAGTCTTCCTAGAGCAATAAGACAAGTGAAGGAGATAAAGAGGATACAAGAGGGAAAAGGAGAAATGAGGGTATTTTTATTTGCAGAACATATAATTCTATACATAAAAGACCCAGATGACTCCAGCAGACATCATCCGGTAGGTGATAACATCCCCAGATGAGTAGCTTTCCTATACACAAATGACACACACATCGAGAGAGAATCAAGGTAACACTGCCATTCACAATAACCTCAATTTTTTTCTAGGAATAAATCTAACCAAGGAAGTGAGAGACTTATACAATAAATGCTTTGAATTGACATAAATACCAGAAGATGAAAAGACCTCTCATGCTCAGGCATTGGTAAGATAAATATTGTGAAGATGTCCATCCTACCAAAAGCAGTCTACCTATTCAATGAAATATATATAATCCCTAGTATGAAAATGAATTGATGTGGTATGTAACAAGTACTTCAAATGCTCAGACAGCTTTGTTGTTTCTCTAGGCAACCATCTCAGGAATCTGTTATTTCCTGAAACCTTTTCAGGTCCAGGGAGCAAACTCGGGTTTTCAAGTGTCTCTTAATCATCTTTACAGCCCTTCAAAATTCTTTTCTTTTCTTTTATTTATTTTTTTTCCTACACTCCAGATTTTATCCCCCTCCCGGTCCACCCTCTGACTGTTCCACATCCCACGCCTCCTCCCCCTGTCTCCATGACAATGTGCCCACCCCACCAGACCTCCCCACTCCATGAGGCCTCCAGTCTCTTGAGGGTTAGGTGCATTTTATCTAACTAAACCCAGACACTGCAGTCCTCTGCTGTATATGTGCTGGGGGCCTCATATCAGCTGGTGTATGCTGCCTGGTTGGTGGTCCAGTGTCTCAGAGATCTGGAGGTTCCAAGTTAACTGAGACTGCTGGTCTTCCTACAGGGTCATCCTCCTCCTCAGCTTCTTCCAGCTTTTCCCTAATTCAACCACAGGGGCCAGCTGCTTCTGTCCATTAGTTGCGTGCAAATATCTGCATCTGACTCTTTCAGCTGCTTGTTGGGTCTTTCAGAGTGCAGTCATGCTAGGTTCCTTTTTGTGAGCGCTCCATAGTCTCAGTAATAGTGTCAGGCCTTGGGACCTCCCCTGGGGCTGGATCCCACTTTGGGCCTGTCGCTGGACCTTCTTTTCCTCAGGCTTCTCTCCATTTCCATCCCTGCAGTTCTTTCAGACAGAAACAATTATGGGTCATAGTTGTGACTGTAAGATGGCAATCCACTTCCTGTCTTCCTGCTGGAGGTGGACTCCATAAGTTCCTTCTCCCCACTGTAGGGCATTTTATCTAAGGTCCCTCCCTTTGAGTCCTGAGAGTCTCTCACCTCCCGGGTCTCTGGTGCATTTTGGAGGGTCCCCACAGCCTCCTATCTCCTGAGGTTGCCTGTTTCCACCCTTTCTGCTGGCCCTCAGGGCTTCAGTGCTTTTCCTCCACCCAATACCTGATCATGTTCCCTTCTTCCCTATTATCTCTATGCTAGAAAACATTGTTAGTTAGGTTGAAACTTTTTTTAAAAAAAATCTGGTGAGAAGTTTTAACCAGATTCCCAAGACACCTTTGTCTTCACATGTCCCCATAATTTTCTATCCTGCCTCAAATGCTATCTCCCAAGACCACTACATATATGTATATAAAGTTAGGCCACTTGGGTTGACAATTATTCCCAGAAGACCATAGATAGACAAAATCCCTAGTGTTATGCAGAAATCAACATCATGGATAGCCAGTCCCCAGTGAATACATCTACATCACATTTATTGCATCTACGGCTGCAGGAACATAACAGAAGAGGGGACAGGAAGATTGTAAGAGCCAGAATACCAAGAAGACTCCTGTGAAACAGTCTCTCGTCGAAATGGCTGCACAAACAAGACGGAAACAATGGCAACATCAGTGGGTGTGTTGATTTGGAAACAGGATACATTTTTCTGTAGTCCCACCCTAAACAAAGGTCTACAGGCAACTAAAGACTGCTAGGAGAAGGAGAATTAGCCTCTTCCTTCCAATAAGCCTCCTTATTGGCTACCTAGTGCGCAGTGGTCAGCCTTGAAGGTATATGCACAGCAGCAACAAAAATGGATTCAGGAAGCTCTGTGTGCGTGCGTGCGTGCGTGCCTGTGTGTGTGTGTGTGTGTGTGTGTGTGTGTGTGTGTGTGCATGCTTCTGTCCATACATGTATTTATGTATGTAACAATGGTACTCAAAACAGAGTTAATTTGAGAGTGGAGATGGGGCATAGGAGCAGTTTGAGAGAGGAACAAGATTGGAGAAATGTATATAATTCTATTTCAATTAAAAACATGGGGTTTTTGTTTGTTTGTTTTTGTTTGTTTTTTCAAGACAGGGTTTCTCTGTGTAGCCCTGGCTGTCCTGGAACTCACTCGGTAGACCAGGCTGGCCTTGAACTCAGAAATCCGCCTGCCTCTGCCTCCCAAGTGCTGGGATTAAAGGAGTGTGCCACCACTGCCGGGTTAAAAACATGTTTTTAAGAGGAGAAGGAAGTGTAATGCGTCTCTTAGAACTTAGGAAACCATGTACAAAGGATAGGTTGTTACAGGCTAACAAAAAGGAGAGAAGGGGCAGCCAACAGGACTTTGCTTATGTTTCATATCCAGGCACATCAAAGGGAAGGCTATTTCCTCCTAGGACCATTTCTCTTTCTCACAAGGGTTTCTAACCCTTCGTTCTGAGTGTGTTCTAGTATGGACTGCCCACGGGAGCAGCCGCAAGCTTGATGACTCAAACCCATTTTATATTCGTGGGGCCTGTTTATTAATCTATCAAATATTTTATTTGTATGAAGTTTTGTGAGACAGGGAGTTACTCCTGAACCTTGATGCCCAGGGTTTTGTACTGTAGTCAGCCATGGGTTACATTGGGGACCTATCACTTTAAGACCAGATCCATGGCTTAGGAAAGTCAAGATCCTCAGCTCCGGCCCTTGAGACAAAGAATTGACAAGCCCGTGATTCTGACAGAAAGGCAATCCCAGACACTAGTGCTCAGGAATTTGTATGCAAATAGTTTTGCTTATCTTTGTCCCTTTATATCTTGTGGCCATGGCAGAAAGCTTGTAAACATGTGCTCTCTGCATCTGTTCCCATCAGCTGCTGGGTGAAGTCACGCAGATGACTGCTATGCTAGCCTCCTGTCTGCAAGCATAGCAGAACATTATTAATAGTGTCGGAGTGGCCTCAGTCTCATGGCATGAAAGGGAGAGGGACATGGCAGGAGGGGAGGAAAGAGGGACAGCCTGGGAGGACAGGAGGGAGGGGACGCTCTGATCTGGATGTTAATTAATTAATTAACACAGAAAAAAAGTGATCTTGCTGATCCCTGCCTGCTCAGCAGCATGAGTTATGACTCCGCATCTTTCGGACAAAAGTTAGAAAAGGGATTTCCTTTTCTCCATTAATGTTTTTGTGTTTTTTCTTTCTTTCTTTCTTTCTTTCTTTCTTTCTCTCTCTCTCTCTCTCTCTCTCTCTCTCTCTCTCTCTCTCTCTCCCTCCCTCCCTTCCCTACCTCCCTCCCTCCCTTCTATCTGTCTTTCTTTCTTTCTTTCTTTCTTTCTTTCTTTCTTTCTTTCTCTTCCTTTCTTCCTTCCTTCCTTCCTTTCTTTCTTTTTCTTTCTTCTCTGCCATGCTTTCCACAGTGCCCATTTCTCTAACTCCTTATGTCAAGCTCCTTTTAAAGGTGCTCATAGTGTCTATAATGTCTTTCCACGTCAAGTCTGTCATTCCGTCTCCAGGATGATGATACACTGTCCTTCATAATTCTCTCCCCCACATCCAGGCCACATAGAGCTATTGCACTCTGACTTTCTGCATTGCTTCTCACGGTGACTTATGTCTAGATCACCCTGAAGCCTTCAGGCCATGACTCAAAGCCCCGCCAGGCCAGCCAAGGTGATAAATATGGCTGTCTCGTAGAGCCACTTTTCCCAATGATTTTTTTTTTACCTCCTGTAGAAAGAATATCTTGTGTATTGTATGGCTCCTTCACCTCTCAATTTAAAAACCTATGACCTTTTAAAATGGTAGAATAGAAGGTGGGATATTCAGAAGGCAGGAAGAATGCTGGAAGAGAGCAAGGCACAGGAGATTGGCCGAGGAAGTTGTGAGGAAATGGACACGTGGTCAAATTTTCTCACCAGAGGGAAAAAAAATTCTTCCCCCTATCTTTGTTCTTCTCGATGGTTAAATGCAATCATGTCACATGTGTTTTTAGTGTGTTGTCATGGGCTGCCAAACTTGTAGTGTTGAGGGAGTGGGAGTGACACAGATCTCTTGGAGAGATGGTTGGGTCTGCCTGGCAGGAATCTGATATTGGGCCAGGACAAGGAAGTGGGCTTCAGGCAGGAAGTTGACATTCGACCATGACAGGAATCTAATTTTAGGCTAGAACTGGCAAGTAAGTTCGGGGAGGAATCTGATTTTAGGCTAGAACAAAGATATAGGCTTCACGCATGAATATGACTTTGGCGAGGACAGGGAAGTAGGCCAAGATATCTTGGTCACCCTGAAAAACAGTGATCACAGGAGTGACCACGGGACTTTGTTTACTGCCTTGTTTGTTCCTTGACTATTTGTGTTTATTGTCTTGCTTGTTCCTCAACCTAGAACTGACCTTATTCCTTGCATGTAATTAAAATGGTATAAAAGCAGATTGGGAATAAAATAAACCCGCCCCAGGCTGGGGTCATACTACAATGCTGTCTAATTGTCTTTTTTCTTATTAATCCTCACTCCTGCCCTGGAGAACCTGTTGACTAACTGAGCTGGCTTGGTTACCTACTTACCCCTCTCAATTCCTTCCTCTACACCCCAGTCTCTAGGAAAAAACAAATTTTAGGGCTTTATCATAGGACAAAACTCAGGATGGAATTCTATTTATTATTGGCATGAAATTTCTTTTTCTTTTTCCAACTAAAGGTTGCTGTTTAGAGATGAATTTTTATACTTTTATTTTTATGTTGACATAATTACATTTCTCACTTTCCTTTCCTCTTTCCAAGCTCTCTCATAATCCTAGAACATTGAGCAAAAGAGGTCTGAGAGAGTAACAGCACAGCAATAAAATAACAGAAATAAAAAGTACTGTTTAACAATAACCCTCAACATTAATAGTCTCATTCCCCCAATGAAAAGACATAGAGTAATGTCCTGTTTTCTAAAGGATTCTAAAGGACAAGTCTTTCTATCACTGATAAGTACAACCTAAAACTAAAATGGTGAGGAAGATACTCAAGGAAATGCAACTAAGAAACAAGAAGTCATAACTATCCCAATATTTGAAAGAACACAGCTCAGATGAAAACTAGTTAGAGGAAATAAAGAGGGGCTTTATATTCATCAAAGAAAAGAATCCACCCACAGGATATTACAATCCTAAACATATGTGCACCAAACACAGAGGTGCCCAATTTTATAAATGAAACATTATTCAATCTAATACCACAGACTGGCCTGAACACCACAGTACTGGGTGATTTCAATACTCTACTCTCAGCAACAGACAGGGCATCTGGAAAAAACTAAACCGAGTTCTTGAGTTAAATAACAGCGTAAATCAAAGAGATTTAGTGTATGTTTGTAGAACATTCTGTTCCAAATATAAAGAATATACCTTTTTTCCCCTCTGTAGCTGATGAAACTTTCTTCAAAATTGACCACATATTAGAACACAAAACAAGATTCAACGAATATAGGGAAATAGCCTGTTTCCTATCTGATCACAAAGGAATAAAGCTAGATATCAACAGCAGTTGGCAAAAAGTCCACAAATCTATGGAAACTAAACAACACACTACCAGGTTAAAATGGAGTGAAAAAAAGAAATCAAAAAGGATTTGATTTGATTTCCTAGCCTTAAATAAAAAGATGAACACAAAATATTCAAAAAACCTGGGACACATGTAAGCAGTTCTAAGAGGAAACTTTATAGCACTAAATGCCCACATAGAAAACTGAAGAAATTTTGTATTAATAACTTAATGATACACTTGAAAGTTTTAGAAAGACAAGAACATACAACATCCAAAAGGAGAAAATGGGAAGAAACAAACTCAGGGTGGAAATTAGTGAAATAAAAACAAACAAACACTGGGTGGTGGTGGCGCACGCCTTTAATCCCAGCACTTGGGAGGCAGAGGCAGAGGCAGGCAGATTTCTGAGTTCGAGGCTAGCCTGGTCTACAGAGTGAGTTCCAGGACAGCCAGGTCTACAGAGAGAAACCCTGTCTCGAAACCACCTCCCCAAAAAAAATTACTGAAGAAAGATGGTTCTTTGAAAAAATTACAAGACTGACAAAACTTTAGATCAATTAAGCATAACCAAGAGAGAGAATACAAACTAGTGAAATAGTCTTATGAAATAACAAGTACGAGAGAGAGAGAGAGAGAGAGAGAGAGAGAGAGAGAGAGAGAGAGAGAGAGAACTAGACATAACTGGGGTGTCAGACCTACAGTGCCAGACTGAGGAAGCATGTACTGGTGCAGTTTCTCCAATGTGAATATAGCTATTGTTGGACAATCCACACCATATCATATAAGCCAATCCAACAAATCCCCTAGTAATACATATTCATTCTGTTCACTTCCGATCCTCTAGAGAGCCCTAATACAGCTCTTTTGTCATGAGTCACCTGGTAACAAAAACAAGCCCTGTCTGTATGTGCTCTTGGACTATTATGTAAGCTCTTACAGCCTGAAAATATCCTTTCTTAAGCTAATCACAATCTCCAAGACTAAAACGTACAAAAATAAGATTTTGGGGGTTTTGGTCAGTCTCACAAGCACAGATGATTATATAAATTTGCTTATAAAACAGTCCCTGGCTATCAACTAATACAGAGACCTAAGTTCCCATATTAACATTTAACATTTTTGTAAGCCACACTCAGGAATTATGAGCCACCTGATGACTATAATTTACCAGGTTCCCAGTGTGTTTGTTTCCAATAGCCTGTGGCAAACATTGCCCCTTTAAGAATCTCTTTAGCGTGTGCTTTTTCTGAGACACAAGGTCATTCTGCCTGGAAAAAAAATCCCCAAGGATAAAGCTGTTATATCAATTGGGCTGATTCTCTTGCCTGCAATCTTTTCTCTGGGTCTTGGGATTGTTTCCA
Organism: Apodemus agrarius; assembly: GCA_964023405.1. Lineage (NCBI taxonomy): Eukaryota > Metazoa > Chordata > Mammalia > Rodentia > Muridae > Apodemus > Apodemus agrarius. The sequence continues at coordinate 57,191,819 of OZ030010.1, read as the reverse complement.
TTTTGTCCTTGTTGTTTCAAATTCCCAAAGCCAAAAGCTAACATACAGTGTTTGTTTAATGTTATATTTCCCTCCTAATATCTGACCTTAGATTTTTTAAAAATATAGTAAATTTACCATTTTTCGAAGTCTTCTCTCCCCCTATTCCCCACACCAGTCCTTTATTGGATTCTAAAGCAGTCTGGCTCTGGCCCAGGCATCTCCCATGAGGGTTTAGGAAGGTGCCATCATTCTGTGAAGGCCCAGAGCCTAACCAGACTTTGAGCCCCAAATGAGCTCACTGAGAGCCTTGACGGAGCTAAAGGAAACAAGCAGGGAGGGAAGTCAAGGCTCTTCAGGGAAGGGAGGGATATTAAGGGAACGATTCAGTCCCCCAGTGTCTCCTTGGGATGTACCAAATCCTGAGGAAGACTACTTGGGGAGTGGAAACGCTGAGAAATCCCTAGGCCCAGCAGCCCACATTTTCGATGGCAACTTTGAGGAGATGTTTAATGTCAGGGTTGATGTTGATGGTTTGGAAAGAGCAGCTGTAACAATGGAAGGCCTCCCCTTCTGGCCCTATGAGAAACTTCAAAGTTCCCGGCTACATTGGAGATGAGCTTTGTCTTGTCCTGAGAGAAAATGGGTCATCATAAGGGTAAAGCAGCTTGTCTTTCAGATAGGCAAAGACAGCATGCTCATTCTGTGCATTGACATCACACTTTTAGGTAAGACCGAAGATAGGCTGGGCATCATACATAAGGGTGACATACATAAGGGTGTCCCCAGGACAGACATACATAAGGGTGTCCCCAGGACAGACATACATAAGGGTGTCCCCAGGACAGACATACATAAGGGTGTCCCCAGGACAGACAGACATAAGGGTGTCCCCAGGACAGACAGACATAAGGGTGTCCCCAGGACAGACAGACATAAGGGTGTCCCCAGGACAGACAGACATAAGGGTGTCCCCAGGACAGACATACATAAGGGTGTCCCCAGGACAGACATACATAAGGGTGTCCCCAGGACAGACATACATAAGGGTGTCCCCAGGACAGACAGACATAAGGGTGTCCCCAGGACAGACAGACATAAGGGTGTCCCCAGGACAGACAGACATAAGGGTGTCCCCAGGACAGACAGACATAAGGGTGTCCCCAGGACAGACAGACATAAGGGTGTCCCCAGGACAGACAGACATAAGGGTGTCCCCAGGACAGACATACATAAGGGTGTCCCCAGGACAGACAGACATAAGGGTGTCCCCAGGACAGACATACATAAGGGTGTCCCCAGGACAGACAGACATAAGGGTGTCCCCAGGACAGACATACATAAGGGTGTCCCCAGGGCAGACATACATAAGGGTGTTCAGGATCTACTCATTCTGACAGTTCTTCTGATGTCCAAATTGGTTAAGGAAGTTGAGAACCACCAGGCGCCTGGGAAAGCTACATTGCAATCTTTGAGCTGGTTGGAATCCAGGGTAGTTGTTTCTCATGATACCACACTCCACTCTCTCTCAATCAGCACTGCCCTGCTTCGGAATGTATGAAAATCTATCTTCACCCCATTCACTCTGATGGCACTGAGATTGCAGATTTGTGGTGTAAGCCTTGGTGAAATGCAACCAAATCTTATTTCAGACCCTGTGACCCATGCTTAACTATTTTGCTTTTGTCTTATACCCTTTTGAAAACAATCTTTTATTTTAGGACAAAAGTACCACCTACATATCTTTTTTTTTAATCTGAAAGAATTTTCTTTTTTATCTTTTTGTTATAGAAAATGTGTTCTTATAGTATATCCTTCTATTATTGGCTCCTTTTTGATTTCCTCTTAATATTAGGAGATACAACATATACAAATTTTTAAATTTATTTATTTACATCAAATGCTGTCCCTTCCAGTCCCCTCTCACAGAGCCCAGCAATCCCCCCACCCCTTCTACTCTGAGAGGGTGGGCCCCCCTGGGTATCTCCCAATCCTGGCACATCAACTTTTTGCCATGGTAGACCCACCCTCTCTCACTGAGGCTGGGTAAGAAGGCCCTGCGGGGGGAAAGCCTGATACCACAGTCAGGTTACAGTTTTAGGGAGAGCTCTGCTCCAGTCAACATAAACAATTTTACCTACTTACTCAAAGTGAATTTAATTTGAATTGCATTTGTGATATAGCACAACCTACAGTTACTTGTTCATGCATTTTTAAAGTATCGTGTTCTTGTTCTTGTCAGATTTAAGCAGACTCTATTTCCATTTGGATTTTTAAAATTTACTTAATTACTTTACATCCTGATCGAAGCTTCCCCCTCCCTCCTCTCCTCCTAGCCCCTCCCCCTCATCTTCTCTATCTCCCCTCCCCCTCCTTTCTCCTCAGAGAAGGGGAGGCCTCCCATGGATATCAACCTACCTTGGCATATAAAGTTGCAGTAGGACTAGGTGCATCTTCTTCTATTGAGCCTAGACAAGGCAGCCTAATTAGGGCAAAGGAGTCCAAAGGCAGCCAACAGAGTTAAAGACAGCCACTGCTCCAGTTTGTTAGAGGTACCACATAAAGTCCAAGCTGTATCCCTATTACATATGTGTAGGGGGCCTAGGCCTGTTCCATGCATGCTCTTTGGTTGGTGATTGAGTCTCTGAGCCCCTTTGGTCCCAGGTTAGTTGATTCTGTGGGTTTTCTTGTGGTGTCCTTGACCCCTCTGGCTCCTTCAATCCTTCCTCTCCCTCCCCCACTATATTCCCCGAGCTCTGCCCAATGTTTGGCTGTGTGTCTCTGCATCTGTTTCCGTCAGCTGCTGCTGAAGCCTCTCATATGACAGCTATGCTAGACTCCTGCCTGCAAATATAGGAGAATGTCATTAACAGTGTCTGAAGTTGGGCCAGGCATTGGTTGGCCTTTCCCTCTCTTTCTGCTCCATCTTTACCCCTGCACACCTTGTAGGCAGGACAAATTGTGGGCTGAAGGTTTTGCGACTGGGTTGGTGTCCCGGTCCCTCCGTTGGAAGTCTTGCCTGGTAGCAGTGAGTGGCTTATTTCAGGTTCCGTAGCTGCCATTGCTAAAGTCTTAGCTAGAGTCACCAAATACTTTCCTGGGAGTTTCCCTTGTCCTAGATTTCTAGTTTGTCCCAGAGATGCCCATTTGAATTTTTCAAAGGGCTCTTTCACATATTCTTCTTCTCACAGCCTCACAAGTATCTGGGAGCTACCGAATGTTACATTTTATCAAAAGCTGTCCAGGATGATGGAGCGAGCTTTCAATGACCTTGGAGAGTGGACTATCTCATGAGCAAGAAAAAACAGGACAGACAGTGTACAAACAGATACAAATCCTTATTTATTAACCATATTATCGTAGTTTGGGATACAAAAGGCATTTGTGTCATTAAAGAACTGAGCAAAATAGCAAGTGGCTATGTTTTCTGGAGGACCAAGAAAAGAGCAAAAGAATCCAGTGTTGCATGCTGGATAGGAGACTCAGGGTTGGGTACAGGAATGATATTAGAGCTTAATTTTATTGGTTAAAAGTGTTTACATATAACTTAGATTATATAATGACATTGTTTATACAATGTCAAGTTAACTTTTTTCATAAATTTAAAATAATTTGTTAATAATGTTTACATATTGGGGCTGGAGATGTGGCTCCACAGTAAAGAACATTCAAGGTTCTTCTAGAGGACCTGGGCTTAATTCTTAACACCTACATAGTGGCTTGAAACTGTAACACCAGTTCCAGGGGTTTCAATACTCTTTTCTAGCTTCCAAAGACACTGCATGCCCATAGTTTACATGATGCATGCATACAAACATACATGCAAAGAAAGCATTCATACACATAAAAATTTTTTGTTTTCAAAATTAAATAGTTATATCTTTAAAAGGAATTGGAACTAACCATACAAATACTCTTGTCTACTTAATAGGCCAATTTGATTTAATCCCTTTTCGATGACTTATAACGTAAACTTCTCACACAACCTTTATTTAAAGGTGGATAACAGATATGTTAAATCATAGGCATGGACTAACAGCTGGCCAGCAGTCAAAATGGCACATGAACAAATACATGAAAAAACTACATTGAACACAGGTAATATGAGAGTATGTTTGCATCTTCATATTTTTAAGCTGTGATACAGGCCTAGTGAAAGGAAAAGGATCACCAACCTTGACCTGAACAGGCAATATCATACACAAAATCTTGTGCTAGCATCTGGCTTCAATCTATGTGACTCCTCTGGTGAAAGTGGGCTATGAAGTTTCAGATGCAAGCTGTGTCAAAGGAGTCAGCCAGTCTGAGTTAGTAGGAGATATTGTCATGGAAGAGGCTAACTTTTCATTGTGTTTTGAATGCTTAGTATAGTGTTCCAAAGCATGCATGGAAGAAAGCACATGAATCTGATTCCTAGAATGAGTTACTGAATGATTAACAAAGGTTAACACACCCTCATATTTTTTAACACACATTGCCACTAAAGCCAAAGTATTTAAACTACCTTGGGATCCTGTTCTTTCAGTAACAGAATCTTTGAAAAATAATTATACCTCATGTAATTTTTAGTTTGTTTGTTTCTTCATATGCAGTATGAATAATGGTGTAGGATCCTATATGATTTTTCTAAGAACAAACTCTGTACCAATATGATAGTACTTGGCATTTGAGTGGGTATATAAGTACATGAAATGAATAAAATATTATAATTAATTTTTTATGTGGAATTTATCATTTTTACCAAGATCTGACTTTCTCAAAAGACTATCTTATCACGACCATAATTTTAACATGACTCTTGTCCCTGTGTTTTGGCTGATGTTGAGTAAGATTAAGCTTCAGACTGAAATACTCTTTATACTTACTACATATAAAAGATTTTTCCTACTATGGACTCACTGATGTCAAATAAGGTTGAAATACTGTTGACACCATACTCATCATTTTACATACATAATGGGTCTTGTCTTTGTGAATCCTCTGATGATGGATAAAATTCACTTTCTAATTGAAAGCTTATTCATTACAGGCACAGTGTTTTTCTCCATTATGAATTTGCAGATGATGAGCAAGGATTGATTTCTGTTTGAAGAATTTCATGCAGTCATTGCAAAAGATTATTCAATGATTAATATAATTTGATCTAGATAAAAAGCATTATTATATTGATTACATTTAAAGGATCTGTTTACGTCTATGAACTTTCTGGTGTTCTATTAAGATAAATGTCTCCAGAAGCCCTTTCCCCTGTTCATTACTGTGCAGTTTATCTCCACTCTGAATTCCCTCATGCTTAGTCAATTCTGATCTCAGTGTGAATGCTTTTACTCATGCATCAGAAAGGGTGAATATTTCTCCACAACAAAGTCTTACATGTTAAAAAAAAAGTCCCAAGTTTATTCTGAAGCCTTTCCCATGACTAATACACTCATTGTGTTTCTGAGCATCATGAAGTTTTGTATTGTTGTAAAAGCTTGACCACTAACTATAATTTCTACTACATGGGAAAATCTCTTCTGTGAAATTTCTTAGGCTGAAAGAAAATTTGAAGGTTTCTCACATTTTTATAGTGATAATGAACCAATAAATTCTTGGGAGTGTAGTCATTGGATATCAAATATGACTGGTATCATGCTTGAAGATGTCATTGTGTCCATTATATTTGTAGTTCTAATACTAAATACTCTGAGAAATCAGCTTTGACTGTTGTAGTTCTCCTAATTCTAAATACTCTGAGAAATCAGCTTTGACTGTTGACAAAATTTGCCTTCCAGTCACTGATCATACATACAAAACTTCCCATCAGAAATTCAGTGTCTCACAAACCTTAAAACATTTACAAAACCTCTAGTCGCATAAATTCTACCATATGTTCTTTCTCCTAAGGAATTTGTGCATATAGCAAGCACTTAGCTGAGCCTTTTCTTAGTCATTGTGCTCAAACTGTGTTCTTAGTAGCATTGTTCTTATAGGTGGTGTGATGGCTAATCTTGCTTGTCTACTTGACTACATCTGGAATCAGCTAAAACCCAATCTGCTGGGCACTCTTGGGACTTTTCAGACTATTTGAAGTGGGAAGACACACCCTAAATCCGAATCGTGCCTTCTGGTGGTAGCCCCCATAAAACTTCATGGACAGAGACTGCTTTCCCCTCTGTTTGCCCTTTTGCTGGCAAGTTCATCTATCTTGTTGATGCAGCTGGTATTAAAATCCCAGCACTCACAAGGCAGAGGCAAGTAGAGCTTCATGAGCTCAAGGCCAGCCTGGTCTACAAAAGTGAATTCCAGGACAGCCAGGGCTACATCAAGAGACCCTATCTTAAAAAATAGAATGAACAAATAAATAAATACATAATGTAAATTGTAAACAAGATATCATTTTGCCTGCTTTCTAATTCACATTGCCACATATAATATTTGTATGTGTGTGCATATATATTTATATATGCAATGAACTTGTAGAAACCAAAATTAATGTTAGAATAGTATTTATAATAACTAAAATATAAAATAGATGTGTCAATTAATATTATGTGCAGGCCTTCTATAGTAATACCCCACAATATAGAAACAAAAAGAGAACATAATAACTTAAGTAACATTAGGTTATGGATTAGAAAAATTAAATACTTAAAATATTAATTTTCTCTAACTTTATACACAGGAGTGAAATTCCTATTGAAAGTCAAGCAAGGTGGTTTTTACATTACAAAATATGTGAAAACAATAAAAGGACAGGATGATTTGGGGAAAAAATAAACTTAGAGAAATTCTTCTACTGAATATACAGTGCTGTGGTGTTGATAGGCCACCAGACATAGAGCAATGGCCTAGGTAGGAGGATGTAAACAGAGCTTCACATAAATAAAGCCAATTGATTTTTTGACAAAAGTGGAAGACCAATACAATAGATAGGAAATATTTTAAACAAACCCATGTTGTGGTGTTGGATATCTAAAACACTGACTTTCTTCCAATCTGAGGGGAAGAAAACAAACATCAACCTAAAGTTCATATCTCAAACAAAACTTAAAATTAGAGGCGATGGATGAGTGGTGGTCAGTGGCGGCTTGCTTGGCTCCGTGGTCTGAATGCGAATTATCCCGCAGAGCCTTCCGTGTTAGAACACTTGCTCCCCACTGGGTGGCGCTGCTCGCAGGTAGAACCTTGCTGGAGGAAGTCCGTTGAAGGGGAGGGCTTTGGAGGTTTGTAGCCTGGCCATATTCCTTTTTCCTCTCTGCTTCCTGTGCGCGTATCAGCTAGCTTCCTGCTCCTACCACTACGCTTTCCTGCCCGCTGCTAGGTCTTCCTCACCGTGATGGACTGTGTCATGTATCTCTCTGTAACTTTAAGCCAAAAGAAATCCTTTCTCTCACAAGTTGCTTTTTGTCAGGGCACTCTTTCACAACAACATAAAAGAAAATAATATACCTGGTTTGCCTAAATGCCCTGGATTCGGTTCATGGCACCAGGAAACAAGGCACATCTAAAAATCTTCAAAATTAAATGGATGACATTTATAATTAAAACTCGAAGGAAGATGCATGGAAGATAAAAGGAAAAGGTCTTCATATACTAAATATTTTTAAAGAGCCCCTAGAAATGACACAAAACAACCATCTTTTTTTTATTGTGCTGGTTGGTTGGTTGGTTGAAGTCACAGTCTCACTATCCAGCCCTAGCTAGTCTTAAATTTTCACTTCTCCAATCTCTCCCTCCAGAATGCTAGAATTGTAAGCATGTTCTACCATTCACAGAAAACTACAGTTCTTTCAAAAACATAATCAAGCAATTTGATTTCCACAAGATTCAAATTTTTCTTTGCAAAACACTGTACTTAGAAAATAAAAAGAAGATGCACCTAACCCTAAAGAGACTGGAGGCCCCAGGGAGTGGGGAGCTCTGGTTGGGGGGTAGAGACAGGGGTGGGGCGGGGGGGGAGGTATGGGATATAGGACAGTCAGAGGATGGACTGGAAGAGGGATAAAATCTGGAGTATAAAAAAAGAGATTAAACAAAATGTACAAAAAGAAAGAAAGAAAGAAAGAGAAAGAAGGAAAGAAAAGAAAAGAAAAGAAAAGAAAAGAAAAGAAAAGAAAAGAAAAGGAAAGGAAAAGAGCCAGGCATGGTAGCATATGAATTTAATCCCAGCACTTGGGTGGCAGAGGTAGGAGAATCTCTGTGGGTTCAAGGCCAGCCTGGTCTACAAAGAGAGTTCAGGTCAGCCAGAGTTCTGTTACACAGAAAAGACAAGTCTCAAACAACAAGAGACATGGAGGAAGGGGGAGAGGGAGGGGGTGGAGAGGAGAGGAGAATAAGAAGAGGGCCTGGAAAGATGGTTCAGAGGGTAAAAGCACTGGTCACTCTTCCAGATGACCTGGGTTCAACTCCCAGCACCTACAACTCACAACTCCCAGCTCACAACTATCTGTAACTCCCGTTCACTTCACACAGACATACATGCAGGCAAAACACCAAATGCACATAACATAAATTTTTAAAAGACTACTGAGAGAGAGAGAGAGAGAGAGAGAGAGAGAGAGATTACTCAACAGTTATGAGTGCTTGCTGCTCTTCCAGAGTAATCAGGTTTAGTTCCCAGCACCCATGCGAACCACCTGTGACTACAGCTTCAAGGGATTCAACATCTTCTTCCAGCATTCAGGGGCACCTTCACACAACACACACACAGATACACACACACACACACACACACACACACAAATAAATAAATAAATAAATAAATAAATAAATATTTTAAGTAAGAATAAGATAAGCCATAAGCTGAGAAAAAATGCAAACCACATATCTGACAACAGACTCATGAATAAACTAGAAAAAGTCAATATACAACGTTTAAATTAATTGCCTTACTCTGTTTGCTAATCTGTATGCATACATGTGTGTGTGAGTGTAAGTGTAGCAAATGTGTGTGGTACATGTGTACATGTGTGTGTAGGTACACACCCATGCACTCACAGGCCAAAGGAGGATGTCAGATGCTTCTGTTTTATTCCCAGGCAAAGCCTTTCACTGCCAGACAGAAAGATCCAGCAATCCTCCTGTCTCCACCCCCACAACATGTGTGCAAAGAGCTATCAAGCTTTTTCCATGTATGTTAGGAATTTTAACTCAGATCCCCCTGCTTGTGCGACAGTGCTCTTACCAAGATTCCAACATATTTAACAAAAGCAATAAAGCAACCCAAATAGAAAATGCACAAAAACTATACAGAGACATTTTTACTAAAAAGGAGATACGGGTGTGAAATTATCACACAGAAATATATTCAGTTAACCACGGAGTAAATGCACATTAAAACCATGGTGAGCTATTCCTACACACTATTGCTAAACATTTTGACTGCAAATGTCACCAAAGAGTTGTAGAAATTGAGCCACTTATATGTGGTTAATGGAATGTAAAATGGTTCAGCCGCTCTAGAAAAGATCTGTAGCTTCTTATAAAGCTAACACACACTTACCATAAGCCCCAGAAATTGCACTGTTGTACATTTTAATTCAAATAAATGGAAATTTGTTTACACACACACACACACACACACACACACAAATGTTTAAAAAAAAAATAGGGGCTAGAGATGGCCAAGCAGTTTTAGCTGATGTCAGTTCAGTTCCCAGCACCCACGCCAGGTGGCAGACAACCACCTCTGTAACTCCAGTTCCAGGGAATACAACTCTCTTCTGACATCCAAAAGCCAGCATATACGTGGTGTCCACACAGAGAGACAAACCTACATGCACTCTGAGAGAAAGTTAGAAAGACGAACCTGTTCAGGGACAAATATGCGGATACAAAATAAGAAAAATAGGAGGACCCAGAGGTTTTAATTAAAAAAAAAAAACAAAACCAATAACCACAAAGCAGCCTATGTAGACTCATGTCACACCCCAGACTCTCACCTTCCAGTTTCCCCTCCCATCCCCAAGGAAAGAGCCTGCGAGCCTGCGAGCCTGCGAGCCTGCGAGCCTGCCTCCATAAAGGTTCCCCCTGTATTGCAGTCTTTTGTCTTTCCTGGCCAGTCAGTCCTTTACTTTCCTCCCATAATGATCTCAGCTAACACCAGGATCCCAGTTACAACATGAACAAACAGAAACAAAAAAGAACGTTAAACATTTAAAAGAATGACGCAGAGAAAGATTTTTTTGATAAGATAAAACATGCAAAAATGCGTATGCTCCTGGTTCTTGTCAAATGATAAAAGCGTGACTCTTGGTCAAGCAGGGATTTAAACATCGTGCTAAAAATGCACCTTTGAGAGCACTGAAAGAGGAATGTGGAGTATTAGGCAAAAGAGTGTAATTTAAAATATTTTCTGCGTGCATATTATTGATGTAAGAAGCTGCGTGCCTGGGCTTTAAAATGCTATATGAAAAGATAGCATAAAAGCCTTAGCTACTGTCTCAAGGTCGTGGAGATTCAAAAATGCTTACTTAACTTCGAAAGCATTTAGATATTTCAGTCCCCAATGATACATATAAACTGTTTCTATAATGAATTATGACTCTGTGTATGACAAAAATAATAAGTGAATTTATCGGGCAAAAAAAAAATAAATTTCCTCTCAGGCTTTTCATTTTAGCAATGGGGTAGATTGTGTGATTCATTCATTTATCAAACAATCTCTATTGAGAATATAAAACGTACTAGGCATTGTTCTCTCTCCTTGCTGAAGGTACAACAATGAGTAAATCAGGCACCCTTCCATATCCATGTCCCTAAAGAAACTCCCAGTCTCATGTGACAAAAAGAACAAAACTGGAGGAAACAGTGGTGAGGAGGATGTTTAGGTAAGAGAATACATTTTGAAATAATAATTTTTGAGACTATCAAGAGATATCGACCTGGCGAGGGGAGGTGGGCCGCAGGATACGCGTCTGTAAGGTATAGGCTGGCTAGTGACTGAAGATACAGACACGGAAGCTGATAAAATAGAAAATGGCACCTCAGACCTCCTTTCCCGAGTCTGATCACGTCCCACTGCAGACACTTTACAGAGGAAGTGCTGAGGAAAAACAGGCAGCTGACAGGGGAGGTTGCTATGCAACAGATGAGGGAAGTCATCCAGCCTGGCAGAACTGATGTTGGCCCTTGGGGACAAAATGCTGCAGTGCTTCCTAGCATTCGCTTCCTATCCCAGGCAGGCTCCTCGCAGGAGCTGACGCCACCATAGATAGATGGGAAACGCGCTCAAAATCTGCCTGGGATTCGGGGAAAAAAAACAAATGTATGGGCTTGGTTTGAGTCACTTCGCATCTGTTTGCCGTTTTTCTGCGTTTGTTTCTGCGGCCATTGTGGAAGCACAGCTGGCGGTGTGTCCTTGGACACGACTCTCTTTCTGGGACTCCTGTTTTGTGTAGTGAGTAAACCAGGCTCAGAGAAGTCCACTAACGTGACTATATCTCAGGGACTCACACAGCCAGGGACAGATAGGCCTGAGGCTCATCCCGGAATTCTAAAGCCAAGCCCAGCCTCATTTTGCAGGAACAGGGCTGACACACCTGAATGCTCTGGCTGCTCCAGCAGTCACCAGGAAAGCCTGCGGTCTGCCTGCGGGCTCGCTCCTGGAGACTGCCTTCCAAGAGGAGCACAGAGTGAACCTGAAGGCTTCCCACATACACCAGGCCTCCCAGAACACAAGCCTTATTCCCTTGGAACAAATATTGGGGAGGGGAAAGCGTGGTACTCCATTAGGGGGATTAAAGGGTGCCTCCGTTCTCAGACCAGATTTTACACTCAGGAAAATTCAGGCCCCACATGGATGCTTGTTTGTCTTTTAGCTAACGTCTCGGGGTTGCACAGCTGGCCTGGAACTCATGGCTTTTCCTCGGTCTCCAGAGTGCTGGGACTGCCCGTGTGCATCACTGCGCGGTGGCAAATTTTGTCTTTTCTGTCTGTTACTAGCCCAATGCCCTGGTTCATACGGCGGGTTTATCCTTTAGCTACCTGGCGTGTTAAATCAGAATGTTGAGCTCTATCCATCTCCTAAGGCTGCCTGTGATTAAAACAAGCTCCAGGACAGATCCCACTGCCCCGAGGTCCCTCTCCTCTCCGACCCACCCCCCACGACGACGTGTTTCTACGGCAAAAACTGCAAAAGGGGCGAGAGAAAAAGCTGATTTTTCTGAGTCTAATGAGAGGAAACCTATAGATGCCGCAGGCCGACCCTTGCTCTGCTATGTCTGCAATGTATTTTTCATTTTTTTTCTGGCCTCTAAGGCTTCTGCCTTGCAAAGTGGGTGAACTCAGCCGAGGCCTAGCTGTTTCGAAATAAGAGACCCCCCGCCGAAGCCTACCTAAGAGGCAACGCACGGGGGTGGGAGGCAGCTGCGGACCTGGCTAGAGAGAGTTCGGGAAAAAGGGCGGGACTGAGCAGAGACGCATTGCGGATAAAGGTAGGGGGCTGGTGTGCTGGGCGAGGGGGTGGGACCAGAAGGCGCTGCGCATCTGTTGAAGGAGTGGATGCGTAAGAAGAAGGGGAGGAGGAACCTTTGTACACTGTCAACCTGGTTGGCGGTGGGATAGTGTGTTGGCAAAGAGGCGGGATCTCCTCCCAGTGCACATGCGCGACAAGGTCTCCAGGATGAAGCTTTTGTTGGGAAAGCAAGCGGGACTCTTATTTGGACAGTGATCTGTTGCGCATGCGCGCCCCTTCCAGAGGCGGTGGGTGGTATATTAGGCGAAGAGGCGGGGTCGCCCGAGCTGCCGCGCTGGCATTTTCTCCTGGACACGGAGAGAGTGCGGGTGCCGAGAGCCGAGCCGAGCAAGCCCGAGCCTCTGAGTCGTGAAGAAGGAAGCAGCGAGGACATTGGGGTTGGAGCCCGAGGCAAGGTGAGATTCGCCCCCGGACTGGGCATCTGCCCCCTGGTGCGGCGCCCTTCCCCCACTCTTTTATCCCAACCCCTCTCCCGTGGATTCAGAAGCCCCGTCCTCTGCCAGGCTGCGGATTCGTACCCCGCTCCCGACCCTCTCTAATTCGGACCCCCGTCCGTCCGTCCCCTGAACCTTTATCCAGTTCCTTTGCGGAACCCTATCTCCCGACCTTGACGCCGTTATACGAGTCCTCTAGATGGAAAACCTTAATTCAACTTTGCCGACGCCAGTGTGTCCCCGCTAACCGCCGCCCCCCCCCGCCCCCGCCCCCAACCGCCGTAAACGACCGCAGTCGGGGCTCGTGTCTGCGGCCAAAACGCGGCTTGGGAGCTTTCCCGTGACAGCGTCGGAGATTTTAGCCGGGGTGTCGGGACGACCGTTTACTTTTCCCGCTCCCTTTAGGCCCGTTTCTCCCCCGCATCCAGCGCCTCTCCCGCCCCCCCCCCCCCAGCATCCAGCCCCACGCGCAACAACACAGTTGGCTCCTCCGTCGTCCCCGCCTGCAGTCTAACGCCCGGTTCCTCTCCCACACCCCCCTTAGGCTCTGCTCTTGCCAGCCAGACAGGAGCTATGGCTCAGAAACCGGACGGCGGTGCAGGCCTCCGCGGCTTCCAGGTGAGACCCCCCCGCCCCCCGCCCCCCCCCCCCGCTCCCGAGTCCTCCATTTTGCTCGCTGACAGATTACGCCCACCCCGGCCCCTTAGGTGGCGCAAAAGGCAGGATCTGATTTTGCCCTCCTTCCGGCCTAGACGCCACGGGCGCTCACATTTCTAGCGTTTATCGAATGGGGGAGGGGCGGCCCTTTTCAGCCATCGGTCCCTGCTTAGAGAAAGGGGAGACCCTGTTAGTCAGGGCATTCTGCCCAGAGAATGCGGGTTGGGTAAGGAACCATTTTTTTTTCCATAACCCTGACGCGTGTAGAGCAGTCTGTCGCCCCATCCCCCAACCTCTCGCCTCCACCCTCCCTCTCTCCACGCCGCGAGACTCCCCCTCCACCCTCTCTGCTTAGCCTCCTCAATTGCTCCCTCCTCGGGGCTTGAGCTCCCCACCTAAGCAGTCCATCCCTAAACCACATTTGGGGCGCAGTGCTTGCACCACATTCCGCACCAGCCCCTGAGGTCCCTCACCTTGCCCTGCCCCCCTCTATCCTTAATTAAATTTCGTTCCCGCCCCGCCTCCCTTTGACCCGCCTCTGCCCCCCCCACCCCCCCACCCCACCCCCGTGTCTGAGAACTGTGACGCCTGTCTACAGCTCCCCTGCTGCCGTGCCCCTCCTTCTGGTCTGGCTTATAAGGTCCAGAGATTGAAATTCTCCCCCCCCCTCCTGTTTTTGCAGGCTGAGGCCACTGTAGAAGATAGCGCCTTGCTTGTGCAGACCTTGATGGAAGCCATCCAGATCTCCGAGGCTCCGCCCACCAACCAGGCCCCAGCAGCTGCCAGTGGGCCAAATGCTAGTCCCCAGAGTTCACAGCCCCCAACTGCCAATGAGAAGGCTGATCCTGAGGTTTCAGCAGCTGCTGCCAGGCCTAAGACAGGCTTTAAGGCCCCGAATGCCACCACAAAGGGGCCAAATGATTACTCCCAGGCACGTAATGCCAAGGAGATGTCCAAAAATCAGTCTAAGGTGGCCTTTAAGTCGCAGAACGCCACCTCTAAAGGTCCACATGCTGCCTCTGATTTTTCCCAGGCAGCCACAGGCAAATCAGCTAAAAAATCTGAAATGGCCTTTAAGGGTCAGAATACCGCTTCTAAGGCTGGCCCCGGTGCCACCTACAATTTCCCTCAGTCTCCCAGTGCCAATGAGATGACCAACAACCAGCCTAAGACAGCTAGGGCTTGGAATGATACCACTAAGGTCCCTGGAGCTGATGCCCAGTCCCAGAATGTAAATCAGGCCAAAATGGCTGACGTAGGGACCAGCGCAGGTATCTCTGAAACTGACGGTGCAGCAGCTCAGACATCCGCAGATGGCTCCCAGGCTCAGAATGTGGAGTCCCGGACTATAATTCGGGGCAAGAGGACCCGCAAGGTGAGATCCCTGCTAGCTTCCCTTTGATTTGGGGGTCTCTCCTTTCTTTGAATTTCCTCTGCTCCAAACAAAATAAAGGGCATAGATATTTATATTTTGGCAAAGTTGTAGGGAGGAGCTGAGCTAAATATTTATTCCTGGCCCCTGGTTGTCCACAGATTGATGGTGAGTTGATACAAGGACACAGGCAGCTAGGCAGGCTCACACAGAAATATCATTAGATCTTGAAGATCTACCTCACTAGTGAGAGAGAACACAGTCAGGGGGGAATGATTTCATGGTGAAAGCAAGCAGCGCCGGTAGTCCGCACAGGAAAAGGAGAAGCCGGAGAAGCCGGCCGGGGTCCCGCTTTCTGTTTTTTCCTTTGTCTGGTTTGGCGATAAAAGGCCCGCCTGACAGACAAAGAGACAAAGTGACCAATGGCTAGTGAGGGATGGATGAGGACTCCTAAGTGCTTCTTAGAATAGCGGCTAGGGGGCCCCAGGATGAATAGTGACCCCGAGATTTTCTGCTCTCTAATGGTCCAGGTTAATAACTTGAATGTGGAAGAGAACGGCAATGGGGATCAAAGGCGTGCCTCGCTGGCTTCGGGGAACTGGAGGTCTGCTCCGGTTCCGGTGACCACTCAGAACCCACCTGGCGCACCCCCTAACGTGCTGTGGCAGACACCGCTGGCTTGGCAGAATCCATCAGGCTGGCAAAACCAGACAGCCAGGCAGACCCCACCAGCACGTCAGAGTCCCCCGGCTAGGCAGACCCCATCAGCTTGGCAGAACCCAGTCGCGTGGCAGAATCCCGTGATCTGGCCTAACCCAGTGATCTGGCAGAATCCAGTGATCTGGCCAAACCCCATTGTCTGGCCCGGCCCAATTGTCTGGCCAAACCCAATGGCCTGGCAGAGTACACCTGGATGGCAGAGCCCACCCAGTTGGCAGGCCCCACCCAGTTGGCAGAGCCCTCAAGATTGGCAAGGCCCTCCCGATTGGCAGTTACCACCTGACTGGTCAATGCCTCCTGACTGGTCCTTTCCCTCTGACTGGCCTTTTCCACCTGACTGGATCCCCACCGACTGGCCAATTCCACCTGACTGGCAGAACTTACGACCCTCACCTAATCTGAGATCCTCCTCCAACTCCCGTGCCTCACAGAACCAGGGTCCTCCACAGCCCCGGGATGTGGCCCTTCTTCAGGAAAGAGTAAGTGCTGGGCCCGTCCGCTCACTTCATTGCGCTCCTTCCATTTATAATCAGCCACGGTTTCGGCAAACATAATTTTAATTCTTTCTCCCCAGGCAAACAAGCTGGTCAAGTACCTGATGCTTAAAGACTACACGAAGGTGCCCATCAAGCGCTCAGGTAGGTCCTTCTGTTCTTGATGTCCTATAGGGGCATCATTCGCTTATTCTGTCCCCTCCCTCCCATCAGTTGGTCCTACTTTGAGGAGCCTGACTGGGCTACCCTCACCAGGGCTGGCAAAGGGGCTGCTGCTAGGTGTTCCAGCGCAACCCAGCTGCTTCCCTTCTCTCCTACAGAAATGCTGAGGGATATCATCCGCGAGTACACTGACGTTTATCCAGAAATCATTGAACGTGCATGCTTTGTCCTGGAGAAGGTAAGGAGCCAGACCTGAGAAGCCAGAGCGATGGCAAGAGTCTCCATTTTGTGAGACAAGGACACGAGGTTTGGGACAAGGCTTACAGGGCTGTGACTGCCTGCCTATTGGGAGGTTAGCCTAACTGCTGTCATCTCAGAATCTCTTTTCTTCTGTAGAAATTTGGAATCCAGCTGAAGGAAATCGACAAAGAAGAGCATCTGTATATCCTCATCAGTACCCCCGAGTCCCTGGCTGGCATCCTGGGAACGTAAGATGGGAGAGGAGATTGAACATGGTCTTTCTCAGTGATGCTCTTTTCCCCTAAGAGTTTCAGTATTCAGTCACCTAGGAGGTCATGGGCAGAGTGGGGGCAAAATGATCTCTCCCGAGAAATACTGGAGAAGCTAAATTGGTAAGCTTGTGGGTTTGTTTCTTGCAAACAGCTGCTGGGTATGTATATACCTATATTCTCTTTGTGCTCCTCTAGGACCAAAGACACACCGAAGCTAGGCCTCCTCTTGGTGATTCTGGGCATTATCTTCATGAACGGCAACCGCGCCACCGAGGGTGAGTGGCTGGGCCAGGAGCGGGAGGCTGGCTGTGGCCTGCTCTCCACGCTCACTTGCTCACTTGCTCACTTTCCCTGCCCTAACTCCTCTCACCTCCCCTTACAGCCGTCCTCTGGGAAGCACTGCGCAAGATGGGACTCCGTCCTGGGTATGATCGGGCTCCTCTGTGTGAAGTAGCCTTAGCAGCAGGGGATGGTACCAGGATCGCATCAACCTGGTGGTTCGGGGGGAGTCGAAATTATGGTGTGAAGAGATAGGAAAAGCATCTGTAGCTCTCTCCTTCTTTACCTCTCTTCAGGCAAAATCTCTGATTGTCGATTTCTTTTTTGCCATCAGGGTCAGACATCCCCTCCTTGGTGATCTGAGAAAGCTTCTGACTTATGAATTTGTAAAGCAGAAGTAAGTGGTCCTTGGAATTCTGACTGCTAGGTCTGCGTCAGAATAGGGTCTCTAACCATGACTTACAGCACACCTGTGTCAGGACACAGAATTACAAGTGTTTACTGAAGCTACCCTCTGAGGTAGAATGTTCTACAGTGTAGTTATAAATAAGGCCTGGCCACTATTCTCACAGTACACATTCTGAGGAGAGGGTGGTCCAAATTAGAATGAAAACCCAAAGTGATAATGTTAGCATAGACTGCCCATAAACACAGCCTTTTTTCCCCTCAGATACCTGGACTACAGACGAGTGCCCAACAGCAACCCTCCTGAGTACGAGTTCCTCTGGGGCCTCCGCTCCTACCATGAGACTAGCAAGATGAAAGTGCTGAGATTCATTGCAGAGGTAACGGAGGAATCGATGATAGCTTACCCCGGGTAAACAAGCCGGGGGCAATGGTGCCTGCTTGCAGTCCAGTACTGGGGAGGTGGAAATAGCGGCTCAGGGGCTCCCGCACTGCTTGGTAAGAAACACTATCTCAATAAGGTGGATGGTACACAAAGTCGGCTTCTCTCCTTGCACATACCTGCACATGTTGGTGCACACATATAGGAACACATAAGGAAAAGTCAGCTCAGCAATTTACAGCTATACACTAGTCATTAACTTATAGACATTTTGCTGCATAACAGATATCTGGGGCTTACTCATTACATCTAGCCAAACTTTATACACTTTAATGAATATTCCTCATCCCACTTAAACCCCTGGAAACCACCAGTCTGATCCACTCCTATGAGTCTAGTTTAGATTGTCCACTTATCAATAAAGTGACAGTACTTGTCTCTTTGTATTGTCTGGCTTCCTATAAAGTCCTTCAGCTTTACCCATATGTTCACAGATAGTAGGATTTTCATTTCTAAAGGCTG
Organism: Apodemus agrarius; assembly: GCA_964023405.1. Taxonomy (NCBI): domain Eukaryota; kingdom Metazoa; phylum Chordata; class Mammalia; order Rodentia; family Muridae; genus Apodemus; species Apodemus agrarius. Next base: position 57,173,444 of record OZ030010.1, on the reverse strand, counting down.
AATAGTATTCCGTTGTATATAAGACAGTGTTTTCTTTTTGCATTCTCTTACTGATTATGTATTTTGGACACTGTAAAAGGTTTGCTTTGGTTTTGTATTTCTTGCCATAGGTTCAGAAGAGAGACCCCCGGGACTGGACTGCGCAGTTCATGGAGGCCGCAGACGAGGCCCTGGATGCTCTGGACGCTGCCGCAGCCGAGGCAGAGGCCCGGGCCGAAGCCCGAAACCGCATGGGAATTGGAGACGAGGCTGTGTCTGGGCCCTGGAGCTGGGATGACATTGAGTTTGAGCTGCTGACCTGGGATGAGGAAGGAGATTTTGGAGATCCTTGGTCCAGGATCCCCTTTACCTTCTGGGCCAGATACCACCAGAATGCCCGCTCCAGATTTCCCCAGGCCTTCACCGGCCCCATCATTGGCCCCAGCGGTACTGCCACCGCCAACTTCGCCGCCAACTTCGGTGCCATTGGCTTCTTCTGGGTTGAGTAAATTGTCAGGTAAGTAAATCACTGTGAATTAAGCAGGTAGGATTCAGGGGAGGGGGGGAGGAGGGGTATATGGTCAGTGGGGGAATCGTAGTCACATTCCTAGGCAAGAAGTAACAAAACCCATTGTGGAGAAAAGGGGACGGGTAGAGACGTATTCTTTGGTCTTTACGTTCTTTATTGATATAGCTAATTGAATTATTTTCTCCTTTTCTTATATTCACAGATACTGCTCATCATTTGCAATAGTTTTCCCTGAGTGAGGCCAAAAGAAGCCTCTGATTCCTTCACAACACAGCTATCTAGAGAGCCACATCCTGTTGACTGAGAGTGGCATGCAAGATAAATTTATTTGCTATTCTGTACTTTTTTTTTCCTTGTGTGTTGTCAAGTTTTGGTATCAGAAATAAATGTTGAAATTGCAAAGTGAATTAAAAGTGCTCCTCATCTGTTTTATATGTATATCCAGAGAGAGGAGGAGGGAGAGGGGCAGATCAGCTTCCAGAAGATGGAAATGGGGGTAGATCCAACAAATGGTTCGGAAACCAAAGGAGGGATGAACACAATTGTCAATGAAATCTAAGGGCCGGTGTGATAGTTTCTATCACACGAGGAATGAGTGTGATGGGTATGCCGTCTAAGGAAAGGACTGGGGAAGCAGGCGAATGGTCAAAACAAATGCACACAAGAGGGGCCTGGGTGGGAAAGGGCACACGGACGACGGGGAGAAGGGAACATGATCAGGTATTGGGAACGGGAGGTAGGAGGTGGGGGGGGGGACCTTCTAGAATGTACCAGAGACCTGGGAAGCAGGAGACTCTCAGGACTCAAAGGGACCCCAGATGAAAAGCTCTGCAGTGGGGAGGGGGAACTCACAGAGCCACCTCCAGCAGGAAGCCGGCATCAAGTGGAGGGATGGGGTTGCCATCCCAGTCATAACTGACCCAGAATTGTTCCTGTCTAAAAGAACTGTATAAACAAATGGAGAGGAGACTGAGGGAAAGGTGGTCCAGTGACAGGCCTGACTTGGGATCCAGCTACAGGAAAGGCTCCGAGGCCTGACGCTATGACTGGCTATGGTGTCCTTACAGACAGGAGCCTAGCATGGCTGTTCCCTGAGAGGCCCAACAAGCAGCTGAATGAGTCAGATGCAGATGCTTACACCCAAACAATGGACAGAAGCCAGGAACCTCTGTGGTTGAATTAGGGAAAAGCTGGAAAATGCTGAGGAGGAGGGTGAACCCCCCACAGGAAGACCAAAAGTCTCAACTAACCTGGACCCCCGAGATCTCTGACACTGAGCCACCAACCAGGCAGCACACACCAGCTGACACGAGGCCCCTGACACACATACAGCAGAGGACTGCCACGTCTGGGTTCAGCAAAGATGTACCTAACCCTCATGATTCTGGAGGCCCCATGGAGTGGGGAGGCCTGATGGGATGGTGGTGAGGGAGTGGGGACATCCTCTTGGAGATGGGGGTGGTATGGGATGGGGGGAAACTGGGAGGGGGTGAAGTCTGGAGTGTAAAAAAGGATTAAAGAATGAAACTAATTTTTATTTTAAAAAAGTCAAAAGTGAAGCACCCAGTGGTGTCAGAGTGGAGGATGGAAGATGAACGGTCAGTGGCTTAGGATTCCAGGATGTTCTCTAAGTCCGTGTGGAAAGCAAAATAACTAGGATAGAGGCAAGAATAGGTACAACCCCGCGAGCCCAGTGCCTGTCACCTTAGCAGGAAAGGGCTGAGCGAACAGAGTCCCTCTTCACAGCCTCTGGAAATGCAGCCCGTCCTCCCAGGAGCCTTCCCAATCCCCTGCTGACACAGGAGGGGGGAACTTCATCACACATACAGAATTTATGAAAGAGGCCTCAAAAAGCTGCGGCTGGATGTGCCAGGGTGGGCTGGTACCCAAGGGGGCTTCCCCTTCTCTGAGGAGAAGGGGAGAGGTAGTGGGGGGTCTGTAAGGGTGAGACTTGGAGGAGAGGAGGGAGAAAGAGGCCTGCGATCTGGATGGAAAGTGAACAAATAATGGAAAGGCCCTCGGTCCTGTGAAGGCTCGATGCCCCCAGTGTAAGGGAATGCTTGGGTGGGGAGATGGGAGTGGGTGGGTGGGTGGGTGGGTGGGGGTGCACCCTCATAGAGGCTGGGGGGAAGGTGGCTAGGATGGGGGGGGTTGCAGATGGGAAACCCGGAAAGGGGATAACATTTGAAATGTAAATAAATAAAATATCCAATAAAAAAGTTTTAAAAGGTAACAATAATTAATGGAAACGTCATGAATTTGAAAATCAACAATGGGAGGGAGGGGGAAGGAAAAATGGGGTGGAAAAATAATGTAATTATCTAAAAAATGGTTTTTTAAAAAAATAGTCTCTCATGCAGGGATAAAGAGGGATCTTTGTTACTTAGAAACCAGGGGTTGGGGCAGTAAAACTGCTCTAAGCAGAGCTAGAGAGCCTTTGGCTATGACCTGGACCAGGGACTGCTTGAGTCACGATGCTTTCTCACCAGAAACGAAGCTAGGCCTAGACCATAACTTACTTAAAAGCTAGTATTTGGCCAGCTGAACAAGGCAGGCGCAGAAAATGTATGTGATGGGAAAAAAAGAGCGAAGACAATTTGGGAAAGGCTCAATGACGGTCAGGGACAGTAGCCATTATCCCTTAGGTTCATGGCAATGTCCACATTCTGAGAAGAGCCCAGGGTTAGTAGGAGTCCCAATCCCGGCCCTGCCTTTTGTCCTTGCTTTAGGTTTCCCTTTGACCTGGGCGTGGGTCCCGGCCCTCTTCTCAGGTATGCCTGGACAATCAGCCTGAGACCTGTTTGGCAGGGATTGTCACAGCGGGCGGGCTCTAGGGGTCTAGCCTGCGGTTCTTATCGCTTCTGATGGGAAGCACCTGGAATGGTTGACGTCAGAGGCGGCCTTTCACCTGGGAGGGTGCTTCCGGCATGCAGTTCCTTAACCGTCCAGAGCATCCCACCTCCCCCCCCCCCCCCTGTCCCAGTGCGTGTTCCGTGGCTTCCACAGTCAGGTAGCAGCTTTAGAAAAGAATAACCCATAGCCCATTGTCCCCCAGAATAATCACAGGTCTTCCTTGAAGGATTGCTACAACCACCCCCATCACTACCCACAGCCCAGATCCATGCTTTCCAGATTATATCTGCCCCAAAGGAAGAGGAGCTCAGATGAGCTGTGGAATGTGTGGGAAGGATTCCAGGCCCTAAAGCCCTGCTGTGAGGTCGTCCGGCAGTTCCGCCTCTACACTCCCCTTCAGCTGCTCATTTGTACATGGGGGAAGAAATGAGATCTCCCCAAACTCTTGCTATGTCCAAGACTGTGATCTAATGTATGTAAACAAGAGTACGGGCTGGAGAGACTGCTCAGTGCTTACGGACACTAGCTACTTCTTCCATAGGGCCCAGTTCAATTCCCAGCACCTACATGGCGGCTCACAACTACCTATAACTCCACTTTGGGGGACTGAGTCCCTTACACAGCCACACGTGCAGGTAAAACACTGATGCACATAAAATAAAAATAAATCATTATTATTATTATTACTTTTATTGACAGAGGACTGTGGATCCTCCAAGATATGCTAGACCAAACAGTCCTAGGCTGCTGGGCTGGGTGCTCACATCCAAGCAGGGTTGAATCAGAGGACAATGATTCAGCAATACCAGAGATGGGGAAGCTACCAGGAAGCTCTAAGGCGCCCAGCAAAGGAATTTGAAAGTCTGTCACTGGGGCCTGGGGCTAACGGAAGTAACTCCTAGGTTTGTTGGTAGGATCTTTAGTTCCATGGAACTATCATGGGCTTCAGAATACTGTTCTGTCCCGTTCACACTCCAAATTGGATTTTACTCTCTTCCTTCTCTAAAATTCTAATGCAACTTGTACAGCTGGCAAAACGTGAATAAGGCTTTCAATTTAAGGGTCTTATTTTTATGTTTGCTCTAACAGAATGTAATTGGAATTTACTCTCAAATATATTTTTTTAAATCTTCATGTGTGTCAGAGAGAGACAAAGACATGCATGCTTGTTTACACACACACACACACACACACAGAGAGAGAGAGAGAGAGAGAGAGAGAGAGAGAGAGAGAGAGAGAGAGAGAAAGAGAGAGAGAGAGGGGGGGAGAGATAAAGGGAGAGAGAGAGAATAACATATCCTGGGCAGGCCTATTCTGGTAAGGCCATGGTTTGTATATGATTGGCCCAGGGAATGACTCTATTAGGAGACGTGGCCTTGTTGGAGTAGGTGTGTCACTGTGGGTATGGGCTTAAGACCCTCACCCTGGCTGCCTGGAAGTCAGTCTTCCACTAGCAGCCTTCAGATGAAGATGTAGAACTCTCAGCTCCTCCTGCACCATATCTGCCTGGATGCTGCCATGTTTCTGCCTTGATGACAATGGACTGAACCTCTGAGCCTGTAAGCCAGACCCAATTAAATGTCTTTTATAGTCATGGTGTCTGTTCACAGCAGTGAAACCCTAACTAAGACAGACCATAAAAGACTATACTTTTAATAAGAGAAATTTGAAAAATGAGAAAGATTTGATGGTCAGAAATTCTACATTCCTAGATTTTAAGATGAGAGAGCTGCATAGGTTTTTTGGTTTTTTTTTTGTTTTGTTTTGCTTTGTTTTGTTTTTTTTTTTAAGGTGTGGATAGTTCTTTGAGCTCAAAGAATTATCCAGTCAATAGCCATAAAAGAGAAAAGTATCTTATTTAGAGTAGCAGGGTCATGAATTATGCCCAAAAAATTACGTGAAACTGGAATTAGTTTCTTACACAGCAGCGCTGATGACATCTTGATTTTAGTCTTGCCTTGACAGAGAACCCAGCCAAACCATTCCTGAACTTCTGATCTACAAATAACTAGGCGATAAGGACTACATGTTGCTTTAACTACCTAGTCTGAATGATCTTTGATGCATTAATAGAAAACTAGTATATTGTCTTTGGGAAATGGCATATCCAGATATTTGCTTGGCCTTTGAGTCTTAAAAGATTGGCATGAGAACTAAAACAATTGTGTGGCTTCCCCCTCCCCCCCAGCAGTGTCTTAAACAAATGGTTCCCCCTTGTGTCTTGTTTTTCTTCTCCAGTCTTCCTCCAGTTTTGTGAGTCTCTGATATCTTCCCGATGCAATTATTTTACTTATAAATATAAGAAAAAGAAAAAAATAAAAAAAAACCCGAGCCGGGCTGTGGTGGCGCACTCCTGTGATCCCAGTACTTGGGAGGCAGAGGCAGGCGGATTTCTGAGTTCAAGGCCAGCCTGGTCTACAGAGTGAGTTCCAGGACAGTCAGGGCTACACAGAGAAACCCTGTCTCGAAAAAACCAAAAAAAAAAAAAAAAAAAAAAAAAGAAAGAAAGAAAGAAAGAAAGAAAGAAAAGAAAAAAGAAAAGAAAAGAAAAAGAAAAAGAAAAAGAAAAAGAAAAAGAGAGTCATTGATACTAATTCCACCTTTTCCAGTGATGTGACTTTGGGCACGCATTCCCCCTCTCTGAGACCTCATTTACCTGTCTGTAAAGGTAGATGAGGAAATAAAGCCATTAGGAACAGCTAAATGTCTAGCTACTATCCTATATTTCCAAGCTATCTTTGCTATTGTGTTGAAGTCATAAGGCCGTGTCTGGCCAGTGTACCTCCAGGATAAGATACCTATTGGGAAACCATGTGTCAAGCAAACTGCTGGGGCAGTTCTCTGCACGGCTGTTTGGATGTCCTCATGGTTAAGACTGGGTGCAGAGGGCAGGAGAGCAGGGAAGGACTGAGATGAGCTCTCAGCCTGGGGCCTGGCCTCAACTTTCTCTGTCTCTGCCACAGCAAATACGAAAATATAGGGTTCTCCTGTATGAAATCTTCAAAACCAAATCTAACTAAAAAGTAAACAGCCATAAAGAATGAAGAAGCTGCCAAAGGGCACTTTAGTGTGTGTTTACTAATTTGGAAATCAAGTAACTCCTTTTAAATTTTATTATCTTTAATTTTGTATTAATGTGTACTGATTATGCATACAAATGGGGGTTGGTATATTTCCACATATGGATACAGCATGCTCTGATCAAATCCAACCTCCTTTTATCACCACAGAGCAGATACCACTCCGAACCTCCTCAATTAAGCATTATTCTGTATTCAGATCTATGTACTTTAGTTTTTATCACTGCTTTATTTCCAGCTTTACTGAAGCACAATTGTAAAGTTATATGTACCATATATATATATATATATATATATACACAATATATATATTGTAAGATGTTCCATAATAATGCTAATTTATATATTCATCTGCTCGTGTAGTTAGGATCTAAGATTTACTCTTTTAGCAAATTTGAAGTATACAGGCCAGCGTCATCTATTGGTACTATGCTATGCATTAGCTCTCTAGAGTCTTATTTACCCTGATGAACCAAAACTTCATATTCTTTGACAACATCTGCCCCACCAACTCAGGCCCTGGCAAACATCATCCTACTCTCTGCTTTTATGGCTCTGACCGTTTGAAGATTTCACATATACAGAGGTCATGTGATATTCACCTTCCTGTGCCTGGCTCAGAGTTTAATTAGAGTTACCCTACATACACGGGTAATGTGCTCTATCTCAGAAGTTGTCTGTTGCCGAATAAAACTAATGGCAGATGTAGGATACCTCCTCTGAAGTCGTTACCCACGGTTGTTCCAGAAACCCCCAAACTAATACAGCCATTGCTCTAGTTTGGCCACCAGAACCTGACTGTAAGACCCTATTATTGAAGACATTACAAACTTTGTTCATAGGACATGGAGAAACCAGGTGGTACTAACCAGGAAGCTTCCTACCTGATCACTAGCTTCCATAGTGCTGCCAAAGGGTGCTATATGGGTTTCTGGGGGGATACAAGTCATCAATAGTTTTACCCAACTATGAACCCTGTGAGCTACAACAACAGCCAGCACAGCAAAATGCACCCACTGATGCAATAGTGGCATTGATGTTATTGGAGTAATCAACAGCATTTTACTTTCTGGTTTGATTTGCGATCTGCTCTACAGGAAGAAACATGCGTCTGCTTCAGTAAATCTGGCCAAGAACCCATGGCCGGGGAGCTCATAAGCCCCAGGTGTGACTCTACCACTATTGTTTTGCTAAATAGACCCAGTGCCACACTGCTCTCTAAATGTGTGTCTTTTTTATCCATTGATTAGTACAGCTTTCACTCCTCATAAGAGAAGTTTCTCTGGCCAGTGGGCAGTGGTTAACACAGCAAGTCACAGCTGGTCAACGTACAGAGATGAAGTGTCCATAGAGGGTTCGACCATAAGGAAGGCATCTATATCGCCCCTCCCAACAAGGATCATGAAAATGTGCAGAAGACTGGCAACGGAGAGACTGTAAGAGCCAGAGATCCGGGAAGAACGATGTCTTCTAGTCATGACAGGACTGCTGCACCTGTAAACTCACAGCTACTGTGGTTATCTGCAATAAGACCAACCCAATAAGCATTCCAGAATGTAGTGGAAAGGAGCTCATGGGCTCTTACCCCTAGCAGAGAGGATGTTGTCAGCTGATAGCTGCTGGGAGCCCGGGAGTCTCTTTTCCTTAAGGGTGTGGTAGCCTGGTATGAGGCTCTGAGCAGCACAGATTTGACTTGGTGGATAATTTAAAAGAAATGAGGCTATAGTGGTGTAAGAGTGGTGCACACACCTTTAATCCCAGCACTTGGGAGGCAAGGGCAGGCAGGTCTCTGTGAGTTCAAGGGCAGCCTGGTCTATGGAGTAATATCCAGGACAGCTAGAGTTACATACTGAGACCCTGACTCAGAAAAAAAAATAAAGAAAAGAAAAGAGAAATGAGGACGTGAAGACAGGAGGGAGGAGGCAGGTATATCTGAGAGGATCTGGGAGCTGATGAAACTACACTATTCATATATATGAAATTATCAAATAATCAATATATATAGTGAAAGTCCACTGCCACTAATTATCACCTAAAATCACAGCCACATTTGCTCAAATAACTACAATAACCAGCATTAATGAGGATGTGGGTAAAATAAGGGAACCTTGGTTCATCAGTAGGAATATAAACTAACATAGTCATATGAATTTAAATTTGAGTCAGTCTACAAAAAGCATAAATTTAGATGTAAATTGCACTACACCCATAAATCATCCGAGGGGGTCTATATCCCTACAATGTTCCTCCTCTCGTTCTGTTCATTTATTTGGGTCTTCTCAGATATCTATTATCAACAGTTTTGTCATATACATATACATGATTTATTAGTTTGTGCTCCGGTATCCCCTTTGCTTTGAATTAATTGTAAATGAGACTGTGTTTTTACCTTTCATTTCCACATATAAATTAGACAAGTGATTGATTTCATGCATAAAATTATTTTCTCGCATGTTACATATCAGGGAGGAGTCGGTTATGAGAAAGAAATGCCAAGTCAATCTTTAGGTAAAAAGTTATTAGAGGACCAGACAGAGATGCGAGGGCAAAGGAGCATCTCAAGCTGCTCGGAGAGAGCAGAATCAGCTTTGCAAGGTCCCTCATGAGAAAGTAGGTGGGTCGTGCCCAGAGAAACGGGCCCAAGGTCGACTGATTTCTCAAAGTTAGACTTAGAAACATTATGGTTTTTATATTTCTGACTAAAATGGATATGTTTAAAGTCCCAAGGGCATTCCTAGATAAGGAATGCTTGGAAGGACAATGGGCCTAGTTAGCATTCAAGGGAACAGCTCTGGTTCCAGCCCTCCATCACTTTGGCTTTTTTTATCTGGAAATGCCCAGTCAGGGAACGAGGAGAAAAAGAGGAGGATAACGGTGGAACACTGAACTCTTGTGAGAACTGTAAAAGGAGAAATAAAGAATTCAAGAGGACAGTGGGGGAGACAGAGACAGAGACCGAGACCGAGAGACAGACAAAGACTAAGAAATAGAGACTGAGTCTGGGAGGCACCTTAAAGCATCTAGAAGGATTTTTAATCTAAGATTTCTAATCTTTTTGTTTATAAAACAAAATCAAGACTGAGGGATAATTTTATAGAAAAGGGGATTAGAGGTGTCTAAAAGATTAGTGAGCGTCAAATTCTGTCTGGCTTCTTTACACTGGAGTAAGACATTACTCAATTAGGAGCCCCCTCCCTAAATTTGGTGGTGAGTTGTCAGAATTTAGCCTTTGAGCCAGAGGCTGGTGTCTGAATACGCACACTGGGAGGATGTGCATGTGAGACTGTGGTCTACATATATGTTTCTGATGCCTTCTGTCTGCTTTTTGAAGCAAAGTTGGCTAACATTTCCACTGCATTTCTGGCTCGGACTAATTTACTTCTTTTTTTTTTTTTTTAATTTTATTCAATCTTTTTTTTTTTTTCCACTCCAGAGTTTATCCCCCTTCCGGTTCACCCTCTGTTCCACATCTCATACCTCCTCCCTAACTCCACCCTCCCTTCCATCTCCAAGAGGATGTCCCCACCCCCGAGCCCCCCACCCTGCCAGACCTCCCCACTCCCTGGGGCCTCCAGTCTCTTGAGGGTTAGGTGCATTTTCTCTGACTGAACACAGACCTGGCAATCCTCTGCTGTATGTGTGTTGGGGACCTCATATCAGCTGGTGTGTGCTGCCTGCTTGGTGGTCCAGTGTTTGAGAGATCTCGGGGGTTCAGATTGAGACTGCTGGCCCTCCTGCAGGGTCGACTTACTCCTCAGCTTCTTTACTTTTATAGAAGCAGCATTCCTCCTCCGAGAAGAAGCAAAATTCTTCCTTTTCTCCTGTCAAAATAGCTAGGCCTCTTCTATTTTGGATGATAAGCACCTCCAATGAGTCTACCTAACCCCGAGTTCTTACTGGACTTTGAGAAACCTCACCATGACTTTCGCATAAATCTTGAGATAAACATGATAGTTTAAGGACGCAGCTGAGCCCCCATCCCTGTGCTGATGCCTGATGTAGGGGAATAAGAAGAGATTATCTGTTTGCATATGTAAGTAATTAGGGGGACTGGAACTCTTCAGTTATTGAAAGGCGCACATAACATTTCTGTTACCAAGGAGGTAGTGAGGAGCCTGATGATGGCAATCCATACGTTTAGAAAATTTACAGATTTTATATATATACTTTGCCTTTATGTATGTCTATGCATCACATGCATGCCTGTGGCCCGCAGAGGCCAGAAAAGGGCATCAGAAATCCCTGGAACCAGAGTTACACAGGATTGTGAGTCACCATATAGGTGCTAAAATTGAATTCAGGTCTGGGAAAGCAGACAGTGCTCTTAACCACTGAGCCACCTCTCCAGCCCCAGCAATACATCTTAACAAATGTTGGGTGTGGAAGAGGAATCCCAATATAGCTATCTAGGGTTTGGGAGGGTAAGGGAGAAAATATCTGATTCAAAAAGCTTTCTACTCATCAATTTAAAAAGATTTAGGCTTGAGATATTGAACAGATTTTCTTGAGAATAAGGAGATTAATCTAGTTACCTTAAGTTCATGTCATTAATTTGGTAAAATGGTTTTCGTACAGGTATTTGTTTTCTCTACTTTATCCTGTATCCTATAAGATTGCATATCTTCCAGGTAATATAAAGGGGTCTGTTGAGCCCTGTGTAATTTTAGACAGGACTATGAACCCATTGTTAGAATGTAGGGAGGTGAGAAATCCAAATCTAGATACTATTTCTTTGATTAAAATGTAATTATCATATCTTCCACTTTAGATGTGCAGGGAAACCATCTGAAGAAAGTATCTACTAAGACAATAAATATTTTGTCTTCTTTGTGGGTAAAGTCAATGCGCAAGCAAACCTTAGCCAGGGATTTGTTCTCTGGTTCGATGGGTAGGGAAGAACAGATCCCTAATAAACAATGGCATAAAAACTTCTGACATACAGGGCAGAACTGAATAACTTCTTAGAGATCGCTATGAAGAAAAGAGGCCTCAATTAGTCAACAAGAGGAGGTCAGCTCTTGGTAACCAGGAACAGTAAAGGATTGTTAAGAGGCCAAGCTTTTTCTTCTTAGGTTAAATTATTTTTCTCCCTAGGGGTCTTGTTTTTTGTTTTTTGTTTTTTTGAGACAGGGTTTCTCTGTATAGCCCTGGCTGTCCTGGAACTCACTCTGTAGACCAGGCTGACTTCGAACTCAGAAATCCTCCTGCCTCTGCCTCCCAGAGTGCTGGGATTACAGGTGTGCGTCACCACCGCCCAACACCCTAGGGGTCTTGGAACCACAGATACAGTCAGTCAAATCGCTTCGTTAATGCTCCTGAGGTCCTAAAAGATGCACTATCAGCTATCAGGTTTTTCTTTCTTTCTTTTTTTTTTTTTAAAGCTCAAATGGGCATGTAATTGGTGGGGAGCTGGCTGGCTTGAGAAGGCTGGAGTTGAGGAGAGTGTTGACTGGTTGAATACCCTGTAATATCCTGACAGGGAGAGGACCTGTTGGGAAAGAATGCTAGATCTTTCAGGATAACTTTAATAAGGGAGTAGCGTGCAGCTAGCAAGGGATATTTAGTGTCCCAGACTGGATGCTAAAGTGTCTGGAGGAGATCGGGCTGGTGAGCGCGCTGCCAGGGCAGTGAGGAGGAGAGTTCATATCTGTGCTTTGAGTGAGTAATACAGAGATGACGGCATGGGGCTTAGAATGTCTCATCCCGGAAGAAGAATCAGATAGGAGGGAGATAATCAGAAGGAGCGAGTGGAGGTTAATGTTGCTAAAACTACAGGAAAGTGACTGATTTTTATTAGTTTGTAGGTAAGGCCATCAATCACAACAATAGAAATGGAAGATCTGAACGTTGGTCTGGAATGAACCTAAAAGAGAAGAAATCTGCCCACCCGCAACCATGGTGCTTACTGTGTGTTTTATATTAGGGAGGGCAATGGCAGCTTCTCAGTGTAGATAGCATCAATCTTCAGGGCTGAATCCTAAGGGGTCAGGAATTGAATAATCCAACTCAAAGTTAAGAATGATTGGTTCCCACCCAGGGCCTTGAGGATCGCCAGATGTCCCTTAACCTTGAATATTAGTCAGGGTTCCATGAGGGCTGGTGGATTTGAGCAAGCTGTGGGAAAGTGTTGCTCTTAGTCACATTTGAAGCAAGATCCTAGTGAAACGCCGTTAGGAAAGATACCTTTTGATCAGCAGTCCTGAAAAGTCAGTTATAAGTAATTGGTATTTGGCCTGATCTCTTTTCCATTTCTGTTGTCTCTATTAGTAAAGACCTTAAAGAATGACTTACTAAAGTCTTTCTGAAGGGACTGGGGGAATCCTCTCATTTTGGAGGTTCCTTTTCTTCATTTCTGGGGGAGGAATAGGCAATGAGAGTATAGAAGTTTGAACATTACCCATTATGAGGCCAGGTGAATCTAGCAAGTCCAGAGAAAGGAAGTGAGGAAGGCAAGTACCCTCTTATTCCTCAGCTTTGTTTCAAAAGTATGGCCAGGTCACTGACAATTGACTGAGACCGATGACAGGTATCCCTGGACTTAACAGATCTGACCAAAGGGAACATATCCAAGCCTAGGGAGCCTCTGACCTTAACACTAAGATTTGGGGATCAGGCAGAAGAAATACCAGGAGATGAGTGAAAGAATAAAGGTCCAGTTGAGAGAGGGGCTAAAGTCCAGTGTTGGAGGACAATAAAGGGGTTGGGTGTGCGGCGAGCAGTAAGGCCGGAGAGCTCCACCCAGAGCCCTCTCAATGCTGGCTCTCGCCTGGGTTTTTCATACCAAAGCAGGATTCAGGGAGGATCGTGGTGCAAGAGAAATTCATAGAATTCAAGCCCCCTTCAGAAACAGGGTTTATTAGAGAGCTCACTAAAGTAGGGAAAGGCAAGAGCTTTAACACACTCAGCAAAAAAAAAATGAGTCTATTAAGGTCCCTTGTGAGAAAATAGGACAGAAGAAAATGGTTCCAAGATTAGCCGCCCTCACCAAATCAGCCTTAGAGACATTATGTTGCTTGTTTTTCTGGTCCAAACAGGCATTTGTAAGTCCCAAAGGCGTACTTTCAGATAGGGCCATCCAGAAGAACAATGGGCTAGCTATTACGTGATGAGATAGCTGTGTTTACAGCCCTCTCTCCATTTGGGGTTTGCTATTTGATAATGTCCTATCCCGGAAGGGAGGCAGAAGTTAGCTCTTTGATGGCCATGAAAGAAGAAAGAACGACTAAAGGGGAGTATGGAGATACCAGGGAAGTTAGACAGAGTAACGCTTGCCTGAAACCTCCCCGTGGGAGCATCCGGGAGAGAAAGGACTGCATGTGGACTGGGGCTGACTCGAAGACGCTCCCCAAAGCAAGAGGCTCTGCTCTAATACCATGAATTTGCTAGTCATATATTAATTTTTAAAGACATTTTTGCAGAACTTTTGGGATTTTTTATTGGGTATTTTCTTAATTTACATTTCAAATGTTATCCCCTTTCCTGGTTTCCCCTCCTAAAAACCCCCTAATCCACCCCCTCCCTCTGCTTACCCACCCACCCACTCCTGCTTCCCTGTCCTGGCATTCTCCTACACTGGGGCATCCAGCCTTCTCAGGACCAAGGGCCTCTCCTCCCTTTGATGTCCAACAAGACCAGCCTCTGCTGCACATGTGTCTGGAGCCATGGGTAATTCCATGTGTACTCTTTGATTGGTGGTTTAGTCCCTAGGAGCTCTGGGGGTCCTGGTTGGTTCATATTGTTGTTCCTCCTATGGAGCTGTAAACCTCTTCAGCCCCTTGGGTCCTTTCTCTAGCTCCTCCATTGGGGACCCTGTGCTCAGTCGAATGGTTGGCTGAGAGCATCCCCCTCTGTATTTGTCAGGCACTGGCAGAGCCTCTCAGGAGACAGCTATATCAGGCTCCTGTCAGCAACTTCTTGGCATCCACAATAGTGTCTGGGTTTGGTGACTGTATTTGGGATGGATCCCCAGGTGGGGCAGTCTCTGGATGGCCTTTCCTTCAGTCTCTGCTCCACACTTTGTCTCTGTATCTCCTTTCATGGGTATTTTGTTCCCCCTTCTAAGAAGGACCAAAGTATCCACACTTTGATCTTACTTCTTCTTGCATTTTGTTTGGTCTGTGTATTATATCTTGGGTATTTTGAGCTTTTGGGCTAATATCCACTTATCAGTGAGTGCATACCATTTGTATTCTTTTGTGACTGGATTACCTCACTCAGGATGATATTTTCAAGTTCCATCCATTTGCCTAAGAATTTCATGAATTCATTGTTTTTTTAATTGAATATAATCTTCATTTACATTTCAAATGCTAAAACCTTTCCCGGTTTCCTCCCTCCTCTAAAACCCCCAACCCCTCCTCCCACCCCCTGCCTCCAAGTATATGCCCCTCCACCTGACCCACTCCCACCTCCCCCCCCCCAAGGACTACTCCCACTGATGCCCGACAAGGCATTCCTCTGCCACATTTTTGGCTGGAACCATGTGTACACCTTGTTTGATGGTTTAGTCCCTGGCATCTGGGTGGCCAACATCGTTGTTCTTCCCATGAGGCTGTAAACCCCTTCAGCTCCTCCGGACATAGCTGAGTAGTATTCCATTGTGTAAATATACCACCTTTTCTGTATCTATTCCTCTGTTGAAGGACATCTGGGTTCTTTCCAGCTTCTGGCTATTATAAATAAGGCTGCTATGAACATAGTGGAGCATGTGTCCTTATTACATGTTGGAGAATCTTCTGGGTATATGCCCAGGAGTGGTATAGCTGGGT
The DNA here is from genome assembly GCA_964023405.1 of Apodemus agrarius. Classification (NCBI taxonomy): domain Eukaryota; kingdom Metazoa; phylum Chordata; class Mammalia; order Rodentia; family Muridae; genus Apodemus; species Apodemus agrarius. The sequence continues at coordinate 57,158,235 of OZ030010.1, read as the reverse complement.
CCTCCAGTAGTGCTATGTCCGATTTTCTGAGGAACCACCAAACTGATTTCCAGAGTGGTTGTACCATTTTGCAGTCCCACCAGCAATGGAGGAGTGTTCCTCTTTCTCCACATCCTCACCAGTACCTGTTGTCCCTTGAGTTTTTGATCTTAGCCATTCTGACTGGTGTGAGGTGGAATCTTAGGGTTGTTTTGATTTGCATTTCCCTGATGACTAAGGATGTTGAACATTCCTTTAGGTGCTTTTCAGCCATTTCTTTAGGTGCTTCTTGGCTATTCAGTATTCCTCAGTTGAGAATTCTCTGTTTAGCTATGTACCCCATTTTAAAATAGGGTTATTGGGTGGAATTTTTCTCCAGATAATAGATCATCTGCAAATATTCATTTCCAATATGTATGCATATATATAAAACCTTATTGCACTACATAGAATTTCTAGCAATAAGCTGAACAATAATAGTAATATTATGTACTTTTTAATGCCATTGATGTAAGAGGGAAGTCCTTTAGGATCTTAATTATGTGAATTTTATATAGCTAGTCTTTACTTAATAGAAGAAATTTCTCTCTAAAGTTTACTCAGTCTTTATTAATAATGTTTGCTGTGCTTTGCTAATGCTTTTTTGTCTGAGTTTCCTTTACCCATTTTGTGAATTTCTATTGTGAAAAAAAACACATAGCATAGAATTTAGCATCTATTCTATATTGATTGTACAACTAACCACATCATTACCTACACCTCCAAAACAAGTTCATTTTGCAAAATTGAATCTGTACATTTAATAAGCAACTTATTTTTCCTTTCTCCAATTCACAATAATCACCATTGTACTTATTTTATCTATGAATTTGACTAGTCTAAGTATGTCACATAAGTTTTATTTTACACTATATTTTTGTAATTCATTTTTCATTTAGTATAATAAACCTCTAAGCTCATCCATATTGACAAACAGCTGTTGTGACATCATGAATGGTGATAGCTGTGTCGTATCCAGAAGACAGCATTTTACAGCACTCCTAGACATCTTTTGGCTCCTACATTATTTCTACCTCTTCTTCCATGATGTATTTTGAGCCTTGGTTGTGGTGGGGTTAATATAAATGTTATTTTTTTAAGACTGAGCCCTCAGTCTCTTATTCTTAGACATTTAATCAGTTATGTGTCTTTGCACTGACTGACATCTACCTCAAAAAGAAGCTTCTCTAGTACTTGAGAGTAGCCCAGGTCTATGCATATAAACACAAATATTTAAAAGATAATTTGACATCATAGCAACTTTACAAAATAACTATGTCAGGTCCTATCTTAGGGCCTATGACTTCCCTAGCCATAGGCTTTTGACCAGAACTACAATGCTGGGCATAAATTCCCTTCTATGGGGGCACTCAGAAAATCCAAGTTGAAAGCAGTTAGGTACCCTATAGCAGGCATGCCACTATTGCACTAAAAGACGCAACTTGCTTGGTAGGTCATTTTTGCAGCCTGCAGGGTCCAGCACTAGATAAGACCATTCACCCAGCTCAAATCTCAAATTCCATAGATGGGGTATATGCTTTCTAAGCCCCACCCCTTACTAAGAAGATATTGGCAGTGGATAGTTACTAGGGGAGAGAGAATAGCCTTTTTTGAAGATGTGTCCTGTGCTTCAGTAGACCGCCCCCATATCCATGCACACATACACAGCACTAACTGAACTTAGTGGGTTATTTAAAAAGAACATGGAGTGGGGGGTAGTTATATTGGGGGAAATATATAAGGAGTTGAAAATGGAAAATAGGGGATAAATCTGAGCATATTTGATGGTATTCTCAAAAATAATTTAAACTTAAATGGCTCCCTCATGTTTTAAAACTGAATATTATTCTATTATTTTTAAAGATGAACAACATTCTATTTTATGTACAAACTATGTTTTTAATCCACTTGCCTGGCAATGATATATTCAAGAAGCAAGATTATTTGATCACATGATAGTTCTGTTTTAATATTTTTGTGGAACCATCCAACTGTTTTCCATGGTGCTTGCAGCAGTACCAATGGTGAATAAAAGCTCCAATTTCTTCACTAGTTAGTTTCTGTTTTTTTGACATGGGGTGATATTCCACAGTGCATTTTATTCACATTCTGCAAATTGTTAGTGATATTGAACAACTTTAAATATGGTTTTTCCATTTGTCTATTATCTTCTTAAAATGTATATTCAAATCGTTTGTTCATTTTTAATCCCATTATGTTACTTGGTGATTGAGTTGTTGGACTTCTTTATGTATTCTATTGTTATTCAAACAGATGATTTTCAAGTATATTTTTCCATTCTTTACTTGGATGTTTTGCTGTGTTATTTGTCCTTTCATGAGCAAACATGTTTCAAGTCAATATTGTAGCTTTCAGTTTTTGTTGCTTGTGCTGTTGGTGTCATAACCAAACCTTTACTGCCACACCCAATGTCCTGAAGCCTTTTCATTTTAAAATATCATCCTTACATTGCTAACCCATTTTCTTTATGTTATGTGATAACAGTCCATGATCATTTGCTGATGTATGTATACTCCTGAAGCCTTTTCATTTTAAAATATCATCCTTACATTGCTAACCCATTTTCTTTATGGTATGTGATAACAGTCCATGATCATTTGCAGATGTATGTATACGCTATCCTTGCTCTACTGAGTATCCTAACACCTTCATCAAAGATCATTTAACCACAATGTGATTAAACTTTCTGATGTTTCTTTAGTCTTCCTATCTCTCTTCAAGCTACCATACTGTGCTTGTCTGTTTTAGGGTTCTGGAGAATTAACCTGAAGTGTAGCATATGTTAAACCAACACACTGTACAATTCAGTTATATTCCCAGCCCTTTGATTTTGAAGACAGAGTCTTTCAAGCCTTGAAGTTGGGATCCTCCCACAAGGGCCTCCGAAGTACTGGGGTTTTGGGCATATGCTGCCATGCCTAATTTAAGACTGTTTTGATACTCTAGTTTTATTATACATTTTGAATTCAGGAAAGATGGTTACTCCAGTTTTGTTCATTTCTTTAGCTATTTCAGGTCCCTGGAATTTCCACATGTAGTTTAGAATGATAGTTTTCTATTTGTGCAAAATACTGTTGAAATTATGTTGAATCTGTTAACTGGTTTTGCTTTGAAAGGAGAAGGAAGCTATTTGGGGCGAGAAAGGGGATATGAAAAAATAAAAAGTCAATTTGATCAAATTATATTATATGTACATCTGAAAGTACAACATAAATGAACCATGTTGCTGTAAAATTAATATACATTAATAAAGAACTTGACAAAACTAAAAACATTTAAAATATGCTCTTTTACTCTATGAACATGAAAAAAATCTCATTGATGTGTATCTTTTCTTTTAGAAAGGCTTTTTAGTCTTCTTTCTTTACCTTGATTAGGACTAATTTAGATACTTTATTGTTTTCATTGCACCATAAATGACTGCAACTTTTTTTTGTTTTGTTTTTTCAAGACAGGGTTTCTCTGTATAGTCCTGGCTGTCCTGGAACTCACTCTGTAGACCAGGCTGGTCTTGAACTCAGAAATCTGCCTTCCTCTGCCTCCCAAGTGCGGGGGATTAAAGGCGTGTGCCACCACCGCCCAGTGACTGCAACTTTTTAATGTATATTAGTGTACATTTACTGGCTGGTTTTGTGTGTCAACTTGGCACAGGCTGGAGTTATCACAGAGAAAGGAGCCTCAGTTGAATAAATGCCTCAGTGAGATCCAGCTGTGGGGCATTTCACAGTGATCATAGGGGGAGGGCCCGATTGATTGTGGTTGGTGTCATTCTTGGGCTGATGGTCCTGGTTTCTATAAGAAAGCAAGCTTATTTCTTTCTATAAGAAGGAAAGCTTCCCTTCCCTTACTTAACTGGACTGCCTGCTTGGGCCTCAGTGGGAGAGAATGTGCTTAGTCCTGGTGGAACTGGATGTCCCAGAGTAGGGTGGTACTCAAGGAGAAGGGGAAGAGGTAATGTGAGGATATGTAAGGGGGGACTGAGAAGAGAGGAGGGAGGGAGGGAGGGCTGCAATCAGGATATAACTTGAATAAATAATTTTTTTTTTAAAGCAGGATGAGCAAGCCACAATGTGCAAGCCAGTAAGCAGCACCCCCTCCATGGCCTCTACATCAGCTCCTGCATCTAGGTTCCTGTCCTGTCTGAGGTTCTGTCCTGACTTCCTTTGGTGATGTGGAAGTGTAAGCCAAACAAACCCTTTCCTCCCCAACTTGTTTTTGTTTTTGTTTTTTTCTTGTCATTGTGTTTTGTTGCAACGAATAAAAACCTTAACTGAGGCGATTGGCTATGCATCTTGTATCTTTGCTTAATTTATTAGGATCAGGTTATCTGCTTTGTGACACAGGGTCTCTTTAACCAAAACAGGCTGCAAAAGTCTCTCTGTAGCTGAAAACCCTTAGCCTTGAACTTCTAATACACCTGCTTCTACCTCCTAGGTGCTGGAATTACAATCATGTGCCATCATGCATAGTTAATGCAGTGCTGGGAATTAAACCTAGGCTCTGTGAAGGCTAGGCACGTACTACCAAGCAGTCTACACTTGTAGTCCCCAATGGATGTGTGTGTGTGTGTGTGTGTGTGTGTGTGTGTGTGTGTGTTTAATCTTCCATATTTTCTGCATGGTAAAGAATATATCTAATAAAAATAAAACAAATAAAAAACAAATGCAAGACTGTAGAAGTTGAGCTCAAAACCAAAACATTGTAAATGATCATACATTTAGTTAAAAGTAAATAAAATAAAATATACTCAAAAAAAAGAATCATCATGACACCTGTAAAGGAAGATATTTCTGTTTATTTCCAGTACTTTAACTTTTTGATTTTGTTTGGTTTTGCCTGGTTGGCATGATTAGGACATTCAACACTATCCTGAAGATACAGTGTTAGAGGAGGAGGCATTTTTTTTGTCTTATTCCTGATCTTAAAGAAAATAGTTAGAAATAGTTAGCTCATATAGTCTCTGTGAGCCCCTATGAGCTGTGCTTAATTTATTCTGTGGGTTTTCTTGTGGTGTCCCTTGACTCCTCTGGCTCCTACAATCTTTTCTCTCCCACTTCTGCAGGATTCCCCAAGCTCCACTGAATGTTTGGCTGTTCCTATCAGTTTCTGGATGACAACTGATGACAGTTAGGCTAGACTCCTCCCTACAAGTATAACAGACTACCACTAGCAATCATTTTACTGACTCATTTTTTCCATTTGTGTTTAGTTCTATCCTAGGTCTCTGAGCTGTCCAGCCTCTGGTTCCTGGCCATCCAGGCAGTGCCAGATATGAGGTCCTTGTCATGGTGTGGGCCTCAAGTTGGATCAGTCATTGGTCTGCACCACCATTACCCCAGAACATCTTTCAGGCAGGACAAATTGTAGCTCGATGGTTTTGTGGCGGGGTTGGGGTCCCAATCCTATTGGTGGAAGCCTTGCTCAGCTACAGAAGATGGATAGATTCAGGCTCTGTATTTTCCATCACTAGGAGTCTTTGCTAGGGTAACTCTCGTAGATTCTAGGGAGTTTCCATTGAACTAGATTTCCACATCATTCCCCAAATACCCCCCCCAATCCAGTCCTTTCTCCCTATATTATCTTTCTCTATTACTCCCTCTCCCCAGCACACCCAATCCCTTCTGTTCCCACCCCCTTACTACCCCCAGTTCACCCACAAAACTCTATTCTATTTCCCCATTCCAGAAAGATTCATGTGTCTCTCCCTGAGCCCTCCTTTTTACTTAGCCTCTCTGGGTCTGTGAATTATTGCATGGTTATCATTTTTCTTAAGATCTAATATCCATTTATAAGTGAGTATAGACCATGCCTGTCCCAGATGTCCTGGATGTTTTGTGTAAGATTTTTTTTTTAGATTTAACATGATCTTTGTATGATGTATCTACTTCTTCTATTGAAACTTCAATGCCTGAGATTCTCTCTTCATCTCTCGTATTCTGTTGATGATGCTTGCGCCATCTGTAGTTTCTGTTTGATTACCTAGATTTTCCATCTCCAATAAATAGTATGTGTTTTATTATTTCCACTTCTGTTTCCACTTTCAAGTCTTGAGCAGTTTTATTCATTTCCTTCACCTGTTTGTTTTTCTTGGCTTTCTTTAAGAGATACATTCATTTCCTCTTTAAGGACCTCTATCATCTTCCTAAAATTGTTTTTAACGTTGTTTTCTTGTGCTTCAGTTTCGTTGAACTAGTCAGGTCTTGCTGTAGCAGGATAGCCTGGTTCTAGTGGCGACATAATCCCTTTGTTGGTGGAGGTTGTATCCTTATATTGGTATCTAGACATCTGAGTTTGGGGTGATCTTAGGTCATCGTGCATGTAATGATTTGTATATTCTTGGCCCAGGAAGTGGCACTATTAGAAGGTGTGGCCCTGTCGGAGTAGATGTGACCTTGTTGGAGTAGGTGTGTCACTTGGGTGTGGGCCTTAAGACCCTCATTCTAACTGTCTAGAAGGCAGTATTCTGCTAGCAGCCTTCAGATGAAGATGTAGAACTCTCAACTCCTCCTGTACCATGACTGCCTGGATGCCACCATGTTCCTGCCTTGATGATAATGGACTGGACCTCTGAACGAATCCAGTATCAATTAAATGATGTCCTTATAAGAGTTGCCATGGTCATGGTATCTGCTCACAGTGGTAAAACCCTAACTAAGACAGTGCAGATTTCTGAGTTTGTCTTTGTTGGATGGGTGTTTTGTTCCTTGGTCTGTTTCCTCTCTTCTGGCTGATGTGACCTATAGTTGACTAGAGGGTCTCCACCTGCATTGAGGGCTAGACTTCTGATGGCTGGGGTGGCCTCTAATTGATCAAGGGGTTCTCTGCCAGAGTTGGGGGCTGAGATATGGTGACAAGGAGGAATAAAGCAATTGGAAGTAGTCTGAGTGGGCACTGAGTGATAATACTCCGCTAACGGACTACCTGGAGTTCTGGAGGATGGTGCGGCCTCTGGTTCAGGAGGAACTCTGATGGAGTTGGTGACCAAGGTATGGTGACAAAGAGGGGAGGGTTAGTTGGGGTGGGCTGGGCAGGCACTGAGAGAGTAGATATGCAGCCAACCTGGAGTTCTGAGTGCTGGTATGGACACTGGTGGAGCCGGGGGCTTCCTCTGGAATTGTGGCCACTTCTTGTTTTTAATATTATTGTTTTCTTACCTTTGTTTTCTTATATTTGTTTTATATTTTTATCTATTTTTCTACTTTCTTAAGATAGAAGCTTAAATCATTGGTTTTAGACCTTTCCTTTTTAACTTTAGAATTTATTTCTATGAACAATTTTTTTCATCGCTGTTTTGTATTGTACACCCATTAAAATATTTTGATGTCATTTAAGATATCTTCTTATATTCACAAACTGTATAGAATTATGATGTTTGATGTTTGAGCATAGGTATATTCCCATTTGACTTTCTGTTACTATTTTTTATGGCAAGACAACACACATTATGTTGTCTTTAGACAACACATTTAAAACACATTGTGTTTTAGTGATATTAAATGTTTATATGCATTTCTTTATGCATTTGTCTGTTGTCAGTTACTTAAGTGAAATAACTGGTTTGGGTAATGGGAATAATAATACAAGGAATGTAGGAGTGTAGAAATCTTTATAAGGTGGAGATTTTATCTCCTTTGCATATATAACCATGAATAACCATGTTTTAGATAATGACAATGATGATACACGGAATATAAAAGGTATATAATAAACCCATGCTAACTATTAAGTCAAGGCTTTGGCATATGCCTTCTTTCTTTCTTCTCACTGAGGATTTGAGACTGTGTCCTAAATCAGAGCTCCCTGACTCATTCTCGTGCCTCAGCCCATGCTTCAACCCAGCTAGACCCGAGGGCTCTATATTGAGGGGTACTGAGAACTGGCTGAGAAAATGATCAATATGTTTCTTGTGTATATGTCTCCTTTATGTAAAGCTCTTGAAGAAATCAGAGTGACAGAACTGTGAGTGAGGCATTTTTGTGACCTCTAGACAAAGGTTAACCCAACACTGTAGCATCAATACTAATGCTACAAATATTGACATCTCTCTTATTTTAAGTTCAGATGGATATAGCCTGGGGTATTGACAAGCCTCTATCCAAAATTAACATTGAATGTTTGAAGGCATGAATAGTGGACTCTGTGTCAACATAACATGAGCCTCTCTGTTTCTTAATTGTTTCAACTATATACAAAATCATCTTTCCTTCCTATTCTTTTTTCCACTTCTTGCACATTCATCCATTAGGAGTTCTGTCCTCTTTGGCCATTCTGTGCTTTTTGAAGTGATCCATTGTTCCTATATCTTGTTCATAATGGCACAAAAAGCTGCAAGAATTAAAAAGGCCTTCTTGCAGCTTTCCAATTCTGTGCTTTTCCTTTTGTGTTTCTTGGAACTTTGAATCTTGAAACCAGGTTCTGAAACTAGTTTCTGGTTCTACCCTGTTCTTTCAGTGAGTAAATTGTACTCATTTATCTCTTGAAATTTTGACCTTGACAAGCATCTGAACTGCTGAGTTCATGCTAGAAAATAATTGTTGGTTTCTACCATTTCTGAGTTGTCTGGCAGTTATAATTGGTCATTTGAGTTCATCTTTCATAATTATTATCACATACCAAATTACTGGCATTTTTGCACACAGTGTTATTTTATACACTTCATATTTTTACAGTTTCATCAAACTAAGGACTACCTTTTGAAAAATGACTTTCATCTTTCAACAAGTTATCTATTTGAAATCCTATAATTGTGCTATGACAGTTTGTACATGCTCAGCCCAGGTAGTGGCACTATTAGAAGGTGTGGCCCTGTTGGAATAGGTGTATCACTGTGGGTGTGGGCTTTTAGACCCTCATTCTAGCTGCCTGGAAGCCAGTCTTCCACTAGCAGCCTTCAGATGAAGATGTAGGACTCTCAGTTCCTCCTGTACCATGCCTGCCTGGATGCAGCCATGCTCCTGCATTAATGATAATGGACTGTGCCTCTGAACCTGTAAGCCAGCCCCAATTAAATGTTGTTTTTATAAGAGTTGCCTTGGTCATGATGTCTGTTCACAGCATTTGTCTGTTCACCCTAAGACATACACTATCATTTTCTCTTGCTCCCCCCTCCAAATCACAATCTTGAAGGTTCATGTACATTGAAAAGATAATCAAATGAGATTATTAAATTGATCTTTGGTGATCAGTTTCATATAAGCAGGCAGTCTACTTTGTAGTCTCAGTAATTATTCTTCTGCTATTTGTTATATAAAAGTTTATTTACCACTAGAAAAATCAATTCTCTGTCCCTATAGACTGTAGTAAAGTTGTATCCCTCTTCCAACCCCAAATAAGCCACTGCTAAGATCAAGCCATCATTCAAATTGAGCCCTATTGGAATGGCCATAAAGTAAGTATGCCTTCATATACACTTAGAAAATGGAATGGAAAACCCTCTCAGCACACCTAAAGTTGATATAGGAAAATGGATTCAGGCTGGGAGGCACGTTTTCATTTTAATTCATTTGAATACTGAAATTTTTAGCTTTAAATTTTCTTACTAGTCTGTGTAAATAATACTAGATCGTGGTGGGTATTAGTGTGCCATGTAAACATGGATGCCATCTTTCAGCATTGTACCCAGGTTATCTCAATGAGCAGAGTTGCATTTATTTGGGTCAGAAGTATGGTGTTTTGATTGTTCCTGCATGGAAAGTCACTATTTTGTGCATTCATTTTTTTAATGAATTAAAAATACTAGAAGAATGAAGATTTTTCTAAGAAGGAGGTTAGCAGACATGCCAGGATCTCACAAAAGTGCTTAAATACTTTATTATGAAATATTTAAAATATTCCCAACAGAAACATTTTGGCAATGACAAATGCAGTAGTTTATGTTATTTACTACATGTGAGGAGAGGCAGTGACCACGGTTGTCAGTTACTATGGTGCTGTCAATGTAAGTTTTGTGAAAACAAGTCCTTCAATAAGGAACTAAGAGGGAAAAGGAAAAAGATCAGCAGCAGGGATGGGGGTGGGGAGGGGAAATAAGAGAGGTTAACAGTGGGGAGAACACGATCAAAATATGCTCTGTGCATGTATTAACTGTCATAATGAAACCCATTATTGGATATAGTAATATGTACTAATAAAATGTAAAAATATTCTTCAATAATTACCTACCTACAGAAAAAAAATAAACTGTGACTTTTAAAAATGTTCTGTGTTCTTATGAACTCACAGAGACTATGACAAATGCAGTTGTTCAAACCAAACAAAAGCCCAGCATTGAGAAGCAGGAATGGATACAAAGTCCAGCCCATAATCAAAAAGCTATTTGCAATTGATACCTGCTGGGAAAGAGAAATTGGTTTCTCCCAGCGGAGTGTTACTGGGCATATCAACCACACTCCAGGGTAGGCCTCGTGGCCAGGAGTGATTGGCCAACATAAAACAGATGCAGTGAAGTGTGTGTGTGTGTGTGTGTGTGTGTGTGTGCATATGTATGTGTGTGTTCACACTTTTAGTTTTGTTTTATTTTAGTATTTTTTTCTCTTACTGTTTCTTTAAGTTTGTTGTTTGGCTTGACTTTTATGATTTTTAAGAGAGAAAGAGAACATGAAGGTGGATAGATGGGGAGGTGGAGAAGGGATGGGAGATGAGAGGAAAAATATGATAAAAATATAATCTATGGAAAAATTGAATAAAATTTTGAAAAAGAAAAAACATAACAAAAACTTTCTGTATTCTGACCAAATCCCCTTAACAGTCCATCTCTGTTCTTCTAAGAATTATATTCACCTCTACAGGTTGGTGATGGTGTGTACCTTGAACTCCAGCACCCAGGAGGCAAAACGAGGATCTCTGTGTGAGTTAGAGGACAGCCTGATCTACATAGGGAGTTCTAGGGTAGCCTGAGCTATATAATGAGACCCTGTTTCAAAACTATAAATAAATAAATAAATAAATAAATAAATAAATAAATAATTATCTTCTCTTAATCTATGCACATCAATTGAGAACCATTCTTTGCCAATGGGTATGGTTTTCCCTTAAGATCTTGGATGGTGCCTTATTTCTGTTGTACTAGTGATTGCTTTCCAATGAAATTGTAAATCCTTAATAGAATCATTTCAGTTAGAATATGGCATCCTCCAAAAGATGGAAATTACCCAGATGTCCCTCAACTGAAAAATGGATAAAGAAGGAGTATTATTCAGCTATTAAAAACAAGGACATCATGAAATTTGCAGGCAAATGGGAGGAACTAGAAAATATCATCCTGAGTGTGGTAGCTCAGACCCCAAAGGACAAGCATGGTGTGTGCTCACTGATAAGTGGATATTAGTCATAAAGTACAGAATAACCACACTAAAATCCACAGACCCGAAGAAGCTAAATCGGAAGGAAAGCACAAGGGAGGAAGCTTGAATCTCACTCAGAGGGGAAATAAAATAGATATCAGAGGCAGATGGAGGGAGGGAATTGGGTGAGAGGGTAATGTGGGGTGGGGTGATCTGGTACCTGTAGGGAGGGATGGAGAGAGAGGGCCAGGAGAGTGAATGGAAATTGATGGCGGGCGGAGACGGGGGCATCTCTCGGATGTGCCAGAGACTTGGGATGGGACAGGCTCCAGGAAGTCTATGACGGTGACTCTAGCGGATACTCCTGGCGGTGGGGGATGTGGATCCTGAAGTGGCCACCTCCTACAGTCAGGCAGGACTCCCAGTTGAGGGATAAGTTCACCAACCCACCCATGAAACCTTTGACCCAAAATTTGTCCTGCCGACGAGAAGTTTAGGGACAAAGATTGAGCAGAGGCTGAGGGACTGGCCAACCAATGACTGCCTCAACTTGACACCCATCCCCTGGGCAAGCACCAATCCCTGACACTACTAATGACATTCTATATTTGCAGTCAGGACTCCTTTGTGACTGTTCTCTGAGAGGCTCCACCCAGCACCTGACTGAAACAGGTACAGAGACCCAAAGCGTGAGGGACCCAGAGGGGATAGGAACTCCACAGAAAGACCAACAGAGTCCGCTAACCTGGACCTTTGGGAGTTCCCAGAGATTGAACCACCAACCAAAGAGCATACACGGGCTGGACCTAGGCCTCCACATACACACACATGTAACACATGTGCAGCTTGGTCTTCATGCGGGTTCGCCAACAACTGGAGCCTGCATCTGTTGCCTCTCCATGGATCTCAGTCCCCTAACTGGGCTGCCTCATCTGGCCTCAGTAGGAGAGGATGCCTAGGCCTGCAGTGCCAGGGTGACGGAATACCCAGGGAGGGCTTCCCCTTCTCAGAGGAGAAGGTAAGGTAAGATGGGGGGGGGGTTGTGTGAGGGGGGGACTGAGAAGAAGGGGAGCTGTGATAAATAAATAAATAAATAAATAAATAAATAAATAAGGAAAAATAAATATCTTTAAGAAGATGTGGAATCCTCAACCTGTATCTGTTATGCTGATGCTATGCTTGTTTCTCAGCCTTGCTGTGGTAGTTTGAGTGAAACACCACCCACGGTCTGGAGAATCTGAGTCCGCGGCTCCCTGTTGATAGAACTGTTTGGGAGGTATGGATGGTGCGACCTAGGTGGGGAAAGTCTGTCCCTCGAGTAGGGGGAGACCTCAAAGCCTTGCGTCATCCCCAGCGCCCCTCTCAGCTCTCTGCCTCTCAGCAGGACCTGCCTCTTGCCACAGCCATGCCAGACGCTCCTGGAAGAGCGAGCCTAAAGCCTCTCTTCTATACTTTGCCTTGGTCATGGTGTTTTAGTCCAGCAATAGAAAAGTAACTAAGGCACGCCCCATTTCTCTACACAGCCCATTATCTCAGGTTCCCCACCCATTTTCCCCCTGGATTTACCTTCTCTGCCTGGATCCTTTCATTTTCCCAACCCTTGTGTTTTCTTCCCATCCCCTGGCATTGTGTCTCCTCCTACCGTCTGCTAAGGTCTACTGCTGTCTGGAGCACACAGCCCTCTATCAGACTTGGCACAATTGAGAGAAACGAAGGTGCTAACCGTGCAGTTTTACTACTGACTAATGACTTAATGTAACAAGTCAATATGGGCAAGGAAGATCACTCTGGTCAAATGCCACTAACTTCACTTCTATGAGGAGTCAGGAAAAAAAATCACGATACAGACACAATTAATCAGAAGACAGAGGCTGTAAAGGGAAAGGAAAGAAGTTTAAAGTCGCTGGAGAAGGGAAACTGATGACATAGACTAAGGATGGAAATATTAGTAATGAGGAGTCAGATCAAAGCAGGTATTGAATATTCAGGTTTCCCGAATTGCTGGTGAGATGGAAGGACGCTAGGGAGAGGCCTTGCATTTGGTCTGACATCATTGTGCTAGGTTATTTGCAACAATATCCTTGGATTTATATTTTTAGCAGCAGGCCTACAGATTTCATTTATAAATCCATGTTAAAGGCCAACAAAAATATTGCTCTGTCACAGAGATGCTGACGATGACTCATTTCAATATTAACATTCATGGCATTTGAATAAAGCAACAGCGAGGGAAGGAAATTGAAGAAACCAGGGGGTCACGGCTCTGTACGAGTTGTACTGGCCAGGTTAAAAGCTGTGACTTTGATTCTGACTGTAATTCAAAGAAATGGGAGAGACAAGTCTGAGAGGTGGGATGCCTTGCCATGTACTTTCTAATTAGTTTAGGGACGATGGGGAGCTTATTGGAAGCAGGGAAAGATCTGAAGCAGGGAGGCCACGCAGTCAGAACACTAGAAAGATGAAGCAGGCGTGACAGGAAATGCTATTGGGACACGGTGAGGTACCATATTCAGGACGTGGCGTTTCATGCACTAGGAAAGGACGGAGAGGGGGCAGTGAGAGGTGACTCAGGTTTCTGAGTGGAGAATCAGAATACACATTAGTAGCGCTCACTGCGGTGACAATGAACTGGGAGAATCCACCATGCTTGCTGGAAGAATACATTCCCAGAGGACATTGTAAGATGTTGATTTGCAGAGAACTGAGAGATATCGACCTGGCGAGGGGAGGTGGGCCGCAGGATACGCGTCCATAAGGTACAGGCTGGCTAGTGACTGAAGATACAGACACGGAAGCTGATAAAATAGAAAATGGCACCTCAGACCTCCTTTCCCGAGTCTGATCACGTCCCACTGCAGACACTTTACAGAGGAAGTGCTGAGGAAAAACAGGCAGCTGACAGGGGAGGTTGCTATGCAACAGATGAGGGAAGTCATCCAGCCTGGCAGAACTGATGTTGGCCCTTGGGGACAAAATGCTGCAGTGCTTCCTAGCATTCGCTTCCTATCCCAGGCAGGCTCCTCGCAGGAGCTGACGCCACCATAGATAGATGGGAAACGCGCTCAAAATCTGCCTGGGATTCGGGGAAAAAAAACAAATGTATGGGCTTGGTTTGAGTCACTTCGCATCTGTTTGCCGTTTTTCTGCGTTTGTTTCTGCGGCCATTGTGGAAGCACAGCTGGCGGTGTGTCCTTGGACACGACTCTCTTTCTGGGACTCCTGTTTTGTGTAGTGAGTAAACCAGGCTCAGAGACTGGCAGAGGAGCACACTGCCTTTGACAGATAAGCCAGGCATTGTGTCCCCGAGACTTTGAAGCCCAGCCAGCTCTTTTCTGCGGCTGCCTCAGGCACACGAAATGAACGAAGCATAGATAAATAATTACTCTGAGTCAGAGATCGCCACGGCAGACATAGCCACCTGATGATTCTGGCGGCTTCAGAAGCACCTGGAAGTCTTAAGAGGCAGCGGGACAGTCTTGCTCCTAGGACAGATGCTTGTCAGTGGGAGCAGAGTGGGTCCCAAGGGGAGAGTCTCCTATCCAGACAGGCCCACACATATCTCAAAGCATGAGCTTAACCCTCTAAAGCAGAAATCTCATTTACTCGGGCATCTGTTTGGGTAAGGGAGGTCTGTTGCTTCAGTAGAGTGCTATGGGTATCTAAGTTCGCAGACCAGCCTTAGTAAAACATGTAAATTACAGTCAGAAAGACCCACTCTTACCTTTTTTTTTCTGCATACTGGTTCAGTGGCCTTTTGAGTTCATAAAGTGTATTTGTGCCTCAGCTTCTTAGTGTACAAAAGGCGAGTGCTGATGTCTACTTCTGGGGCTTCTCTGAGAGAGCAACAAACCCCGGTACAGATTAACCTGTAAAATATAAGTTGCACCCTTCCCCCTCCCCCCTTCTTCCTCCAACACACACAAAATGAGTCTGTGGCTGGCTTCATGCGAAAGCAGAGATGAGATGAGTGATTGGTGTGTGGGGTATTCATTCAGTTAGTGGTCAGAGGTGCCTAGCCTCATTAATAATAAGCTTGCTTGCTTGTTTTCTTTCTTTCTTTTTTCTTCCTTTCTTCCTTTCTTTCTTTCGCTTTCCTTATCTCAAACCTAGAGCTGATGAGAAGCAGAGCAGGTATTTAGTGTGGAGTTTGTTCCGTCTGGTTAAAAGCTCTCTGGGAGGTAAAGGCCTCTGGCTTTTGAAACGGGCTTCCCTGCCCTGCTCGTCACCTTGTCTCAGGGCATAAGCACTTGGCACAGGGTCAGCTTCAGCAGGCACATCCTGACAGCCAGACTCGTAGAACAGTAGCCGATGTTTTCACAGAAGCTCATCTTGGTAGCTGTGCTGATTTGTGCGCACCTTCTGGCCTGAGAGAGAAAGCTAGCCACGGAGAAGTCAAAGGCCTCGGCCTTCGACGGAAAGGAACTGGCCGCTCATTGCGATGGCTTGATTTCCAGAGTGTGGATTCTCTATGCACACAACTAGTTTAGGGAATTTCCAGTTCTGCATCTCATTCTGCTAATCAATAGGCAGATCAGCAGACACTTAGAGGATGGCTGCTTCAGAAAATGTGACACGCCATTCTGCTGCCTGGACACGATAATGGTCACTGTTGTCAACTTGACAGAATCTATAATCACCTGGCATAGGGGCCTCTGGGTAAGAACGCGGGGATTATCTTAATTGCATTAATTGAGATAGAAAGAATGGTCTAGTGTGGGTGGTACATTCCCTGACTTAGATCCAGGACTTTATAAAATGGAGAGAGTAAGTCCCACAGGACCAGGCGCACAGCCATTCTATTCCTGATTATGGATGTGACGGGAGCTGATACTTCATGTTCCCACCACCGTGCGTTCCCTGCCATGATGGACTGTACCCATCAGCTGGGGACAAAAATAAACCCTTTCTCTCTTAAGTCATTGTTCTGAGAGTATTTTATCTCAGCAACAGGACAGGAGAGTAAAAGGTCTGCCACAGATTGTTTGAAGACCATTCTTATTTCTGTCAATATTCCATTCTAATAATGATAGCAGGGCCACTCCTTAGGTTTAATATCAGCAGTCTTAATTTCGCTATATGACAGGATTGCTACTTTAAGTAGAGAGACTGCCCCCAGGTTTCCCACATACAGTGACACAATTCCTTGGCTTACCTCTAAGCATGCTTCATTTTGTGCCTTAACTAAAAATTTTCCCTCACTTTCAAAATTACACATGCTGTTAGAAAATACAGTTTTGTCAGGCATGGTGACACCGGCTTTGTAATTGCAGCATCCAGAAGGTAGAGGCAGGCAGATCTCTGTGAGTTCAAGGCTGGTCTGGTCTACAGAGTTCCAGGACAGCCAGGATTGCATAAAGTGACCCTGTCTAAAAACAGAAATACATTTTTATAGTAGTAAAACAGTGTTTTACATGTAGGTTCACATTTTATATAACACAATTAAGAAATTCCACATTTTCGGAATAGCCTTGACCTCTTTGACACAGGAAAAGACATCTTGAACAAACACCAATAGCACAGGCACTAAGACTGACAGTTAATAAATGGGACCTCATGAACCTGAAAGGCTTCTGTAAGGCAAAGGACACCGTCAATACGACAAAACAGCAGCCTGGAGAATGGGAAAATATTTTCACCCACTCCACATTCAGCAGAATGCTAATATCCAAAATATAAAAAAAAATTCAAGAAACTAGATATAAAAAAACCAAATAATATAAAAATGGAGGTACAATCAATTGAAATAATTCTTGATAGAAGAAACTCAAATGGCTGAGTAACACTTACGGAAATGTTCAACATCTTTAGTAATCAAGAAAATGCAAATCAAAACTACTTTCAGATTTCCTCTTACACCTGTCAGAACGTCTACCATCAACAATCACAGCTCATACTGTCAAATATGTGGAAGTAAGGGCAGCATTTGCCGATCGCTGGTGGGCTGCAAAATTGTCCAGTCACTATGGAAATCAGTGTAGCAGTTGCTCAGAAAGTTGGGAATCAACCTACGTCAAGATCCAGCTATACCGCTCTGGATGTATATTCAAAGAATGGTCCATTCTACCACAAGGATACTTGTGCAACCGTGTTCATTGCCACTCTATTCATAATGGCCAGTATCTGGAAACAAGCTAGATGTCCCTCATCCGAAGGATAGATAAAGAAAATGTGTTGTATTTACACAATGGATGGATCTGGAGTGATGAATCATCCTGAGTAAGGCATCGCAGACCCAGAAAGAGAAATATGGTATACATTCACTTATATGTGGATATTAGCCATGAAGTCAACGATAACCACATTCACAATCACAGAGATTAGGTATAGAGTAAGGGACTTTGGGGAGAGATAGATCGAGTTAGGAAAGGGAAATAGAGTAGATAGATATGGATGGATGGGCAGAGTTGGGACAGGAGGATAAAGTAGGAAGGCGATAAGGAGTCCTGGGAGGAATATGGGGAGAGACAGTTGAAACTAAGGGCCATTTGAGAGGTAGGTTGT
Organism: Apodemus agrarius; assembly: GCA_964023405.1. Taxonomy (NCBI): domain Eukaryota; kingdom Metazoa; phylum Chordata; class Mammalia; order Rodentia; family Muridae; genus Apodemus; species Apodemus agrarius. The sequence goes on along the minus strand of OZ030010.1, from coordinate 57,140,413 downwards.
AAACCTAACACACTAGAAACTTCCTGAAATATATACACATATGAAAGTGATCTCAATGAATCTGTCAAATAATGGGGGAGACAGGGCCCTGATGGGCCATCTCTTGTCAACAAACAAAGCTTCCAGTACCATGATTCAGTTACATCGAATTTAGGTGTTGACCAAAGGGACCCCATGGCAATCCCCCAAACAATGCAGGCTGTTGTCAGGACCATACATTGCTCTCCACAGACTAACAGCAAGGTCCCCATGCTGAACATCTGCACAGCTCCCTGAGCACAGAGAAGTCAAGCTGGTGCCTGTGGAGAGACTTCACCACTACATTCTGGCATATTTGTAAAATGAAGATACTCTCTCAAAAGAAAAACGCAAACACCAAGCCAGCCACAAACCCTTTGATCTGCAATGGTGTTCTGCCTGCAAGATAAGCTAAGACAACAGTGGCAAACATTAAATAACTTGTGAGAGTAACCAACCAATATCTGATTTGACTTAAGGCCCCCTCCACGAGATAGAACCCATACCCAACACTGCTTAGGTGTCCAAGAACCTGAGACTAGATAGCTCAGGAACCTAGGGTAAAACTGAACGCTCTACTAGAATAAAAGAAGAGGGAACGTAATGATGAAAGGGCTCCTAATGACATTCTGCTATACTCATAGATCAGTGCCTTGTTTCGCCATCATCAGAGAAGCCTCCTCCTGCAGCAGATGGGAACAGAGACAGAGACCCACAGCCAGACCTTATTCAGAGTGAGAGACCTTGAAACACTCAGCCCTAAATGGAACATTTCCACCAAATCCCTTAGGGCTCAGGGAACCCCGTGGAAGAGGTGGAAGAAAGGGTGTAGGAGCCAGACAGGATGGAGGACACGAGGAGAACAAGACCCTCTAAATCCACATGAGCAAAGATCATGGGAACTTACAAAGGCTGAGTCATCAGACACAGGGCCTGCACGTGTTGCATCAGGTCCTCTGCATATATATTATGGCTTCCAGTTTAGTGTTTTCATGGGATTCTTAAATGTGCAAAGGAATGGGTCTCTGGTCTTTGCGCCTTCTCTTAGGCTCTTTTCCTTCTGTTGGTTTGTCTTATCCAACTTCAATGTGATAGTTTTTTTTTTTCCGAGACAGGGTTTCTCTGTGTAGCCCTGGCTGTCCTGGAACTCACTCTGTAGACCAGGCTGGCCTCGAACTCAAAAATCCGCCTGCCTCTGCCTCCCAAGTGCTGGGATTAAAGGTGTGTGCCACCACTGCCCGGTGATAGTTTTTGTTTTATCTTATCATATTAATTTTTAAATATTTTTAAAATGAATGAATGAGTGAATGAAAACTTAGCTACTATGGTAAAGGTTAACAACTGCACTGTCACTCACACCTGCTGGGAGAGGGGAAAATCTCCAATGGAGTAACACCGGGTGTGTCAACAACTCCATGGCAGGCCTAACATTCTGGGAAAATTGAGCAATATATCATGGATTCCATAGTCTGTTTGTGTGTGTCCTTTTATGTGGTTACAGTTTGATGGTATTTCTGTTGTTGTTGTTGTTGCTGCTGCTGCTGTTGTTGTACGGGGCTCAGTGTTTTGTTTTCTTGGTTTTGTGGGAGATCTTACTGGGTTTTGCTTTGTGTTTTTGTTTTTGGCTTTTTGGGTTTTTTTTGGGTTTTTTTTTAAAGAACTTAAAGTTAGGTGTGTAAGTATGGGAGGAGAATCTGAAGGGACTTGGGCGAAGGAAATAATATGATCCAAATATATTTAAACTCAGCTGGGCAGTGGTGGCAGATGACTTTAGTCCCAGAATTCAGAAGGCAGGGGCAGAGGAATCTCTGTGAGTTCGAGGCCAGCCTGGTCTACAGAGTGAGTTCTAGGATAGCCAGGGCTACACAGAGAATCCCTGCCTCAAAAACCAAAAATATAACATAACATAATATAATATATAATTGTTTTAAATAATGGGAAAGAAAAGAAAAAGAAATCCCACATTTCAATGTTTAAATATTTTCCAGCTTTTATATTCTATATAAAAAGTAAATAAATTTGTTTCTACGTATTACAGCAAATCTCTACTAATTTTCTTAGAGCTAATTCCTTAATAATCAATTGTTGATGTGTGCTTATATTCAGAAGCCCTCTAGGTATTTTTCTGTAGAATTGTGTACTTAAATTTTGCTTAGATTTCAAAAGTAGATGAGTTAATAAGCTTCTTTTCTAAAATGCCTTCACTTTCTTTTAATTATAATATAGCTTGCTAGGAAATTGGAAAACACATAAGCGATGAAGAACAAAATTAATCAGGCTTCCCTATCTCGGCAACATAATGACTATTGTCCTTTTTAATATTATGCTTTATTTCCCTTTGACTCCTTTCTTTCACATTCTACATATAACTAATCTGTCAGGTAAGTAATTTATGCTCTGTGTTTGAAATATGTTTAAAACATGACCACTTCTTGACAGTTTTATAGTTATATCTCTGGTTGTAAACACTGTCATTGCCAAAATACATGACAAAGGGGAGATAGAACCTGTAGAGACCACCTTCAGTAGGTAGGCACGGCCCCCACTTGAGGGATGGGGTCACCCACACAGCTCAAAAATTTTAACCCAGAATTGTCCCTGTCCAAAGGAAAAACAGAGACAAAAAATGGAGGAAAGGCCATCCAGAGACCGCCCCACATGGGGATCCATTCCATCTGCAGACACCAAACCCAGGCACTATTGCTGATGCCAAGAAGTGCTTGCTGATATAGCTGTCCTCTGAGAGGCTCTGCCAGTGCCTGAGCAATACAGATTCAGATATAGCCTACTATTGGACTGAGCCCAGGGACCCCAATGGAAGAGCTAGGGGAAGGAGCTGAACGGGGTTGCCACCCCATTCTAAGAATAATATCAACTAACTGGACCACCCATTTCTCCCAGGAACTAAACCACCAACCAGGGAATACACATGGAGGGGCCCATGGCTCCAGCTGCATATGTAGCAGAGGACCGCCTAGTCTGACTTCAGTGTGAGGGGAGGGAGGCTTGATGACTCAGCCAAGGGGCATGCTAGAGGGGAGAGGGGGAGGAGGAGGGGAGGAGTGGGTAGAGGATCACCCTCATAGAAGAGAAGGGGAGGGGGAGAGGGGGATGGGATGGGGGGTTGTGGAGAGGTAACCTGGAAGGGGGATATCATTTGAAATGTAAACAGATAAAGTGACAAATAAAAAATAAAAATAAGTAAACATTAACATTGCTCAGGTGAACCATTACAATTAATTTCTCATTTGTATCAACATTTTCACCTTGCCCCAGACAATCAATTTGTACCACATCCGGAGAGATTATGTCATAGCACTGCACACAGAATTACTTCTGACCTGGGAACCTGTTTCTCCACTGAAGAAGTGCAGCAGTGGCCCCAGAATCGTGGGGTTCACTGGTCTCACCTGAAGTAGCTGGCTTGACAGGATAGTGAAATGGCCTTTTAAAGACACAGCTCCGAATCACGGCCAAAAACGAAAAGGATGGAACGAGCCTGGAAGGCTGGAGCAGGGTTCTCCAGAAGGCTGTATATGCTTTGAATCGGCGTCCAATTAAACAGTCATGGCTCTCCTATAGTTAGGATTCCCAGGTTCAGGAATCAGGGCGTGCAAATGAGAATGGCAGCACTCATC